>OW387147.1:46785054-47415411 GCA_936440205.1 Lepidonotus clava
TTACTGTTCGATGAGTGAGCAGGGAAGTAGGAAGGCTAGGAGTGTTGGCTGTATTGGGTTGAGTGGATTAGGCCTTTTGGTCTGACGATTGTCAATAGGAGCACAGAGACATATATTATGTGGACTAAATAAACATCATCCTTTCATACAAGTTTTCTGTCACCTCTCAATGATGAGCTACATTTTGAGATGACTTGCAGCTGAGATAGGAAGGAAGACTGAGATTATTATGAGCTAGAATACTAGAATAACTAGCACAACATAATAATGGTCAAAGGCACCCATACAAAAAACAGTAAAATTAAACCTCATAATTCAGATCTATATGGAAGGTGCCACCATCTTCAATGTCACACGAATCACGTAGGCGAAGAACAGACTTACATATCTTTGTGGATCTGTACTATTGTTGGTGTGACGTCATGCCCGGTACAGACGCAGCCTCTCTCTGAGGGGGCCTCATCACAGAAGCCCGACATGCCACGCGGAGGGATCACAGACCGCGGGGGTTGTGATCAGGCGCGGGATGTGTGATGTATGTATGTGGGACTCTTTTCTGAACGCCTCCTGTCAAAAGATGACAGGTTCATGGCAGTTACTGGTGTGGATGTACCTGGCAGTGGCGGCCTGGTTTTAAACCATCCATATAATTGAATCGTTTATATTTCCAGATACCCCAAAAAATGATAACTGAATATATAGACAGACATTCTTCTTTTGTATGCTTAGTATGTAGGCTAACAAAGAGGCTTTTCTATTAGCTAGTCCAATTCTTTTTCTCATAAATATTCTGAACAGTTGATATTTCAACATGTCATGATTCTCATTAAGTGTCTATAATTTGAACCCTGGATGCTAATGAGGCCTTCCCATTGACAGTAGGGGTTCCTCCAAGGACGGGGACTCCCTGTGTGTGGTAATGACCCCCCTGATAGTTTAGGAAGTGCATATAGGTCTTCTGGGTTAATGACACCCCCCTCCCCTGGTCTGAGTATTTTTGTGGTCCCACCCAGAGATCCTTAGGGGGTTATCAACCTTAGGGGGTCAGAGGAGGGTCAAAGAAGAGGGACAAACCACAGATGTCTATAAGTTGATGGCACAAATTGATTTGAATAAGAGGGGATTTCTCAAAGGTAATTTGAATTATCAGGGCTTATTTACATTGGATTAGATAGCAGTGGACTGGGACTGGCTCTGTAGTTTGAATTAACAGGGAACTTGAATTAACGGCTTTACTGTATAAGCTTTCTCTGGTATCCCATGTTTACCTATTAATTTTTCAACGCCTTTGGACGTTATGATTTGAGCCTTTATTAATGGAGCTCTATGGCAATCTTACTACTATGGTTTCTTCCCTCTAAAGAACGCTGGCCATGGATTCTAGAAATATGATATTTAGGGTAAAATAAGCAAACGTATTGGATCAAAATGTAATATATTTGTTAACGTCAATTTAGTGGTTTCCTGGATCTGAGCATTCTCGTATATCCTCCGATGAATATTTCCAATTTGTTCCTCTTATTTCTTCGTCTCCTAAAACGCTGACAATGATATAAGCCAGGATATGAAATATGATACAAAAAAAGAAGACTTCTCATTGTCCGTGGTTACCGTGATTTCTAGTCTCCAAACTTCATTGTTTTCCAGAAGTTTGTTTTATGATCCTTTTTGTCCTAACATTTTATTCTATATGCGTTTAATTTAACAATTGCGAGAAAAAAGTCTGAATTTTAAACCCAGCATGGATAGGAAAAAACACCCACTTTTTTAACTCTGACACTCCTTTTATTTTACGGAGTCAGGAAATAAAGAAGATCCCACTTTCATAATGGCCCACTTCTAATTGATGTCCGCTTGTCGTCTTTTTTTTCTGTTTCTTCAGTAAGAAAATAACGTCAATGGGAAGTGGGCGGCGGTTCGTCTTTAATCATGGGTAACCTGAGATGGTAAAACTCTGAGAGGGAGTACTTGAGATATTATCGCCAACTGGTTTATGTCTGAGAGGTTTCGTCACCGTTTTTAATGAGGCTTTTTTGACTTTGAAGGGCAGGTTCCTTAGGTAGCACTGCACGAAATCTGACCTTTTATGATTCCAAGGTTTTGAAAATGGGGCTATTAAGGTTCATTCAGGTAACGAAAGGTAAGATTCTCAAGTCTGATTCAGGTGACCTTTAAATCTGGAAAGGTGTTTTATTACTTTAATCTACCTTAAAGATATATAAAGAGTACCATCCCAGTCAAACTGAAAAAAGAAAAATGCAAAGACAAAGGATGCGTTTTTATGTGAATTATTCTTCATGTATCTGTCAACTTGTCCCAGATATACAGGCGCCTGTTTTATAGCAATGGTGCTGTCTGACTTTAGAATAAAGTGCCGGTGACTGGCACGCCCTTAAGAAGCTTTAGAAATAACAAAACCTTTCCCCGTCATATCTAAAGCTTTGGAACCAAGGTGGTTATCCTGTTGCCAAAGGCAAAAGAGCTATAGGCAGCAGGTTATTGCAAGTAGAGTCACTGGCAGTAGGGCCATAGGCGGCAGGGTCAATGGCAGTGAGGTCATGTGCACTGAGGTCATTGACAGTAAGATCATTGGTGATAAGGTCATTTTTGACTTTTTTGACTTAATCTGTTTATTCTCCACCTCGTGTACAGACATGTTCTTCCAGTAGTTTACATAGTTAATAACATACGGTATGTATGAGCAAAGTAAAGTATGAAATGTGTTGAACAATGGAATATCGCGATTCGGGTACATAGCCAGGTTGTCACACACTATCTACATATGGGTTTTATGTATTTTTTAAACTTGACTTTTTTGTGGTAGCTCGCTGCACTTCAGTGGGGAGCATCTCCAATACCTTTGAGCATCTAGACAAAGGACTTTTCAACAACAACATACTTCCTTTTCTTTAACTTTAAAAATTTAACCTTGTGATAACCTCTCAAATTGATGACCAGCCTTGAAGTATGAAGTAAATCTAATCTTTTATTCTGACGATGCATTAAACACAGCATAGTTGGTGGTAAGTTAATTGGTGTTCAAGTCATTGACAGTAGGGTCATTGGCAGTAGGGTCATTAGTGGTAAGGTCAATGTTGGTCATGACAGTGGGGTAATTGACTATTACTGGTACTGTCATTAGTGGTAAGATCGTTGATGGTAAGGTCTTTGGTGGTAAGGTAATTGGTGGAAAGGTCATTAGCCCTAGGATCATTGTCAATATGGTCGTTGGGGTAAGGTCATTTTTAATAAGGTCATTGGCAGCAGGGTTATTGGCAATATGGTTATTATTGTTAAAGTCATTAGTTGTAAGGTCATTTATTCTATACCAACTTCGTGGCACCTATACCTTCATCATTGTCCTGCCCGTTAGGAACTGGTGGGAAGCGGTCAGTGTTATTGCAATGATCAAACTGTTATTGCCCCGTAGGCAATAACGGTGCTTCCTGTCATTGAAACCACGTAAACAACCCTTAAAAAACCTTATTTCAGCCCGTTTTGATGGTCTCGGGCACAGCCCTCAACCATCAAAATGCGCTTCAACAGAGGGGCAATAATCATGGTTTCGTGCCCCCCTGGTTTGTTCTGTGTATTGGTAGTACAGGCACTGGCAGTAGGGTAATTGGCAAAATGGTCACTGATGGTGAGGTCATTGGCAGTAGTGTCCTTGAAAAAGAAATGTCTCATAAATGTACAGAATTGTAAGTACCTATTAATCGGCCTTTAGTAAGGAAATGTTATATTTATACAACTGTATGTCTGTTTAAACATAAGAGAACGCTTAAGCAAAACAATAATCAGATGATTTCAAACAAGTTATAGGTTTCCCGAACCCAGTCGATTTTCTCCAGACTTTCTCATCGTCAACTAAGAAACATCATCTCACCACAGGGAACTGTATTTTAGGAATAACTCTAATGCCCCACCCCCTTCCTCCCCTACCACTGGGAGCTCCCCCTACCTGCTCGTAAAAACAGGCCTATTGACTGGACCAGAAGTGGAAATCACCGAAATAGAGACTGACTGGTCCTAGACCTCCCCGGGGAGGGCCGGGGACGTGTCAACAGGGGGAGAGGCACTTAAACCACTTTCTGTGCCTGGTGATTTAGAAATTAACTTATTTGTGACTTTTATGGTGTTTCGCAAGTCTTTCTTTAAAGAGAGGAGCCAGTGAAATTTCAATTCTGGTTATTTTACACTTTATATGTTAGATTTAATGCTTATTTAGTAGTATGCCAAATTTCAGTGTGATTAATTGACTCATTTGTGTTAAAAATTGGCTTCAACTTTTAAGAAACCTCATATCCCTCTGACCATCAGGAAAACACACATCTGTGTGTGACGTCACACAAAATGACAGTTATATTCAAATTTCAAATTTCTAAATTCCATAAAAACTATATTTTTTCGCTTTTTCTTTAATAAATAATTTAATTTGGTAATTTTAATCTATTTTAGACTTGTAAAGAACATTTAATAAATGTCTTATTGCATTTATTTCAGTATTATAATTTTTCATCTGTTCTGCTTGTGACGTCACACACAGACAAATGTCCTGTGCAAGGTGCATCAGCTGCACACAGGAACCAGTCTGTAGAATTTACAAAAAACATTCATAAAAATGAAAATATTACAGGTACACACATAAAAATTCGTATGACAATTCTCATGGCGTTAAGGATCATAAAAATATATCATTTTATAGTCACTGGCCCCTCCCTTTAAGCTTTATTTGGCAGGCCATGGATGGTTTAAGGTTTCTCTGAAGATGGTCTATTCCTGGATGGTATTCCATAAATATTTTGGAATAATTATTGCAATTCAAAGCATGTCCATGAAAAAGTCACGATACTCACAAAAATATAGCCAAGGCCTCACTGCAGTATTATGACGATAATTTCAAAATATCGCGGTTGTGAAAATAATAATAATTCAACAAAGTTTAATATATCAAAATAGATGTATGTGACTAAGGAAGAACAGTTTAAGTTTGATTTTTTTTTTTAAATTTGAACAAAAAAAAAGAAACACAAAGTTCCATCTGGCGATAACATTTTTGAGTAACATATCATATCTTAAACTGGATTATTGTGAAATTTGTATGGAATGCCCCCGTGCCCCATCGCATAACAAAAATAAGGAACATTTTTTGGCACATGGTCAAACTCTCGCTGTTGTGCCAAAATTCAGCATCGATTTTCACCCATTTGTAATCATTTTTCTGGGCTGAAAATTTCAGGAATTTAAGATCTAAATGTCTTTTTTCCATAACCCTTTACAGAATCAAAATCAGCCCAGTAGAACAGCCACAATTCAACAGCGGGACCCATCGCTACAGGGACGTCCTTGTTTAAGGACGTCCTTGTTGTGACGGTTTGGTTATGCGACGCGCCACCTGGGGTGTTGTCACGTGATCGTTTGTCTTAGAGTTGATATTATAATGAGTGCGACATGCACTGGTTATATTAAGCCACTCTTGCTGGTATCTAAAGCCCCATACCCATCAAGCCTTTTTGCCATTTACCAGTGAACAGCGATGGAAGTGTCATGTTAGAATCGCCTTTAAAATCGCCAGGTGACAGTCTTATCAATGAATCGCCAGGTGATTCCTTGTGGGGATGCGGTGCATTGTGGGCGATGGGCGACTGGCAACAGAATCACTGGTAAAATTGCCAGAGAAATTGCCAATAAAATTTCAAACTTGCTTAATATTACAATTGCCCGACAACTTGACTTGTGATTCTCCCAATCGCCTGTTGATGATAAAATCACCACCTGGGTGTGGCCTTTTACTAGTGTAAGACCCCCAAAGCCTATTACCTTCATTTCTAATCAAACAAGTTTAAACTTCTTGCACTCTAGCCCTACAGTATTCATTTAGCTACTCCATGATTGTCAACATAACCCGTACATGCTGAGGCTAGTTTGTAAAGATGTCAACGATCGAAGTCTGATCCCAAAATACTTTAGCCTTCACTAAAATGAATCGAGGTCATTCTGTTTCAGTATTATCTCTTTAGACACTGGTACCCTACTTGAACTTGCCCTCGGCCATGAATATAGATTTTACATGTTTGAACCGTTAACATTAAGGCCAAGGCTGTAAACGTTTGAGTCATACAAAGGGGGATTCTTTGAAATACACTGATTCAAACAGATAGCAATCGTATTGATGTATTTGTTATCTTACTCATAGAGTCAAATCTGATAGTACAATGTATGTATTTTCAGAGAGGTCTAGAGCCTTCCCCTTTCTCTCGTTTCTTGGAAACGTCAGTAGGGTACCCACTTGCTGATCCAACTAAATTCTTGTCTTTTAAGGGGAGACAAAACCAATATGATTGACAACATTTTCATAACTTTGATAGATATAGAAATATGTTAAATGAGTCTAGTTAAGGTCAGTAGTAAAGTTTTAGCTATGAAAACTAGCACAAACCATAATAAAATTCCACAAGAGATGGTAATATTTCCATTTGTTTGTAAACTAACCACTTTTTTGCAGATCTAGATTAAATGAGTTGAGTATGGAAAACATGTTTTTATTGATTTTCTACAACATTTCATGGTTTAGATTTTAACATAGGCCAGAAATAGGCTCAAGGAATGGATTTCCATGATTATTTGAGTTTGGAAAATTTTGTCGAATACATTGGTTTATGCTCCCTTTAAGTGACCACAACTAGTCAAAAATGACTGAAGAATGTGTTCCAATAAACTTGATCAGCAGTCTATCAGTAAACATCAATCACCCGGAAAATGATATCGGTCAATGTTACAACAGTGGAACGAGACAGTTACGTTATGCAACCATAATTTTTTGGTTTGTCCGTTAATTACTAAAATATCACATAACTGTTACAATATTTTTCTGGGAGTTTGAGACCTAACCAAAACAGAATGTTATCATAACGTTCTGGTGAGGGTAGGTCAAGATGAAATTAAAAACAGAACGTCATCATGACATTCTGACAAGGGGAGGCCCCAACCTCACTTAAACAGAATGTCATTGTGACATTCTGATTACCCCAGGTCTTAAAGGGACGTTCTCGTCCGCGAGTTGAAAGAGATACATCCGCCGACGTAAGCCTAACGACGCGACGGCCGGTGACCTGTTTTGCCCTTTCAGAACGTAATAACGCAACGTCATTGGTCGCGTCATGAATTGGTCGCGGCCGTCGGGGAGTTACAACGCATCAAAATACGTTCATCTTACAGACGAGAATGTCCCTTTAACCTTACCTTGAAATGTTACTGTGACTATTTTATTAGGTTAGGTGTCAACCTAACCTAAACAGACTATTATTGCAACATTTTCATTAAATGAGGTCACTACCACTCCTAAACAGAATGCTATTGTGACATTCTTATTAAGTGAGGTCTCAATATTAGCCTTGTAAATAATGTTACAAGAACTTTATCAGAAAATCACAATGTAACATTGTAACAGTTGGTTGCAGCAACATTATTGGGAGTCATCAAAATGAACGTCACTGTAACCTAACAGTGTAACATAACAAGAATCAATCCAGAACATTGCTGCAACGTTAGTAAAATGTCATATCCTTGGCTGGGCATTAATATCCATTTCTACTAGATTCCAGTGGCACTGCTAAATGGTTTTCTCGCTTTAAATTTACATACAGACAAGGAGTTACCTGCTTTTTTTACATGGCCTTTACCTGGTTTAACCTATTTATGACTGCTGGGAGAAACTGGGTTACGAAGTATGTTGTTCTTTGTCCCAACCCAACTGACATGGTGTACGGAGAGAAGAACAAGCCTGCCTCAAAGACGGGCACAGAGTTGGATAACACGGTCGCCTCAAATGACATGTGGTGTCTTAAGCCGCATACCCACTAGGCGATTTGAGTCTTGTTGCCCATCAGTATGCTATACTGAAATGAGCATATTTGATAAAATTGTCGGGCGAATCGTCGGGTGATTTTCCCAGATATTCAGATCAAACATGTACAATTTAATACCCCATACTGATGGGCACTCAGACGAAAATAAGAACGTCAAAGTTCTCCAAGTCGCCTAGTGGCTATAGGGCTTTAAGCATCATACCCACTATGCAACCTTAGCGGTGCCAGACAACAGGCAACTGGGAGAGTTTCTGGTGAAATTGCTGGGCGAATGGATTATCATGGTGAGTCCCTGTGGCTATTGTGTCCTTTCTGGGTGATGGGCAATGCAGAGCAGGGTTGCCAACAAAATCGCCAATTAAATTGCCCATAAAATATCAAACTTGCCTAATATCACGGTCACCCGGTGATGATGATGATGATTCTCCCAGTCACCTGGTGCCTGGTAAAAGTTAAGATTGCCTAGTGGGTATGGGGCTTTAGTGCTACATACTTTGGTATTCTCTCGTGTCACGCCCCTGTCTTCCTATGTAAAATTAGGCCATACATTGCCAAGTTAAAAATGGTCCTTTTAACAGGTAGTGAAATCACTGAAGCTGTTTGGGCATGCACTGTAAATATATTTTCGTACCACAGTGTATACAAAAAGCATGGAATATCTCTGTGGTCGCATTGAATTGAACAGAGCGCTTTGAGACCTGCTATCATTGAGGTTATTCACCTCTTTGCATGTCTTTGGTGGAAGGATCCAACTACCTTGCATGCAATATACTCCAATGAATGCTTTCAGCCCTCTCCCTTTAGTCTAGTATTATGTTATCTAGGCTATTTCTTCAGATGTAAACGTGTTCAGGTGTACATGTCTGTGTTTCTGGGGTTTTTATTTACAAGTGGTAAGTGCGTACACACGGTTATACATGTCTATGGGTGCCTGGAGGGCCCGTCTGTGTCTGCACTCTGGAGTATTGGGCTGGGACATGCATGGAAAGGTGGGAGGGAGACAAACCCACCCCTCTGTCGTAGAGAACTGGTTTATTAAAGATAGGCCTCTTTTAAGATCCCCTGTGTATAGTACAGACCGTTTTAGGTGTGGCTACACCAGACTTAAGGTATAATTCGTCCTTGATGGAGAAGGGGGGGGGGGATTACATATAAGACGTTGTCTCAATTATCTCCACTATGTAAGTGGCAATATCACATGAATTGACTTCATTGTGTACATGACAATTCAAAAGAAGTGGGTCTTTGATACTGGTTGCATACATTCTTTTTATTTCTGTTTCCTGTACAAAACAAGATCTTCCAACAGATGTAATACAAACCCTTTTAAAACAGTCCGTAGAAGAACAGCCATTTATAGAATAGATGTTATTAACGGACAAGTAAATGGTCATTACATTTTGACACAATAATCATGTAATATTTATTTAACATCCCCTCCATACATCGAATCTAGGAAAACCATTTTTATAACATACCAACAAGTCACAGAACCCTTTTGTGTAATGCATTTTATAAATGATATAATTTGTATATACCTTGTATGCATTTCGTATACAAATGATAATTGCCGACGTCGCATATATAATTGGTTCGAATTTGAGTTAATAATACACGCGACAAGTGAGTAGTATTTGGAAATGGGAATTTATAGATGGGATGACTTGTTAAGAACATATTTAATCTTATTCAGGTGACGTCGTCTACACAATCTGTCTTATATACGCGACGTCGTGTATGCGAAGTTGCGCGTATAGTTGGTTGACTCCTGGCGGTGTCGATACTGGTTTATAAAGACATTCAGGATGTTTGCCAACATATGCATATTCCCTTACAAATATAAAAACATCCTACAATATACCATGAATGGTCACGTTACTTCTTTATAGGTAACCGTCATATTGGAATCAATAATTCGGTTTTCATATTTTTCATTTCATATTCTGTAGTTGTGTCACCAATGTTTCCAACACGCGCTCTATAGCGTTTTTCTTATCTTTAAATATTCAGTTTTGGGCTATACATATCAAATCTCTTCCCTTTCTCACTTTATTTCTTCCATATATCCATCTTCTATCATCTGCCTTAAATTCAAATTAAATGATTATAATAAAAGAACTTGGCATCTTCTGCATGATGGTGATAAAAGAATTCAATGTTGTGTTTTCGATTATTTTTAGCCCTACGACCCTCAGCGATTTGTCATCTATATTTCATGTTATCTTGTGAATAATCACGATTGTTAAGCATTTCGGTTTCCTTTCAGAAATATTGTTGTTTTTGAGTATGTAAGTGTCATTATACATAATGACAATGCCTTAAGGATAGACAACACCTCTCAGGGGCGAATTCGCGGGACTCTCTTTAAATAGGTCTATTTATTCTAATATTTGTAGCATAACTATGAGTCTTATATAATTAAATACCTGTTTGATAACCCTATCTACCTATATAACTCATATTGTAATGTGTAGATGTATGCCTGTTTGGGCCTGCCGGGAATGCAAAAAACGCATTATTAACTTTTATTTTTTGAACATGGATATCTCATTTACTATTTCATGAAAAGGCATGAAATTTTCACAAGATGTAGAAAACATTCATTAGGAGGGAAGCGTGTCTCGGAATTTTTATTTAGGTCCTAGTTTTTGTTTGATGGAATTAAGAAAATTATGTTGAAAAAAATAACAAAAAGTTTCCCGTTTTTTTAAATAAAACAAAAACTAGGGCCTAAATAAAAAATCTGAGACACTCTTCCCTCTATAACAGTGTTATTGATGTGCATTCCAAATTTTGTAATTTTATCTTAAGTAGTAACTGAGATATCTATGTTCAAAAAATAAAAGTGCAAAAAACAGGTTTTTGTCTTTTTTTCCCTCTAATTTTTAAGTTATGACAAAATACTTTACATAAAAAGATAGAGAAAAATATGCTGTATTTTTTTATGTACAAAACATAATTATACCAAAACTAGGGAGAGCGCCATTTGAACTGCTCTAAATGGCGCGCTGAGAGGTGTTGTCTATCCTTAAATGCCCCGCATTTACCTTTAAATCAAATGCAATCAAATGCTCAACAAGTATTCTTAGGGTGGTACACTTGGAGATCTAGTTGCGTTTTCCATGGCGTCACCCAGGGATATGCAAAAATTTTAACGGAGTAAGGAAAGGGTTAAAAATGAAATAATGAAGTTGTAGTATCATCCCCGCGAATCAGCAATTGCATGTATAGAATCTGAAGATACGATCTTCTAGGGCGAACTTGGCTCCGTCCCTGGGCGTTATAAATAGACATGTAGACGGACTGACGTAGGCTACATGTGGGTATTGATCAAGGACTGCTGCAGAGAGGTAGGGGGGAGAGGTGTACTGGTATTAACTGTCTGCATGGAGGAGGCCGGGAGGGGCTGGCCTCATTACTGGGCTATTCAAACGGACAATGTCAGCCCCACCTCAAACCCCTGCTCCTCTTAACAGCAGTAAAGGTACTCATTTTCGCCCTGTACACATTTTTGCACAATATCAAGGGTGATGATTGGGGGTACCTGTGCCGCATGTCGGATTTAAGAAATGTTCATGTCACCTGTCCCTATATTTCCATTTGCCATGTCGATTTTAAGAATCCTTCATGTCGCATGTCAAATTTAAGAAAAGGCCATGTCGATCTATCGATTTTAAGGGTCTTTACCCATAATATCAGACCTGGCTTGAAAATGAAATTTAAAGGCCAAATTGATATTGGTTTAATAAAGATTAATAATACGTTCAAAATTGTAAAGATGTTAACATTAAGTTCACATCTCACCATCTGACGCTGTCTGAGGCATTCTAAAGGGCCATACCAACTAGGCGATTATCCCTGAGTCTGCCGACAGATTGCCATTAAACTGACGATTCTGCCATTAGAATCGGCTGATTTTACCGGCAACTCAGATCAAACCTGCATATTCCAATATACTTTACGTACAGGTGACCCTCAGAGGCGGCCGATTCTCCCAGTTGCCCGTCGCCGGTCGCCGGTAAAATTGCTTAGTGGGTATGGGGCTTTAGGGACACTGATGTTTGGGACATGTATATAATATGGTTATGGATTTTTTACACCTTTTCTGTTAGATCCAAGCTCCCAAGGAAGGATGCACAGCAATCAGTAATGGAGGGTCTGTGATGCTGCACACGTTTTTATGTTTCTTCATATAACATTTCTAATATCCATCAAATCCACAAATGGTAAGGCAGTAAAATGTCACTAGGAACGTTGTGCAGATAATGCATGTTGGATTTTTTATTTCTTAATGATTTCATTTGTTTATGAATTATTGAAAAATTAAAGTTTCTGTATCACCTTGGATGGTGATACAAGGTTGATTATCACCCAGGTTTGATATTGCATGTGTTATTCTCTTAACTACTAAACGTGTATCACCCTAAAGTATGATACATACATATAACCAACCAAGAAGGGAGTACAAGGGTGGTTATCACCCTGAGCCAGGACCCCGATATCAGCCCGAGGCCAGGGCCCGAAGGGCCGGCCGAGGGCTGATATCGGGGTCCCAGCAAGGGGTGATAACCGCCCGAGTACTCCCTTCGCGGTTGGTTATGGATTTATTATACCTTTTCTGTTAGATCTGAGCTCCCCAGAAAGGATGCACAGCAATCAGTGATGGTGGGACTGTGATGCTGCACATTTTCTAAAGTTTTTTTCATATAACTCTTTTGATATCCATTAAATCTACAAACAGTAAGCAGTAAAATGTAGCTAGGAACGTTGTGCAGATAATGCAAATGTTAGATTTTTTAATTCTTAATGATTTCATTTTTTCATGAATTTTAGAAAAATAAAAAGTTTCTGTATCACACTGCAGTGTGATACAAGGCTGGTTATCACCCAGGTTTGTATCGCCCTGAGTTAAACTCTTAACTACTAACCTTATATCACACTAAGGTATAATAAAGTATGTTACCAGCCAAGGAGCGACTTAGCGGTAAGAGTCCGTCAGGTTCCGCTTAAAGCCTAAGACTTTCTGTAAAGATTATTAGAACATTTTGTGACGTCACATTCTCGACTGAGTCGAGGATAACCTTGATTTAACAAGGGTTACTTCGCATCATTCGCCATATAAGACCATATTCCACATACCAAAAGTGCGGGCTGCCGATATTGAGCATCTTCATGTAACGTTCTTTACCAGTGGCCTGTACTTTCAGGCCACTTTCAGCCACTGAAAGTGCAAAATCGGCTGCCAAAAGTGCAATATTGGTGGCCAGTCAAAAATCGGCAGGAAATATTTAACAACATGTTAGCAAATTTTATTGGCAGGGCCACCAATTATATATTGGCAGTGGTGAAAATATAGTGGCCTTAAATCGGCAGCGCACTTTCAGTATGTGGAATATGGCCTTTAGACTATGGATCTTTTGTCTAAAGGAAGAATATGGGTCAAATCAGAACTATTTGGGTGGGAGGAGGCGTGGTTCATATAAAGTACGGGTCCATTGGTCTAATCTGTTGGCCTGCTCCAGTTTAAACCAAAAAAATATTTGAAAACAGGGATATGGTCTTAGATATAATGCTCCTGGGTTTTTAGCATTCGATAATCCACATGCACACCTGAATGTAGTGTTTTTACTTTACACGTCCATGATGCACATATATATGTATATATGTATGTATATATGCATCCTCTTTCGTTATGATTTCCTATATAATGAACACGCTCAAAAGAGTCACTCTGTAACATTGAACCCTCATTAGCCTTGTGGCTGTAGGAGGATTCATTGCTGCCGCCTGGTGTACACACCAACTCCACCTATCTTCTACCAACTAAACCAATCCTACCCCTTCCCACAATCCCCTCCTTCTCCTACCTCAATCGCGTACCAGACGCCATTGAACCCATACCATCCTCCTCAACAAGAATATTAATCTCCGCATATCCAGCCGAGGGTCAGGCGGACCCCGAACTGGTAAGGATGTGGGGCACACAGGCCTCCCAAACGCACAGGCGGCGAGGGTTCCAGTCCCCACCACACTAAACACACAGGCATGGGAGCGCTACATTAATGCCCTGTGGGGAAGGGGGGATCTCCTGGACTTCATCAGGTACGGGTTTCCACTGGGATACGCGGGCCCCGTCACTGACACAAGGGGAATACCGAACCATGTTAGCGCTGAACACTACCCGGAGCATATCGAGGACTTCCTGCAAGAGGAGACAGCATCACATGGGGTCATTGGCCCCATGCTCGCCCCCATCTTCGAGCCATAGTGCCATGTCTCACCTCTCATGACGAGGGAGAAATCGGATCCAGCCAAACGTCGCGTCATCACGGATATGACGTTCCCGGAGGCATGGTCGGTGAACACCTTCATCGTCAAGAACGGCATATATGGGGTTGAACAGGAGCATACTCTACCCACCGTGGAGGACCTGGCTGCGCATCTGAGGTCAGTGGGCCCGTCGGCCTATCTGGTGACAATCGATGTCTCGAGGGCCTACAAGAACTTCGCCTCAGACCCTCTTGACTGGCCGCTGCTTTAACTGGAGGGGGGAGCACTATTGTGATCTCTCGATGCCCTTCGGGGCGCATGCTTCTTCCTACCACATGCAGACGGTGGCCAGATGCATGGCAGACATCATGGCCCTAAGGGGCATCGATTCCATAATGTACCTCGACGACCTCATTATTGTGGCCCCGGACCGGGTCACAACCTGAGCGCACTACGAGACTGCGCGCGCCATCTTCGCGGAGTTGGGCTTGCCGGAGGCTATCAATAAGGCACAGCCCCCTGCCAAGGTGGTGAAGTGGCTTGGGGTCACGGTGGACACAACGAACATGACTCTGTCCATCCCAGAGGAGAAGGTGGTACAGGTGATGACCAAGGTGCATGAGTGCTCAGAGAAGAGTACTATCACAAGGAGGAAGATGCAGTCACTATTGTGCACCCTCCTGTTCGTCGCAAAGTGCGTGGCACCCGCTAGGATCTTTGTCTCCTGCCTACTCAACGCCCTGAGATCTGCAGAAGGGCATCACATCGAGGTGGACGACGAGATCAGGGCCGACTTGGCCTGGTTCACCCAATTCTGCAGTGAGTGGAACGGCTGCGCAGTCATACCCCCGAGTACACCTAGCAAGGTCATTTTGGTGTATGTGTGTCTCACCGGGGTGGGGGCAACCGATGGCCTGGTGGCTTACGGCCAGCAGGTGGAGCATGTCGGGGGCCCCGCCCCCGACATCACGGAGCAGGAGGCAGCCAACGAGGTTGTGGCGGCTCATATGTTCCTCACGGACAGGGACAGGGGCACACATATCCTCATCAGGTGTGACGGGCATGCGGCCGGCAGCCGGGCATGCGTTGCGCTCGGGCCGCGCTCGCAATGCCGTCCTCCAGGCTAAAGATCGGGACCTGGCAGCCTCCCTGGTAGATCATTATTCTCTGTGCTGTGTTCCCCCATGCCTCTATTTTATACTTAACCAACCAAATCTCTTCCCATCTAGACCCGGCGTTGGAGGAGCTGATGTGCAGGGCGCAGGAGCGTCAGTGCCACGCAAGGGCCCCGGGCACAAGAAGGAACAGCCAGGCAGAGGTGGCGACATACATCGCCTTCATGGCCCGGGTGGGCCAGGACCCTCTGGCCCCCACGTACCAGACGGTGTGCGCATACCTGGAGTATGTCGCCTCTTACACGGGGGCCCCGGCAACCATCAGGAACGTGGTCTCGCACGTGTGGGTGTACCTCTGCCTGGCCGGCGCTCACACGGCCCCCCTCGACCACCCCAGGGTGGGAATGGCACTGGATGCCTTTATGAGAGACAAGCAATACATCCCGAGGATCAAGCGCCCCCTGCCGATCGCCGTTATGACTCAGGCGATGGCGTCGCTGCCCTTGACGCCCGAGGGGAGGGCGGTGGGCGCGGTGGTGCTAACGATGTACTATGGGGCGTTGCGCCAGTCAGAGGTGGCGCCGGCCACGATGAACACATTCACACGGGAGCGACACCCAACCCGCGCCGACATAACATGGACGGGCGACAAGGCGACCTTGCACGTCAAATGGGCGAAAAACCTCCAGAGGTTGGGTCAGTTCAAGACAGTGGTGCTCCCAATGGTGCCGAACTGGACTATGACCGTTGCGGGCGATCCGAGCTTGGAGGACGTGCCTACAGGGACCCCCCACGACCCCCTGTTTATGCTGACGACCCGCAGGCCACTGCCGGTCTTACTCATCAAGAAACTCTGGGATGTGGCAGTCGCAGAGCAGGGGGTCGATGTCAAACTGTTCTCACTTCACAGCATCCGCAAGGCCGCAGCAACTCAGGCACACTCACAGGGTTGCACCGAAGTAGAGATACAGCAGCACGGGGGCTGGCGCTCCAATGCGTACAAACGATATATAGGCACCCAAACTGGGCGTGTGACGGCCGCCCTCGTCCGGTCGGCCTCTAGAAACAACAACGACTCTTAATTATCTTATACCCTCATCTCACTTCATTCCCTCCCACCATCCCATATTATAATAATGGCGTTTTTTGGCAACTTATATCTATTATATTTAGTACTATATATCAATTTACTCCAATATTACTACTATATAATTTTATTCACAATAAAATTACATAATTTTTTTCCACAATTTCCGCCTCTATTATCTGTTCACCGGGCGCGCAGTAATGGAACCATCATTAGCCTTGTGGCTGTAGGAGGATTCATTGCTGCCACCTGGTGTACACACCAATCCCACCTATCTTCTACTAACTAAACCAATCCTACCCCTTCCCACAATCCCCTCCTTCTCCTACCTCAATCGCGTACCAGACGC
This sequence comes from Lepidonotus clava, assembly GCA_936440205.1. Taxonomy (NCBI): domain Eukaryota; kingdom Metazoa; phylum Annelida; class Polychaeta; order Phyllodocida; family Polynoidae; genus Lepidonotus; species Lepidonotus clava. The sequence goes on from OW387147.1 coordinate 46,801,744, forward strand.
CATTGAACCCATACCATCCTCCTCAACAAAAATATTAACCCACCCACCCACAACCTTCATACCATTTTCAGAAACAGCAGTAATGATGATAACATTTTGTTACGTTCTTCAACGTTTTTAGAACGCTTTGAGACGTCACATCCTTGTATGGGAGTGGCTTTCTTTTACAGAAATTAAACCAATGTCCCCCTCAATCAAAGAGTATAAATCGAAACTATTCATGAAATTTGTATGGGATCTATATTGTCGTGTTCATCAGAACCTGAAATGTATTACAGAATCTCCATGATTGAAAAATATAATATTCTCCCGTCAATACACTGCTAAAATGGTGTTTAGAATTTAAATGTGTTAAGGGCATAAACATGTTTATAATCTAAATACATTAAACCATATCTGTTTAAAACCTAAACACTTAAAACTTCTAAACATGTGTTGGGTTAACTATGCTTATAATATAAACACATAACATCAGTTGTGTTTAAAAGCTAAACACTTTTAACTTCTAACCATGTTTTGAATGGGATATGTTTAGAATCTAAACACATAATATCAATTGTATACTATGGAAAAGAAAAAATTGGACACTTTGGGATTAGAACCCACATTCTTTACATTCAAGGTAGAAGCCTAACCAACTGAGCTAACTTGGACTGCATGCAGTACACACTGGCATAGGCAGCACCCTGGAACTTTGTGATTAGAAATGTTAGATTTTTAAGTTTTTGTAGCGTCATTAAGATAATCACTTCATTGGCCTGCTATTCTAGGTACGGTCAACCAACCAGAACACCACTAAAACATTTACAAAATATTTTAAAAAACCTTTTTAGTAGGATTAACATGTAGACACCTTTTTAGTACAAGAACTTTATCAGCTATACCCCTAAAGGTTTTACCTCCAACAATCAAACTATCCATGCAAGGCTAAACCAAGAAGAAAGGACATATGTGGTTATTGGCTCAATGATCCTGTAGTGTGATCACAGGAAAAATAAAACTTTCAATGCTGTTAAGATTACATCTGGTGTAAACTGTATGGCATAGTACGATAGCAGTGCTTTAGATGTAAGATCTACGTGGTTTTTTTTACACACTACGGTATATTATTGTTAAATTTAAAATGGTTTTCATCCTTAAGAATGAAAGTACACTGTACATATTACGGTGTATTATTGTTTAACTTAACACCTAACACCTTGAAGACCTAAATGCTTCATAGATAAACACCTAAACATCATAGATTTATAAACACTTAACAGCTAAACATCAAAAAATCATAAGCGTTTTGATTCTAAACACCTCGAGGACCTAAACACTTCATGGATAAACAGCTAAACATCACACATTTCTAAACACTTAACCCTAAACACCAATAATTCTAAACATGTTTAGGGAAATAAAGTGTTCCAAAACTGGATGCACCGAAGTGTTTAGGAAAGTGTTTAGGTTCTAAACACTTGTTTTAACAGTGTACCTGTACTAGAAGTCCTGTCTTCTCCTGTATTCCATAAACCTGCATTACATAGTAATACTGGAACTTAGTTATAATCATTAGGTCAACATAGGTCCTATCTAGTGGAGGGTACATTCAAAAAATAGTACACAGATAGAAAATGAATATCTCAATGCCACTTGTGTGTTTTGTAATGTAATAGATAACAACTATTGATAATATGAGAAACCATTTGTCACTGGAACGTGATACATGATGTAAACTATCCGATCGCACTTACCAAATGAACGTGCTGCTTAATCGCTCTACAGATAGAAAATCAATCGGATCGGATTTCTTTTTACTAGTCAGACTTCTCTTTATTTGTTTGCAGCCGCAATCTATAAGATTAAAGCCCGTTTTCCCGCAGAACTAGAAGTGCCTCTGGTTAAGATGTGGGTTTGATCCTATTAGTTTTCAAACAGCCCCCATTCCCTGAGATGTAAGGGTTTTACACCGCACTTAACATGCCGCATGTCCCTTAGACTAGCACAGTAACCTTTCATGGGCTTGGGCGTGAATCTACTATACGATGTGTTCCCAAGCAAGAATATGACGTTTTTGTAACGTTATTATAACGTTCTGTTTAGTTCTGTTTTGGTTCTTGTTATGTCATTTTAATGGCACCCAAAAAACGTCTTTAGAATATAACATTACGATGTCACACTGAGACGTTATTGTGACATTCTTGTAATGTTCTTTCACATTATAATAACATTATCATAATGTTCCTTAACAGTAAAGTCTCAGTTTCACTAAAATATAATGTTATTATAACATATTTTTTTAGTGAGTCTCAACTTTACCCAAAATAGCATAACTGTTATGTGAAAATTGGGCGGATAACAGACTAACCAAAAAAGTGTGGTTGCAGAGCATGCTTGTTACATCGCTGCTTGCCTGTGTACCGTACAATGTGTTACTATATAACGCCTGAGTTGCTCAAAATTATGTAAAGAAAGGTCAATATGTTCTCTACAGTTAATTTATACATCGTAACCAACAGAAAAGTACATCTTTATCAATTTCTTTGCGCATGCTTGTTGACAGATAATACATTGTTCCCTCCACATATGTAGAAATCCTCTTTTGCATTTTTTTTAAATCAATTTTTAAAAAATCCTTGTTTTGCAACTACCCAATTTATATATATAATAAACCGTTAGTATGAACCTGCCATTGGAATGAGGCTCTGACAGAAGTCTTTACTCCTCCTCTGCCGATTGCCAATCAAAGGTGGCTAAGGAATTCAATCGTCCTTTAGTACCTCTCCACTCAGTATGTATGGCCATTGGAGGACCGGCTGGGCAAAGCGGATAGACTGAAGGGGAGACGTTAAAAGTGTGTTTAGACGGAGACGTTAAAAGTGTGTTTAGACGGCCGGTTTAAGGCCTGGCGAGGAGGGAGTGACTAACACTTTACTCTGAATGTAATTACCATCAGAGGCCCACCCTTTCCCTGCCCGTCTTACAAGCGGATTACAGTACTTAATACCCCGTCTTCTCCCTCCACGTGCCCGGTTGTTCACAGGGGTCAATCTTTAATGCATGTTGGTCAAAAGGTCCCAAAGTACCACCCCCACCCCCCTACTCACCTCCCAAACAACCATCTCCCCAACACACCACAGAGGCCGCTGGGGGTGTGGGGATCCCATTGGCCTGTGGGACGCTGGAGGGACGCTGGAGGGACGCCGTGGAGACGCCCACAGACTATAGGATTCACTTAGCTAATGTCTTGGTTGACCTTCCCCCAGCCGGAATCTGCTTACTGCTCTTTGAACGGGCCGGAGAGGGCTACAGGACTATTTGAACCCCTCGGTCAAATCCCCCTGCCTCTGTACAACCACACACACCCCTCCACCCACCATCCACCCACCTTACCCCTGGCCCCTTCCCTTGTACTCGACCATGGGAAATTTATCACGGCCCTAGCGTAGTCTAATCCTCTAGAGGGGAAGGGGGCACTTTGTGTTGAAAGTTGTGTTACCGAAAAAATAAATATTGGCCTATAGGTTCAGGATCTCGTGCACGACAATTGCCAACGTTTCTCTCTATCATTCAAGTCATTTTACTGAAGCAAACACTCAATAGAGGCTGTAGAGTGCATCTTACCATATTATACCATGGCCCTTGGGCCGCGACTTCATCACGAGGGTGTAGAGTCATTATGGGCCAGTGCACTTATGGGCCAGGTCAGTTATGGTCCACTGTAAAGTTGTTATGGGCCAGTGTACATATGGGCCAGGTCACTTATGGTCCACCTCAAAGTCGTTATGGGCCAGTGCACCTATGGGCCACTATATAGTCATTATGTTCCATTCTTAAAGTCATTATGTCCCACCCTGGGGTTGTGCTAGCTGAAGTAGGCCCCCATGTGTAGAATCAATATACCTATGTAAAAAGGAACTATAGGAGGGATAAGCCCGCTTATCACTGTATAATCGCGTCGAACAGCCCGTTGCCTAGCTACTCCCTTGGTTACGTCGAGTATGACGTCAGAGCGTGACGTAATTACGTCATCATCGGGCGTTTGACCTCGGACCGCGCACCACTTCTCACTTCATGCTGCTAAAGTTTTTACTTTAGTTGTTACTTGTTATTACTAGTATGTGTTGTATACAGCTAATGTTATTCTATTCACATTGTATTACTGTTACCTTACTTGTTATATTGTCATGTATCCGTATGGCGGTTTTTAGTATATAAATTATGAAGTTGCCCAAACCTGTCTCCTGGTTGTCTTTGCGTAGCGCGGATTATAGAAAATAAACTGCAATGACAATTTCTATAATACAGACCAGACGTCAGTGTTATCTATGAGTCAGGTACTTTGCAACAAATCTTGATACACAGCAGTCTTGATTTTCAGAATGATATTTACACACAGAAAATACAATTAGGCAGACGCAGTTCCAACTTCTCCTGTATTTAATGCTCCTGCAGGCTAATTTTGGCATATTTTGTAGAAGCATGGGAAAACCAATAGAAAAAATGCATCTTATGGCAAAATAAAAATATGTAAAGAAAATAATCTTAAATTAACTTCAGAAACTGAAGTACATACAGTAACAAAAAGAAACAATACCTAATTCTACCTTCCTATAATCTCAAACAAAGGCAAATGTCATAGATGAATAATTATGATATGTTTAAGGCTTATAACAGGAAATGGACATGTCAACATATTACCCACAATGCACCTTGATTTAGCCTGCAGGTAGGCCAAAATACTAATAACCAGAGAATCGCGTCTTGGAGAATTGCATCATGTAGCCTTATGCAATTGGAATGCTCCATAGCGTCCCTGTGCATGTGGGCCGCCCTGTGAGCAGTTCTGGACGCCGAGAGCAAGTCTAAGTCCTCCCACAACCACTGGGACTGCCCAGGGCATCCCTGCCGTACAAGATTGCCCTCCCAGTAGTTCTGGGCACCCTAAGTGACTCAGAGGCCCCCCAATACTATTTTCTTTTTTCACTGCCAAATCAAAATGTAGAAAAACTACGTTTCTATTCTGTGGTTGTTTTCATTGTAAAAAATAGTACTGCCAAATTGGTCCATAACAACTTCCCTGGAGGACCATAACGACTTTCCATGTGGACCATAACAACTTTCCATGTGGACCATAATGACTTTAGATTGACCATAATGACTCTTTAGTTGGACCATTACGACTTTTTGGGTGGACCATAATGACTTTTCAGGTGGACCGTAATGACTTCTTAGGTGGACCATAATGACTTTTTAGGTGGCCCATAATGACTGGCCCATAACTGCCATGGCCCATAATGACTATACTTCATCACGAGACCCTTTATGCACAAACATATCATAGATTCCTCTCCGGATCAGTGAGATAAGCGGGCGACTCCAAAGACTCTTTTCGCTAGTTTCTTCAACGAATGGTATAACAATACCCCATGCAGGACAATGGCGACATAAAAAAACACTGCCTAATACCCCTTTCACACATAAGCTGCCAATGCGCATCAAACCGCTTCATTGCGCTTCCTGGGTCCTGTCTGAAAGGAAGAGTATTCTAGAATGCGCTTCAGAACCGCATTCTAGAATTCGCATGTGGCCCAGCACTGTAGAATACGGTTCGCTTCACTTTCCTTTCTTAGTATACGAATCCGCAGTGTTATCATACGAATCCGCAGTGTTATCATACGAATCCGCAGTGTTATCATACGAATCCGCAGTGTTATCATACGAATCCGCAAGTGTTATCATACGAATCCGCAAGTGTTATCATACGAATCCGCAAGTGTTATCATACGAATTTTACAGCTGGGATGTGGTTGTGTGAAAAGGCCGTTTTCTGCAATGCGCTTCATGTCGGTGCGGTTCGCTTCGTTTGGGGACGCTTTGCTTCGCTCCCCGTTCTAGTGTGAAAGGGGTAATAGAAATGAAGAGCATTGATCAAAAAGCGCGTTTTTGTGCGCTTTTACATGTGTAACCAACCACGGCCGAGTGCCCCCCCTCCCCCCCCCCCCTTCTCCAGACTCTAATCCTTACCCCAGGCATCATTATTGCCGGACAGAAATCAAAGTCGGCCGAGTTTGAATAAGCAGCTGCGAAGTGCGCCGCCGCTGACGGGCAGACACCGTTTCGGCGTGTCCTTTTCACTTTTCATTTCCTGTCGGCGAGGCGCCTGCCCTGCAGTCAAGTCGCCATAAGTGACTTGGGCTTTCAGTGGCCAAGCCTCCTCCAGGGTGGGAGGGGGGAGGTTTTAGAGGGGGGGAGGCTGGACTTTAGGGTTTGGGGTCGGACCCGGAGGTTTCGTTTTGTATGGGATAAGGTGTGCGGAAGGTTGGGGTTGGGTAAAGGGCCGGCTCCACTGCCTGACAGTCGAATAGAGTTGAGTTGAGTTGGGCTCAGTCATACAGTGGAGCTGGGGTTATGACTGGAGTCGTAGCATTTTCCTAAGACTGGATAGTCGGGTCTTAGATCTTGGCATGTTAAAGAGTTACGACTGGACTTTCGGATGTTAGGGGGTGTGAAGTAGATATTCATATATGCCATGTCACCTTCATGCTACGACCATCGGTCGTAGCCTATGGCATGGTAGAGTTTTTGCTACGACTAGACAGTCGTAGGACCCTGGTGCCTCTTGGAGCTACGGCAGTCTAGTTGAGTTGTGTTGGGCAGTGGATCCGGGCCTTTAGGGTGTTGTAAAAGGGGATTCTGACTTGAGTCCTGTGTAGGTTGGGGTTGGAGCTTAGGGGTTGTACGGTTGGGGGTTGGGCTTTGACTGAGCTGCTTAAGAGTGGGGTAGAGGGTTGAGGACGTAAAGGTAAATGGGCTTGCTGGACAAGAAGATATTCGTTACAAGATGGCCAGTTAACCTTAAAAGGACACACCTCTATCCATACCCCCATCTAACACGTTTTCTAACACAAATAAACATATGTTTAGGACTTTTAAGTTCGTAATGTAAAGGTAAATGGGCTTGCTGGTCAAGATATTTGCTACATAAAATGGCAAGCCAATCGCAGAAGGACACACGTCTACTCTTACACCTATCTTACACGTTTTCTAACACAAATAAACAAAGGACATTTTAATATAAATTCGTCAATTATCAGAAGTAGGGTAGTTACGTGAGAGGCCGTATCCATTTGTTTCACCGAATTTTACAAGTGAACCTATATTGCCTTTCATATACCTGAGAAGGGGGTAAACCTGAGATCTGCTCAATAACAGATGTAATGCAGTGATGAAGAAATCAGTGAATTAATCGCGTTTCCTTTTTTATTGGTAAATTTTATTCGGGTACTATAATACCATAGGTGATCTTCCTTCCCTTCCCCTAACAGAAGACAGGTGGGATCTAGAGTTACATGAATGTAAACAATGTTTCTTGTCTACCTTAGAGGGTGCCGTTTAGAGAAGCATACAGAAACTGGTAGTAGTATGAGGAAAGAGCAAGGAGGGATGGGGATTGACCTTAGAGATTGACCGTAAAGGAGGAGGAGGACAATGGGTAGCTCTATAGAGGGAGGCGCTCAGGTTTTAATAAGATTGAGTTTGGTATGTACTGAAAGCCTGAATCAAGGTAGTTGGTCAGACGCATGGAGGAAAAAAAGGCCTTATTGGCCTTGTGCAGGGCAGAATAAGGCCCTGTTGGTATGGTGCAGGGAAGAATAAGGCCCTTTTGGCCTGGTGCTAAGGCCCTGTTGGCCTGGTGCAGGGGAGAATAAAGCCCTTTTGGCCTTGTGCAGGGCAGAATAAGGCCCTTATGGCCTGGTGCAGGGCAGAATAAGGCCCTTTTGGCCTTGTGCAGGGCAGAATAAGGCCCTTTTGGCCTTGTGCAGGGCAGAATAAGGCCCTTTTGGCCAGGTGCAGGGCAGACTAACGCCCTTTTGGCCCTGTGCAGGGCAGAATAAGGCCCTTTTGGCCTTGTGAAGGGCAGAATAAGGCCCTTTTGGCCTTGTGCAGGGCAGAATAAGGCCCTTTTGGCCAGGTGCAGGGCAGACTAACGCCCTTTTGGCCCTGTGCAGGGCAGAATAAGGCCCTTTTGGCCTTGTGAAGGGCAGAATAAGGTCCTTTTGGCCTTGTGCAGGGCAGACTAAGGCCCTTTTGGCCTGGTGCAGGGCAGAATAAGGCCCTTTTGGCCTGGTGAAGAGCAGAATAAGGCCCTTTTGGCCTGGTGCAGGGCAGAATAAAGCCCTTTTGGCCAGGTGCAGTGCAGAATAAGGCCCTTTTGGCCTGGTAGAGGAGAGAATAAGGCTTTGTGCATTCTCAGTTGACCTGAAAGTGGTTTTGGGTCAGGGGCTAGAGAATACTAGAGCAATGGGGAGGCAGGGGGAACATGATCACAGAGTTAAGGAGATATAGTAATGTATAAAGTTATAGGTATGCGTTTTGGAAGGTCAGGGATGGACTTGGAGTGGACGGTAGTTTCGGGAATAAGGTATAACATATAAAAAGTTCTAGAGCAGAAAACAGTTTTGGCAAAATTGGGATGGTTGGAGTACAAAAGGAGAATACATGATAAAGGAGACGGGGGTAAGACAAGCATGGGGACGTTTGCAAGGTAGTGAAAACATGGAAAGTTATTTTAAGGAGATGGGCACTTCTGAGAAGACTATGTAAATTGAAGATTGTTGGAGGGGACTGGAGTCTAGAGTGTGGTGGGAGTGACCAAGGACCAGAAGTGGAGACCAGAGGAGTCACAGGCCTTTCTTCGTATTACAGAGCCCTGTTGTAAAGCATACTGAGACCCAGAGAGGGGAGTGAGTTAGGGGACTGGGGTCTAACATATCACCCTGCCACACTGCCAAAAGGCACCCCACTCCCTCCCCTCCCTCCCCCCTCCCCTCCCCCCTGTTGTGAGGACGTAATGGACTTGCCTTGTTGGTGCTACACGCTGCACTGCCCCCATACCTCCCCTACCTGCCGCCAGGAGGCACTACGCCCCCAGACCCCGGCTTGTCATTGGTCAGCGTGCCCCGCCCGCCAACACGCCCTCTATGGTGCGCCATGTGTATTAATAGTGGGAATTTGGCGTTGTGGTATTTGCAAATACATTCTAAAATAAAATGAATGGAAACATTTGTCAAGTAAAGAAGATATGGTATTGTCGCCGTGTTGGATTATCATTATAAAGTTTATCTTGTCTAATTTCCTTAGATGCCCTCAGCAATTTTGATTATTCTTTGCTCCCTTGCATAGCCACACCCTCGCAACAGCGAGAGCATAGCGCGGACTTATCTAAGGGTCCCGCAACAGTGCAAACCACAGCGAGGGTTTGGTCAAAGTCTCACTATTATACACAAAATTCAGCATCAACTTTAAATCTTATGCTTTCAGACCTGCACGTTAAAAACAAGTTCCGAGGCACGTCACTATGAATATTTGGTTAATAAACAGTGTGTTTAATCATCTTTAAACAGAAGCCATGCATAAGCTTGAATATAATTAAGTGTGCTAAACTGAAATAATAGGCTTACACTTCAACTGGTACTGTGTGTTGACTTTTGTGAATCCTCTTAGGAATTGTTCTGATTCCTTTATATTACTTTATCGATTGGCAAATGTAGGAACGCATTTCAGGTTGAAACTTGTATAATCCCCAGGGGAAGGTAAAAGTTTTTTTGTCGACCCTTGCATTGTTTTGGTGCAGTTTATGTGCTCAGTCACTAAACCCCTACTCCTGATATTGCTAGAATTGATGTATGGTGTTTAATCCTGTTATCCATACGAACATAATACCCTGATTGTACTATAACTTAGATTAGAACTGCGTTTAACTGTCTGTGACTACTTTTCATAGTTCCGAAGAGTATTTTACATTTTAATATGTTGAATTTCACGGAAAATTGTCAGCTACACTAGTCATTTTTAATCTTCCACATCGACTTAGAAATCCCGGTAATACTTATTCTTCTGGAGCTTCATACAACAAATTTACAATCAAATTACTTTAAAACTACCTTTCTCTAAGCCTTGCTCTCAACAATAAAAGTTGTCACTATGGTTATGTAGATTTCCACCTCTACACATGGCACCAAATCCCCTGACCCCCTAACCCCCTAACCCCCTCACCTCTCCCCCTCACCTCTCCCCCCCCCATCCCCTGATTTCCGCTGTTACTCATCCTCAGACCGATCGCTCAGGGGCTTACCGTGTGATTAGACTGCGACCGCCAGGAACAAGCAACAAGGGGAGGAGAGGGGATCACCAAGGTGTCCCTCTGACCCCCCAACAAGGGGAGGAGAGGGGATCACCAAGGTGTCCCTCTGACCCCCAACAAGGGGAGGAGAGGGGATCACCAAGGTGTCCCTCTGACCCCCAACAAGGGGAGGAGGGGGGATCACCAAGGTGTCCCTCTGACCCCCAACAAGGAGAGGAGAGGGGATCACCAAGGTGTCCCTCTGACCCCCCACAAGGGGAGGAGAGGGGATCACCAAGGTGTCCCTCTGACCCCCAACAAGGGGAGGAGAGGGGATCACCAAGGGGAGGAGAGGAGATCACCCAGGTGTCCCTCTAACCCCCAACAAGGGGAGGAGAGGGGATCACCCAGGTGTCCCTCTAACCCCCAACAAGGGGAGGAGAGGGGATCACCCAGGTGTCCCTCTGACCCCAACAAGGGGAGGAGAGGGGATCACCGAGGTGTCCCTCTGACCCCCAACAAGGGGAGGAGAGGGGATCACCAAGGTGTCCCTCTGACCCCAACAAGGGGAGGAGAGGGGATCACCCAGGTGTCCCTCTGACCCCAACAAGGGGAGGAGAGGGGATCACCAAGGTGTCCCTCTAACCCCCAACAAGGAGAGGAGAGGGGATCACCAAGATGGCCCTCTGACCCTGAACAAGGGGAGGAGAGGAGATCACCAAGGTGTCCCTCTGACCCCCAACAAGGGAACAAGGAGGATCACCAAGGTGTCCCTCTAACCCCCAACAAGGGGAGGAGAGGGGATCACCAAGGTGTCCCTCTGACCCCCAACAAGGGGAGGAGAGGGGATCACCAAGGTGTCCCTCTGACCCCCAACAAGGGGAGGAGAGGGGATCACCAAGGTGTCCCTCTGACCCCCAACAAGGGGAGGAGAGGGGATCACCAAGGTGTCCCTCTTACCCCCAACAAGGGGAGGAGAGGGGATCACCGAGGTGTCCCTCTGACCCCCAACAAGGGGAGGAGAGGGGATCACCAAGGTGTCCCTCTGACCCCCCACAAGGGGAGGAGAGGGGATCACCCAGGTGTCCCTCTGACCCCCAACAAGGGGAGGAGAGGGGATCACCAAGGTGTCCCTCTGACCCCCAACAAGGGGAGGAGAGGGGATCACCAAGGTGTCCCTCTTACCCCCAACAAGGGGAGGAGAGGGGATCACCAAGGTGTCCCTCTGACCCCCCACAAGGGGAGGAGAGGGGATCACCAAGGTGTCCCTCTGACCCCCCACAAGGGGAGGAGAGGGGATCACCGAGGTGTCCCTCTGACCCCCCACAAGGGGAGGAGAGGGGATCACCCAGGTGTCCCTCTGACCCCCAACAAGGGGAGGAGAGGGGATCACCCAGGTGTCCCTCTGACCTCCAACGAGGGGAGGAGAGGGGATCACCAAGGTGTCCCTCTGACCCCCAACAAGGGGAGGAGAGGGGATCACCAAGGTGTCCCTCTGACCCCAACAAGGGGAGGAGAGGGGATCAACAAGGTGTCCCTCTTACCCCCAACAAGGGGAGGAGAGGGGATCAACAAGGTGTCCCTCTTACCCCCAACAAGGGGAGGAGAGGGGATCACCAAGGTGTCCCTCTGACCCCCAACAAGGGGAGGAGAGGAGATCACCAAGGTGTCCCTCTGACCCCCAACAAGGGGAGGAGAGGGGATCACCAAGGTGTCCCTCTTACCCCCAACAAGGGGAGGAGAGGGGATCACCTAGGTGTCCCTCTGACCCCCAACAAGGGGAGGAGAGGGGATCACCAAGGTGTCCCTCTGACCCCCAACAAGGGGAGGAGAGGGGATCACCAAGGTGTCCCTCTGACCCCAACAAGGGGAGGAGAGGGGATCACCAAGGTGTCCCTCTGACCCCCAACAAGGGGAGGAGAGGGGATCACCAAGGTGTCCCTCTGACCCCCAACAAGGGGAAGAGAGTGGATCACCAAGGTGTCCCTCTCACCCCCAACAAGGGAAGGAGAGGGGATCACCAAGGTGTCCCTCTGACCCCCAACAAGGTGAGGAGAGGGGATCACCAAGGTGTCCGTCTGACCCCCAACAAGGGGAGGAGAGGGGATCACCAAGGTGTCCCTCTGACCCCCAACGAGGGGAGGAGAGGGCATCACCAAGGTGACCCTCTGACCCCCCACGAGGGGAGGAGAGGGGATCACCAAGGTGTCCCTCTGACCCCCAACAAGGGAAGGAGAGGGGATCACCAAGGTGTCCCTCTAACCCCCCATAAGGGGAGGAGAGGGGATCACCAAGGTGTCCCTCTGACCCCCAACAAGGGGAGGAGAGGGGATCACCAAGGTGTCCCTCTAACCCCCAACAAGGGGAGGAGAGGGGATCACCAAGGTGTCCCTCTGACCCCCAACAAGTGGAGGAGAGGGGATCACCAAGGTGTCCCTCTGACCCCCAACAAGGGGAGGAGAGGGGATCACCAAGGTGTCCCTCTAACCCCCAACAAGGGGAGGAGAGGGGATCACCAAGGTGTCCCTCTAACTCCCTACAAGGGGAGGAGAGGGGATCACGAAGGGGAGAGAGGGGGTCACCATAGTGTGCTTCTAATCCCAAATGTCTGTCTGTTAGTCTCCTATCCTGCTGATCAGTACCCCTACCCCCTTCTCTCTTAGCTGCGTTTTCTGTTCAACTCAGCCCGTATCTCACCTCTGTTACCCTCCCAGCCTAGCTGTTTATCGGTACCTTTGTCTTCATTTTTGTCGGTTTCTTCTTAACTTTCTTCTTAACTTGTCCATCTATGTGAGTCTCCTTCACTGTTCAGCCTCTTACCCTTCCCCTTCTGAGACCCCCCTTCCTCCCCCCCCCCCGCCTACCCCCCTCCCATCTGGTCAAAGCTCACGCACACCTCAGTGACGGCTCACTCAGCGGCCACTCTTTAGCTAGGGTACCCCTCCCCCCTGCTGCCACCCCTACCCCATGGCTCAGCGCCCCAAGTCACGCTATTTCCAGTATTACCAACACCCCCACTCTACCCTACCCTACTCTACCCGGCACCACTGCACCCCTCATCTCCACACCCCAACCCTCCCTACCACTCCCACTTCCACCGCACCACTTCCCACCTCACCCCACCCAATCCTACCACCAAACGTTGGAGCTACATAGTCTCGAAACTGCCATTAGAATGCCAAAAGCCATATTAACCATTAAATATTTTGAATACCCTGCCCCCCTCCCCAAATACACTATTTCCAGTTGTTCCTATCATCATTGACAACGCTCCAGTCCCACTCTGGTACCCTCTCCCCCCCCCCTACCCCAGTACCTACCAGCCCCACCCTGTGATACCCTTCGCCCCCTCCCCTTACACATGCTGTGCCATGTGACTAATGCCAACATCACTGTATCAAAGCCCGACCAGCTCCCCTGTCCCCTCCCTCTCCTCCCTCTACTCTCCCCCCTCCTCGCCTCTCCTCCCTTACCTCCCTCTCCTTCCTCTCATTCCCTCTCCTCTACCTCCCTCCCTCCCCTCCCTTCCCTTCATCTCCCCTTCCCCCACACACCCAAAAAGAAAGCAAAGAAAAAATAAAACACACACCCTCCTGTGATCAGAGATCACACTTCACCCCTTAAACCCCATTCCTACTTTAACACCCCAGCCCTCCTGCCTTACTGGCCTCTTCACACAATCCCCACCTGTAAAAAGAGACAGAACAAGAACTCTACCCCCTGTGATCACAGACCACACCGCCACCCCCACTCCTCTTTCCTTGGCACTACCCTCCCAAAATAAGGCCTTATTATATACACTGCACGACAAGAGCTGCGATATGACGAAGTCGTAGAGAAAGGGCATACATTAGAAAAAGAGATTCTTTCTTACATAACTGTAAATAACTCCAGATTGTCAGGTTTAAACAATTATATCCATCTTAGGTATGAATTGTTTATGATATCACCACATTGCACCCCATATCGCAGCTCGAGTCGTGCAGTGTAATAGGGCCCATGGTGTGGGGTAGGTGGCCCACTTCTCCCCTCATCCCTTTCCCCAACACGTGGCATGGGGTGGAGATATTGTATCCAGCATCCACAGGGGGAGGAGGGACAGGGGTAGGAGGGAGAGGTTACTATACACCTTTCCCACAAACCTGCGCAGTGAACCCTCTCATAGACGCCTTGTACCCAACGGTTTGAGCCTGGTCCCATAGGAAACCATACCCCAACCGTTTGGTTCAGGTCTACCCGCTAGCAGGGCGCCACGCTTATGAAAAAGGTCTATAGAACTCCCAGCCCCACGTGGTCGGCCCACCTGGCCGCCTTTTTGTGGGTGGCCGGCCGCCCCCACAGGGTTATATCTACCGCCCCGCACCGCGCCCACCCCCTACACGACGCGCGGCATCGTCGGCGCCGCGCGGCCAGCGTTTTCCGGCCGCTGCCACCACCCACAGGAGGAAACCCTGCGTCCCTCCCTCTGCGTCCCACCCTGGAGGTGGAACAGACGCTGCCTGGCACCAGACCGCAGGGCCTCGCTCCTTCACTTAGCGTCGCGACTTCTGCTGCCGCGGTATTTTACGCGCCACTTTACCGCGCCTCTCCTGCCGCTCCCCAGCACCGCGTGGCTGCTGTCAGCTGCCGCCCGCCACCACTCGTTGACGGACTGCTCCCGCGGCCGGCCGCGTCTCACTCAGACGCCCGCGTCTCACTGTAACAGACGGCGTCTCATTCAAACCACGCCCGTCCACTCCTACGCCAGGAGGTAGAGAGTGGAGCATCCAGTAGAGACTCAGTCAAACCACCCCACTCCTACGCCAGGAGGTAGAGAGTGGAGGATCTAGTAGGGACTGAGGAGACAAGTATCCAAGTCTCTCTGGCGGTCTCCAGGAGGAGGGGGGTGACTGACAAGGTCACGGACTGTTAAGTAGAGGTCATCACACGGTTGAGGGGGATCTGTACACCCTGGAGGAGGATGGGGGACGCTGCTAGTACGCCGGCTCACCTGGAGGGACGCTGGGAGGAACGCTGGGAGGGACGCTTGGTGGGCGTCCTCCTAGGCCTGCTCCTCCTACACCTGCCCGGAGCCACCGACGGCCAGGCCACCGCCCTGGGGGAAGGTAAGTTAACTATGTTATACCCATACCCCGCCCTAGGAAAAGGTATGGGTTTATGCCCTGTTTCCACCAACCGATTTAACCACAGATTATTTGGTAATCTATTACTTTTAACTAGTACTATAACAACATATTTTATATATCGTACATACTATTTGAAAGAGAAATGAAAATGCTTTCTAATGGTATATAGCATGTTCATGATTGACTATGATATTTCCACTGCCGATTTTTGAAATCAGTAATAAAATCGGGTAGCGGAAACAGGGCTGTAATATGTTATACCTAAACCACTGCCCCGGGTGAGGGTGTAGGCTGTATTCTACTATCCGACTTTATTTTAAAATCGTGAGAAGGAATAAGCGCTAATCATACACATGTTATATATCATAAGAACGGACTGGAATAAGGGCTTATGGTGATATTCTATCCAAGTTAGCCCCACTGCCGAGAATTGAACCCCCAGCCGCCCACGCGACAAGCAGGTGTTTTGTCCATTAGGTCACCACTGCTGCGGCTATGGGGAGGGGGCCACAGCTTGAGTTTGGGAGGTCATGGTCATTTTGCTTGTTGCTGATGATTTGCCTATAATTGCATAGGGACGTGTATGAGTTGATATACCAGAAACTTTCTCAACTGGCATCCTGGCTTTTTTTTGTTGAATCAACGCTATTTCACATCACATGTGCTCTTCCAGTAGTAGTTTTAGAAAATGAGAAAAAAGGTGGTTGATGTCACACTATACAATATATAAGGTAGTTATCATAAGGTAGTTAATCGGGATTCCAGCTCCTATTCCTTCACTATTGTCCTGCCTTGTCAAACGCAGGTGCCTGTCTGAGCATGGTCGTACCAATTTTTGTGTCACTAAAGACTTTCAACATTCTCAGTATACTTGATGACAAGTAAAAGTTCAGACTGCATGTGCATTCGGCAATTGTTATTGCCCCAGTTTGCACACACCTAAGTCTCAGGCAGAAGCACTCGATTGTGTGCATGTGCAATACCGCGAAAAAACAATTCCCTCATGCTCCCTTCTCCTGTGCTTTGTATATACCTACACCCCATCCCTATCACTCAAAGTTACACCTGGACTCCAACGTATAGGATATGTTCATCATGGCTGTACTTTGAGTGTATTGATATAAGGAGACATCCACACTTGGCACCACTTGTTCCAGCAGGTCAGGGCCTACCTGAGATGGGCAGAGCATTACCTGGTAGCTCACCAGTGTTATGGGACTATCCGCTCAGGGGTGGATACAGGGGGGGGGGGAGTTCCAGGGGGTCCTTACCCCCATTTTCTGGTGGACCCCATCAACTTCAAAAAGAGGGAAAAATATCACGCACGTGCATGCCAATGTATGGCGTCTTAGTACTTAGCCTATATGCTGACCGCCCCGCCCCCTTTCAGAAATCCTGTATCCGCCCCTGTCAGCGGGTAGCAAACTTTCCGCTTTACTGACTGGCCGTCAATGACACTGTTCAAGCCAGCAAATTATTGCTTCCCGCTCATTCCTCTAATAATGCCGATAACCAATGGGTTATATTTGACAACCTGCAATTTTATTTCTCTTCACTGATTAGAATCATTCCATTTTACCCTGCACTGAAATCTAAGAAGTTCTTGGAAGATCTGAGGGGTTCCATGTTAATCTGAGGGGTTCGAAGTAGATTTTATGGGACTTACAGTCTGGATTAACTATAGGCATGTTATATATCATTAGAAAGAGCTTCTAATTCTCCTTCAAATGATATGTAGGATGTATATTATTGGTTAACAGGAAAGGAAATGCCAAATTACTAGTTGCCAAAATCGGCCAGTGGAGTACAGCCTTTAAAGTGTCTGATCAATGATCAAGGGGCGGGACCCAACCAGGAACCTAGGGATCAGTAAGGGATGTTTTCTGGATTGATCTTTGATCCCTTACCTCTGTATACACGGATGTACTGGTGGGTAGCCCCGTAACCGCCATCATTAAGGCTAGCCTCAATGGTTGTATTAAGAAACGTATTGTTTGTCATACTACTATATACAAAGCTATCCAGTCGTAATCGGTACCTCTCCAATGACGCGATGTTGCACAGCATAAAGCCCCATTCGCCGTGGTGAAAGTGGTTTGTCGAAGTTCTCTGCGATCTGCGAACGTTGGAAACGTTGGATAATCGTAGACCTCTGCGATCAGATACTCTGCGAAATTATTCAACATGCTTAATATTTTCGTAGAGATCCTGGGCGATTCAAGCTGAGATTGCTTACGAAAATGATCGCAATTGATTGCAGAGTGCCATCCATGTCAGTGTGAATGCTCTGCGATCAATTTCTCTAGCTTGCAATCGTTTTATCGCACCTTAGGTCATTTGCGATTGCTTAAGATAAATCTTTCGTAGCTCTCTGCGACAGAAAGATCGACCAGGGCGAATGGGGCTTAAAACAGCATAGCGTTATCACAACGTCACGGAACGTCAGAGATGTTATAAGAAAGTTGCAGAAAGTCACAGTTGCATGTTTATTTGGCTAGGTAGTTCCCAGTTTATCTACTATACCTAAGTGACACTCCCTGGGAAATCCAAGCTTATTATAGGTATAGATATATTTGGCCCTTGGATTGCCCATTGAGTGTCCTTTCCCTTCCAACAAAAGCCTATTTGGGCGGGAGACATGACCCTGGTTTTCCACCTGTGTTACACGGTAAACGTGCAGGTACTGGGCGGCCATGAGAGGGTCTGTCCCTGGGATTAATGTGGACCTTTGGACCAGACAATACGAGTCGTTCCACTTTTGATTGTTCGTGTCTGAAGAGTAGTCTTGATCACGGCAGGTATAGGGAGCTGGGGAGGAGAGGGGTCTGTCTCTGAGTGAACCACTCAGAGTTACCTATGGGTAGGTTTCAGGAGGTAGTGGGCATAGTTAAGCCCCATACTCACTAGGCGATTTTACCGGCGACTGGCGACTGGCAACAGCCATAATAGTGGTATGATCGTCACCAATTCAGATCACATGTTAGTATGTAACATTTCAATATTACATACTAACATGTGATTTGAATTGGTAACAATTTTACCACTATTATGGCTGTTGCCCGTTGCCAGTTGCCGGTAAAAGCGCCTAGTGGGTATGGGGCTTTAGCTTAGTAGAGAAGCAGTGGTCTGTTTATCCAAAGGACCCAGGTTGATCCCCAACTGGGTTCTTAATAAGCCCTTCCCACAATAGGTATATCCTATTGGGACAAGGGTTGGACATAATAACTCTATAAGCCATCCTTGTCTCCTGGAGTTGGGATTACTAAAATAAACAAGAATCATGTTTTTTATATCCTTATGTCCTACTTTAATATCATTATACTTTATTCAATTTTATCAATTACATTGACAGATTTGCAGGTTTTTCAGCCAATCAAAATGCTGTATTTCAGGAAGAAATAGGGTAGGACATTATAGGCTAGGCTGAGAAGCTTTAACATTGGTTTCCATGAGGAAAAAAGCCAAAATATAACGCTGCATTCTATACATTTTAAGAGCACTCTAGGGACAAAATTGCTTTGGTTAATTTTGTTTTATAGAACTCCCATACTGGAATAAGCCTGGTAAACTTTAATGTTAGGATAAACTGGGATGGGTTTATTGGGTCAGGCATTATAGCCAGGCACGTCTGAATAGATCCCCAATTCCAATTTAGAATAAAACAGGACCCCATGAATACTGGTCTCTCGTCTCAACAATAAATGTCAATACAAAACCCCAGAACCGTTTGGAAACAAGCTTACTTATTCACCGGTAAAATGTACAATCAGATAATGACTATGGGTAGAAAACATTATCAGAATATGACTATGGGTAAAATGTATCATCAGAATATGACTAGGGGTCAGAATGTAGAATCTGATTATGACTACTTGTAAAAAGTAAAACCGGAAATTGCTATGGGTAAAATACAATTCAAGTGTAACTATGAGTAAACGGTACAATCATACAATTCTTAAGCAGCGCTTACATTATTTCTGTAGACCTTCCAAAATGGAGTGACTTTATAGCATTAAAATTTCATGAGGTTGAAACCTTACCAATGTGAAATGTTATTATAACATCATAACATGTTTTAGTGAAAGAACATAACCAGAATGTTACAATAACATCACAACACAATGTTGCATGTTTTAAAGACATTATTGGACGCCACCAAAATTTTACGAAACAAGAACCAAAATGGAACATAGCGTTATTGTAACATTATGATAAAGTTGCATCAATATTTTTGCCTGAGCTTTAAGCCCCATACCCTCTAGGCAATTTTACCGGTGCCAGGCAATGGGCAACTGGGAGAATCGGCTGACTCTTAAGGTTGCCTGTCAGTATAGCATATTGAAGCATGTGTGTTTGATATGAGTCAACGCTAAAATCGGCCGACTCTTCTAGTAGAGTTAAGGTTGGCTGATTTTAGTGCCAATCCATCGGCCGATTCTGTAAAAGTTTCTTAGTGGGTATGGGGCTTTAGGCTATAAGTGGCACATGTACGCATGTCTCTACATGCAGCTGATCGCACATAGCGTTTGGCATCTATCGAACCGTCTTCAAATACCTAACAGGGAGGGCAGGATCATCGATATTTTCATAGATTTAAGATCAACCCCCACTTCGTATACTACACCTGCACAATTCTATACATTTACCCTTACATATAGCATGGGGAATATCTCAGGTATACCTATTGAGCGTATCACAGCCTAAGCAACAATGTGACGTTATTATAATGTTGCAGCAACATTCTGTTTTGTTCTGCTTTTGTTCTGCTTTGGTTCTTGTCACATTATTTTGATGGCACACATACACATCTTTAGAACCTAATACTATAGTACTGCAACATCACACTGTAATGTTATTATGGCATTATTGTAACATTCTTTCACATATAATAACGTTATCATAACATTCTTTATTAGTAAGGTCACAACATCTCTAAACATAATATTATAACATTCTTTCTTAGTAAGTCTCAACTTTACCTGAAATGATGTAACTGTTGTGTGAAAATTGGGCAGGTTACAGACTAATAAGTATGGTCACAGAGCATGCTTGTTACGTCACTGCTTGCCTGGGACTGCAGTATGAAATGAACTGCCTTGTACGTATGACAGTGGGAGCAATGGCTGGATATATAGTCTAATCAGGAGTCCATTCAGCGTACATGATCAGAGTATAAATAGAAGTGCGTTTTACCTGCCATATACTTCTGGCCCCATCTCCAAGTCTAAACCAAGCCGGCCGCACGAGCATCGGGGAAGTGGGGATCCCTCTGATGAACGACTATCGATTTTTCTTCTTTCCATCAGTTTTGTTGGCGCAATTTATTTTCAGAATCTGTTCTCTTGATTAATACAACGCAAGACTGGTCGTTGATGGGTTGTCGGGGGTAGGGAGGCGCTGGGAGGGGTATGAAGGGGTGTGGGGGTGGGCAGGAGGAGGGGTAGGATGGGCGGGGGGGGGGGGGGGGGGGCTGAGAGGGTGTGTGGGCAGGAGGGGGCGGGCGGGGGGTGATCAAGAGTCATAGACAATCTCCACTGCCCCATATGAGACTGCTACAGCGGTCGCTGTCTGTGTGAGGCTAATTCTGGTGGAGATAGGGCTGTGGCGGGGGCTGTCACCGTCAGTGGGTGATAAGATAAGGGTGGTGTGAACGGTGGCACACTGATTAGATTGATTGGTGCTCCGACCACCATGTCACACACGCCCCCTACCCCCCTTACCACGCTACTCCCTACCCCACTACGGTCCATGGGTGGGTCCAGAGGGGGGGGGGTGCCCCTCACTTTTTCAGGAAAATTTTGCATTTTTCTAATGTACAACTCGACCCAAAAGCAATTAAGGAAAAATTTACCCCCTACCCCCTATCCCCTACCCCCATTCCCCCTATCCCTAACCCATTCCCATCTATCCCCTACCCCCTACCCTCCTAACCCTACCCCTCTACCCCCGTATCCTTCTTATCCCCTACCCCTCTACCCCTTGCCTCTCTACCCCCCTTATACCCCTACCCCTTACCCTCTTTACCCCCTACCTTACCCCCTTAAGCCCCATACCCACTAGGAGATTTGACCGTCAATTGGCGACGGGTGATGTGGAGGATCGCTGGTAAAATCACTGGGTGATTGAATTATTAACAGATCACCGGGCGATTCTTCGTGGGCATCGCATGCTTTCTGGGCGACGGGTAACAGAATCACTGAGAAAATGGCCAGGACAATCGGCATAGAAATATCAAAATTTCTTGATATTAGGCCTACAGTCGTCCGGCGATGACGACGGCCATTCTCCCAGTCGCCCATCACCCGTCGATGATAAAATTGTCTGGTGGGAATGGCCCTTAACCCCCTTCCCTCCCTACCCCCTACTCCCCTACCCCGCCCGTCCAGCATTGATTTAGACCCCACTAATTAGATCCTTAGATTGCCCGCCATCCACAGATTGATCCCATGACCCTCCTGTACCCATCTCCCCTGTTTTCAATAGAGTGTTTTCATAATGGTCGTTTACCATTAGCGTCAGTTTTATCGAAACATGATTGCTTGTTAAAAAAGTACCCCTCCTATTTCCGGGAAACATCAATTTTATCCCTAAAGATAGGCAGAAATCAAAAGCCTATGGTTTGAGAGGGACTTAGACCTAGGGTTAGACTCATCCTAAAGTATTTTACAAGCCATTCATTCGATGGATCAATTTCGACATAATTTGTATATTCTTATTCTTATATTCTTATGAAATTGATTTAGATATCTAGTATGGAGCCATAATTATGTAAGTAGAAACTGTAAAAAATTGATGTAACTGTAAACTTGCTACATGTATAGTCCTATAACAGGAACAATAGATATAATATGATAAATAATATCTCACTAGTTATATGTGAAGTTACCTTCATAATATTATTATGATGGTAACTGCGCTGCTCATATTATCTTCACGTATTATCAGAATGTTTTCCAGGCTGAACTCGACGGCAAGAGATGATCTTTGTCATATAATTATAAGGATTACAGAAGAAATACACCAGAGCATTTTAATGACCAACTAAATGACAACCAAAAGAAAGTTGTCTATCCCCCCCCCTCCAACGCCCCCCCCCCCCCCCCCTCCTGCAGGTACCACCCAGACACCGCTGGTACACGGCCGAAATGATTCATGTTAAGTCTTCCGTGATGAGACACGCGGGGTACAAGCTCCAGTGGCCGGGGGGGGGGGGGGGGGGCGTCGGTCGTTGGTGTCAATAAAATTCATAAGGGTTTTATTCCCCGTGGGCGGGCGGTCGCTGATTAGTGTGGGCGCCGCTAGGGGGAGGTGTCGGGGAAGGGGTGTATAGGGGGATGGGATGAGTTATAGGCCAGGGGTAACCCAGGTGGAAAATCGACAGCGGGGCGGTTATCAGAAGGGGCCCGCGCCGACGCCTCGACTCATGTACTACTCACACAATACACCGCTCTCACGAGTCTGCGCAGTGGACCCTCCTATACACACCTATGTATAGCTAGTACCCAACACCTCAAGTACACTTCCATGTAAACCATACGCAAAGAATCTATTCACCTACTTGGAAGCTAGACCACATGTATGTGAAAGTGGTTAATTAATAAAAAAAAAAATATTGTAAAATCCCAGAATTTATATCGACTTTGTATATTTCAATATTGCATACTGATTGGTTTAATATCAGGATCGACCTTAAATAACTCTACATTGTCTTTTAATAATCAGCCGTTTTGTACGCCAATTCGGCCTCGAGGGTATGGTGCTAATGACAAAGATCTCTACAACGCATAGTCCACTGACCACCGCTCCCCCCACCTCCACACCCACGTATCTACGTGCGATGATAGAGTTGGCGACGACATGATGAAATAGTTATAAGCACTGTAAAGATAAGGTTTTATCGAGAATTGCTCGACATCAATACAGTATCAGATTGACGGCTGTGAATAATGTAAAAGTACACAACGTAGAAGGATAACGTCATTTTCGAGTCACGTGTTGAAGCGTCAACTTATCAAAGGGGCCTCGAACGTAATTATAGAGGAAGGGTGTAGAGTTTTTGAAAATTTGGATGTGTTTATGTACAAATCCAATGCGTACTTTAGTCTAAAAGGGATGGGAAGTCTGACTACTTTGAAAATGAAGCACCCTTTAGCCTCCTGTGTGTACGTTTACATGCAGGCAAAATTGAACACCTCAAAACCTAGAGAACAAAGTGTGTGTTTCCTAATTAGAACACCGAGTATTTAGAAATTCTTCAAACATACAGCCAATGACTCCCAACTAGAACCGCACTGTTGCACTGTGTCATACCCAAAGTTGTGAGTATCATACTCACAGCTTTCTCTTTCGGTGTTAGATGACCAATCACTTTTTTGAACGCCAAACACTAACTACATCATAATGCTTGCTATACTATATTGTTCCATTGTGTTAAAGTTGAAGAACATATCCAGAATGTTACGATAATGTCACAGTGCAACGTCACCACAGTATGTTGCAGCAATGTTATTGGGAGCCATCAATATACGTGACAAGAAGCAATACAGAACGTTGCTGCAACGTTATTATAACGCCATACCTCTGGATGGGAACGTTTTGCAAAATTAGTCTCTTACTTCATTGTGCAACATAATACCTACGAATTGTCAACACCCCACACTGGCCTAACTAGGACGCCGGTCCTAGGCAGAGTGACCCTCGGGTAACTTGTAATTTCAGGGCTGGACGCCGTGACGGGCGTTTATAGCCCCGTTAACCCAAGTGGAAAATCTACAACAGGTCGGCGGGGGATTAAGGGGTGTTTACACGGATAGACAAGGTCTTTATGATAGTCTCATGATACGTCAGGGGCAGATACAGGATTTCCGAAGGTTTATTACCACCCGCACGGCCGAGGAGCGGTACGGACGAGGGGTGGTGCGTAGTGACATGGTGTACGTGCCGCTCCACATTTTCAGTATTTTCAAAATATTTATATATATGCGATTCTATACTGATGTCCCCCTGAAATATACTATGTATTTTCTGCTACTTGATACTATGTGCAACTGTTATTTTGTGAAATTGCGAGTGAAACTGTGAGTCTGTGAAACTCATCTCACAAACTACATACTTACTGTGCTCATCTTTATATAAGGCTGGAAGAACATGTATTTATGTGAAGCCTTTGATTAATTATAAAAAATAAATGGAGCTTTGAGCGGGTGATAACATATAGAAGAACCTGAGGGGTCTTCCTCGGGTGTGTGTACGACCCGTGGAAATTGTAGTTCGCCCTCGGGTTTTGACGATTCCCTCTGGGTCGTACACACACCCTCGGACGCCTACTCGGCTCTTCTTATATTAGTGTGTGTGTGTGTGTGTGGGTGGGTGGGGGAGTGGGCGGGAAGTCACCATAAAGGCTAAGTACCAAAACGGAATGCATTCCATTCATCCGCGTGGCATTTTCCCTTTTTTTGTGTTTAGGTTAGGGTCCACAAAGGAGAGGGGGTCAGGACCCCTGGACTCCTTGGATCCGCCCCTGGACATTCATTGCATATGCTATATATATAGTCACCAGCAATTCATGTACCGACATAGTAGCCGTGTTGGTCGGTGCAAACTTATTTGATGTACAGCGTTTGTCAGTATAAGGTTGTCATACGCGTACGGCCTAGGTAGGCCAAAGCGTCCTGTGAGATTGTCGTGAGCGTTATGTCTGGCTCATTCTTATCTTAGGAAACTTTTGACCAGACCTATCTTACAAAGCCCCGACCACACTACTGAACGGGCAATTTGAGTTGAGCTGGTCTGCCATTGAGTCGTAGGTCAACCCATGGCAATTGGATTGAGTCCTACAGACCTTTTTTATTAGGGTTTGACACCCCCTGGTGAAGTAAACAGAACCAATGGTTTAGGTCATTTCCCATAGTTAACTTATATGCTTCATTTCATATAGGTTAACTATGTCATTTCCCATAGTTAACCTATATGCTTCACTTCATATAGGTTAACTATGGGAAATGACCTAAACCATTGGTTCCGTTTACTTCACCAGGGGGTGCCACACCCTAATGAAAAAGGACTATACCTCAGAAATATAAAGACGCACAACCATTTGCATGGTCTTAGGGTTGTGTGCAGCACATATTTATACATACGAAAAACATGAAAACGACGCGACCATCTATCAACTCCATATATATGCTACTAACATGTCGCATGTGAAATAATATCACTCCAAGCGACAGTGTCGCATGTATTGTGAAAAGAAATTTGGCGGCTGATTTGAGATGGCCAGTCTAACTGGTTCTTAAAGGAGATCCGCAAATGCATTATATTTTTTTTATATTATATTGACTATGTATTACTATTATAAAATAAAGTTCCATAGTGGCTTTTACTGAGTGCAGGTGACGTCATCTATGTTCTCTTACATATGTAGGGAAAGCTGATAAGAGTCTTGCTATGGTGACTGCACACACAGACCCCTGTGACTGATAAACTATAGATGATGTCACAGACCTGTGAGATAAGCTGTGAGAGTGTATTCACCTCCTAACAAAAGCTTATTTACTTATTATGTTATCCATGTATGCTAATTAACACTGCTGCTTAAATATGTATCAATTAAGAAGTTTGTACCATATATGGCATTTTTGTTTTCTCCTTTGCACTCCACCTTTAAGACTAACATAAGTTGTTGTAAGAACCCGTCGTGTAAACCGGGCCTAATGCCTGGGACAAGGCCGCGTGGTCATGTACTACTTACATGCTATTCTGTGGCCGCCGCACAGCCCAATCAATAGTCGCCCTACGGGAACTACCTCTGATATGCCTTATGAGCTTAGAATCTCAATCAGGAACGGAAATATTTCCTTACATATAATATAATATATAATGATAAATTACATGATATAATTATATAATATATATTTCATTGAATATTTGGTTGAAATATTATGTTCAGCCAACTATTCAATTAAATCTACATGATAAATCTTTAACCAGTAACCATTTTAGGTGGGAATACCACCCTGTATCTCAGCATGCTTTGGGGCCGCTGGTTTATGGCAAGTAGGACTTATAAACCAGCCAGCACCCAGACAACCATCAAAAGGGTTCCCCATGCCATTTATAGAGGGTCAATAAAATAATTCCTTGCAGATTTTAGGTGGCAAATAAAAGCCATGGACTTTTGTGGGTGTATGGTTCAATTATGTAGTAACTAATCTGGGTCAGAATGGACTAGGAGGCAGTAAAAGGCAGGAGACAGGGTATTGATCCGGGTTATCTCCTACTGTTTACTATGTGGCGGATGGGGGGGGGGGAGGGGGGCTGGAATTGAGGCTGTACCCCACTATACGATTATACTCCATATTTCTAATATAATCTAGTTTAGAAATAATTATGGCCATGTTAGGTATCATTAGACAGGGTTTTTGATTCTCTTTCAAATGATATGTTACATCCGTGTTCTTCGCGAGATTATTTCTGGTGAAAAGTAGTAAATCAGTAAACTGCCTGCAGTCAGCCTCGCCTTGTGGGAGACGGATGGACATGTTAGATATCATCGTATGTCACATCCGTGGTCTTTTACCAGAATATTTCTAGTGGAAAGTAGTAAATCAATAAATTGCCGGCAGTCGGACTCGCCTAGTGGAATACAGCCTTAAGGGAGATGGGGTGGACTAAGGGGGCCTTTGCCGTACTGATCTACTGGGCCCGGCGGTCAAGTGCGCGTTGAGGACGTTTTTATTGAAGGCAGAGCTGATACATGTTGTCCTTATTCAATGTATGAGCAGCTCAACTGATGACGGGCTTTGAACAGTCGGATAAAAGCGGGTAAACGCAGATAGCGTGCTCTGGGAGGGGTTGAGGGGGGGGGGGGTGTTTAGGAGTGTGGAAGGGAAATAGATATGGAAGGTACAAGCACGATCTCTGGATTCCTTAAATAGGTGCCTAGACCTGGAAATGATATCCCGTATCATGATATTGAATGTAAAAGCGGTTGATATGTGTCAATATCTATAACTATTTATCTATGTACATGTATGTCTATCTATCCATCTATCTACATGTCTGTCTGTCTATATTCATATATCTATCTTCCCATCTATATAATATTATGAATACAAATATGAATATAACTAAATAATATAAACATATTTAAACGTGCTCTTATATGAATATGAACATACTCAAATAGATGTATTGTACATATAGGTGTACATAAAAGATCTTGTGCAGACATGGTCACGTGATCAGTTTTTGGTGATCACCACCAGGTGATCATGACCACATGGGTATGGAACTGATTCAGACTGTGTTATTCTGAATGGTTATAATTGTTCATAATGATTCTGTGTTTATCTTTAAAGTAAATGTGACATTAATATAGGTTCTAAATGTTTTAACATTATGAATAATGACAATAATAAACCGATCACCAATATGGTGGACATCTAATTTTGCCTGATGTGACGTCACCTGCACAACGTCTATACACATACCCACATAACTGTAAGATGTTAACGATTATTATAAGGAAACTAGAGAGGAGGTGGAAATACAACTTTTAATTAGACAGTGATGTCTACTGCTAGTTATACGTACGTTAAGGACAAAGTTATTGGAAAGGGGCAGTCAGCCACAAACAAAAACCACAAATCCAATTTCAAACTCAGCGAGAGTCCCCCTGTCTTGTGCAGATACCTGTAATAACGTGAAGGAATCAAATGAGGCCTACATTAAACAACACCACACTTCCGAGGCTATTTCAAGGTCCTTAGACATTAAACCGGGGCGCCCTCTGATGGCTGAAGGCGGTACTGTACGTGACAGACCCCCCCCCCCCCCCCGACACCCCCTCCCCCTTCTCAGCCCCTATTGATGGGTGCTTATTGACAGGCTCTTTGCACTGATATGAATCTTATGCTTCAACTATTCTCCTCCCTCCCTCCACCCACACCCACCCACACAGACCCAACACCCAACTTTCTTTAAACCACTTTTTCTATAGACAAAGTCTCTTGATCTCAGGGGTTCAGGGGGTTTGAGTTAGACAAAGGACTTCTCGGGACTCTGCACTGTTGGGCCTGCATTCCACATACCTATTATGATGCAGGCAATTTTGAATTTGTTTGGTTTTCTCTATGAATATGACATGAAACAATAGATCGAATATACCATTAGAATGAGAGGTGAAGATTTTTCTAGTGATATTGTCTATACTTAACCTCAATTCCCATTGGTAATTCTGAGAATCTGCTGTAGAATTGGGATGTGGAATATAGGCTTTAGATTGAAAAACTCTCAAGGCAAGGAGCGACTTAATGGTCGCATTCTGAGACAACGTAATCTCCTATGCTGGGGAATAAGTCAGGGTTTCCATAGTGTCTGTGTTATTCAAATATTTCCTCAATCGCAAACTAACCCACTGTGAGATTTGGATCTCGGTATACTCTTGGGTATCTTCTGGGGTATTCTCTTTGGTTCTATTTTAGTCTACGAGTCTTTAACAGTCAAGGCTCACGGGTTGTCAACTCTCAGGCCCTCCGACGCCATACCCATCCCCATATTTGGTATCAATGTTTAAGCGTGAAACCAGCTTTATAATACATTGTCATTAAATGTGATGCTCTACGTCAATCGCCCAACAATTTACGCTCAAATTGGATATTTATAGACCTGTTTACAGGTGAGAGTTGACCTCTTATTTCTGTCAAGTCTAGACAGGAAACCGATGTCATGCAGGAAGTGTGACTATTTATAAGACATATCAGTATCAAACTGAAAAGGGGATAACTAAACCTAAACACGATAGTCCAAAGTCTGAATCTATCTGACCATGAAGGCCGTATGTTCCTATGTAACCTTAAGAAACTCATCATATCTCAAATTTCGTGATAAAGCAAACCTAATATATTTTGGTACCAATATCAACCTATATATGTCTACTTAGCTACCGAAGCTATTTATTAGGAGGAGAAGTTCTCTAAATCAATACTTTCACTTTTGCTCCAAAGTTGGACCTCTTTTAATATTCTAACAGTTGCCATCTATAATACTAGCCTCATTGGAATCAACAAACTATATAAGATCTAAGAGTGAACGATAGGATCACATTGGAACACCCATCTAGAGTGGTTGTTGTGAAATATAATGGCAGTCTGACTATGGTATGCTAAGTAAGAAATCATGCAGCGAGCGGTGGCCCTAAAGGTAGGACAAGTGCCTGTATAAATCATACACAGTCATCGGTTCAAACGGCCGACAGTAATGTACGAAGAGGTCAGAGGTCACATAGCAAGGTGTGGGGGCTTAGTAGGGGGCCGAGGGGGAATTGAAGGCCCTACTACACTATATGTGACCAGCTCTGCAAATTCAGGGCCTATTAACATACACTTTTATAGGTCTATCTTCAATATTTACACAGAAAATGACCAAAAATGTTGAAATAAGCCAAATTTTGACTAAAAATCAAATTTTGAGTAGTTTTATATGAAACTTTAAAATTTCTTAAAATTTTGCATTTTGTTGCCATGGTAACCGGAATGTTTATCAAATGTCTTTGGGCTGCGATATCAGCGTGATATGGTAATATTATAGAAAATTCACATGCAGGGGTGATGTAATTATATGATAATGGCAATATGGAGAATCTTATACACATGTGTAACAAAGAATTCCGTCTCTCACATAATTATGTGACTTCCTATAGATCTGGGACACAAGAAACAACTCAAACCTTGAATAGTTTCTGTCACTTCCTGTTAGTTTGTCTGTTCCTATATTCTCATAAATTCACCAAAGTGCAACTCTAGTAGCACATTCAAAGTATAATGACAATAAATGTCCTCTTAATGTAATACACTTCATATAAAATAACATTTATAAAAAAAAACCAGCCAAACTCCTAACTATCGCTATATCACAATAAAAGGAACACAAAATGAGCTGTTTCTTGCTGACCTGGGGGGGCGACCAAGAAAAAGCTATGAAATTTCATGGAGTTGTTTTTTACATTTTTCGTGGCCACGATAGACATTCTTCTCCCAGAAAAAATGTACGGAAATTTCGTGGACATTAAAGTTCAGTAAAAAACCATGCTAAAGTCATTCCCAGTAGATATTTTCACCTAAAATGTGTTCTAATATGTGTTTAGAATACTTTGGGACAATTTGAGATGGTATAATTTTGAAAAAAATGAAGAAAAATAACCACAAAATCTTTTGGTTTCCAAAATCCCACGATATGAAAAAAAGCTATCGTGGCTTTTATAACTTTTCGTGAGTGCGATTTTTCGTATCTTTTTCTTGGTCGCCCCCCCAGATCTATAGCGACATCGTCATATCACACCTCAAGTCGTGTAGTGTAATGCCACCTTAGGGCTGGGCAGTAAACCCTGAGTAGTGATCCTTTTTTCCCCATGTTAGTGCTGGGGTGGTGTGAAAGTACGTTGTCCCTGGCCCGGGGTGGGTCCGTATCTCAGCAGCATTGATTAAGGACAAGCCCAGCCTCTGGGCCCTAACTCAGACTGTGGGGGTGGGAGAAAGAGGTGGGGGGTACTCTCCCAGGCAATCGGTTACGTAAGAAGCACATTCTGCGACCATACTTTTTAAGTCAGTCTGTTACCTGCCCAATTTACATGTAACAGTTTTGGTTGGTTGGTTGGTTATTGGGGTTTAATGGCGTAGAAACATGTAAGGTCATGTCACCGCGAGAACAAGGTTTTTGACAATTCTGTCGTTTGGTGATTGAATCTTTGGAATGAACGAATCTATGAGAAGATAGAGACCATACCCCTACACATTTACGTAGGCAGGTGTTCTTTAATGTGCATGGTCCCATAGACAGGGCCACACACACAACAGCCGATGGTTCTCTGGGGACCTTTGATATCCCTGTTGTTGGCTGTATCAGTTATGTCTTTTTATGTTAGGTTGAGACTCTCCAAGATAGAGTGCTGTAATAACATCAGTTTCTGATAAAGTTGAGACCTTACCAAAACAGAATGATACAATAGTGTTATTTTTACATCAAATAACATAACAAGAATTTTATAATAACATCACAGTGTAACCTCGCAATGTTAGGATCTTAACACGTTATAGGGTGCCATCAAAATAACGTAACAAGTACCAAAAAGAATGTTACAGCCACATCATTATAACATTACATTTGCCTCTCTAGCTGTAGTAGATTGTTTAGAAAATAGCCAAGGCAATCTTATCAGAAAGCTGCAAAGACAACGTTATCAGAAAATCCTAGAATTTCATAGAACTTTATCATAACACCAGAGAAAGTCACAAAACGTTATTTGAACGTCGCAGAATGTGACCTCTACATTGCTCTTTGTCTAGACTATGACTTCACAGACTGTTATCAAAACATGACAGGAAGTCTCAGAACGTGACTAGTACGTCGCACCTTGGCTGGAATGTCAATTAACAACCTCTTGATCTAAGATGTCATCTGTATCTAAAGAAAATACACAACTGTTATCTTTTATTCCTATATCCTTTAGTAATACTCTATCCTTTTCGAAGTTCTAATATACTTAGCTGCAGTAGATTTACTTTTTGTTATAGGCCTACATTTGGCCTTTTTGATAGTCAAATATCTTAGATGAATAGCGTACATTAGTCCGTCTGCGCATGTGGGAGGTCTAATTCAAAAGTATAGCTTTTCCTTCATATATCATTTTTGACCAGACACTACATGAAAGCAACGCTACAGCATAAATAATTTCCATGAAAAGTTAGGCTCTCATATACTTAAAATAATAGCCGAGAGTGGGAAGTACACAACTATAGGTACCTACTCTGAATGAATGACTGGTCCCTCGGTCTTTGCTCCTACCCCTCCAAACCCTAGCCCCCAGCCCCCACCCACCCACCCACCCACCCACTCAAAGGACCCAAGGCCAATGGGCCCAAATAAGGCTTATTTAGTCCTAGCGCAGCGTGTCTGCGGAGGAAGGGGGTAAATTCAGCCAGCAGAATCAATTGTGTTATCCGTCATCAAAGAGCGCGGTTTGACTGCCGCCAAAAGCCTCTTGCTATTCGTGCCTACCTTCCTACATATTAGAGCATGCTTTCCCCTGCCCCTCCTTGGAGACCGGCCTCCCACCTTGTAGTATAAGGCGCTGCCTGAATGGTGACTGATTCCCCATTCTGCGGAGTCACTGCTGAGGTGTTGGAGTTGGGTATGGGGAGCCGGGTGTTTACTAATAAATCAGGAAAAACTAAAGCCCCACACCCACAAAGCGACTTTAGTGGCGACTGGCGACAGGCACCTGGGAGAATCGGCCGACTCTTAAGGGTCGCCTGTATGTATAGTATATTGGTTTGTGCGTGTTTGATATGGGTCGGCGCTAAAATGGGCCGACTCTTCTTGTAGAGTAGGCCGATTTTGGATCGGTGAATTGGCCGACTCTGGTAAAAATCGCCTAGTGGGTATCGGGCTTAAAACACTGGAGAGTTGTTCGATGCATTGGTTATATATGGAGGCAGAGTGCTTAAATGGTGACTGATTCCCTATTCTGCAGAGTCACCGGAGAGTTGTGGGAGTCAACTATAGAGTGCCGAGTAAATCAGGCAAAATGAAGTCACCGATGTCAGTTATGGGATCCAAATGTTAAATGGGGAAGAACAAAATCATCAGACAGCTGTGGGGTTTTCGGTTATGGGGAGTCAAGTGTTTACCAATAAATCAGACGAAATGTCGGTTATGGGGAGATTTTCTACCTTACAGTAGAAGGCCCTGCATGCATGGTGACTAATTTCTAATTCTACAGAGACACAAGAACGGTGTGGGGAGTTGGCTATGGGGGACAAAGTGCCCATCAATAGATCGGGCAAGTCAGAGTCACCAGTAAGGTGTGGGGTTTCTGCTATCGGGGGATGAATAAGTCAGGCAAAATCAAGTCACTAATGTCAGTTATGAAGAGCCAAGTGTTCGCTGATAAATCAGCTAGGACAGAGTCACTGAAGAGGTGCGAGGGTGTTGGTTATGGGAAATCAAGTGTCCACAATTAAATCAGGCAAAATTAAGGCACCAACAAGGCGTGGGGTCCCAGTTACGGGGAGCCAGGTGTCCAACAATAAATTAGGCAAATGAAAGTCGCCGGAAAGGTGTAGGTGTCTGTTAAGGGGAGTCACTGATGTCTATGGTGTCGGTTATGTGGACCTGAGTGTCCACCATTAATTCAGGCAGGACACAGTCACTGTCAGGCCCATACCCAGGGTCTCCTATGAGGGGGTGACGAGAATCCCTTTGTGGAAATTTTGCTTATAATATCAATAATTTAAACCTAAAAAGGGTGTGGCGAGGTTCCCCAAGTGGATTTTTTCATTCTTTTCTTCCAATTTTCCCCCCAATGATTTATTACAGGTAAGGTGGAACCTTTTAAGAACTTTCCTTTGAGGGTGAGGGGGGGGGGTGCTGCTCAGTCACCGGTGGAGTGTTAGGATGACATTTTATGGAAGGCCAATTGTCAACCAATAACGCAAATGGGATGAAGTCATCGACAATGTGTTACACTGTTGGTTATTAGGGATCAACTGTTGGCAGGATCCCTGCAGGGGTGTTAGATTATGGTTATTGGATCGTCAAGTATCTCCGGATGAATGAGGTAGGATCTACTCAACAGTAAGCAGTGGGATGTCAGATATCATCTGGTATAATGTTATTAAAGGTAAACGACACAGAAAGTAGAAAGCTGCCACTTCGGCGAAGTGGCAGCTGGCTTCACACGGACACAAATGGGTTGGCTTTCAGACAATCAGATTGCTTGTTACTTATTTTGTTTATTGAGACCACCGTAAGAAGGTGCCCCATTGGTCAGTTCTTCCTTCCTCTCACATAGATGAGATGTAGTAAAATAAACTGATTGGTCTGTAATTATTTTTGTTTTATGGGATACTAGTGATAAAAGCTTTAGACATATTGACATGGATTATCTGTAAATAGAGTCATACAAACATCTGTCACCGGAAGAATAATGGATTTGAAGATTCAAGTTTGACAGATCTCATCATGTGGACACTTGGCACCCATTAATAGCATGACCGTGTGAGTGGCCTAGCTCCCTGTGGGTAAAACCAGTCTGGGAATACAGTGATAGAGGGAGTCAGCTGAGACATACAAACCCAGGCCTTAAAAGCTGCCACGCCCCCGGCTAAGGGGGGAGAGGGGGACTTGGGGCTTCACCAATTCAACATGTTAATTTAACCCGGCCCCACGCGGGGACTGTGTGAAATGTAAATGTTGTTATAGGGAATTCTCTGCAGGCAAGGGGCCTTTAAGCTTGGTTTCCACCAACCGATTTAACCGCTGATTATTTGATAATTTATTACTTTTAACTAGTATTATAAAATAAGATCATATATCTTACATACCATTTGAAAGAGAATTAAAAATGCTTTCTAGTGGTATATAATATGTTCATGATTAAGTGATATTCCCAGTGCCGATTTTTGAAATCTGTAGTAAAATTGGCTGGTGGAAACAGGGCTTAAAGCCTC
Organism: Lepidonotus clava; assembly: GCA_936440205.1. Taxonomy (NCBI): domain Eukaryota; kingdom Metazoa; phylum Annelida; class Polychaeta; order Phyllodocida; family Polynoidae; genus Lepidonotus; species Lepidonotus clava. Next base: position 46,836,486 of record OW387147.1, read on the forward strand.
ATATCAACTAGGTGATTTTGACCAATCAGCCGACTAATTAGGTAGTATCAGCCGATTTTAGCACTGATTCAGTTGAAACATGTTGACTTCAATATTGCATACTAAATGTCAGTCTGAATCGGTGCTTAGATTGTGTAATTATACTGTTACAATCGGCCGATTTGTGTGCTGCTTCATTCTAGGGTGTGCCGCTAATTATAAAGCCCCATACCAATAAGACCACTTTCAAACAGTCGGTCAAAGAGGTGGCGCTAACATCGGCCGATTCTTATGAACGTCTTTCAGTATACCATATTGAAACGTGCATGTTTGATCTGAATCAATGCTAAAATCAGCCAATTATTGTCTGGCACCCATGGCCATTGGGCTGAATTGGTGTACAAATCAGCTGATTGTTGCCAAAAGAATTGGCCAATTATTTCTCTGATTTTGATCACCGATCAGTATGCAACATTGAAATATACATGTTTAATATGAATCAGTGCAACAATCAACGAATAATTCTTGTAGAATCGACCAACTGTTGCACAAATCAGTGGGCCGATTTTGTCTAAATTGTACAGTGGGTGTTTGGTGTTAGTTTACCGACTTAGTCAAGATGTCCTAACGGGTATGGGGCTTTAAGCCCTATTTCCACCAACCAATTTCACAACTGATTTTAATAATCAGCAGTGGGAATATTAGTTAATCATGAACATCTTATATACCATTAGAAAGCACTCTTTATTCTCTTTCAAATGTTATGTAAGATATATAATCTGTTGTTATAGTACTAGTTAAATGTAATAAATTACCAAATAATCGGCGGTTACATCAGTAAGTGGAAACAGGGCATAGGTCTGCTCACTGTTTAGAAATGTCCTAGTGGGTATGGGGCCTTTCGGAGCCCCCACCAGGGAGAGGGACAGAGCGCCCTGCCAGGGCCAACCTCCCCCCTGTGGTATATATGATGAATGGCTACCTACATTTGTTGTCCGATCCGCCCCACCTTCCTCTCCTATTGCTTGTTCCCCCTGACAATGATTAAAGAGGCTTTGGGAACATTAAAACCTGATGAGGTATAGGCCACTTTCCTGACAACGCCATCTCGTGGCACAAAGAAAGTAATAGTCATTTGTTTGTGTTAAGTTTCTGCTCCTCTGATCCAATCTTGATTATAAATTTTAAAATCTGTCAACGAATAATATATCCAGACCTTCAGATTGTCTTAATTTTGATATGTGTAAATATACAGAAACTAGTTTACTTTTCATGCCTGGTTCTTGATTAAAAAGCCCCATACCCACTAGGCAATTTCCACCCAGTCGGCCAACCAATCGGCGATAAAATTGGCTGATTCTAGGTGTAAAATCAGCCGATTTTAGTGGCGATTCATATCAAACATGCATATTCCAATATACAATACTTACAGGGGATGATAAGAATCGGCCAGTTCTAGTCTGTTGCCCATTGCCAGTCACTGGTAAAATCGCTTAAGCCCCATACCAACTAGGTGATTTTAACACCGACTAGCAGTGGGAGAATTGGCCGACTCTCCCAGTTTTTTTGTAAGTATAGTATACTGAAATGTGTATGTTTGTTCTGAAACAGTGCTTAAGTCGGCTGATTCTACCCCTAGAATCAGCCAACTTTAGCACCTATTAGTCGGCTGATTCTGTAAAAATGTCCTAGTGGGTATGGGGCTTAAGTGGGTATGGGGCTCAACCAATCACTTGAAACCCGTCCATAGACCCATTGTTTTGGACTTTCATTTTTAATAAAGTGTCATACCAACTAGGCATTTTACCGGCAATGGGCAACTGCACAAGAGACAGATGGCCAGCACAATCCCCCAACAATCACAGTTGCAGGGCGATTCACAGTGGGTATAGTGTGAATTCTGGGGAGCAGGATCGCTGGGAAACTCACAGGGAAATCACAGGGAAAATATCAAACTTACTTATAATATAACTTAGTTATTAGAATTGTCCGTAGATTTACTGGTGATTTACACACACACACCCTGCCCATCACCCCCCCCCCCCATCCGCCCCCAGTCGCCTAGTGGGTATTGGGCTTAAGTCTCTGACGTCAAAGCTGAGGTTCATGAAGGGAAAAGCCATGCAGCTAAAGCATACACTTTCATCTATATAGTTCCTAGTCAAACGAGCATGTATTGGCATATAAATGAAGACAAGTGTCTCTACAATTCTTGAGAACATTTCTTTGAAGACGTTTCTTCTGATGAGACTATTAAAAAGTCACTTACTAAGAGGTCAGAGACCGGTTTAAGATAGATGCTGCGATATGGATGCAGACAGACACAGGACACACCCTACAATGTCATGCATACATGTTAGACTGTCAGGGTAGAAGTTATTATTGTCGAGAAAGGCTGATATAAGATTGGCTTACCTGAAGAAAGACGGCTATTCTGGGACTGTCTTGACGCATGCAGGTGTACCCTGGATGTGGTTGGGGATTGATGGGGGGGGGGGGGGTGACTCAGGCATATAAGGTGAAGTAATCACTGGGGGAGGGAGGAATGCCATCTCTTGGAGTCTGGGCTTACTTCTGTCGGAGTGACAGGGGTTTAAACACTGCTATTTAGCAAGAAGCAATCTATGATCTCTTAGAGGCACATGTGTGCAACATGTGATTACATGTATGCGTGTGGTGTGGTGTGTAGTGCGTGTTGTATGTGGTATATGTTGTGTAGTGTGTGGTGTTTGTGTGGTGTGTGTAGTGTGTGGTGTGTATGGTGTGTGTGTGGTGTGTGGTGTGTATGGTGTGTATGGTGTGTGTGGTGTGTGTGGTGTGTGTGTGGTTTGGTGTGTGTGGTGTGTGTGTGTGTGTGGTGTGGTGTGTGGTGTGTGTGTGTGGCGTGTGGTGTGTGTGTGTGTGGTGTGTGTGGTATGTGTGATGTGGTGTGTGTGTTTCTATATGCATATGTGTGTTTTGTATGTTGTGGGTATATATATATATATATGGTGTGTGTGGTGTGTGTGGTGTGTGTGTGTGTGGTGTGTGTGTGTGTGGTGTGTGTGGTGTGGTGTGTGTGTGTGTGGCATGTGTGGTGTGTGTGATTTGTGTGGTGTGTGTGGTATGTGTGATGTGGTGTGTGTGTTTCTATATGCATGTGTGTGTTTTGTATGTTGTGGGTATATATATGTGGTGTGTGTGCATGGTGTATGTGTGGTGTGTTAGGTGTGTGCATGTGTGTAGTGTGTCTAATTGCATGTGAAGTACGCAGAAAAAACTAATTTATATAGGACTTAATGATCAGCGTGAACATCTTTACAGTGATGTTTAGGGACATCCACAATAATCAGCGAGAAATGATCCCATCTGTCTTTTGTTATCTATATCATATATGAGTGATGACTTGAAACATAATCTCAGCTAATGACTCAAGATGTGACAAACGCAAAAGTGATGTTTCTAGTATGGAACCCACTCCATACGATTAAGAATTAAGGATCCTATTTGAAAAGCTTTACTTTTTTTTAGTTAGAACGGTTATGAATACACCCAAAACCGGACGGACATAATTTCAAATATATCAATCTAGATAAATGTAAAATGCTGGAAACAAGTGATGAACAGCTTCTAGTAGATCTAGGAAAGCACACATATAGTGTATCATGATGGGAACAAGCATGCTGTGTGCAGTGATAGACAATGGCTCGTATCAAGTAGCCCACAAGGGTCTTTTTACCCTCATTTCAAAAACAATATATGTAGTTTTCAAAGTAGAAATGTAAGTAGCCCCTTTCCCCCGGAGCACTTGGCACCATGCGGCCCCGCCATGGCAGAAGGCCCCAGTGACATCTGAACCATACGGGGGGCTTCAAAGCTTTAACCAATCTAGGCGAGATGCCAGAGAGAGCAGTTGGTAAATAATTGCTCGAGTATACATAGAACGAGTTGGGATGAGGAGGGTAGAGACAGAGAGAGTGAATCTAATTTTACATCATGTCGCACCAATGTGCCTGTTATTCCAGGGTGGAGTAGCGATTGTTTACCTGACTTTAGATATTTATGAGTCCCGAAAGGCGGACAGAATTCTGTCACTATTCCTGTCTTGTGTCCTATAAACATCTGATGCTGAAGGAATTACTAACATTTTTGACATGTTTATAGACGCTGTTTGTTTTATCTACTTGCAGATGTATGTAATTCTTTTTTAATGACTGTTCTGCTATATACCAATGTCTACTACAATCGACATGGTAGCAACTAATAACAGTCTATGGCTAGGTTCCATTTCCAATGTTAATATATATATAGATAAATTTCTAGAAATTGGGATCTCTATCGAATATCAAATATGCATCCTACAGCGTCCTTCCATCATGAAACGTATACATTCAGAATAAAATTGACCAAGAACTGACGGATTGCATCATTATCAGTAGGACAAACTGAAATAGGAGGCCGTAAGGCAAAACAAGATGATAAGTTTAATTCTTGATTCGATAAAATCACAGTAAAAACATGTCAAACCAGCCCGTAGGGCACAAGTATATCGAGGGCAGATCTGCAGTGTGGACATAATATTATTTGCCAAAATAATGAAAAACACGATCTGGTTGCACTGTGTAGCTTTAAGAGATATAATATTTCAGGGGCGTTGCCATGTACCATACTTTCATGTGGCTTTTGGTATTCCTCATTGCCAGAACCAAGCCGTAATATGTCACTGGTAACCTTTAAATGGTCGTCTGTTTATTCATCTGCCAGAACCGAACCCTGATATGATATTGCAGACCTTTTACAGGTGCCCAGTAACTTCTCTGCCAAAATGAAGCACTGACATGTTACTGCAGACCTTAGATGGTTTGCTGTTTGTCCTTCTGGTTTTAACCAAGTACTGATATGTTACTGCAGATCTTAAAATAGTCTTCTGTTTCTCCCCCTTACAGAATGAAATACTGAGGGGTTACTGCAGTCCCTTAACTTGCCATGGTTATCCCTCTAACAGAACCAAACCCTGAGATGTCACAGCAGATCTTTAACTAATCCACAGTAACACCTCTACCTGAATCAAGCATTGATGTATGAAACTCTAGACCTTAAATTCGTTTCAACTAACTCTTCTGCCTCATCAAAGTATTGATTATGTTGTTACAGGCTTCAAACTTGTCTTTTATTTATCCCTGAGGGCTGTCATACAGATCCTCTACTTCCCTCTCTGCGAGAACTTATAGTGAAATAGTATTGCAAAACCATAATTGATCCTCAGTTTACCCTGCTAAGATAAGATGCAACTCTTGATACAGTTTATAATACAGACTCATCAGATTAACAGAATTGTAAAGGAAATAATGCTATTGAAAGTGCAGTTGCTTTTGGTGTTGATAAAACACAATAACAACATTGACGTTTTTTCCAGTTTTTTTAATATGACTGATTCATGTATGGGAATCATATTTTGATTATGTATCACAACTAGTATTTTACTTGAAAGAATATCTGTTGTTCTATGTATTTCTATATACGCTATATAAACAAAACTGGACGAGTATGGAGATACGGATCACCAGATTGGCCGATTGGCCAGGACTCGTCCTGCGGGCTCGTCCTGATATGACTCCCGCCACGGCCAATCTGGTGATCCGTATCTCCATACGAGTCCGGTTTTGTATTTATTATACTTTTCTGGAATTGTGAAGGTTAAATGATGTACAGGTTAAGAATATCTGATGCTTTTTGATGCATACATCTCTTCAATCTGTCCGATTCATTTGGAACTTTATGCGCGGCGGACTACAGTTCCCCATGCGGTCCACTAGGCCTACAACATGAGTCCGTTCATGAATTCTCGGCCCTGGCAGAGTGCCGTTCGCAAGTCTACGCCTTCCCCGTGCATACTGTACTCACAGCACTGCTTTCACGTCTGCTACTCTACCTCAAAGTAATGATTACACGGGAATCTGAAGTGAGAAAGGAATGTTTCCCGCACCCACAACCTTCCTCCGTAATAATAATTAGAATAGCAGACGTACATCGCCGAGGGTGGCTCCAGCATCGACACAGACGACGGAGGTGCGCCGTTCATGACTCTACATGTTTCCCATGTCCCTATTTACACCAATTTGCCACATTTAGGTAGGCTGATTTCCCATGATTACAACGTGCATCTAGATTTTTATTGTAATTTTGATTACAACTTACATCGCAGTGAAGCATTCAAGCCGCCGTTGTTGTGTTAATTAGGTCACTTTTGGGGTCAAAGTTCGAAACGGACGGCACTGATTGGTCCATAAACTAGGTCGCACTACTTTTCCGTATCAGTAGAGTCTACTGATATGGAATTCATATCACCACAGTCCACTCGCCCACTGTATGCCTATTTAGCAATTCCGGAAAAGTATAATAAAACTTGTTCACACTTCAATCACTGGTTCAAACTGATCCACCTGTTGCACATTGGTCGTAACTCTAAAATTGTATGTCTGAGAAAGATACTCCGATGTTTACATTGTTGTAATTCAGACCTACGACCTTATGTTCTTTGTGTTCTTTGCGTTCCCTATATATTAGTTTAGGTTTGAATTAGTGACTTATCCTAATATTTGAGTTTTGAGAAACGCATTTACGATTCTCAATGTCAATTACTGCATACGAACAAAGGTTTCACTATGCACAAACCCTCAGCATTGCCCATTCAAACAAGCAGACAACCCTCAGCTATAAGTCAATTCCTCCAGGGCTTACCCTGTATCTGACGTCTCTCGGGGGACGTCTAATTCTACCTGTCACCGTGGAGACATGTCGGTGTGTCATTCACTCATTACTGGGGCCTGAGTAGCCTCAGAGTCAGACATGTCATCAGTCAGGGGCAGACAGTGAATTCTGATATTATAGGGGGGGGTGTAGCACGATGTCACAAATAGCCTTCGGAGTTGACATCCATATCTGTGGGGGTTTTTTTTCAATTAAACAAGAAATGTATGTGCATAGGAAAGGTTGTGATACTATTGTGGCATAGATATAATGAACTCTTGACACACTACCTACCATCTAGGGCGCGTTTCACCCGAGGAGACATACATGCATTATCAAAGTTTAAGATGAGAATGTTCACTCTAGATAATATAGTATATTACCTAGAGTGAACATAATCATCTTAAATTATAGCTAACAACAGAAACATGAGATTGTATGTTTGAAACAGAAACATGAGGTCATTTTACTTTACATAAAAGTCGACTTAATGTCAAAACGAGTGTGAAAACACCCCCTGAGTTCAGAAAAATACATCATTCAGGAAAGTAATTTGTTAGAATGAAGGAAATAGAAAGAACAAAACCAATAATTCTCTATCACTAAAATATGACTCAAGTGTAATGACCTGACAATTGTAACGGCAAATGATTTTACATTTGACAACAAATTAAAAACCTGTGTTTCAGGGCATTTGGAAAATATTACTTGTGATGCCATACATGAATTACATTGATGAGCTTCACTTATGCTCATCTTTGATGAGGAATAGACTATGGTGGAACTACATACCCAGGCAAGCATGTGACGTTATTATAATGTTGCAGCAACGTTCTGTTTGGTTCTGTACTGGTTCTTGTTACGTTATTTTGATGGCTTCCAATAATGTTGCTGCAATGTACTGTTGTGACGTGGCACTGCAACGTTATTATCACATTCTGGTTACGTTCTTCAACCTAAACAGGACGTTCTTATAACATTCTGTTTGGTTTCGTCCTCACCTCACCTAAAAATAACGTTGTAATAACGTTCTGATTTGGTGAGGTTTCAACCTCACCATCAATAACATAATTGTTATGTGCCATCTTAGTAAGTAACAGACTGACTAAAAAAGTATGGTTGCAGAACGTTTCTGTTACGTCGCAGCTTGGCTGTGATATTTCATATAGCCTATAACATGACAAATCTGAAGCCTCCTACTGATAAGCAGAACAGGATCTATGGTGAACGGTCAGTCAATGTTATTGACCGAGCACTATCGTAAATGTCATCCGACGAAGAAATGTAAAACACAAGCAATACTTGAACGTTTCTTGTCTCAAAATGATAGAAAGGTTAAACTTGTGTGACATTTGATTATTAGTGTTTCACTTGATACGAATGGGTTATAATTGATAACCTCTCCCACTTTTTATGGATTCAGGATGGCATTACAAAAGAACGTTTCAACTATTAATTGCCACTTTCCATTGGTTTTGGAAAGATGTTTATGATTTGTGTTTACAAAATCAGTCCTTGCATTTCAATGACAAATAATGACCGTTCCCTTTTATTTCGAGGTCAGTAAATTGAATTATTTTTAGAGGAACAATCATTTTGTGACAGACTGCTATTACTCAGGCCTGAAAAACATAGTTAAAACCAATGCATTTCTTTTTCTATGTTTTTTATTTTATCGCCATGGACAAGTACAAAAAGATTAGTTGTCTCCTTAAATTCTTGAACGGATTATTTGTTTTTAACTCATGGCAACATTTCATTTGTATTGGACCGCAATAAACAATCTAAGTAGGACTTAACCATAGCCAAATCTGATTATCAATGTTTGAACATATTAAGAATTAGGATTAATGAAGTCGAAGTATATCATCCATACTGATAATTCTTTTGATACTATAATTTTGCTGAGGCGAAGATGCAAAAGTATTTATGTCATGATCTGTATTTCAGTACTTGATTCATGCTTGTTTTTTAAAAATCTCTGTGATACTAGAATAATTATTTACTATCATATGTAGAATATAACTATGGTATAAGAATCTGGTGACTTCTTAATATTCATTCCATGACGCCCACCAACAGGATCTATATCAACATTTTTTATTCATGGTATTTCTTGAATGGGGAGTACACTGCTATATTTCTTTCATCCAGTCTGGCTCATTCCGCTGAATTTTGCCATAACATACCTATCTCCACCACTACTATATCTAAATATAATATAAGAAGCCGCTGACTTCTCCATCCTCGTTCCCTGTAAGCGGGCAGACAGGTCTGCTGTAGTCGTTCATACACCAGGCATTGAGCCTGATGGAGAGTGAAGAGCGTTAATCATCATTAATACCCCGTGGTAACGTATCCTTACAGCTCTCATCATTAACGCTTTGTGGTAACGCAGCCCGCGGCTGTTACGTGATACTGTATGCACCACTTAGCATCCATCTAATGCGACATAAGGTGATGTCTTTACGGCTTGACGGAGGGCGGGTGTCGTTATTACAGACACAATCGTCTCCATTTGTTGGAGCCTTTACCGTCCGCATACTGTAGATTAGTCATTTCATCCCTGAGCATCCAATTCACTTTTTTCTTTTCCCTTTTCTTTTCCATTTGGAGTTTTTACCGTGGGTATGCTTCAGTCAAAATAGTGACTATTTTTCAAGGTTGACCCAGCCTACAATTCCCACTACAATGACACTTGGAAAATCAGTGTATCATCACTGTAGGATAACATGATTGTGATAGTTGATGATTACATATAATTAAATATGATGTATTGATAGGAAAAAACATTTTTGATCTAGGATATATTATGTTCAATTTTCCTGGTGTCCTCTTACTACCTCTACCAATCTGGGTAAAGGCAACACCATTAGAACTCTGTTCTTGCCAATAAAGGCCTGTTTCCACCGAACGACGTTTTCCTCAAGACAGCCTAAGACTTGAAAAGATATGGAAATCGTTGGTGATCTTTAGGAAAATCGTTCAGTGGAAACACGAAATCGTTGGTAAAGACATATATGAACGACTGCAAACGACATTTGTGAACGACATCTGTGAACGATCCACCAACGACCAAATATCTAACCTGTTTAATATTTCTGGACGACAAATGCCAACGATTTTTCCAAGACCAATTAAAGGCAATTAAATCTATTGTTCCCTGAGTTTTCTGACTTCTGTCGTTGGAAAATCGTTGGGAAATCGTCCACAATGCCACCGAATCGTCCAAATATTGTTGTTCAGTGAAAACAACAAATCATTCATTTATAAAAGGTTTTTACAACCGACAATTTGCTGACGATTACAATTTTTTACAGTTGTTTACAGTTTTCGTGTTTTCCCAACGAAAATCGTTCAGTGGAAACCCGCCTTTACACTTTGTGTTACCGCAGTCCAGAGCCACTACGTGATAACATATGCACCACTTAGCATCCATCTAATATCACAGAAGGCGACGTCTTTACGGGCTGATGGAGGGTTGGTGTATTTATTACGGATACAATCATCTTCATTTGTCTAATCCTCTACCAACTGCATGTATACTGTAGATTAGATTTTTTGTCACCAGGCATCCTACGTTTTTTGGTGTTTAGTCTTAGTGCCCTTTGGTGAAATAAGTGATATGGAAAACAGTGTATTAACACTAGGAAGGAATGATAACGATGGTTGACTATTAATATGTCCTCATATGAAATGATATATCTGAATATGATGTAAAAAGATTGTGGATCCAAGATATATATTGATAATGACCTTAAGCTAGATTTGCCTCTTTTTGCTGTTACATGATACTTTGTGCACAACTTAATGTCCATCTAATACGACATGAGGTGATGTCTTTACGGCTTGACGGAGGGTGGGTATCGTTATTACAGACACAATCATCTCTATTTGTCGAACCTTTACCAACCATGTAAATTTGTCATTTCGTCACTGGGCATCCAATTCACTTTTATCTTTTCCTATTTCTTTTTCATTTTGGAAGTTTTTACCCTGTGTATGCTTCAGTCAAAATTACCGACCAGTTGACCCATGGCCAGCCTTCAATTCCCACTACTATGACACTTGGGAAAAAAGTGTATTATCACTGTAGGAGAACATGATTGTGATGGTTGATAATTACATATGATGTATTGATGGAAAATCATTTTTGATCTAGGATATATAGGCCTATATGGTCAAAGTCACTGGTATGCCTTTGCCTCTCACTGGGCCTAGCTTTACCGATTGGGGTAAAGCTAACTCTGTTAGAACTCTGTTCTAGATGAAAAATAAGATTTTTCATCAATAACACTTTGTGGTAAAAGGGGCGGAGGCCATTACAATGATAGTGTATGCACCACTCAGCACCCCTTTAATACGACATATGGTGAGGTTTTTTGGTAGGTGTCGTAATTACGGACATAATCGTTTTGTCTGAGCCTTTATCACCCGCACGGCCGGCGAGCAGAGCGTACAGAGGCCAGTGCGTATAAACAGGCTGTATGTACCACTCCTCAATTTCTCTATTTTTAGAATTTTTGGACAATTTTTGGACAATTTGGACAGTTTGGGTGATAAAATAAAGAAGAACCTTAGGGGTCGTCCTCTGGTGTGTGTACGACCAATTGGAGTAGTACGACCCTCTGGCTTTGCCCTCGGGTCCTGACGATTCCCTCTGGGTTGTACACACACCCTCGGACACCCCAGCAGTTCTTCTTATATTATTACCAACCACGTACTGTAGATTGGTCATTTTGTCACCGGGGATCCTATGTTTTTCTTTTGAATTAATGACCCAGTTTACAATGATACTTAGGAAAACAGTGTATCATCACTATATGAGTAAATTATTTAAATGGTTGATGATTGTCTTAATATGAACAGATAAATATAAATGTGTTGAACGAGGAACGAAGTTTGTAGATTTAGGATGTGTAATGATATAGTGTCAATGTTCTGATTCTCCTCTTATTTATCTAAATATCTGGCTATCAAACTCCGCTCTAGTCTAAAACCAGATTTTTCAAATATAATATCTTGATTTTCTGATTAGATATGAGGTATGCATGAAACGGTCTTGTAAATTCCCTGATTGTAAACCAACTGTTCAAATCTGACATCATCTGCACAATATTTGAATATTTAATAGTTACAAAAGACCGCATTGTATAAACTTGGAAACTATAAACTCAATCACATACATGAGAAGGAGAAGCCATTCAACACTAAATGCATGGAGAAGTATAATATTTCAGGCAGTTTCCTGTATACTCCCTACAAAGAATGAGGCTTTTCACACCTGCTTAACCTGTCAACCCAAAGATTTGGAAGTCTTTTAGACATAATACAATAACCTCCATAGCATCTTAAGATGTAAGATATGAGAGACACATCTGAGATTTTTACTAATGTGAATCCCACCCACACGTACCTACCATGCACCTAGGTTCTTATACAGTTGCATAGAGTTCAATAAATACGTCTACGCATGGTAAAAAGGCGGTAACTCCCGCCCCTCCCTGTTTCACACTCCCCTGTACGTCCGATAATCTGGTTATAAAACATACAACCTGGGTAGTTCAGAACACCAAGGTATTGGATCCTTAGCGTCAGTTCTATTTAGGGACATAATTATGAGTGTATTCTTGTCTGAAATCTTGTCTGAAATCGCCTACACAAATATAGGTTCCTTATCCAGCCAGCTTGTGATGTAACAGAAACGCTCTGCAGCCATACTTTCTTAGTCAGTTTGTTACTTACTAAGATGGCACGTAACAATTACATTATTGATGGTGAGGTTGAAACCTGCCAAATCAGAATGTTATTATAAATTTATTTTTTTGTGAGGTTAGGATGAAACCAAAGAAGAACATTATAAGAACATTCTGTTTGGATTGAATAAAGTAACCAGAATGTTTTAATAACATGTTGAATGTTGTAATAACATCATAGTGCAATGTCATGACAGTACATTGTAATGACATAATTGGGAGTCATTGAAAGAATTAAACAAGAACCAAATACAGAACCAACCAGAACATTGCTGCGACGTTATAATTATGCTGTATCCTTGGCTGGGTAAAGACATATTTCATATCATTAGAAAGAGGATTTTAAAATGTTATCAAATGATGTGCAGAATGCACGAGCTTTTGCCATATCACTTGAGAAAAGTCATGAATTTTCAAATAACCAGCATGTGTCTTCAGAATCTTCTAGTGAAATACAAGTTTTATGTTATGCTTATTAACGGATAAGATGTCTTCTCATCATGTCAGAACCTACATCTATACCAAACAAATTAACAATACTTTTGTATAATCTACACTATCTCTGCCTCTGGGATACCACATTATTATAACCTTGCAGCACCGTTCTGGCTGGTTCTGTATTTGGTTCTTGTTAACTTCTTTTGATGACTCCCAATTACGTTGCTGCAACTTACTGCCATGATGTTGCACTGTGATGCTATTACAACATTCTGGTTACCTTCTTCAACCTAAACAGAATTTGTTATGTTATAATAGCATTCTGATTTGTTTAGCTTTCAACCTCACCATCAATAACGTAATTGTTATGTACCATCTTACTATTCTTAGTAAATAACACACTGACTTTAAAAAAAGTATGGTCGCAGAATATTTCTGTTACATCGCAAGTGGGTTGGGCTTAGCGGTGGGTTCACAAATAGCAGTATATTCTAGGCTTGGCCACACTACTAATGACTGGGGTGAAACCAGTTTCACTGAGAACGACCCACTATTCTCACCACTCTAATTTCCGACCACCGGGTGCTGGTCCCCAGTCAGTGTTGTCCGGGCATTAATGGGAGCCAACAGATTGGGCCCTTACCACTGCCCGCTAAACAATCAGAGTGAACTGCAGGGGTGGGTAGGAGTAGGGGGCGGGCGTAGGATATAAATGTGAATGTTGGAGCTTTCTGGATGGTTCTTTTTACTGCTGCAGATTCATTGGCTTAAATATAGACTAGCCCCAGAATGTGCATTATGTTTGAATTAAACTGTTATGCGTACTTTGGTGCTAGTCTGAAGAGGAGTTGTAGGCAGGCATTCCCAACTATACCGCCCATGTGGGTTCCACCATCATGTTTGTTCATCAGACTTGTTTTTACTCAAAGCTTAAGAATTGAAACTCGTTTTCTTCACTTCATGTATTCAGCTAACCTCCATTCCATCATTTTGAAGAAATATCTATGAAAATGATCATTTAGACTGACCGCACAAACTATAAGGTAGTTCCAGGTTCTTTGATTAGCTAACTCGGAAACCTCATAGGCTTTATCACCTGCTCTGCTGACAAGTGGTGCTTATTGTGAGCGGGGCGTATTGCAGAGCCGTACGTACCCTTCACTGTAGGTAGGGCCTACCTAGTTTTCAGTAAGTCTGACATTTTTTAAATAATTCTTGGGTGATAAAATTAAAGGGACGTTCTCGTCCGTGAGACCGACGTATTTTGATAAGTTGTAACTCCCAGACCGCGGCGCCAAATTCACGACGTGACCAATGACGTTGCGTTATTACGTTCTGAAGGGCAAAACACGACGCCAGCGACACTGTTGCTAGGCTAACGTCGGCGGACCTATCTCAGTGAACTCACGGACAAGAACGTCCCTTTAAGAAGCACCTTTTGGGTCGTCCTCGGGTGGCTGGACAACCCATGGGGATAGTACGAAGCTCGGGCTGCGCCATCGGTATGTGACAATCCCCTTTTGGGTCGCACAGCCACCCTCAGATGCCCCCCGCTTTGCTTCTTATTATAGCAAAAACGGGAATGGTGGAGAGTGTTTTTTCGACAATGTTTTCCACAGCTACATGATTATTGGCTTAAAAACCCTTTAGTCCAAGAATGTGCATTATGCTTGAACTGCAGTGACATTACATATGTGTGATTTCAGAGAGAGGTGGAGAACTGGTTTTTAAAAAAGGACCGTTAAACAATGACATTTTATTTAGAACCAACAACATTGTGTGACATGGCGCCCACATCTGCGCTTCTAGTTTTCCATCTATAGCTAGAAAGACAAGACAGGAACTGACGCCTGACCCCTGTAAAGAAACGTGAGGACACTTTGTTGTAGCTGCTTTTTATTACTTACAATGGCGAGTTGCCATATAAAGGTTTACCTTCTTTATAAACACCTCTAAAAAAAGACGCGTTCATGTACAGAGTGGAACAAAAGTTAGAAGCTGGGAAAATAATTCGAGAGATTATCTCACAATAATTATTATTATGAGTTCGTACAGTTGTGTACCCGACACCCGAAAAGTTGATTAAAGCCCCATTCACCGTGGTGAATTTTCGTGTCGCAGAAGCCAGCGAAAATTTTATCTCAAGGATTCGCAAACAGTCTCAGGTATGAGAAAATGATCGTAAGCTAAAGAAAATGATCGCATAGCATTCACACTGAGATGTAGGGTACCATGCGACCATTTGCGATCATTTTCACAAGCAATCTCGTCATGAATCGCACAAGATCTCTATGAAAATATTAAGCATGTTGAATAATTTCGCAAGGAATTACATCGCAGAGGGCTGCGATAATCCAACATTCCCAACGTTCTGAGATCGCAAAGGTCTGCAACAAACCACATTCACCACGGCAAATGGGGCTTGACCAATATGATGATCCACGGTGTGATTTTGGACCAATTATGGACCGGTTTTAGAAATTGGTTTGACACATAACAATAATTATTATTCTAGTATGATATGGAATTCATTATTAGCTATTCCTCAATGTCTATGATGTCAAAGGAAAGTTTACCATAGAAGCTATTTCTTAACATGTGAAAAACGCTTGAGAAGAAAATTGGTTGCCGTTTTGTTGCATCGTGGATCACTGGCTTAAGTGTGCCATTTTGCAGCCATTGAACCTACAATTCTACATAAACTTTAACAGGTATCACAAGACTTTTTTATATATGAAATAACGAAGAACCAGTGCCCTTGTGCAGTTATAAAAAAAACACTTTATTTTAGCTATTAACAAAAGATTTTGTACCTTTTTCTATCTGCCATTATGTATCAACATTCTTTTCCGTCCTCTTCCCCTTGTATGACATTCCAGGTGACGTGCCATAGCATTGTAGAATACACATTGGGATGAATATGGCCTTTCACAAATAGAGACTGAGGGGAAATTGATGGTGTTTCTGATAGTTTTAAGTCAGGTGAATTTAAAGATTATTTACTACATACAAATTATCTCGAATGTGTGACATTTTGGTAGCAATCCCGGTATTGCAGATGTGCTTTGCGCATTTGAGAGGCGAGTTGAGCTGTGAATGCTAGCCATTATACATCAATGATGTCATTTTAATGCGAGGTGTAGCAGAATAATTCAAGATGAAGGTTGTATGATTCATGTGGTTAGGTTTTCTACTTATTTTCCTTTCTGCTTCCTAAGCATGGAATTAAGGTTCGTTGAATATTTGATAATTTCAGTCTTCTTTATGTTTTTGCATATTAAATAAAAATTAATACCTTCGTTAAATATGCTAAGGGAAAGATTGAAAATAACGTGAGGGAACGGTGGCTGCTAAGCCAGAAAATATTCTTTGAACAAGGGCAACGAGTATATGCGACCGGATAAAAGAAAAGAATCTGCTACTACAGCCCAAAAGTAGTTTTGTACTGCTGAGGTCTTGTTTGATAACTCCTTCAAAGAGTAATAACCAGATAGAAATATATAATACTATTAGCTTGGACATATCTAGTCTACTTATATCAAAAGTATGTTGATGTCTTCCCCTACCTGACTGTAAGGATTTTATCCTCTGCGTCACGTTTTGTGAATGTTTTATGATCTCAAAAAGTAAGCCAGGAGCTATTTCAATTTTGTTCGCCTATTCGATTCAATTTTACATTTCACACAATTATCTATTGTTTTACTCAATTCTCCACATCTCCTGATACTTTTTGAATGACAAATTCCTGGCAATGCATTTACACCATTGTGTTTTAGGTTTCTTAGTAATTACATGTAGTCAAGTAACAAGAGAAGACGTCCGACGTAATTATAAGTGAAGGTACCCATTCCGACCCTCCCTTTTACTTGAATATGAACCTAATATGCACTGTTACTTTTAATGCCACCTTGCCAAGTGTTTTTTACCTTTGACGTGAAAGCCTTATTTCTGTACAAAGGACGCATTCAGTACACACACACAAGGATCTTGGGAGAAGTTCCACGAAGATGGACGTATCAGAAAAGGTTATGTTCTTTTTTTCCCGGAATATCATACGGTACAAAAACTCAGTTCTCATACATGAGTATTCTTTCATGCCATGGCAGTGTCACAATAGTCTGATAGAGAAGTACGGGTGCCAAGAAAGCATACTCCAAGTTTGAAATGGGGGAGAGGGGGTGATATTGTTAGAGAGATTCAGAAGGGCACAGCCCATCTCGATGTTTGAATTACGGTAGGGCTAAACAATCTGGTCATATTTGAGACTGTATGTACAGATTTCTTGGAACTTATTCAAACGGTCACTATAGTATTGGATACATGAATCCTTATAATAGCATAATTAAAAATTACTTGGCTTGAAGTTTCTATAGATCAGGTGGGCAAATAGGGGACTTAGGTGGTTTCTTTTTCCTGACAAAATTGACAAATAGGTGTCATAACATACCAAATTCACTCAGAAGATGTGATAAAATAACAATTTCCTTCAAAATAATCAGAACAATTTATACAAACAGGTATCCCATGCTCAAAATAAGACCCAATATACATTTTGTAGGGGCATTTCTATCCTAGTTTTGCTTAAAAATAAGCATTTTTGACCATTATTTGGACATATTCTTTAGTTTGTTAGGATTTATATGTAACACAATACATAAAACCATACCTAGAATAGTAGTTTATCAATTTTTTATGGGGGTCCGTCCGGGAGTTTTGCTCCCGGATTCTCCTTAACTGGCTTTCGGCCATAAAAAATTGCTAAACTATGATTTTCTGGGACATATCACCGTAAGACTCTATTGAGCCAGCAGAAATACAGCGTTGAGTAAGTAAATATTCCTGAACGCTAGAGTGCCCAGGTGTAAAATCTAAATTTTCAGAATATCCCTGTATAGAAATTATTAAGCTATCTTAATAATTTAATAACAATCAAAATTCTGTGTGAATACAACTGATGAGGTAATCTTCTGAAACCGCTCAACTTATTGCCTGCGACACAGACCATATGATGGATAATTAATTATTCATTTATATGAAATACTAGAGTAGGGCAGAAATGTCACATTTGCTAACCTTTATGAATAGATGATTTAGAGTAATCTTAAAATAAAATCCTGAAAATCCACATTGAATTGAGCCTGGCACTGCCTTGGCAGCCTCAGACATTTTCAGGGTTTAATAATTATATAACAGATATTGTTTTACTGACCTTGTATCTTATGATTATTTATTTCAACATTAATATTACAAGCTAAATGAATCTTTCTAGTATACCTGATAAATATAGTTATTTGATATTCACAATACTGCAAACAAATATCTTTTATTTGCCTGTATAAAGAACAATAGAACCCAATTTGCATCTTGGGGTGTAATCTAATGTTATGATACAGCTGTTAACTGAGCAAAAAAGATGGTTTCTGGAACTTTTGATAACTTTTGATTGGTCCTGATTATAATATCATATGACATATCAATATAATCCTTATAACATACCCTTTCTAAAAAATGGAGGTTGAATAATCAATTGGAATTATTAAGAAATATTTCTATAGCCCTTAATACTAAATGTCCAACATTTTCAGCAACTTTTTTTTAAATCTTAGGCTGCATTTAGTTCTATAGAAGGAAAACATTCCATTCAGGCATATCATCTGTTGCACCCCTAGAACAGGTAAATTCATAGCTTTAAATAGATATATTATTGAATATACTAGCCACATCACAAAAAAAGTTATTCTAAAATAAGTGAAGATGGTCCAGAAAAAATAGTTTTAAGTCCGCTATTTGCCCACCTGACCTATAGAGGCAGGGGCACTGGGTATATGGTGTTTTCCACAAACTTTTAGGGTCCCTGCTACCAACTTTAAAACCCACCTGCCAAGGGACACTTTGCAGAATAATTATTGATTTGTTATTCCTGACGCTAACACTTTTCTTCCATAGTTATTGACCACGAACACGACCGCAGCCAATATCGCCTGATCTATTGGGACCAGATGCAGCTTTCAGAGACCTTATTTTGGCTCCAAAATTTACAGCAGTGTTTTTTCTTCAATAGTGCATCGTAAAGATGGATTAAATGTTAAGATATAACTAGAATTATTATCGATGTAAAACATATTCTTCGCTAAATCAAATATAGGCTATAATCCATCTTTGTATATTTGTCTTAATAGAAACGATTGTCCGACTTGAGATATTCAATATCTTTCCCCTCAATTTCCAGATTTAAGACAGTCTTTTTTTCTCCATGGCTGCATCATAAAAGTTGATGAAATGTTGTAATATGACTAGAGTTATTGTTAATGGAAATCCCATTCTATGCTAGATTAACGAAATAATTCATCTTTTTGTTTTTGTTTGTGTTTGTGTTTTATCTATCACTTGAGGCAAAAGATCTGCGCACAAGTCAATTTCATTTTTTCTTCTTGACATAGCGTACATACAAAATGCTTCACCTGAAATGAAGAGGTGATAGAAAAGCAGAGTCCAAAGAATAAAAATATGTAAATTTCGGAATATAATGTTAAATTTTCAAAAGGACTTCCTGGGTTCAGCTGGTGTGCAGCATCTCACCAATTGCACGGTCTATGCCCAAAAGTACCCAGCGAAATAGCCCTCTGAAACTGGACAGATCTATGAGCTGGGGGAGAGCGCATGCAACCCGGGGACAGAGCGTGGTGCCCCCTGGTGGCAGGTCTGAGGTGGTGGGGGGCCACCAGGGGGAGCCCTGATCTATGGGGGCAGGGCTGATCTATTGAGACCTGGTGATCTATTGATGGGCCGAGCTGCTCGCTGCTGAGCTGCTCACCACAATGGTGGGCGGACGACTCGGCCCGCAGCCCTCTTAAGGCGTTATCACACTACCCAACATGAGTTAACAAGTGGCATAGAGTTGACCAAGTCACAGAGCACCTTAAAGCCTGGTCCCCACTTGGGAGACTAGATTACAAAAATCTGCGACAACTAAACGTTATTAATCGCCCAGCGACTAACTAGACACTGGCGCCATGATGTCTTGTGACTAAACCACTAGTCGCCATGGTTTTCTTGCCAAATATTTGATATGTTTTATATATCTCTCTAGTTGTCGGTGATTAGTGCAGTTAGTAGTCAGGCTGGGGGATCGATGTGGCCTCTAATCGCCAGCAGTTTGTTGGGAAGAGCATCCCTACTTGGCGATCAGTTTTTTTTAGTAGACCGGTGATTAGTTAGTCACACGAGATGATGCACCAACTGTCTAATCACCGGGGGATTAACGTCAGTTGATATAGTAAGTCGCTCAAGTGGGGACGCGGTTTAGCTAATTTATATGCTACAGAATATATTATATACTATTATACTTTACATAATTTAAGGTGCGACGTGACGGTGTCCCAGAGAAGTCACTAAAAGTAGATATGAAATTGTTTGATACACATTTGTGTGAAATACTCCAAATTACCAATTTTTAATAATGATACTTCTGTACGCAACTTACCTGTAACAATATCAAATGGCGCCAACCTCTCAGCCCAAGTCGTATTGAAATAAGAACTGTGCGGAGTATCCCAGGCAGGCTGTATGACTCAAAGGGGATCGTCACGAACCAATGGCAAAGCCCGTGGTTTGTATGATCTCCATGGGTCGGGATTCACCGTTTGTTGGCCGTGTCAAGGCGCTATCATATTACACGACATGAGCATGTGACGTTGACATGACCAAGTTGTTGGACCCCCATGATAAATGTTTTCATCGTACCAGCTCTTTTTTAATAATCCAAGTATTATACTTTATGAATTCTTGAGAAAGAATAATTATAATAACATGTTTTTAATGTTTTGCTAATTGTGTAATTAGACAGTGTTTGCATACCTAAATTCCTTGGAATCATACTTGATTCATGGTCCCTCAGATGCTCTCAGATGAAAAAAGAGAAAATCGAGGGAGCCCTACACGTAGGGTAGTTCATGACTTTCAGATTTGGCTCCTGGCCTAGTAATGTCATTGTGCGATATGGTTCATTCTGAAGGAAGCATTCATCATCAGGTGATTTGAGGGGTACCGTCTAGGAGCTATTCCTGAAACGTGTCAAAATACCACTTTACCCTATGCAGTGAGGCGAGGGATTTCCCTAATTATGTTTTCACCACAGGCATCAGAAAGACCATGAAATTAGACCATGAATTCTATGCTGTGAGACCGGAGCTTTTCCTAATTAGTTTTTCGAACAAGGGCAGAAAGACCATGAATCAACTTTGTTTCAAGAATTTAGGAATAAGGTCTGACCTGAACTTTTTTCAAAATACCCTTATTCCTATAACCAAAAAGTGAGTTGTATGTAGGCCTTTACAACCATGACAACTGATTGAATCTGCAACAGGACCCACAGATACAGAACTGCTGTAAATTAATAAAAACTTTATCTGTTAAGGATGTCCCTTCACCTCTCCTCAACTATGTGCCTCAGGTCCTCCCAGAGCTCATTCACAGCTGTGAAGGTCAACTGGGGTGGTCCTGGGGTCACCTGGCGATAGAGGGTGCTCAGGTTTGTTTGAGGCAGTTAGACTGCTATAAGCCACTAGGATATTCTCATGCCTGATTGCAGCTGCTGGGGGCTACTTGAGGATTCCAGGGGCTACTTGAGGATACCAGGGGCTACTTGGGGATACCAGGGGCTACTTGGGGACACCAGGGGCTACTTGGGGATACCAGGGGCTACTTGGGGACACCAGGGGCTACTTGGGGATACCAGGGGCTACTTGGGGACACTAGGGGCTACTTGGGGATACCAGGGGCTACTTGGGGATACCAGGGGCTACTTGAGTATACCAGGGGCTACTTGGGGACACCAGGGGCTACTTGGGGACACCAGGGGCTACTTGGGGACACTAGGGGCTACTTGGGGATACCAGGGGCTACTTGGGGATACCAGGGGCTACTTGAGTATACCAGGGGCTACTTGGGGATACCAGGGGCTACTTGGGGACACCAGGGGCTACTTGGGGACACCAGGGGCTACTTGGGGATACCAGGGGCTACTTGGGGATACCAGGGGCTACATGAGGATACCAGGGGCTACTTGGGGATACCAGGGGCTACTTGGGGATACCAGGGGCTACTTGAGGATACCAGGGGCTACTTGAGGATACCAGGGGCTACTTGGGGATACCAGGGGCTACTTGAGGATACCAGGGGCTACTTGAGGATACCAGGGGCTACTTGAGGATACCAGGGGCTACTTGAGGATACCAGGGGCTACTTGGGGATACCAGGGGCTACTTAAGGATACCAGGGGCTACTTGAGGATACCAGGGGCTACTTGAGGATACCAGGGGCTACTTGAGGATACCAGGGGCTACTTGAGGATACCAGGGGCTACTTGAGGATACCAGGGGCTACTTGAGGATACCAGGGGCTACTTGGGGATGCAAGGGGCTACTTGGGGATGCAAGGGGCTAATGGTTAGAGGCCAGGTCTGGACTATTTAGGCTGACTTCAGTTGGTTCATTAGTTGGTTTGGGGCTGGTTCATCGCCCCAACATAGGGCTACGTAGTGGCCGTAAGATAAGATTTAAGATAAGAGAGAGACAATTTGAGAAGGGGTGACGTCAAAATTTAAGGGCTGCAGTGTGAACCTGAGATGCTGCCACAGGCTGCAGCAGGATGTTAGTGATAGCCCAGATGTGCCATGACTGGCTGCAACACTCTAAACCCCTGTTGCAATCTAATTAAGGGTACCAGACATGAACCTTTATCAGTTTTTCTATTAGTTGTATGATAAAATGGAACTTTCCTTTTATCTTTGTATACACATCATACCCTAAGTACCCCATTAAGGCTAATTAATTGATTATTAATGAGTTAATGAGGTCATTTAGGGTCATTAAAATAGTGTCTCCACCCTCCTCATATCTGGCTGCAGCCAATGGCAGCAGGCTGCGACCTTAGAACCCCTGGGTGGTGGCTAGATGCTGTAATGTTACTGACCATTGGCTGTGACCTGCTGTGGTGAATTTTGACGTCTCCCCTTAAGAAAAGTCCTTTATACAGAGGAACATATATATGGCACAGACTTTACATAGTGGAACAACAAAAGGGGTTGCTCATCTGATGACAGGGTTGTTTTGAGTTAGGTGGGGTCTGGTAAGGGGCTGTCCATAAATGATGTCACACACAAGGGGGTGGTTGGGTGGGGTGAACAGTGTGACACTGCCTGAGAATGGGCCTTATTTTCATGTTTAGATTAGAGAATTTAGTGTGACAGGGGGGTGGGTGGGTCCTAAAAATACACTGAAAAAGTGTGACATCATTTATGGATGGCCCCTAAGGGGTGGTGAGGGCAGTTCAGGGTTGGTGAGGACTGGTAAAGGTTGGTCAGCACCGGTCTAACTTGGTCAATGTTAAACAAGGGTGACCAAGGCTTTACATAGCAAGTCGATCCAGGTAAACACTGGGGTAAACATTGGTCAGAGCTATTCAAGACTGCTCCTGGTTCTATACTCCTGCTATAGGACCTGCTCGGAGCAGCTTGGCGTGTGTACGAGTGGCTGCCTGTCGCCTGATGAGTAAGACGAGCACGCATGACATGCCACGTCCTTATTAGGCCTGCCCCGCCTCCCAGGTCCCCCAGCCGGCAATAGACCCGTTTCCACACCACACTACCTGATGAGTAAGACGAGTATGCATGACGAGCCACGTTCTTATTTGGGACTCCTTCCCTGCCCCGCCTCCCAGGTCCCCCAGCTGGCAATAGACCCGTTTCCACACCACACTACCTGGTGAGTAAGACGAGTATGCATGACGAGCCACGTTCTTATTTGGGACTCCTTCCCTGCCCCGCCTCCCAGGTCCCCCAGCCGGCAATAGACCCGTTTCCACACCACACCACCTGGTGAGTAAGACGAGCATGCATGACGTGCCACGTCCTTATTAGGGATTTAGCCAGCAATAGACCCGTTTCCACACCACACCACCTGGTGAGTAAGACAAGCATGCATGACATGCCAAGTCCTTATTGGGGCCTCCTTCCCTGCCACGCCTCCGAGGTCCTCCCGGTCGGCAATAGACCCGTTTCCACATCGCGCCACCTGGTGAGTAAGACGAGCATGCATGACGTGCCACGTCCTTATTAGGCACTCCTCCCTGCCGCGCCTCCAAGGTTCCACCGCCGGCAATAGACCCGTTTCCACACCACGCCACCTAGGGAGCTGCACGTGCGCACTCGGCCTACAAACTGCCATTTGTCATGCAATCATGGGGTGTCGTTTTTAGTCTGTAACGTGGTCGAGTTGCGTGTAGTCGTTTGTGGGATCAAAGAGGAGAACTGGAATGTGGAGCGTCTGCTATTATTGTTTTGGGAACAAAGCATGTATATTATGGCCATGCCATTTTACCATGCTTAAAGTGAGTGTTAACACATCATATTTATCCTATGGTCTTAATTTAAAGGCTTATTACTAAATATAGTAAAGAAAATAACTCCAATGCATAATATATGTCATGAAACATTTGTGCCCATAGAATGGAAAGTCGCGCATAGCTGACAAAGTTTTAACCTTTGCTCTAATATTTGGTTGTAAATAATAGAGACATGTCAAAACATTTAGGCATGGTTAGACGTCTGAAACTCACTATAGATTCTCGATCATTAGGTAAGGGATAAGAAACATGTAAATAAGATTATGACATTTTATTAGTTCGTTTGGAGATATAACATATAACTAAGGCGCATCTCGGCGGGGTAATAGGTCCCGCGTCATAGTGATGTGTATTAGATCCTTGCGCCTTAGGGTGCTAGGTACGGCACTGTCCGTTGGCCCTATGAAGTGATAGTCTAATAAAGAAAGGGCGTGGCGGGCGGGGAACTTTGTATACGTGCTGCTTGACTGGAAGAGGTGGCCAGAATGGCGGGAGTTGGTTAGAAATGCCCAAAGTGAGGCCCTGTTTGTGGCTGTGTCCCTTGGTTACCTCAAGTCTGTCCAATCATAACATGCATAGTGAAAGGCCTAATGGCCGGCAATCAAGCAGTCGATTGATTCCTCTTCCAAACCCGGAATATGGACATATTTTACCACCCCCTCAGCCACAAGTGTGTTTTCAGTACCAGCGGAGTTTGTCTATCTCAAAGCCATATTAACACGTCACGACTTGAGCCGTGATATGACGATGTCACAGAGAAGTTTAGGGTATTAGAGATAAAATTCTTCATTACACTTATATAGGAGATACTCCAAATTGCCAATTTGTAACAATTATATCACTTCTGCATGTGAATTTTCGGTTATATCATCATATCACACCGATATCACAGCACAAAGTTATGAAGTGTAATACGGCATTGACACTTGATATTTCTATGCCCTCCTCCTCAGGGAGTGTTCCTCAACTCCCGGCCCTATGTCACTTCTCATCTCAGGGGTGACACCCCGAGTCGGGGCCCGCCTTTCAGTAGAAACCCTACCCCCCTGGCCATGCTGATTAATTTCCCTAATTAAACTCGGTTTTGCGCTCACTCAGATTTCAATTTTTATGCTGTGGCGGTATCCGCACAGCCTGAGGACATGTACATAGTCATAGGCCACTGGGTCTAATTAGATCAAGTACTAGTGTATCCAGGCTTGTTGATAATTATCAGTGTTTGGGGGAGGGGAGGGAAATAAGTATACATGCCCTTAGACGTACGGAATGTCTGAAATCTTTCGTGCTAATAGGTTGGAAATATCCGAATAAATTTTGTTCAGAATCTTTCAATTATGCATGTATGCAATTGCAGTTTATTTCATTAGCAGAACTGAAAATGTCATTCCTCTTATAAGGAGAACTGAAAATGTCATATCCGGGTAGAAGTCATTTCAGATTCAAATTCTTGAGCTTAGTGCGGTTTAGTATGCAATATGATAAGAAGAGGCAGTTGGAATGATTACATATTCATAGAGTGATAAAGGAAAACAACCAAAATGGTCTGCTCATTTTGTTCTTCCACGTTCAAATGGTTGACTTATACCCCAGCATCAAATACACAACTACGATCAGAAGAGATGCAAAGATATGTTTTACGTTTATATCACAATTTATTTACGAATACATCCTATCGATAACAAACGTATTTACAATTTTTGCAAGTATCCCACCTCCACTCTAAAACAAAGATAATGTAGCACCAACTGAGAAACTAATAGCAAGCAGTTGATGGTATTGGTTTAGATATTGATACTGCTACTAGTTGATCACCTCAACTAACCTGAAATTTGTGTCGGAAAAGAAACGTATCTTAAAGACTCTTTCCAAGGTGATAAGTAATTATAAAGAAACTACAGAGTAAGTAACAGGCTTTACTGAAGAAGTAAACTCAGGTCAAAGACATGAAAGCCCATGCCAGGTTTTGACGAGGAAAGAAAACTAAGGGTCAAAAACATACAATGCATGACAGGTTATGCTAAGAATTAATCTTTTATTCTGATAAAAAGAACGGAGAACGCTTTACTTTAATTGAAACAATACACAGATTCAGGTCTATGGGGTGGGGGTATGCAGTGATACTCTGTAACTTAAATGCGTTTTCTATAATCTTTTTTTTTGTAGACCGCCCCAAAGCATTGGAACCAATCAAAATGGCAGAGGGCTAATAAATTAGAAGTGGAATCCGTGTTAGTAGCTCCCCTTTCAGTAGGACACAACAGACGAGTAGAAGGGGTGTATTTAAATCAATCCACAATCGGTCGTTGATAGACAAACCTGATTATACAGATCCCAAACCCAATTATGGCCTGGGTTTTTTCTCTCCACAAACAACCTCGATTACATTCCTCTCTGGGCGGCCGCCTTAAAGGCAGAACACCAATATTTGTCTTTATAAAATGGGGCTTGGACTGTTAACACTAGGTGGCTTTTACAACTCATTTTACTCGTTCTCTGGTCGTATTTATATCGACATTAAACAGCGTAACAATGATGACACACTGAGTTGCCCAACCAAGGTGTGACATAACGGTCACGTTATGCAAGCATGCATTTTTGGTTTGTGTGTTACTCACTAAAATAGCACTTAACTGTTACATTATTTTTCTATGAGGTTGAGATCTAACCAAAACAAAATGTGATTATTATTTTCTGGTGAGGTTAGGTCAAGATCAAATTAGAATACAATGTCATCATGACATTCTAATTAGGTGAGGTCTAGACCTGACTTAAACAGAATGTTGTTGTGACCTCCTGACCTGGGGAGGTCCCAACCTTACATAAACAGAACGTTATTGGGATGTTCTGATTATGTCAGGTCTTAACCTTACCTAAACAGAATGTTACGTTGACCATCTTATTAGGTTAGGTGTCGCTCTAACCTAAACAAAATGTTATTGTGACATCCTCATTCAGTGAGGTGTCAACCACACCTAAACAGGATGTTATCGTGACATTTTTATTAAGTCTCAACTTCATAAATAACGTTACAAGAACTTTATCAGAAAGTCATAATGTTATCTTGCAACTAAGCTGTTGGTTGCAGCGACGTAATTGAGAGTCATCAAAAGAATGTTGCTGCAACCTAGCAGTATGACATATGTTAAGACACTAAGTTACATAGTGACCCTAAGTCACATAGCAACAGTCTTTGTGAGTTAGGGTCACCCTCAAGACCCTATCCCACAAAGGCCTAAAGTGACCCTAAGTCACAAAGTTATGTGACTTATTGCCCTATGTGACTTAGTGTCCTGACATGTTATGACACTAAGTCACAAAGTGACCCTAAGTCACATAGCCCCAGATTTTGTGACTTAGGGCGTTAAGACACTAACATAGCACCAGTCTTTGTGACTTAGGGTTACCCTCAAGTCACAAAGTTATGTGACTTAGTGACCTATGTGACTTAGTGTCCTAACACATTAAGACACTAAGTCACATAGTGACCCTAAGTCACATAGCCCCAGATTTTGTGACTTAGGGCGTTAAGACACTAACATAGCACCAGTCTTTGTGACTTAGGGTTACCCTCAAGTCACAAAGTTATGTGACTTAGTGACCTATGTGACTTAGTGTCCTAACACATTAAGACACTAAGTCACATAGTGACCCTAAGTCACATAGCCCCAAATTTTGTAACTTAGGGTCACCCTCAAGACCTCACAAAGGCCTTAAATCGAAGAGTTACATTATATGTGACATTAAGTCACAAAATGACTTTGAGTCACATAGCACTATATTTGCTAATAGTTATGGTATAGATAACAATGAAAAAAGACTGAATAGTAAATAATTGAATAATGATTAATGGTAATGATTAAAAAGTAATAGAAATGAAGTGAATAATTATCTTATAAAGGAAATGATGAAAGTAAAATTAATTATTAATAAATACAAATGATCAATAATAAAAAAATGATTAAGAAATGAATCAATAATTAAAAGATAATTAATAAAATAAATATAAATTAAAAAAAAGTATATTTCTCTATGAGGTTGAGTCTTGAAATGGTTAATAAATATCACAAAATTAATTACTGACAAATATTTGATGATTTATTACTTAAAAAAATAATAAATTGAAAAAATGAAAAGTAATAATTATAAATGAAAATAATTAATAATAGTAATAATTGATTATATATTAACTAATAATATAATAAATAAATAAATAATTAAATAATTAAAATGAATAATAAACTGAATAAATAAATACACAATATTAACTGAATAAACAAATAATTAAATGATTAGAAATGATTGGAAATTTATTGCATGAAAAATAATTAATTAATAAAGTATGAATAAATATAGATAAATATAGATAAAAATAATGAATAAAATATATGAATAATAATTAGATAAATAATGATGAATAGATAAATAAAAATAGAAAAAATGATTAATTAAAATTAAGTGACTAAAAAATGTATTCCATTAAAAACAATCAATTCATGAAATAAAGAATAATAAAAAAAAGTCACAAAATGACCCTAAATCACAAAGTGACCCTAAGTCACAAAGTTTGTGACTTAGTGTCTTTACCGCTTAGGGTTTTATTTGTGACTTAGGGACTTGAGGTGGCCCTAAGTCACATACTGACCCTAAGTCACAAACCTTTGTGACTTAGTGCCCTATGTGACTTAGTGTCTTAACACCATAACTGGAATCAATCCAAAACGTTCCTGTAATGTTATAATAACGTTATATCCTTGGTTTGGCATAGCATTGCAATAATCACTGTATTTTGTTAAATTGGTAAGTCTGGAGGATTAAGTAGAAAGCAAAACAGAAGCCATAATATATGGCTATCTGTTTGCTGGCTTCTGTTACTTGTAACTCCTTTGGATTGTTCGTTGTTTATAGTTTTCTACATTAAATATCCATATCTGTGTTTAATGAATATCATATTTACTATTGTCGTTTTAAAGTAAAGCAAATTCAATTACTTTAGCGAATGTTTGAACATTACCATGAATATCAATACAAAACCTCTTTGGCTAAGAATTATATGATCAACAAAAGTCATGATCTTAGTATCATGAAGTGTGACCCCGGTACCAGTCCCAAAGTCTCCCGACTCTTATTATTATAACACAGATCTTCCCTAATAGGGCAGACTGCTAATGTCATCAGAAGACAATGTTTTGTGTGCCTTGTTAGTGAGGAGAAACTACTATCTAAGCTTTTATCAAGAACCACCATGTTGTTATCACTGTCGCCTAGGCTTTAATCGAAGGCCTGGGGGCTGTGCCTCTGAAGCTCGTCTAGTGAGGGGGATATCGATTAATTTTGTGCGGCGGTAACGCGTGTTTTAGTTTAATCCAATTGGTCCTTTGGGCTTTTTTTTGCAGCAGATCGCACACTGTTTCTGAGCTGGGAGAACTAGAGATTGAGAATTCTGAGCTCTGTCATTGATGGGTCTAGTTTCAAGATGGCGTGTGGTGTTATTGTGAGAAAGAAACAATGGTTACCCCAGGCAAGTAGTGACGAATCAGACACGATCTGCAACCATACCTTTTTGATTGATCTGTTACTTACCAAATTTTCATGTCACAGTCATGTCATTTTATATGAGGTTTCGGCACTAACAAAAACAGAGTGGCATAAAAATATTACATCTTAGCAAAGTTGAGACCTTACAGATAGAAGATGTTATAATATTTAGTACTAATGTTATATTTATAAATGTGAAAAAAACATAACAAGAATGTTACCTCAACATCCCAGTGCAATATTGCAATATTAGGTGCTTGAGACATTATCTCGAGCCATCAAAATAACGTAAGAACAAACAAGGCAGAACCAAAACAGAACTAGATAAAATGTTCCTGCAACATTATAATAATCTTGCCTGGGCACTAGTCTTTCGGCATGAATTATTGCTGAATAATTTCTACTCTCCCGAGGCGAGTTTGGGATATTTGTATTCACGAAGTAAGTGGAACTCTGTAACCTGTATAAAAATATGTCTACTCCAACTTCCGGTTGAGTTCGTCTTACTTCCGATTGGTAGACCTATTTCCTGTTATTGTTTTGGTCCTGAGTCTCCTGGGGCTGGTAGGCAAAACACAAGCACACTTCCTACCATTCATACAGTTTATCACTGCTTATATCGGGTTTGTGATAATTTGCCTGTAAAATAATGCCTGTGGGGATATACCTACACAAAAGGGACATTTATATAATATCAAAAAATGTTTCTTGCATTTCAATATCAACATAAAATGTTTGAAAACAATGCGTAAACACGGTCCACATGGGGGTTCTGTGGCCCATCACATAATGAGTCTCACTGTTGCGAGACCCGTTCCCATTGAAAAGTAAGTGAACCCAGCTTTCATAACAATAACAACGTCGCTGTTGCCATGGGTCCCCCTTTTGAATTGTGGCGGTTCTACTGGACTGATATAAATTCTTTAAATGGTTCTGAGAAAAAGACATCTAGATCTAAAATACCTAAAATTTTCAGCCATTAAAAATGAATGGATATGGTGCTTTCAAGATATATAAGGAGGTAACTGGTGGAAATGTATTCGTCATTCAATTAAATGAGGTAAAACCTTGGTCAAAACCATCGCAAGAGCGAGGGTTTGCATTCTTAAAACCTCAAGGGACGTCGCTGTGGCAAGGCCCATATCTAAGTCTTAGCTGTGGTCTCACTGTCCCCAGTTGTCTCCAGTCCCTGCAGTGTAGGTGTAGGAGGGTTGTACCTTCCCCTTTCTGTCCCCAGTTGTCTCCAGCCCTCTCAGTGTAGGTGTAGGCGGGTGATACCTTCCCCTTTCTGTCTCCAGTTGTCTCAATATGCTCAGTATAGGTGTAGGCGGGTGACACCTTCCCCTTTCTGTCCCCAGTTGTCTCAATATGCTCAGTGTAGGTGTAGGAGGGTGATACCTTCCCCTTTCTGTCCCCAGTTGTCTCAAAATGCTCAGTGTAGGAGGGTGATACCTTCCCCTTTCTGTCCCCAGTTGTCTCCAGTCCTCTCAGTGTAGGTGTAGGAGGGTTGTACCTTCCCCTTTCTGTCCCCAGTTGTCTCCAGCCCTCTCAGTGTAGGTGTAGGAGGGTTATACCTTCCCCTTTCTGTCCCCAGTTGTCTCAATATGTTCAGTATAGGTGTAGGCGGATGACACCTTCCCCTTTCTGTCCCCAGTTGTCTCAATATGCTCAGTGTAGGTGTAGGAGGGTGATACCTTCCCCTTTCTGTCCCCAGTTGTCTCAAAATGCTCAGTGTAGGAGGGTGATACCTTCCCCTTTCTGTCCCCAGTTGTCTCCAGTCCTCTCAGTGTAGGTGTAGGAGGGTGATACCTTCCCCTTTCTGTCCCCAGTTGTCTCAAAATGCTCAGTGTAGGAGGGTGATACCTTCCCCTTTCTGTCCCCAGTTGTCCCCAGCCCTCTCAGTGTAGGTGTAGGAGGGTGATACCTTCCCCTTTCTGTCCCCAGTTGTCCCCAGCCCTCTCAGTGTAGGTGTAGGAGGGTGATACCTTCCCCTTTCTGTCCCCAGTTGTCTCAAAATGCTCAGTGTAGGAGGGTGATACCTTCCCCTTTCTGCCCCCAGTTGCCCCCAGCCCTCTCAGTGTAGGTGTAGGAGGGTTGTACCTTCCCCTTTCTGTCCCCAGTTGTCTCCAGCCCTCTCAGTGTAGTTGTAGGAGGGTGATACCTTCCCCTTTCTGTCCCCAGTTGTCTCCAGCCTACTCAGTGACGGTGTAGGAGGGTGATACCTTCCCCTTTCTGTCCCCAGTTGTCTCAATATGCTCAGTGTAGGTGTAGGAGGGTGATACCTTCCCCTTTCTCTCCCCAGTTGTCTCCAGCCTTCTCAGTGTAGGTGTAGGAGGGTGATATCTTCCCCTTTCTGTCCCCAGTTGTCCCCAGCCCTCTCAGTATAGGTGTAGGAGGGTGATACCTTCCCCTTTCTCTCCCCAGTTGTCTCCAGCCTTCTCAGTGTAGGTGTAGGAGGGTGATACCTTGCCCTTTCTGTCCCCAGTAGCCTCCAGCCCTCTCAGTGTATGTGTAGGAGGGTGATACCTTCCCCTTTCTGTCCCCAGTTGTCCCCAGCCCTCTCAGTGTAGGTGTTGGAGGGTGATGCCTTCCCCTTTCTGTCCCCAGTTGTCCCCAGCCCTCTCAGTGTAGGTGTTGGAGGGTGATGCCTTCCCCTTTCTGTCCCCAGTTGTCCCCAGCCCTCTCAGTGTAGGTGTTGGAGGGTGATACCTTCCCCTTTCTGTCCCGAGCTGTCTCCAGCCCTCTCAGTGTAGGTGTAGGAGGGTGATACCTTCCCCTTTCTGCCCCAAGCTGCCCCCAGCCTCTTAGTGTAGGTGTTGGAGGGTGATACCTTCCCCTTTCTGTCCTGAGCTGTCTCCAGCCCTCTCAGTGTAGGTGTAGGAGGGTGATACCTTCCCCTTTCTGTCCCGAGCTGTCTCCAGCCCTCTCAGTGTAGGTGTAGGAGGGTGATACCTTCCCCTTTCTGTCCCGAGCTGTCTCCAGCCCTCTCAGTGTAGGTGTAGGAGGGTGATACCTTCCCCTTTCTGTCCCGAGCTGTCTCCAGCCCTCTCAGTGTAGGTGTTGGAGGGTGATACCTTCCCCTTTCTGTCCCGAGCTGTCTCCAGCCCTCTCAGTGTAGGTGTAGGAGGGTGATACCTTCCCCTTTCTGTCCCGAGCTGTCTCCAGCCCTCTCAGTGTAGGTGTTGGAGGGTGATACCTTCCCCTTTCTGTCCCGAGCTGTCTCCAGCCCTCTCAGTGTAGGTGTAGGAGGGTGATACCTTCCCCTTTCTGCCCCAAGCTGCCCCCAGCCTCTTAGTGTAGGTGTTGGAGGGTGATACCTTCCCCTTTCTGTCCTGAGCTGTCTCCAGCCCTCTCAGTGTAGGTGTAGGAGGGTGATACCTTCCCCTTTCTGCCCCCAGTTGTCTCCAGCCCTCTCAGTGTAGGTGTAGGAGGGTGATACCTTCCCCTTTCTGTCCCAAGTTGTCTCCAGCCCTCTCAGTGTAGGTGTTGGAGGGTGATGCCTTCCCCTTTCTGTCCCAAGTTGTCTCCAGCCCTCTCAGTGTAGGTGTTGGAGGGTGATGCCTTCCCCTTTCTGTCCCAAGTTGTCTCCAGCCCTCTCAGTGTAGGTGTAGGAGGGTGATACCTTCCCCTTTCTGCCCCCAGTTGCCCCCAGCCTGCTCAGTATAGGTATAGTAGGGTGATACCTTCCCCTTTCTGTCCCCAGTTGTCCCCAGCCACCTCAGTGTAGGTGTTGGAGGGTGATGCCTTCCCCTTCCTGTCCCCAGTTGTCCCCAGCCCTCTCAGTATAGGTGTAGGAGGGTGATACCTTCCCCTTTCTGTCCCCAGTTGTCTCCAGCTCTCAGTGTAGGTGTAGGAGGGTGATACCTTCCCCTTTCTGTCTCCAATTGTCCCCAGCCCTCTCAGTGTAGGTGTATTTATAGGGTGATACCTTCCTTTTCCTGTCCCCAGTTGTCTCCAGCCTGCCTTGTATTTATATAGACTCAAGGCCATGTGCTGCGGTCTAAGATGTCTGTCTTGACCTTGAGGCCTGCAGGTGTCCACCGTGCACACCTGCCATTGACTCCAGGGGGTAGGGTCGGCCAACTGCTACCTTTCTTATTTCTTGTGGATCCAGAGAAAATACTACCTCCATCAGAACAGGATTTTTTTCTTATGTTTTCAAATGATGTAGACTGTATTATTGGAATAGTTGTATTGTTTGAAAACAGCAAATAGAATACAATTCATAAACGCGAATATATAAGATAGTTTGAAAAAGCATATACAAATGATGTTACGTTGCATTATACCATGCCTCATGTCCTTACCCATAAGGGGAAACAAGACTGATGTTCAGAAGTATACATATATTCAACTAGATGCTATCTATTACCCATGATTTTAGCCTGATAAAACCCCATCTGATGTGATTTCTATTTAGAAAAAGATAATCGTTAGCAGGACTTCATTTATTAATGAACTAAACAACGATCATGATATCTGATTTTGTAAATATTTTTTATTATCTTTACAACATGCCTGATTAAGAATACAAGTAATTTTTTTCACACAAAAATTATTCCGTGGCCAATATATCCTTATTTTGATAAATAGCTGATAGCATCATCTGAGTAACGAAATGTTGACTGTGTACACTTGCAATTGATGCCCCATACACCCCCTACCATCACCCTCTCCCCCACTAATTGAACAGTAACATTCCCCAGTAACCTTGACGGTACCTTTGAGTCGCTCTCGTAATGAGAAGGAATCTGTGGTGTGAGACCTACATCGACCAACACCCCTCCCCCCCCAACTCTTCACCCTCCCCCCGATAAAGGGACCGTCTTGATGAAGGAGGGACCCGCAGTCTTTTGTGTTCCGTTACGGGTTTTGAATTGTTCTGTTTCACGATCCCTGTACAATTGGGTCCCTCATGATCTGTTATGGGTTCTAAAGGGACAGTTGCATAGACCCTGACAGTGAAGACACAGTCCTTTATCATTTCAGATATCTAAAGAGCAAATTTCTATATTTTCTGTATGATTTTCGAATGAAGTAAAACGCTCCGTGAATCAAGTCTGGAACACACTCCTGGAAAAAAAAGGGGGAGATGAATGAAATCTGCACATATTTCTAAAGTGTAACATTCAGTAGTCCTTCAAAGAAGCCATAAGTCATCAGAGATGCCTGTGCCCCAGCGCTAATAGTGCTTTCCAATACATGTATTGTGAATGCGGATTTTCCATATATGGATATCGGGAATACCATATATGGAAATATGTATGCCTTATATGGAAACAGGTGCCTTAACTCGGGATGGGAGGACCATGTAGGGTTTACGTGGTACATGGTACATCTTAAGCCCTGGCTACACGTCATAGTAAAAATAAACTCGAGATGTCACATGATGCAACCCAAGGGTTGTAGTTGATATGAATGGAAAGTATGAGACCCAACTGAACTGTTACGCATCTTCGTCTTAACGACATTTAAGACTGAACTTAATTGTCCAATTCAACTCAACTTAACCATTAATTGGAGTTGAGG
This sequence comes from Lepidonotus clava, assembly GCA_936440205.1. NCBI lineage: Eukaryota > Metazoa > Annelida > Polychaeta > Phyllodocida > Polynoidae > Lepidonotus > Lepidonotus clava. Next base: position 46,871,855 of record OW387147.1, read on the forward strand.
TGAGCAGTATGGACGGGGCGTTATCGTCTCTCCCCAGGTAAAGATTATCTTACCTCTCCCCAGGTAAAGATTATCTTACCTCTTCCCAAGTAAAGATTACCTTGCCTCTCCCCAGGTAAAAGTTATCTTATGTCTACCCAGGTAAAGATTATCTTACTTCTCCTCAGATAAAGATTATCTTACCTCCCCAGCTAAAGATTATCTTACTTCTCCCCAGGTAAAGATCATCTTACCTTTCCCCAGGAAAAGATTATCTTACCTCTCCCCAGGTAACGATTATCTTATTTCTACCCAGGTAAAGGTTATCCTACCTCTCCCCAGGTAAAGATTATCTTACCTCTCCTTAGGTAAAGATTATCTCACCTCTCCCCAGGTAAAGATTATCTCAATTCTCCTTATGTAAAGATTGTCTTACTTCTCCCCAGGTAAAGATTACCTTACCTCTCCCCAGGTAAAGATTATCTTACCTCTCCCCAGGTAAAAATTATCTTTACTTCTCCCCAGGTAACGATCTTATATCTCCCCAGGTAAAGATTATCTTACCTCTCCCTGGGTAACCATTATCTTACTTCTCCTCATTTAAGAATTATCTTACCTCTTCCCAAGTAAAGATTATCTTATGTCTACCTAGGTAAAAGGTTATTGCGCCTCTCCCCAGGTAAGGATAGTCTTACCTCTCCCCCAGTAAAGATTATTTTACTTCTGATCTCGGGGTGAAGGGCACCACCCAGCGTCAAGATGCTGCATCAAAGGCCAACCTGCCCTAAATCTGTCTCAGTGTGTCTTACGTAACCACCGGCCTCACCTGGTAAAAGAACAAGGCCAGCATTTCCTTTACCTCTAAGAACAACACAGGCAATCACATTTAGCATGCTGCTATTTATGCCACCAGGTTAAAAGCTAAGCCCTGAGAGGTGGACAGATCAACACTTTCGACAGATCTTTGACTCAACAGAAAAGGATTGATCAAATGCTGTTTCAGGTTTTTCTGTTTACTCAAAGACTTCTAATACATGTTCTCATTTTAGATTAAGCGCAGTGACTGCAAGAGCTTAGCATTATTTCTTATGGGAACACAGACGATTACATTATTTCAGCTTTCAAACTTTCTTTGCCATTTTATCAGTAACACAACTTGATCCATTTTGCTGAAAGTGACTCTAACTTCGGATTAGAAATTGAAACATTTATTTCATCATTTCAAAATGCACTTTAATGTGATAGAAAGAATGATGGCTCTCTCTTTGGACTATGAGACCCCTAAAAGAATAAACAGTACAGTATTCTTTGAACACCTTTCACAATCGATAGGTTGTTCCTCCACACAACCCCACCTTTACCTCGAAAAGAAACTTGCATCATTGTGTTGCCAACACTGCATGTAAACTATCTGAAGAGGTACCCATCAATGTATGTTATCTTATTGATGGCAAGCAGGCAGTGTCATTTATAACTGACAAAAAACATGTAAAAATCACAATATTATCACGCCTGCCTGATACACAAGGCGTATCACTACAGACAGTATCCGATCACAAGCGTATCGCTACCGACTCCATGATGGTGGTGGCCCATTGCCAGCTTTTTGTTGCCACATCGCTTTTTAGATTTGACGAAGTTGACACTGATGCAAACTATTGATTACTTGAACCGGCATCAAGGAGGCTTTGATATCCGACTGTTGCCTAGAGCGGGGAGGGCACAGCTGTCCAATCGTAAAGTTTGGCACTAAAAATATATGTTTTTTTACCCTGACCGGTTTGTTTAGATAACAGATCGATGACTTGGGAATCTGCAGTTGATCAACAACAGTTTTAAGGCATTTGGATAGTTATCTTAAATATTAATCCCCTTGTTCTAAAATAATAAGTGTTACCGTCATCTTTGAACACCTTCAGTCCATAGCACACCCCTAAAGTTTTGAAATAAGGTATGCATTCCATAAAGATTTGGCGATAATTATCACCGATCGGAGCACTTCCATAAAACGCAAAAAATTATCGCCAAGGCATCACTGCAATATCGTGGTGATAATTTTGAAAATATCGCGGTTTTATAAATATATATTTCACAAAGATTGATATATCAAAATATATGTATGTGATCAAGGAAGAATGCTATATAGTTTAACTTTGATTAAAATAAAAATTGAACGAAAAAAATTAAAAAGAAAAAGGTTATATGGCGATAACAATTTTTATTACATTGCGCTTTGCCCTAAACAAATATCAGAGGGAGAAGTCCTGTTTGAACCTGTCTCTTGAAGGGCTGCATGCAAAACCCGTTTCCCTCCTACCCCACCCTGTCTATGGTGCCTGAAGGCCATTCATACCACTGTAGGATTTTACTCGCGATTTCAAAAATCGCAAGAAGAAGTGACCACTAATCATAGTTACGTTATATATATCAACAGGAAGTATTTTGAATTACCTTTCAAATGGTATGGAACATGTAGGGGCTCTTGTAATATTCCTAACCGAAGCTTAAAAATCAACAAATTCCTTGTAGTCAGAATCGCCTAGTGGATTACAGGCTGTACGGTCAATATCATGTATAACGTAGACTGTCATCAGAGTCTGACTTGACAACATCTTTGATGTTTTTCACCATCCTGTAATCTTACTAAGACAGAGACTGTGAGGCTGTGTCGGCCTTGGCAAACCACACCCTAGGCTTGTGTAATTAGATTTAAAGGACTTTTACGGGTTTGTATACATAATAAATGTTTGGCTAAAGACTTACCTAGAAGCTCTAGTAGGTTTACATGCACTAGGAAGTGATAGGTCGCGAGAAACATCAAACTTTTGTTTTCACTTTTATTCCCTTTTATAGAAGAAATCAATTCCTACAAACGTTTCTTCCGTTGATAAAAATGCTACAGATAGGTTTCTGGGTACATAAGGGTCATTATACACTGTCGGATTCACTGAAATGAATTCCCTTTATGCTATTGGTCATTTTTTGTATATAATTATTTAATCAGAACAATGATTACTTTCAGAGCCTGCGAACTATGGTTTATCATGTTTTAAGATCAATGAGATACAGTGCTACCTCATATATCATAGGATCCAAAATGAATTGAACAATCTATGTGGACTGGTTTTACAAGACATATCATAGAATGTAAACAATCCATTTAGTACCAAAATCTGGAAAATGGAAAAAAAAATTCAATAAGGTGGTACAGTATAATTTGAGGCTCCATAGGAAGAATGTAATATTTGTGATATGTCAAAATACGTTTATTAGGCACGTCTGGCTTTACAATTGTATAGACTGTTAGTGGCTGTTACGAATAGTTATAGCTTTTCAGCCAAATCTGTACATATTCAAAGTGGACAAAAAGTGCTAAAATGATGATTTTCAGATATTTCCAATGGGGATTTACTATATAATTTGGTTGTTAACTGTGCTGATTTATAATATGGAAGGTCTTTTGAGCATCAAATCATTAAAAGGAATGGCCTATATTGTGCTATGAACACTCAAAAGAAAAACCATAATTTCTTCTACATCCTCTGGCATCTAATAAATGAATTTAGAGTTCCTATGGTGTAATTTACATGTTTCATAAATGGCTGTAGAATTATGAAAAAGTCGACCTTTCACAGAGCATGCGTCCTATAGAATACCACTGGAATACTTGAGAACTGGCCTAAATACACGGAGCCAGTGGGGCGATGGGGTCTCTAGTGGGCCCAGACCCCATCATCCCCGAACCCCTTTTCTTCATATATAGAGAAAACAATGTTGTGTGTGTGTGCCTGAATATGTGACGTTTTAGTAATTAGCTGATATGCAGACCCCATATCCCCCCTTTTTTCTTTAAATCCTGTTTCCACCTCTGATAAAACTCCACACCACTTGACCCTAGCGTACCTAGCACGCGCTTAATGCTTGTTACTCAAGGGCTGTCCATTGGTTTGATATACACAAAAGGGTATATTTAAGGGCTTTCCTTCATTTCAAATGGGTATATCATACTAGAGGGGTCCGAAAGACTTATCTAAATACACGTTATCACTGGACAACCCAATCAGCTATTGCACACTTGTCGTGAAATGGTCCCATAATGAACTTGTTGCCTTATAGTTATACGACATTATCATAAAAGAGGTTCCCTACACAGAACATTGCGCTGTACGTCACATACCATATCATGTTCTTATTAATCTATCGGGACGTGGTGCCGTACATATCTGACATCGGAGAGTTGAGTGATGTGACAGCCGGGTAACGACGTATCGTCCCGGATGATCTTATAAAATGAGGTCTTTTTCCATAAACATATGGGCTGAAAAAAAGAAAAGTGAATAAAGGGAGCTAAGATGTTGATTGATTTACCTGTCGCCACACTGTCCTCTACCAATGACATGCAGATAGGCCCGAACGTCAGCTTTTTGTGTCGCACTGACTATATTGATTGTCAAATACTCAGGCGCCTGGTTCATTAACATAGGACTAGGCTTACAGATCATATGAAGCCCCTTTTGGTGGAGTGGTGTTGGGTGTGGGGTCTGTATTAGGAAGTGTTAATGGAATGGGATACTGTAGGTTATAACATTGTGTGGTAAGATTCTGATAGACTGAATGCAGTGTACATGCCTTTTTAAGATAACTGCAATAATTTCAAAAACATACAAAAGACACATACATGCATAGACAAAATTACAAACATGCATGTATGTATACAAATGTAAATATACACACCTACTTTAAAACACACCTAAAAACATACATCTATACACACAAAACCATACACACAAACAAACATACACACATACACACATTTATTACCTCTGCCAAGTGTGTATTACCATGCTGTATGCACCACTCAGTGTAGACTATTTGTTCTCAGTAACTTTAACAGATTCTGAAGATTTCTTGGTTGATAAAATAAAGAAGCACCTTAGGGGTCAACCTCAGGTGGCTGTGCAACCCATGGGAATCATACAAACCTCAGGCTTTGCCCTCGGTACATCCCCTATAGGTTGTATAGCCACCCTCAGATGCCCCCCGTGGTGCTTCTTATTATAATACACACACATAAACACATGTATACATCCATGAACACACATATATATACACATACACACATACATGTAAATATAAATGTATACATACTTTCATTATACACACACATACATACACATGGATGATGTATAAAGGTGTAATTTTGGTCCATAAACCATGAAACTATGAAAAATTCCACCCCACAACTGCCTTGTACTACCAAGCATTGCCATTACCATATGCCTTGAACCCTGTAGTCATTAGAGAGCTGAATGGTTAGGAATCTTTCTTATCCAATACAAAATGTTTATTCAAAATATCCCATCAAATATATCAAAAGCATATCTTGTTTGTCTGAACTTATTATACAGAGAAGAAAGTCAATGCTAAGGTTTCAATGTTATTAGACTTTGCGAGGACCAATGTTATTCGATCGATCCTTTGATCATCCTTTCAGAAATGGAATAAAAGGGATATGAGATGAAGGAAAGGAAACACTATACACAAGACACAAAGTGAATTTGAAACAACCTTGAAAGGGATCAGGTTCATAATGTGGTGGCGCCTGGAAATTCCTTGCCCGTGAATTCCTTGTGTTTGTGCAGAAAGGATTTAATCTGAGTCCTACACTGTCTCTGTACACAGGTGGGGGTGTGGTATGGACTGAAGAAACAAACCACACAAGTGTTGTGTGAGGACTAGAAATCACCCTGCCTTCAAGGCTGGGGATGTGGTGTGGATGGAGAGAACTGATGTCTGCAAGGTTGGGGGATAGGTGTGAACTGAGGGGTCAGGGGGTGGTGTTGACTTAGGGAACAGCTTTCTGCAAAGTCAGGGGGGTGGTGTAGACTAAAGGAACAGCTTCCTGTAAGGTCAGGGGGTGGTGTAGACTGAATGAACAGCTTCCTGCAAGCCCAGGGGAAGTGTAGACTGAGGGAACAGCTTCCTGTAAGGTCAGGGGGTGGTGTAGACTGAATGAACAGCTTCCTGCAAGCCCAGGGGGTGGTGTAGACTGAGGGAACAGCTTACTGTAAGGTCAGGGGGTGGTGTAGACTGAATGAACAGCTTCCTGCAAGCCCAGGGGGTAGGGTAGACTGAGGGAACAGCTTCCTGTAAGCCCAGGGGGTGGTGTAGACTGAGGGAACAGCTTCCTGTAAGGCCAGGGGGTGGTGTAGACTGAATGAACAGCTTCCTGTAAGGCCAGAGGGTGGTGTAGACTGAATGAACAGCTTCCTGTAAGGTCAGGGAGTGGTGTAGACTGAATGAACAGCTTCCTGCAAGCCCAGGGGGTGGTGTAGACTGAGGGAACAGCTTCCTGTAAGGCCAGAGGGTGGTGTAGACTGAGGGAACAGCTTTCTGTAAGGTCAGGGGGTAGGGTAGACTGAGGGAACAGCTTTCTGTAAGGTCAGGGGGTTGGTGTTGACTTAGAGAACAGCAGCCTGTAAGGTAAGGGGGGTGGTGTGGACTGAGGGAACAGCCACCTGCAAGGTCAGGGGGATGGTGTAGACTGAGGGAACAGCTTCCTGTAAGGTCAGGGGGGTCGTATAGACTACTGAAGGAACAGCTTCATGCAAGCCCAGGGTGTGGTGTGGAGTGAGGGAACAGCTTCCTGAAAGGTCAGGGAGGGGGTGTAGACTGAGGGAACAGCTTTCTGCAAGGCTGGGGGGGGGGGAGGGTGTTGACTTAGGGAACAGCAGCCTGTAAGGTCAGGGGGGGGGTGGATTGAGGGAACAGCTGCCTGCAAGCCCAGAGGGGTGGTGTTCACTAAGAGAACAGGTGTGGGCACTGGGGCAGTGGACCTTTGTTGCAAGCGCATAGTTAAAAGTCAGTTTTTGTCATTTTTAGAACCTAATTTATGATTTGAAATGCTCACGTTTCATGTCTTACATTATGAGAAACAGTAGCCTCAGATTCAATAATCTGAATTAGGTATGTACAGTTCCTATCGGAATGCTGGACATTGTTACAGACTTTGTCCTTTCCCTCACATTTATCGTTTACCACTTAAATTGTATGAACACAAGGACCACTCCTCTTACCTTGCTTATAGAAACGGGAAAGAGGCAAAGTAGAAAAGTATGTCTGATACCAATTGACTGATAGAGTAAGAGGTTTACCAGAAATGTTCAGAAAGCCTAGAGGCATCCCAAGAACATAACGGATCGAAAGCACCAAATACCAGCTACCTGTTTTATGTTAGAGGCAATTTCATCAAATCTGCGGAAGGGCCAGGGGAGTTTGGATATACCTCCCAAATAGTTTTGTCTCTAAGAACCTTTTCATGTTCCACAGAAAGTCAAATCTTAAAGCCATACATTTTCACACCCACAGGTCTCTAGTAGTCTGAATTGTTGGCTATATTGTTCTGCATAGTCATAGAACTGTACGGGAGCCACATACCCAGGCAAGCATGTACGTAACAAGCATGTTCTTGACCATACTTTTTTGGTCTGTCTCTAACCTTCCCAATTTTCAGATAACAGATACTTTATTCTAGGTAGAGTTGAGACTTACTAAAAAAAGTGTTATGATAACATTATATTTTAGTGAAGTTGAGACCCTACTTACCTTACCGCATCATTTTGTTTAGTTCTGCTTTGGATCTTGTTCTGTTTTTTTTTTGGCACCCAAAAACGTCTTTGGAAACTAACATTGCGATGTTGCACCATGATGTTACTGTGACATTCTTATTATGTTCTTTCACATAAAAATAACATTATTTTAACATTCTGTAATAGTAGGTTCTCAACTTCACTGAAATGTAATATTATTATAAAACTCTTTCTTAGCAAGTCTCAACCTAATTTAGAATATTGTAATTGTTACAGGAAAATTTAACAAGTAACAGACTGACCAAAAAAGTATAGTAGAACATGCCCAATTTGTCGCTGCTTGCCTATGATTGCAACAAGTACTATTGTACATCACCCTTATAACATGCTTTATGAATTGTATGCACCAAAGATCGTTCACAGAGGGTGCACTTACAGGGGAGACACGCATAGAGGACTCTTTTTCTTACACCAAAACTTCCTGGGTAGCAGACATACATTTCGCCTATCTAATTACTTGCATGCTGGCAAGTCGGTGTATCAGAGATCATAGGTGGAGGTTTCTGTACATGTTGTCGGAATAACCTAAACAAAGATACAAATTACCTGAAGAAAGATATTATTCAAAATGCTTTGAGCTCCTTGAGATACAATAAACAACTGCATGCAGAATGTATTTCAGACTGAAACGTGCTTAGGATTGAGTAGGACAAATTCCGATGTGTACAAAAGGTGCAAGAAAAGGGTGGCATGGAGTAAATTAAGGTAGTTCAAGGTAAAACGTGATATTTAGAGAGAGGGTTGACCAGAGCCCCATTCGGCCTGGTTGTCGCAGGTATCTGCGACCTGGAGGGTATTTCATAACAAAATAATAAGAAACGGGTGAATCTTAGTACCTGAAATAAGAAATTCAAAATTCAAAATTGATGTTGAATTGTACAAAGATGCTTTTTAAGAATCGATTGATTCTTAACATCATGTTATGAAATACCTAGGTAAAATTACTTTCTTACCTGTGTTTTGCCATTGATATAACATTGACCATACTGGGTCTAAGATCAGGTTGTAGGTCTCTTTAATTAACAAAGATTTTTTTATACAGCCTTTACAAAGAACTCTTTTTTTCTTCTTAAAACCTCTCTTATCTTTAAGAAAATTGTATTACAACAAAGAAAAGGAATCTTTAACTAAGATTTTGTTCTGAAAATGCCTCCAGAGAACGTTGGGAATGTTGGATTATCGTAGCTCTCAGTGACGTGGTCCACTCTGAAACTTTTCAACATGTTGAATATTTTTGTCGAGAACCTGTGCAATTCGGGAGGAAATTGCTTGCGAAAATTATCACAAGGGAGCTTATTTCTATGTGTGAATGCTATGCGATCAAATTTTCGAGCTTGCGATTATTTTGTTGTATTTGAGACTGTTTGTGAATGCTTGAGATGCTGAGCTCTGCAACGAGACCATAGGGCAGGGCGAATGGGGCTTAAGCAAGTGTTCCGGTAGAAAGTCAACCCGTGAGGCAAGCCTGAAAGAAGAAGCTTGAATTCCATATAGTAAAGAAAGTATGTAGAAGAAACTTCAAGAATGTATACAACAGAAAATTAGTTGAGGATTGAGTGGGATAAAAACCGATGCGTCCCAAGAGTACAAGAAAAGTGTGGCATGAAGTGGTGCTAGTTTAATGGAAAAACGTGGTTTGCGGTTGGAGTGTGGGTGGGTTGGGGGTAGAGGCTGGGCAAGTATTCCGGTAAGCAACCATACTGTCAGGCAAGCCTACTGCTAGGGAGAGAGTTTGGTCTGAGGCTATGGGCTAATAATGGACGAGGGAGAAGGCGGGAGAGAGCCGGTCTGAGATTCATGTCATGTTTTTCAGTCCATTCAGTAGGGTAGAAACGACCACCCCCCTTCTCCTACCCCCCTCCCCCCCCCCCACCCACTGCGCACACAGCCTCCAGCCTGTAGAAGACATCACCACCCGCCATTATCGAGCTGTGCGCTCAGTCAGGGGGGCCCATGGCTAGAGTGACAGATGGAAAATGATTTATGATTCACTTAAGTGCAGCGTGCCCGTCCAGTGGTACTGTGGCTGTAGCGGACCGGCCTGGACATGGTGGTTATCATAATGCCCCCACTCCCTATACGTCCAGTGGTGGTGACGGATCCCCACATTAAGTTTGTGTAGTTATACCCCACACTCCCCACCCCCATTTACGACGAAAGCCAATCCGCCTATAAAGCCTATAATGGGCGGATTAGCCTATAGGAACAGCTAAAACGTCACCAGTGAAAAATAACGGCCCTCAGGGCATGACGGGAAAATGAGCACATGAGAAATCTCTTGATGTCTAAATAAAATACGTCTGAAACAGTATACGCTATATACCACCAGTAGGTTGAATTCGTTTTTTACCCTGGGATTTTTTCCCCGCCTTATTTTGATGCTCAACTTTGGTAGCGCGGAGCTGGCGCGGGGTGGGATAATAAAATAAGGAGGTTTCACGTGCCGCGCCCCCCGGCGGCTGTTTTTGTCGCTTCGCGGAGTGAGTTGCTCGGGGAGTTGGCACCAAGTGTCGGGAGGTGCTCCGACAATTGCCGAGAGCCAAATGGGGGGATGTGTCACGACATCTAGCGGCCGGCGCGGGACTCACTCACACCCGCCGATTTGAAGCTCCCATTTGGGTCGTTTCAGAGAGTGTTACATAAATCACTGGTATAGTGTATAGGCCCTATTGTTAAAATTGTAATTCAGGTGGAGTATTGCAGCATATATTCATAATGATTAACCTCCATATCAATCACTTTTTAATACAATGAATGATTAATATCGGTTAAGGTTTTTTCCTGAAGGAATCATTTTTTTCGACTCTGCATATTGCAGGAAAAAGACCCGTCTGTCCAATTGATTTCTTGTTTTCATGAGTTTATGTAAATAGCTTGGTCTGGTAACATACCATTTGCCCCTTGGTTTGTTAATCTCATTTTATTCAAGGAGCATATAGCATGTGAGCCAAATGATAAAGGTCTGTATTTTCTTCTGCATTGCAACATAACCATTGCCTCCTGAAGCGACCAATTTTCAGAGGTATTCCATGAAAAGCCAGGTTACTAAAAGCCCAGTATGTTCACTCGTTATCGTGTTTTCAAGAGTCTATCTTTACATGAAATTATTGAACCAAGTTCTATTCCTGTTCCCTTTCCTTCGAAGTTAGCTTATTTATGCCGAATTACGGAGCACATACCATGTGCGCCAAATGACAAAGTCTTAGTATTTTCTTTGGCATGGCGACAGAACAATTGCAATTTTTCTTTAGATTCATTTTTCTTTAGGGTTTTAGGGATCGTCATGGACGATTTTAATTTCCTTCCCTCTGAAAACTTACAATACAAATATCCTCGCTCTATGGGGCAGTTTCTCAATCAACTTTTACATAGTCTTCCAGATGTATGAAAACACATTATGAAAACCATTATGATGAAGTCATCCCTTGAAATAAGTTAACTTTCCGCCATGTCAGAGACAGTTGACGTGACATAATAACCAGGCCTTTATCACCTGTTGTCGGTGAACAGGGGCCGACATGGTGGCGTCCCACAATGGACACGGGCCCTTATGTCGCGGGCCCTAATGTCCGGGAGGTGTGGGCCAAATTAGGTGCTTTGTGGGCGCCCTCCGACATCAGAGGTCCCTCCAAATCCCTCTGAATATTACAACACCGTACGCCCCGCCCTGACAAAGGGATGCTCCCTAACACGCTCCGACGCATATTGCCGCCACAGTACTGCCCTGAAAGGCACTTTATTCCCCGCTGAGAACCACCCAACAGCCCTGGGTGATAAAAGCGTGGGCGATTTATTTTACACAATTCTGATTATCTCCAGAGAGAGAAAAACTGAATATTTGGTGGCAAAATAAAAAAGGAGGTCCGATAGTTCTAATCTAATACCGTAAAACGTTCTGGTGGTCTTTATCGGGTTTAAGCAGAGGCCCGCCGTATTCAAACGGCTCCGTTTTTCAGGGTCGTCGGTTTTATTTAAAAGAATGAGATGAAATGGCCTTTTCTTTCTGCCCTGGAGGTGGGTAGTGGGGTCTGAGGCTGGCACTCCCAGTGTTAACACCACGCAAATCACCTTACGTTGGGGCTGACTAAAGCCTGTATTCCACTGGGCGAATTTGGAAACGGAAAATTAATAAGTTTCAAAGTTCTCATTAGAAATATTACAGAAACCCACGCATGCTACACACCATTCGAAAGAGAATTGAAAACCCTTTCTAATGATATGTAACATCCCTCATTCCCACGCACGATTTAGGAAATCGCGAGTAAAAACGCATAGTGGCAAAAAGGCCTTAATATAATTCAAGGTAAACCGCTGTTCTGCTACTGCTAATGTAAACTGCCGGACATGTATGACAGGGAAAAGTAAGAAATAGTGATCCATTGTTTATTTCTAGTTCTGACTGCGGCAACTTCGGTAAGATTGAAATACATCTTACCAGATGTTCTTAGACAATGACATCCCTGCCAAGGGGCGAAGTCTGACAAGTTCTAAATACGTTATTTGTCATTCTACAACCTTATCAGAACGTTCTGCGCCGTCTTATCCTTGGTTGGGATAGCACTGTATATTAAACCAGGTATGTGGACTCGCGTTACCGGCCTATTTTACTATATTTCTGTTTAGAGCATACTGCCCTGATAACTGAATATTCCGTCTTTATCCCGTAGCTTCCCTTACAATAATTATGTGGGGCTTAAGTGAGAGATGTTAAAAATATATTGCCTCTCTAAAAAGAGGATGCAGAGAATACTCGATACCTGACAAACCTGTTGACAGCCTTCCAGTTTAACTTTTCGTTGATTATTAGCTACTCTGTCGATTCCCCTTGCAACATATGGCTTCTTGTTCACAACTAGAAAATATCTTTGATCAGAGTATACGCCGTCGATACCTGACAGCCATGTTGACAGCTTTTCCAATGCAGTTTATCCTCTTACAAAAAAGAAGCTGACAGTCAAATTCAAATATTAAAAATTCCCCACGCCAGACCGTCATAAACTAACTTCAGCGAACACGGGAACATTTATTTCCCTTGTGTTCCACTCTCAGAAAAAAAACTAACATTTCACTTTGAGAGGTTTCACGAAACACAGGTTAAAGATGTCGTGACTCATTTCTCAGTCGGAGTGAATTGGACCGTTTTTTTTGTTTTGTTTTTCTTCGTGTTGACCGTTGGCTCTGCCACCGTCGTCCGCTTGAGTTGTCTTCAATTTAATCAGTCTCTGGTAATTAGGTTCCTTTCTGGGTATGCATGCCGCTACGAGCCAATTACAATGGCCCACTTTGTAGAATTACTAACCGACAAATCTGGGAATCGCTGTTACCATAGGAACAATTAGAACAGCCAGACTGAACGACCTGAAAAATCAATATTCATTTAGCCTTTTATTTGATGTAAAAGAGACGTCATTTCAGTGTTTTTGGCCCTAACCCCTTATGGTAAGTGCATGCAACTGACTATGTCAATCTTAATTAAACAGAAAGCTCAGAAGTGCTGGAGTTATAGAGGCAATGACGTCAAGGTTGGATCTATAGGTAATTGAGAATCGTGGATTACGTTGGGAATAGCGAAGGTGGAAGATTATTTCTACTCTTTTCTGTATTAGAAGGGGAGACCCAGATGGGTACATTGACTGGATGCAGTATATTCTAGGTCCATACACCCAGGCAAGAATGTAACGTTATCATAAAGTTGCATGGACATTTTTTTTTTCTGGTTCGGTTCTTGTTATTTTGATGGCACCCAATAATGTCTTTAGAACCTAACATTGAAATGTTGCATCATGACGGTATTATAACATTCAGTTAACGTTATTTCACTGGAAGATAATGTTATTCTATATTGGTAAGGTCTCAACATCACTAGAAAATGACATTATTATAACACTCCATCTTGAAGAGTCTTAATAACCTAACATAAAGAGACATTATTGTTTTGTGAATACTGGGCAGGTTACAGACTAACCAAAAAGGTATGGTCGCACAATGCGCTTGTTACATTGCTGCTTGCCTGGGACACAGACACCCACAAGAGCATTAAACATATATGTGTAATATAATTATCACTATTATATTAGTATATATTTTTGGGAACATGAGGTCCCTAACCAATATTCATGTTCCGCGCTAGTCACATGGTACCCCCTTGGCGGCAATCATTGTCCTCAAACTGCCATTAGGCCTCACATGATTGTTCCCTCTGTTATTCTCATGTTTTTCTGATGGGAGGAAACAGTCAAGAAATTTTGCTAACATTGGGTTCATTAACCAGGCAAAATGTGATGTTAATATAACGTTGCAATAACGTTCTATTTGGTTCTGGTTGGGTTCTTGTTATGCTTTTTTGATGGAACCCAATAACATCTTTAGAACCTAACATTTTGATGTTGCACTGTGACATTATTATAAAGTTCTGGTTACATTTTACATGTAAAAAAAGCCTGTCTTGAAGAGTCTCAACCTGACATAAAGAGATGTAACTGTTATTTGAAAATTGGGCAGGTAACAGACTGACCAAAATAGTATGGTCACAGAACATGCTTGCTATGGTTGTACACGGGGTGCATGTAGTCTGCACAGAGCAACGTCGCTGCTTCCCTGGAAAGGCCTCTTAAATTCATTGTACCCCTGTGATACTTGCGAACAATTGGAAAATCATGCAACTATTGCTTTCATATGTCAATAAGCAACTGCTGGGCCTATGGTCAGCGCTATAATGCTCCCTGTGGACGAAAGTGTATGGTGAGGACGAATCGCAGAAACTTGCAAAAGCCACAGTAGCACTGAAAACACAGAGTTGTCAAAAGTGGTGCCAAAAACGAAAACCCAAGGTTGTCACAGGCTGTGTCTGTGTCTGTTAGACAAAAAATCTTATTTATGAATATTTTCATGTTGTAGATATCATGGTCATTATAATGGCTTCCTATTATGTTACTACTAGTTATTAGGTATGGCCATTACACATAGGAGGCCTATGAGTTGTATGGTTTTGACACCATTCACTTACAACACTGGGTTGATATATACAGAGGCCATGACAACCTTGGGCTGTCGTTTTAGGCACCATTCACTGACAACCCTAGGGTAGTCAGGCAGGACTTTTGACTTCTCATTTTCTTCTGTGACAACCCTATGACAACCCGATCTTCACTTTTGCTTCTCTGACGACCTTTTTGGCCCAAAGTAGTCGGGAGAAAATGACTACCTTTGGGTGGTCATCCAGCCTCAAAATTCACAATGACAACCCTCTGACCACCCCAAAATTGTCAAAGGATTGTCACAAGGTCGTCACACAGTATTGATGGCCTGAAATGAGCCCTGTGATAACCCAAAAGTCACCTATGAGACCCCAAAAGGGACCTGTGACAACCCTTTGACAACTTTGCAGTGGCTCTCTGACGACTTTGTGTTTTCAGTGAAGGTTTGACCAGTTTCCAGGATGGCGACGATTCCGATGCTGAAATGGCCAAATTCACATTTTTACTACACTTGTATGCCAGCAGCAAGACCTAAACTGCCACTCTTCAGTCAGTGGTGCAAGATTTAACTGAAAATGTCAACTAATAAGCAATGATATATCTAAAAATTTCTTCTGGTCTTATTTCATAAAGAGAATTGCATAATACAAAAGCAGGCTAGCCTAGATCAAAGTGCATCATGGGTAATATGTCGACTAACCACAATGCTAAAGTATAGCAATTTTCAATAATTTTGGCCTAATATTCATGGTAAAACATGATAGATATCATCATCAACTTTTTTTTTTCATTTTGTATCCATATAATTATGTTTGTTACTTTTGGATTTGGCTTGAAAATGTATTCATTACATATTGATGTAGAGGAAATATTGACATATTTTCTATAGATTTCCAAGTATTTTTGTCGACAAAATCAGTACAAACTAACCTGCAGGTCCTTAAAATACTGAAAATGAGGAATCTGTGGTAGGGAGAATTGTTACATTATTTTTCTGGGAAAGTCGGTCAAGATCCAATCAAAATAGAACATCATTGTGACATTCTGATTAGGTGAGGTCCAGACCTCACTTAACCAGAACATTGTTGTGACCTTCTGACCAGGGGAGGTCCCAACCTGACCTAACAGAACATTATTGTGATATTCTGTGATATTCTGATTATGTCAGGTCTTAACCTTACCTAAACAGAATGTTACTGTAGATCTTCTTATTAGGTTAGGTGTCAACCCATCCTGCTTATTAACAGTTAGGGTCCAAAAAAGGAGATAAACATTAAGTAGGTGACTGAGACCTGCGATTGGAGTGTCTCCTCAATTCCAAAGAAAAAATATAAACTCTCGATTCATAGATCAAACTCTTTCCGATGTTGTTTTGTTGTTGTTGTTGTTCCCAGCTAAAAGTTATTTTCCATTAGCCGTTTTTGTCCCCTGGTAATTTTGGTATCTATAACCTTTCATTACGGCAAAAGGCTAGGCCTATACTTCCTACATGTCATTTGAAAGGGAATTACCAACCCTTTCTAATGGCATAATTACAACATATTTATGATTAATTAAATATTCCCACTGCCGACTTCCGAAATCAGAAGTAGAATTTACTAGTAGAATACAGCCTTTACATTGTGAGCTCTCCCATCCCCCTCCTTTGCCCCTCACTTGGGGTCAGAGACCGCCGTGTCAGAGCGGGCCAAAGGTCAGGATACAGATCGAATAGGGCCATTATAGGGACACCTGGGTGACTTTCCCCGCTGCCTCTACCGCCCCCACAATCTATGCTCCCACCGCCACACCCTACCCTGCCCCACCCCCACCCCCACCCCCACCCACACCCCCTCTGCCTTCACTTCCCCCACTGCCCCCACAACCCATGCCCCTATGCCCACTCCCACACCACCGGCCGTTGTTTGTAGGGCCCTGACTATGGGACCCTGCACATTAAAAAAAAACCTGCTTCGGTAAATGTGTAGGGGTATGGTCTCTATCTTCTCATAGATTCATTCATTACATAGATACAATGATCAACGACAAAATTGTCAAACCTTGTTCTCACCGTGATATGACCTCAGATGTTGCTACGGCGTTAAACCCCAATAACCAACCAACCAACCCACCCCCACTACCCCCACCCACAACCCCTTCTGCCTTCACTTCCCCCACTGTCCCCCACAACCCATGCCTCCTGCCATCCCACACCACCACTCCTTCTACCTCTCTCCCCCTGCCCCCTCTCCCACCAACCCAATGCACCCCGATACCCCCTTACCACCCCAGGCAAGTAGCGACGTAACAAGCCCGTTCTTTGACCATACTTTTTTGGTCAGTCTGTTGCATTCCCGATTTTCACATAACAGTTACATTTATTTTATGTAGAGTATCTTTACATGAAATAACATAAACAGAACGTTATCATAACATCACAATGCAATATCACAATGTTAGGTTCTAAAGATATTATTGGGTGCCATCAAAATAACCTAACAAGAACCAAACCAGAACCAAATAGAACGATATGATAATGTTATGATAACGTCATATTCTTGCCTGGGACCATCTCCCTGTCCCAACAACCCCCTTGGAGAATGCCTGAATGCGCCTACATTTCACCACACCTGCCCACCCCGCTACCCTATCATCATCATCCTGCCCCTCTAAAGGCGTGTCCCCACGGGGCAACTAAACCATGGCGATTACTCGTTTTTAGCAGCGACCAAAGAGAAAATGATAATCTAACTAGTCGCCCGGCAACCAAGAAATTGATCGCCATGTTAGGACGCTCTTGTTACAAATCGGCTGATGACTAGAGGACATTTTAGTATGCGCCTGGCAACTAACTAGTCGGCCAAGAGTGTGAAGAAATATTAAACATGTCCAATATTTCGCCCAGACACCACGGCGACTAGTCGCTTAATCGCCAGACATTTTGGCGCCAGGGTTTAGTAAGTCGCCCAGCGATAAGACCACATAGTTGCCGTCAATTTTTGTCAAATGGATAGCCCCGTGGTGACCAGTCTTAACACCACCCCTGGACCCAACATCCCTACCCCCCTACCACCATCACCTCCCATCCCTACCCCTGTCCTCCCAATGACCTACCCCTGCCACAACACCACCACTCCCTGTCCCTACCTCCTCCCTCTACCTCCGACCCCCACCCCGCCACCTAGCGTCACTACAGAAAACCAATCTTGGCCAGGTGTCTCATTCTCGGGGCCTTTATAGTGGTCAGAAAGGTCCTCCGGAGAGGAGGAAGAGAGACAAGAATAGGGGACGCAAACATCTCCTCGGTAATGTATGCGCATGGGAGAAAGCCTATTGAAGGAGATACCGAAACCATTTCCAACATTGACAAAGCACTATAGATATGGGCATCTTTTTGCACTGTAAAGTCTGTATACAACAAAATATAGAATACGTTTTTGGTTTGAAGATATATGTCTTCTCTCTTCGATGATATATATCTTACTATTCCTCTATACTCTATTCTTCTCAAACCCACGCTTTTCTTGAATATGAGAAGAAAATACTGAAAATGTATGCCGACAAAAGTTGATAATAATATATGCACATGGGATTGAGAAAGGGCTAACAATGTAGTATCTACACAGCCATACCTAATTGTATATGGGATTTCTTTGGACAATGAACTGTCTGCGACAATAATGATTGTTGAATGAACCTAAGGTCTGTATTTGATTTATACAGTATATATTGCACAGAACATTTTTCAAACTGTTACTTGTTAGATAACAAATGGCATTAGTATTCACAACCATTTTTGCTCTCCGAGACAATAGCAACTTGGTCATTTGCGCACTTCCCAGAGCTCTTAGCAGTACAATGGTGAAGGTGTAGGGGTTAGGAACCCGACCCAGCCAAGTTGCAACATAACAAAACTGTTCTGCAACCATTCTTTTTTAGTCAGTCTGTTACTTGCTGCAATGGTGCATAATATTATTGATGGTGAGGTTGAAACCTAAACAAATCAGAACTTTATAGTAACAGGGCTTTTTAGTGAGGTGAAGATCAAACCAAAACAGAACGTTATGAGAACATTCAGTTTTGTTGGTCGAAGAACATAATCAGAATATTGTAATAATGTTGCACTGCAACATCACAGCAGTACATTGCGGAAAAGTTATTGGAAGCCATCAAAATAACGTAACAAGAGCCAATACAGAACCAAACAGAATGTTGCTGCAGAGGGGGTCACAGGCTTGGTTGGGGATATAGGATGAAGATTTACGTTCATCTGAGTGAGGAGGGGCAATAAGGCTGTAGCTACAGAGCTGCACCTAATTGGTTGGCGGGTCTCTGTAGGTAAGGCCACCCACCTTACCGTACTTACATAACGAACCTAGCCACTGGCGATGAATTTATACATCTCATCAGATAAACATACATCTACTAGACAATGGTTTTGCTGCTCCTTGATTAAACCTCTAATGGCTACATCCCAGTCTCCGCGAAGTAATCTTTTTATCATTCACCAACATGTACTCTAATTAGGCTAAGACAATTGTTATTTAAGCAGCGGGGATAAAAAGGGTTCCTCCCGGAGGGATTACTCTGTTTTTACTTGAGGATCATCAGCTCGTGATACAATTACTTTTTAAGCTAAAGCCGATTTCATTACTCCATCCACAAGGAGCCTAGTCAATGCCTGGAGGGCGAACCTTAGCTCGTAGAAGGGGGGTGGGCATCAGGGTACTTCTGTGTAGAGAGGAGAATGAACCAGCCGTCTTGTATTTGAGTCTAACCAAATGAGGAGTTCTGAAGTATGCCTAATTAAGGACTGCCAGTCGGTAGAAAGTAGTGTCAAGATGCAAGTTGCAATCAAGAAAGCAAATTTGAGAAAACACTTAATTCCTACGAAGTAGAGGTGTGTTTCCTTGTTCGTCGTGCAACGCAGCCCCACTGTACGATCGAGTTTCCGATTCATCTCAAACTGCCTTGCAACAATAGCTACGCTGGAACATATAGACGTTGTGCACATGACGTCACAAAAATGACCGTCTGCCATATTGGTGATCAAGTTATTTTCATCATAATTCATAATCATGAAACATTTAGAACAAATATTAAAGCCTTATTTATTCAAAACAAATGCAATGAATAAGAATCAACAATTATCTTTAATCTATGAGAATGTATTTTCTATCCACTTGGTAAATGGTCACCACGTGGTGATCCCAAAATCTGATCACGTGACCATTTCTACACAAGGTCTATAAGTTTGGATAATGTCCAAAACGTTGATGAATAGTTGTACCGATAAAATGCCAGATTATGTCATGTACATGACAAAGACTGTTGCAAGTATATCTTATGGGGCCAAAGTTTCTGTTTGAATATGAACCTTCATATAATATGTATGATATGAGAATTTGTTTCCAGAAATGTAGCATTCAGGTGCATAAAAATATCCTTTTCCCGTCATCTATATATAATATGAAAATCTGCTTCCATAAATGTAGCATTGAGGTGCACAGAAATATCCCTATCCCTTCATTGTATGTGTAATCCGCCTCTGATTGTACACCTATGTTAAAGCCCTAGGAGCTTCTGCCAATCTCAAAGTAGGACCTGGCTCTGGGGGCGTTTCACACTGCCAAAATCGAAATCTTAAATAAAGTTAAGATCTTAAGTTCACATTTATGATAGTTGGGTTTCTAACCAACATGTTTTCTAGAAACATAGTTAGTTAGGCCTCTTTCAGCAGTTTAAAACCGTTTCACACCTTGGTTTTTTGGTGGTCATTTTAAGATAAGATGTTGATTTAAGATCTTAAGTGTAATGATGCTCATGGGCTATCATAACTTTTAGAACTGTACAAATAAAGCATGTAGTATCTATGAATACAATAAAATATCAAATACTTGTCAATGCATGATTAAACATTGCATAATGTAGAACATTATTAGATAATTATTGTTTGTCCATATCATATGTAACCATGATAATATTGAAGATAAAAAAGTGTCATCGTTTCTTTGTTTTCTGTAGTAAGTAGCTAAGACATTGCCATTCCACACCAGAGAAGATAGAAGTTCTAGTATCTTATATCCAATGTGGATTGCCAGCTTATTTAGTTCATGCAGTATCCACTAGATGGCATACTATCCCACAGTGGTGGGAAATACAAAGCTCAGAATGAATATAGATATATAATGATAAATGTACAAATAAACAGAATGAATTCATGATAGAAAATTCTACTATCACTATATGAATCAATTGAATCTAGAAAGAGAATAGTTTTCCAGGTGAATACCAATCTTAAATGCATTTTCTATATTGCCATATTCATACAAGGGATACATTAAACAATGCTGCCATCTACTTATATTTGCATGAACCTTATCCAATTTATTTCCTTTGATATAAGGGTTGGCATGTCCCTCGGGTAAAGGTGAATCCCCATTAAATTTGTCTGTAGTAAGTGCTAAGATAAGATGTTTCAGTTATGATCCTGTGTGTAGAACAGTTTGTCTTATGTGAACCATCTTATCTTAGCAGTTAAGATCTTAAATATGGTTTGGTGTGAAACGCCCCCTCTATCTAGAACTGTTTTCTCTTAAAGCTGATCTCAGGCTTCTAGCTACCAGCCTTTGTGGAACCTTGAAGGGCATTTGCTGTCTCCTAAAGAATTAAGAAGTGATAGTCACCAAGGCGAACCGCCCCCGTGGGCCTCTAATAATGCCTCCCCTATCTTCTTTTCCTTTTTAGGTTTTCACCGGATTAGAGAGTACTGCGAGTCGGAGTCCTTCCGCCCTCGTTGTGGCAGCAACGAGGTCATTGTCATGGAAACCGCCACGTACGGCCGCATGCGCCTGGGACGCTGCGTGACGACTGACCTGGGGTACCTGGGATGCTCGTCTAACGTCATGTCGATCGCCGACTCACGGTGCTCTGGAAGGCGGCAGTGTCAGGTGCGAATCCCAGACCCGGAAATGGACGCTACCCAACCCTGCTTTAAGGAGTTAAAGATCTACTTGACGGCCAGTTATGCCTGTATACCAGGTAAGCTAGACATTAAAGGGAAATATAGGAGTCCTCCACTCCTGAAATGGGTGGTTCGCGTGTGTCCTAACGATCAATTCTAATTGTACATGAGTCTTGGCTTACATTGAACATAGCATGTGACAGAGTTGTTCTAATTAGTCAGGGCAGTAAAGTAAGTGTTTGGGAATGCAAAACCTTGTAGGTAGGCAGGTCCGGTTTTTGGTGTGTTTTTAAATTGCACACTAACACACATATTCCTGTTTCAGTATAAACACTTCCTCAAAAAATACATAGACTATCCAAGGGGGGCTGGGTGGTATATTGGATAGAGGCCTTGCCTCGTACCTGGCCGGACCGGGTTCTAGTCTAGGCTATGCCTGCTATACTACCTTGCCTTGCTGTCGTTTCCACCACCATAGATTCTATCACGGAACTTTGTACAAGCCAAAACCGGGGGATGGTGTTGATATAGCTGAAACATTCCTGAGCATACCTTAAACTCTAACAATCATCATCATCTACGTCATCCCAATTGGATCCGTAACTCCCTCAATCCTGTCAACAAGACGCGGATCATGCGTCATTAGATTATAGCATGTCAATAGAGTTTTGGCGTAGTTGCCGGTGTCCGAGAATTAGCTTAATTCAATTTGAATTTCAAGGAGTAAAGCCACGTTACCTGATTGCCTAGCCTGCAACTGAAAAGATGCAGGAGGCTAGAAATTTCAAATCGTTGGAGGACCTTTTGTTTTAAATAGGGTCTTTGTTTTCTTATCTTTGAAAGGAAAAACAAGATCATGCATGATATGATATTTTATTACACCTTAGTGTGATACAGGTTTAGTAGTTAAGAGTTTAACTCAGGGCGATACAAACCTGGGTGATAATCAGACTTGTATCACACTGCAGTCTGATACAGACAATTTTTATTTTTCTAAAATTCATGAAAAAATGAAATCATTAAGAAGAAAAAAATCTAACATATGCATTATCTGTACAACGTTCATAGCTACATTTTACTGCTTACTATTTGTGGATTTGATGGATATCAAAAGAGTTATATGAAAAAACATTAAAAAATGTGCAGCATCACAGTCCCACCATCACTGATTGCTGTGCATCCTTCCTTAGGAACTCAGATCTAACAGAAAAGGTATAATAAATCCATAACCAACCTGGATGATATGATATTATACAACGATGAGATATTATGAAATGACGGTTGTAAATTTGTCATTAAATTTTGTTATAGGTTTGTAAGTGTTGTACCCAATGGGATTTTCCAGGGTGTCTGTCCCCCCACCCTCATTTTTCCAAAGGTTTTATTATCACAACGCTTAATTTAAAACAAATATATTGTTAGAATTGTCATTTACAACTCCCTCAAAATTACATGGTATCACCTGGAATCTGTTTAGAAATTCTCAAATTAAAAGGAATCAACAATAGGTTGCTTGGAACCCCCCTCAGATTTCACCAGAACCATATCAGATTTTTGGACTGGGTATTGCCCTGAACGCTTCAGGGGTGGACTCGGGGGGGGGGGGGGGGGGGCTGACCCCCCTACCCCCACCCTTTGGTTTTGAGACCTAAGCTCCCATAAGGAGAACAAATTTGCGTGTCTAAGGGAAAATCCGCGAACCTTTAGTACGTATTTATGCGGATCCTCCTCTCCCCCTTTTCGAAATCCTGAATCCGCCCCTGTGCTTCCCTCGCAATCCCCACCCCTTCCTCCACCCTCCACACCAACCGCCACAAGAAGCCTGCTTACTGACTGTTGTGGGCGTCCGCCCTGGAGGTATCCAGGTAAGCCTTTATCCCCTATTATCACCCACCCCGCCCGCGGTGCATGCCGGGTAACGGCGGCCATCTTTGAAGCGCCACCTGTCAGTCAGAGAGAGAAGTGTGATGAGTGTAGACCCCTAAAATTGACAAGGCAACATGGCCATTTCTTACATGCGATATGCGACATGAAGCTTAGTGACATGAAGAAAAGAATAAACAACATGACATAAGGTATTTCTTACCTGCGACATGGAATGTTCTCAAAATCAACATGGAAATATAGTGACAGGCGACATGGCCCTTTCTTAAATTTGACATGTGACATAGGGAACACCCCCCCCCCCCATCTACACCCCCAGTGTGATTTGAGGTCCGCAGCCCCCCCTGGCGACGACTAGACACACTCCACCACAACCCTGAGACACAGCGGACTGTATAGGCTTAATGGTAGGTTAGGGAATGGGTGTGAGGCAAAGGTAGGAATTAAGGTATAAGTATGGAGGGAAAGGATGCCAGTGACTGTGAAGATTAGGGATGGATTAAAAGCATGCATTCTAAAGAATTGATGGTCTGATAGCCGAGTCTGTAGAATTAGGATTATAGGGGGTGGATTGTGATAATAGCTAAGGGGATGTCTGCCATGCACATAAGTAGGAGAGACGAACATTGTAAGCGCATTTAAAGGTATTGCTGATTGTTCACAGCGTTCACGAAACCGACATATTACTTATATTATAAGGCAACGGTAAAATCTTATTTTACATTGATATCAAAGTGAAATAAAGAAAACCCACTACTTTGCACTAGGGTTTAGGGGGATTTTGCAAAAAACGCACTACCAATTCCTGGCTTGATCAAAATCCATGCTCTAAATAACCCAGGGCAGTTTCTCAAGACGGTTTTCTAGATATTTCCCTCTGTTTTCACATGCCACCGTACCAGCGTTGCCTACATCAGGAGATGCCTGTACACTCATTTGTTGACGCTCTGAATGCTTTCTACTGTAATCATTGTTTTATCAGACACAAGTAAAAACATAATGTTCGAAAACAAAGCCATACACGAAGGTAGGATGTGACTGAAAACAACCTACATGGGAGTGGAAGTGTTGAGCTATATCTCAAACTAAACAGTTCATATTGTTCAACTTCTATAGAATTCACAATGCTCCAAAGATAACAGGCCGAATACAGCAGCCATACAAATCTCGGTTTCTGAACGTTTAGAACTCTTTTGCTATTTGTTATTTTTTCTTCGGTATTGTCTTTCCCTTCTTTGCACCAACGTTCTATTGTTACACGTTTTCTCAATCATGAGAGGAAAGTAGAGATGGAAGGGTTGAAAAATAAGAGATGTTAATACATGTCAAGGGCAAAAAGATGGGAGCCAGAAGAGATATTAATGTGAGTAAGGAAAGAGAGGAAAGACAGTCAGGACACAACACCTAGCCAGACAAAATCCAAAACAGAACGTTATAAGAACACTCTGTTTGAGTTGAAGGAGTTGGAAGAGGGAGGGGGAATGGTCAGGGTGACACACTGTGAGTTGGGAGAGGGAAGATAGAGGTTAAGGATGACACAATCTGAGTTAGGAGAGGGGGGGGATGGTCATTCAGAGACACTGTTAGTTGGGAGAGGGGGGAGATTTGGTTAGGTTTTATTTTTGGGGGTTTTTTTGGTAACATTTTTATTTGGCGTCTTCAGATAAGTCTGCTCTTCCAGACATTGCAAAATAACGCTTTCTTTTTTTACATACATAACACAGTATCATCAATTTGACAGATGGTATATACAATAAAATGGCAATAATAACAATTATCTCAGGGTGACACCCTTTGAGTTGCGAGAGGGGGGAGAGATGGTCAGGGGGATACTCTGTGAGTTGGGAGAGGGGGGAGAGATGGTCAGGGGGACACTCTGTGAGTTGGGAGAGGGGGGAGAGATGGTCAGGGGGACACTCTGTGAATTGGGAGAGGGGGCAGAGATGGTCAGGGGGACACTCTGTGAATTGGGAGAGGGGGCAGAGATGGTCAGGGGGACACTCTGTGAGTTGGGAGAGGGGGGAGAGATGGTCAGGGGGACACTCTGTGAGTTGGGAGAGGGGGGAGAGATGGTCAGGGGGACACTCTGTGAGTTGGGAGAGGGGGGAGAGATGGTCAGGGGGACACTCTGTGAATTGGGAGAGGGGGCAGAGATGGTCAGGGGGACACTCTGTGAGTTGGGAGAGGGGGGAGAGATGGTCAGGGGGACACTCTGTGAGTTCGGAGAGGGGGGAGAGATGGTCAGGGGGACACTCTGTGAGTTCGGAGAGGGGGGAGAGATGGTCAGGGGGACACTCTGTGAGTTGGGAGAGGGGGGAGAAATGGTCAGGGGGACACTCTGTGAGTTCGGAGAGGGGGGAGAGATGGTCAGGGGGACACTCTGTGAGTTGGGGGAGGGGGGAGAGATGGTCAGGGGGACACTCTGTGAGTTGGGAGAGGGGGGAGAGATGGTCAGGGGGACACTCTGTGAGTTGGGAGAGGGGGGAGAGATGGTCAGGGGGACACTCTGTGAGTTGGGAGAGGGGGGAGAAATGGTCAGGGGGACACTCTGTGAGTTGGGAGAGGGGGGAGGGATGGTCAGGGGCACACTCTGTGAGTTGGGAGAGGGGGGAGGGATGGTCAGGGGCACACTCTGTGAGTTGGGAGAGGGGGGAGGGATGATCAGGGGGACACTCTGTGAGTTGGGAGAGGGGGGAGAGATGATCAGGGTGATATGCTGTGAGTTGCGAGAGGGGGGAGGGATGCCCAGGGTGACACTCTGTGAGTTGGGAGAGGGGGGAGAGATGGTCAGGGGGACACTCTGTGAGTTGGGAGAGGGGGGAGGGATGGTCAGGGGCACACTCTGTGAGTTGGGAGAGGGGGGAGGGATGGTCAGGGGGACACTCTGTGAGTTGGGAGAGGGGGGAGGGATGGTCAGGGGGACACTCTGTGAGTTGGGAGAGGGGGGAGAGATGATCAGGGTGATATGCTGTGAGTTGCGAGAGGGGGGAGGGATGCCCAGGGGGACACTCTGTGAGTTGGGAGAGGGGGGAGAGATGGTCAGGGGGACACTCTGTGAGTTCGGAGAGGGGGGAGAGATGGTCAGGGTGAGACACTGTGAGTTGGGAGAGGGGGGAGAGATGGTCAGGGGGACACTCTGTGAATTGGGAGAGAGGGGAGAGATGGTCAGGGGGACACTCTGTGAGTTGCGAGAGGGGGGAGAGATGGTCAGGGTGACACTCTGTGAGTTGGGAGAGGGGGGAGAGATGGTCAGGGTGACACTCTGTGAGTTGGGAGAGGGGGGAGAGATGGTCAGGGTGACAATATGTGAGTTCGGAGAGGGAGGAGGGCCAGTAAAGATGTCAAGGTATAACTTGAGGTAGGGGATACAGGCAGGCAGATCCACAGTATGTTGGGGGCAGGAGGGAGGAGATCTGGGTAAGACATTGTGAGTTGTTATCTCTGGACCTGTGTAAGGTGTGGCAGCCGCCTAATTCGTTCTCCCCTCTCCATTACCCGAGTTAACCAACTCCCTTGATGTGGCCAACACACTCCTACATTCAATCCACCTCAGCTAATGAATGTAGCCACGTCCAGGGCGCGGGTTACCAGGTTGACCAAGATTGTATGGCCATTTACCTACTACACCAAGCACCTACACATTGATTGGTTTCTTTGGCTTGCCTACCTACAGCTGTCCAGTTTGAGGCAGTGAGTTTCTGGTTTTTGGTTTGTTCGTTATATATATGTTTCACAGATTTATAGTTGATATATATAGATGGGTATGGGACAGTCAGTTTCAGGGTATCAGGACAAGCCCCCCCCCCCCAGGTACCTACCCCTGAACATATATAGCAAGCCTCTAAAAGAATAGGTATTAGATTAAGGTATTTAATCCCCACAAGGTGGTAGGGAGTATGGTAATTTGATTCCCAAAAGGCCAAAGACAATTTATAGCTTCCCCAGACATCTCTTTTGTAGGGAAAACCTAGCACTGCGTCTGATATAACAGATCAGTGACTTATAACATATCAGCATCAAGGCCTTTAAGAAGTGAGTGGATGGTCAGTCCATAGCTAGCTTAGCCATTCTCATGTAGAATCTAACATCTGGGCTAAGAGTGTTAACTCTTCTTGAACCTTGGTGGGTGAAGAGTGTAGGGGGCAGCGTCTCTGTATGTAAGCGCCTGTTAGGTGCAGCACAGAGGAGAGCCCTACTTGCTGTTGTTGGTTACACAACCTGGAAAGATCGGTTCTGGAAGTTGGGTTTGGTTATGGAATGACGTGGATGGATGCTAGACAGCCTGGGATTGTTGGCTGGGTGGTTGAGTGGACAAACCCCTTGGACTGTTCATTGTCAATGGGAGTTCTTAAGACTGGTATTACAGATTGGTCATAATAAACTTAATCCTTTCATGCAAGTGTTGTATCATTCGTAATGTAGAACTACATTATGGAATGGATTTGCAGTCTTAGTAAAGTTAGACTGCCATTGGAGCTAGCTAATTTTCATAGGAACTAAATCATAAACTAATTACAAATAGCACCCTATCAATCAATGGATATTTAACCTCAATAGTTCAACGTTATCAATAGGGACCCTTTCTTCAGACTCCAACAGGGTAAAGATGTTTTTTGTATGTGTTTTTGGTGAAGGTCATGTTATTGTTGTTTGCCTGGCCATATGAGCTGGCTATATAGGTCATAGCTTACACAACCCTCGATGAGCGTTGGAATAAAAGAACGTGGTCAGTTCTGACCTCCACAATGTGCCAGGGGCTACTACTATAGAAAACAAACACATTAAGGTTATTCACACCACAGAATGTGGCTGTAGTACCTTCAGGTTGGAAGCGGTGTTCACCCCCAAGGATACACTCAGCAATGATTGAATAACTAGGTGAATGGTAGTCGTACAAAATCTATGTCTGCCGACGGCAACCCATTGCCGTTTTACAATTATCCTGTACTTGATTCTCCATCTTCTTGTTTTTTTAAGGGAAATTGCAAATTAAAGTGATTTCTGGGTAAAACCCTATTTCCTAGCACAAACCTTAAGAAGATTACACTTAATCGTTTATAATATAATGTTCCGTGTTATTTTATTGAAAGGTATAACTGAGTATTCTCGCATTTCTATATTCTTCTTCTATTCTCCAAGAAGTTGTTTTTTTTATTATATATTCATGTATATATATATATATATATATATATATATATATACATAATTATAGGATAGGCACAATATTTTAAGATTTATTATTGCGTTCCAAACAAAGGATGTGATGTCAAGGTTTGTCAATGAACCTTTTAGTAACGTTACGGAACATTATTTGAACGTTGCAGAATGTGGTTACAATGTCCCTTGTCTGAGCTCGTCTGCATAATGAGCTAACGTGAGGCTACAGGTGCATAACAATTGTAATTATGTAGTTAAACAGGGAATCTCGTCAGGTCAATTGTTACCATTAATAAACAGTGATGACTCCTCTATTATAAAAATCATATTAAATTCCCTCCAGATTTAGAGGGGTGCGGTTCTCAGACAACTCAGGGGAATTTACCAAGTGCCCAATGATCAAAGACTCTCCGGATTGGTCAGACCAAGAATCACCCCCTGCCGTGTGCCGCGCGCATGCGCAGTGAGACCAGCACGTTTAGACCAGGATCATTAAAATGGGTCCTTTTTACGGGACTTCTCCACGAATGGCGCAGAAACCAGTCATTTTCTGGGCACCCTTATGAAAGGTGGACACGAACAGGTACAATTCACACCCGCACAATTAAAAGGAATTCAATCAATTCCCTCCAAAAACCGCCAATATTTCTCTCGTGCAAAAGGCTGAGAGGCTGATTCGACAAGGAGTGTGTTACTGAGACCTCTTTGTTGTCGGTTTGATATCAGAGACTCCAATTATAGGAGGCCGAAGTACTCTATGAATCTTAATTGTCTTTAGAATACATCCTAATGTTAAATTTCATTCATTATAGTCATGACTCATGTCAACATAGGTCGTAATATCAAAGACTAATTCTTACCTACTTGGTAATGCAATAGTTAATACGCCCTACCAACTTTAGCAAATTGTTGCTAAACAACCAAGATGCTAGACAAGGATTTTATACATGGTAACACACCCATACACACACCGACACACACCGAAACCCTCCACACACATACACAAACACACACATGTGCACATGCACATGCACACACACACACACACACGCACACACACTACACACACCACACACACACACTCACACCCCACACACACACCACACACAGACACACACACATGCACACACACCACACACACCACACACACACACACACCACACACACTCACACCACACACAGACACACACTCACACCACACACACACACCATACACCACACACCACACACACACCACACACATGCACACACACCACACACACACCACACACACTCACACCACATACACACACACACACACACCACACACACACACACCACACACACCACACACATGCACACACACACCACACACACCACACACACACCACACACACTCACACACACTCACACACACACACACACACACACACCACATACACACTCACACCACACACACAAACACACATACACACACACACATATATATATATATGCACACACAGGTGTATGCTAGTACTGGAAAGGCACTAGATATGAGCCTAAAGTAACATCATAAATGACAGGTAGTTGTGCTATTCTGAGACCAGCTGGGGTGACGACCAAAGAAAATTCACTAATCTCTTTTTTCGCCCACGCATCCACATACTGCTCCAGAAAACAAAAATTGTTGTGATTGTGTAGAAAAGATGCATGACGGATTTACGAATGAAAGTTTCCATATGACAACATGTATAAAGTATAAATATCTATATAGAATAATTCATTATATCTTTTAGAAGCATATTCCAATATAGTTAGAGAGTTTTTAACCTAAAAAGAATTTCACGAATCTAAAATTTTGTGTTTTTTCACGAATCCAAATGTTAGGATCGTGGATTCATGAATTTTTTTTGTCACCTTACCAGCCAGTCATTCGATTTAGTCCACTTTGCCCCTTATCTATAAAGCAATGCAGTGTAGCAGGCCTTTACTATAGGATTAAGCCTAGACCATAAAGGAGTCTATCAGTAGACGTTTCATACAGAGATCATTTCCCCCAGTCAGTTGTTGTGTCAATCCCCCTGATCCACACACGTCGTTAGTGTTGAGAGGCCCCCTTTTTCCGCCATGTTCGTGCTCGGCCTATAATGGCCCTCCCATTCTTGTCCACCCTCCCAATAAGAGATCCTAATGTAAATTCTCGAAATAATGAAAACGAATTATTGTGCGGCGCTCCACTAAGGTGGCAGGCGTGGTGGTGGGGGAGTTTGGATGGGGGGGAATAGAGCAGACCCTTAGCCAGAGTAATTGTGCCATTTAGGCCTGAGGATAGGGAGTGCTTTAGATACGGCCTAAACCTTAAGCGACGGACAGCCCAGACCTAGGCTTAATGCGCTTCTAACAGTGATTGACTCGTTTTTGATTAATAGCACTCTGTATCTAAGGACGGGGAGTCTACAGGGGGAGATAGGGTTTGTATACACTGTACACTTAGTAGTTTACCATCTTAAATGCTGATGCCGTAATTCCACTATACATTAAGCCACATACCTTCTAGGCAATTTTACTGGCGACTGGCGCAAGCGACTGGGAGAATCGGCCGACTCTTATGATCGCCCGTCAGTGTGGTATATTGAATTATGCAAGTTTGATCTGAATTGCTGCTAAAATCGGCCGACCCTACTAGAAGAATCGGCCGATTTTAGAGCTGATGAGTCAGCCGACTGTGTAAAAAAAGCCTAGTGGGTATGGGGTTTTACCCACACGGCCCGCAAGCGGTGCGTATTGTGGGCAGGGTGTACTGACATGTCGTACGCACCACTCCATAATCCCAGCATCTTCTCAATATTTTGAGGATTGTTTAGGTGATAAAATTAAGAAGCATCTTTGGGGTCATCCTCAGGTGGCTATACAACCCATGGGGATTGTATGAACCTCAGGCTTTGGCCTTGGTACGTGACGATCCCCTATAGGTCGTACGGCCACCCTCGGATGCCCCCCGTGGTGCTTCTCATTGAATTACAGCCCTGTAGGAAAACATTCTTATGGCAAAAAGTGTCTTAGATTTAAATCGAATATCTGAAGGCAAACATAGAAAATTGCCCTGGGATACATACATCTGTAGTCAATGAGCTAAACCAAAACCACCTTCCTGAATGATAGGTTTATGTGAAATAGGAATGAGTATAGCGCCCTAGGTAAAACACTATAATTACTGTATTCAATTGATTATTCATAAATGCAATGAATATGGAATGAATAATCATCTTTTGCTGTTGAAGTCACTTTCACAGGCCTGCTCCGTGATTTGATTAAGCAGATGCATGTAGATTTTCGGATTACCTTTCCCTTTATATAGCTACATGCTTATTGTATCACCCTCATGACTGAGGAGCGGTACACACAGAGGGTGGTGTGTATTGAGTGGTTGTATGTACCGCTCCTTATTTTCAGTATTTTAACTATATTAATATTTAGAGCATTGTTAGGGTCCCTGGCGGTTCGTCGGGTCACCCTCTGACGTCCCCAGTGGGTCTTCTTATAATAAATTCGCATGGTGATAGGTATTAACAGTAATTACTTATGTGACCTTATCTGCGTAATTCTATGTCATCTAAGACCCATTCAGTATACCTGCTTATAGATTCTGTGTTAAAAAGAAAATAATAATACAATAGATTTATAATTATCAGTCGCACATATTCCCTACGTCTAATCTAGCAATGAATTCAAGAGGATGTTGTGGATATTTACATTTTCAAGCGTGTGGATAATTAAGTGAGTCCTGTATATAATTTGTGGTTCAATCTTTCAATCACAAAGAGAGCTTGATTTGCTTGTTGCTTGATTTGATTACTCCATGCCAGGTTTCTCGGGTTGATAAACCAGGCCATATCATATTAATGGGATGTGCACCTTTTCTAAGTATGTAGTCTAAAAGGCACTTATCTTGAAGCACAGTACTTTCACCTAATTAGTGCATTTCGGATCATAATTTTGCTGTTGGCATACCGATAGGTAAAAAGAGCACCTAACTATGCCTCCTATAAAGACGCTTATAGAGATACTTGTCTCTTCGTCAGCGCTTTCCCCCTAGTAGGGCCTAATGAACAGATAAACATGTTATCGTGTCTGGTAAGAAAATAATGAAATTTCACTTTAATTGTTTTCCAGACCTATCCCTTTTTCACAGGAGCCTATGGTAAAGGTCACATTCATTTTCAAGCATCCAGAGGGAATTAAGCTTAATGATGAACTATAAGTTTTTCCATGCCAGGCATACTATAATAAGAAGCACCGCGGGGGGCGTCCGGGGGTGCCTGTACGACCCATAGGGAATTGTACGTACCAAGGGCAAAGCCAAAGGTTCACACGATCCCTATGGGCCGTACAGCCACCGAAGGACGACCCCAAAGGTGCTTCTATATTCTATCACCCAAACAATGCTGAAATTGTTGAGAAAATGCTGAGAAACTGCTGAGAATGTGGAGCCATGGGTACGATGTGTCAATACGCCCTGCCTACAATATGCACCGTTCGCCGGCAGTGCGGGTGATAAATTAGTATGGTGCCCTGAGACATTGAAGGAAACCATGTTGTCAATATTCTAGAAATATCTTTGGAATTTAAATCCAGCCATCACATTTTCTATATAGGTAACTACCTTGAGCGAGTCCACTGCATTTTATAAGGTACTCTTGGTGGAAAAAAACATATCTTTGAGGTTTGATATTGTCAAATATTATCTTGAAACCTTTGCGATAATTTGTTGACTGTTATGAATATTGTATAGACTGGGATTTGATAATGAAAATTATCACAAAATTGTTTGGGGTTGTCACTCCAGTGTTTAACAGCAAACATGTACATTGATAATCCTGAGGGTCTTAATGTTAGTCAAATAACTAAATTTTTCTAGTCAATAGTGACTAAGGTGACTAACAAGATAGTTACATTTGACTATAATTATAGGTAAGAATCTCTTGTTAAAACCCTCTATACTATAGAAAATACAGGTTTATAAGATGTGAGACTTGTCCCAGTAATACACTATTACTTTTCAAAGGAGTACAACATACTAATATATAACTAATTAAATGCAGATAGCTGAGATTAAAAGAGATTACTTACGACATATCAGGCAGTGTCAAAGGACTGTTTTCTGTTTTCTTGAAGATTATGATGTCACTTCCTGTCAACTATGACATTACTTCTACTCATAACCTAGTCAGTTTCACTATCATTGTTACTCAATCTGACTTACTTTGATGACTATGCCAAAATTGACATTAGTCAGGATGACTCACACAATTTGACTAAGGTAGCGGAGTCGTATATGACTATGTCTACAAGGCCAAGAGATTATCAGTGTAGAGCTCTTCCCTCATTAAGGATGTAGTCGGTAGGGGTTTTGGGTAGATCAATGTTACCCCTGTTAGTAGCCCTTGATGTGGGGCACCCAGTGATCATGAGTAGCGGGGGACTGCACCAGTGTTACGTCTGGTTTACACACTGAGATCGCTATGATGATGATGAGCGTAAGGAAATTGAGGTAGAATTATAGAAAATATAATGGAAACCCTATTTTAGAACGTATAGATCCATTGTGTAAATGTCGGGACTGGCAAAAAGCTGTTGGAACCGTTGAGAGAACAGTCAGGACTACCATGAATCCTGCGATGAAGGTTGGACAGTACGTGAACCCAGTGTACACAGTACGATAGTTACCCTTACAATGATTTTTACGATGATATCAGGAGAAAACTGGGGCAGAATTTCAGAAATTCTAATGTAAACTCCATATAAGAACAGATACTGTTTGAAAACATTATCGGTGCTATCTTAAGGTTGCCGGGATCCTTATGACAACTGTCGGGGCTATCATAAAGCTTAGGATGATCGCTGGCAAAAAGATTTTGATGGTGTGTGTAAACCCTGCTTGAAACAACCCCTTAATGTACTCTTACACAGGGACAGTAGGTACCATTAGTGAGTGGTTGTGTGTAAGTTATCTAGGCCTGTGTAGGTGCATGTCCCTGAGAGGGGACAGGTGCACCAGGAGGGGGTTTCCAAAGCCTTATGTTGTATTTAGCAGATCCATAACGTGGACCAACTATTGCAGAAGAAATAGCAGAGGCCTTAGTGTTATAAAATCTGATTATTCTACTGAATCTAATTTTTACCACATTTTCTGTTACAATTGTCACTTATACGTGTCAAAAACTGAAATATTTTTTTTTACAAATTGCTTTATAATGGACTTACCAAAAATTGCTACATTATGTCAATTAGTTCGTTTTGCTGTAATAGCGGAGACATACAGAAAATAATTTGAGGAGAATGTTGTGCAACCCCTCAAAAAAGGGAGGGTGATATAGCATTACCCTACAGATTTTTGTACCGGCAGAAGACAGGTGCTCCGGGGGTGGTAGGTTTACCTTACAGTAAACTCAGAAAACCTGGGCGCTGACTATATTATACGCATATTGCTTGAATAAACTCCTCTATTTACGCGACAATATCGCATGTATTCATTCTCTTATACATGTGAGTAGTATAGAGAAATGGGGATTTGAAGATGGTCGTGTACATTGTACAACATGTTCACATGACGTACCCCATGTAAGTCGGCATATTTACGTGCGAAATCGCCTCATTAAACGTAACTATTTATGCGATATTGTCACTTGTATTAATTCTATTATTCACGCGACATGCTAGTAGTATATAGAAATGAAATTTCAGGATGATCACGTCGTTTGCATATATGATACATTTAACATTTGACTCCCGTTGCCGATATTCTCCTGCTTATACAAGCGACATCGCATTTATGGAGAGATATATGGGCCACCTATATGGAGGTATCAATTACTCGTACAGGTGGTGCTCTTAGTTAGGACATGCTGCCACCTGGCAGAAACCACTCCAGTCACCTGAGGCAGCCAGGTGGAAGCCCCTGAGAGTCTACCAGCACTGCCCCGGATCGGACACGCCTCGGCAATATCTTAAGAAAAACAATCGAATAGAAACGTTGTGTAT
Source organism: Lepidonotus clava (assembly GCA_936440205.1). NCBI lineage: Eukaryota > Metazoa > Annelida > Polychaeta > Phyllodocida > Polynoidae > Lepidonotus > Lepidonotus clava. The sequence continues at coordinate 46,907,446 of OW387147.1, forward strand.
ACTAAATGAGTACATTTTTGTGGTCCTGACCCCTCCACTCCCATGTGCTTATACGTATATATGCATTGGATGTGGACACACACCCAGCACTGTGATCCGTACGTGATTAATGGAAAGCCAGTATACTAGTCTCAGTTTTAACAAATCCACAAAGATTATTTCAAGCGCACAGTTCCTTAATTTCGTTAAAAACAAACATCCTTTCAAATCCTGGACAACCAGTAACTATTACGGGGCAACCATACAAGGGACAATGGAAAAGAAACGATTTGTCAAGCCCTGATGATTGTCGCTTGGATTGCTCTTATTTACTAGGCATGTTAGTAGTATATGAACATGGGGAATTATAGATGGCTCATTTTTGTCAGGGTATATTGTCTTATACAGGTGACTTCGTGTGTACACCGTCTCTAATATTTTTTTTTTATTATTATAGTATTTTTATACAGGCTGAGTTCACTTTATTAAATGCTCTTCCACTGCAGTCCTGTGGACCATTTTGGGTCCTGTGGAGCATCTGGGCACAATTCCGTGCAGGGGTCATCCAAATGTCCTTTTCCATGCATATAAACGACGTCTCAAACACGACGTCGCGTATAGAGCCGGTTCAAAATGGCGGGTACCATATTGCCTCAGGAAACATGTATGTAAAGCGGTGACCCCCTAATTTCTTTTCATAAAATGAAAGATAACACTTGACCCTATTTGATATGGGAATTTGAAGAAATTGTCAATGTTCATTCATTTTTTAATTGACATTTTAAATTTTTTTCACATTTTTAATAGAATATTTATCCAATTAAAGTCCCCGAGAATTCTTTTAATTTTATTTTTTTCTGGAAATGTGCATGTATCATGGAGATTTATTTATTGGAGTCATTATACAAGTGAATTTATAACTTGCTTGATAGTTTCATAAATATTATCTAGGGATCTCAGGTTACAGTTTTGATAGTCAAAAACTTTTAGAATTAGGTAATTTAGCATAGTTTGCAATAGATTTTGTTCAAAACTTTCCATGGTGACCCCCTATTTTTTCAGTATTTCTGGTAGCAGTATAGATTAATCTTCTATTTCCCAAGTTTTGAAGAAGATATCAGTGTTAGAACTATAATTGAGCGATTGTCTTTAAGGACAGTGACGTTGTACGTAATTCAATTACATTTTGCACAATTACATTCATGAGACTCAAACCATCACTTGGAAATTATCATTTTAATGTGTATTGTTTCATTTAATGTGAAACACTAAATATGAAAATAGTATATATAGTATGTATAACATATAATCTTGAATGTTGTACAACTGAAAATACCTTAACACAACGTCATTTAAGCATTTCGAAATCTTGCCGTTGACATTCACATATAATCATCGTGTTTAAGTTTTCAGTATGTTCTTATAATGTTCTGTTTTGGTTTTGTCCACACACACACACAAATAATGTTATAATAACATTCTGATTTGGTGAGGTTTCAACCTCACCATCAATAAAGTAATCGATATGTGCCATCTTAGTAAGTAACAAACTGATTATAAACAAGTAGGGTCGCAGATCGTTTCTGTTATGTCGCAAACTTGCTGGGTATAACTCAGTCTCTGGTATATTGAGGTGTGTGTAAACTGGTTGACCAACCCAAGTGTGCCTCCTTAAGACCTACAAACTAGTCACTTCTTACCCCTTTTTATCTTTCAGTCGTCACCCCTACGACAACCCGATGCCATGGCGAGCAGGTGGTGCGCGCGCACTCCCAGTGGGGGTACCTGGCGAGTGTGACCTCCCTAGACACGGGGTGTGGGGGCGAGGACTCCCCCTGGGTAGTGGAGGCCCCTGACGGCCACCGACTGAACCTCACCCTGTTCGACTTCATGTCCTACGCCGAGCACCAGGCGAGGTACTTCCCCACCGACCACCACTGCTTCCAGTACGGCCAGGTGGGAATAGTTTATTGGTGTTTTAAAGGTGTTTATTTCATAATATCCATCAGGGTTTCCCCTGGTTTTCAGGAGTATTACGGAGAATATGAATATATATATATATATATGTGTGTGTGTGTGTGTGTGTGTGTGTGTGTGTGTGTGTGTGTGTGTGTGTGTGTGTGTGTGTGTGTGTGTGTGTGTGTGTGTGTAATTGATGAAAAGATGTATACAATGATTGGATAAATGTATAATTTCACAATACAGAGTCCTGCGAAATTAGGCAGATTCCTGCGAAATTATTCAAATTATATATTAAATTCAAAAACATAGGTCAAAGCAGGTCACAATAATTACTGCGCAATCGTTTGAAAACATTTTTGTACATCTCAATGTTTTCACAGTATTGTACCTCAATGCCTAACTCATTCCGTAATAGAACACCTTGGTAATATGGACTTTGATAAATGTAGAACTAATTTTCGAAGGCACCTTAAACACATTTATGTGTCATCTTCAGAAAGGTCTGATCTTCCAGAAGTTACAAGAATTATATTGTTCTCATAATAAGTGTCATAACAATAATAATTGTCATTAACTATATCATCAATTTTAAATATATCACAGTATATATGTTGATGGTATATACAATTGACATAATGATAAATACGTACCAAAACTGCGAGATTGCTGGTAGTTTAGATCGTAATTCACAAAACCCTACAAAGGGAACCCCCAACTTGAACAAATACTATTTAAGATTGATTTCAACGAGACCCATCGAGACTATGACCATGTTAGATTACATCAGTCATGAGCATTATTTAATGATGACAACTCTCCTTTCCCCTTTTGGAGGTGGTGGACACCCATGACGGGACGACTGGTGCCCTCTGCCGGGGGTCACAGCGGGTCAAACACGTGCTCGTCTCCAAGGGCAGCAGGGTGACCTTGACCTTCACACTTAGTAAGAAGGACATCCACTCGGGCATGTTCGTCATCAAGTACGAAGGTAGGTCGAGGGTGGATGGTTTAGAGGAATTGATTAATTTTATTAGTTATATATAATCATATTCATATATCCAAAGGCAGCCGGGCGACCTTGGTATTCACACTCTGAGAAGGATATGTTCGCCATCTAGTATGAAGGTAGCTAGGCTGCTGCAAAGCTGTCTATAATCCGCCCATGTTATTTCCGTTTTGACACATAATGTTTTGTTTTCTTTAAGCATTAGTTGATGATACTGTTTAGAATTTAAAAAACACAATAAGTGGTTGCTAGAACTAACAAAGGAAGATTCCAGGTATCGAGTAAATGAATGACCATTTCAATATGTTGATCCATGACTTATTGTGTCCGTTGACCGCCTACTATAGATGGGACCTTGGAACTATTTAGAGCGTTCACACATTTTCGAAAATCTCAGATCCAAACCACCATCCCAAGGGGTAAAAATACGCATTGGATTTGTAGTCTTCTTTTCCAACTTTCTTTTCACGCCCTTCGTCATTTGCCTTATTTCAAAGGTTTATTGCGAAGGTTAGAAAGTAACAAACAAAAGCTATCCTTACAATAAGAACAAGCTACAAGTTAGAACAAACAGTGGCCTTTACATTTCTACTTTTCTTCTCCCAACCACGGATAGCCAGTTTTTTAAGTTTAAGCTGCAGGTTAACCTTGAACAGGATGCATGCTGGGTAATTTGTCGACAAAACTCAAGGTTTTAGTATAGGAATTTTCATGAATTGTATCATTATTTGTAGACTATCTTTGTGAAAATCTAGCCATCATAATTTTTCAAATTAGTATCCATGTCTATCAATATTTCCTGAGTTATTTGAAATTCCAATCACTGTAGATGAATTTATAACAATAATTTACTAATTTTCTATAGAGATTCCAGGGGTTTTGTCCAATCAGTCCAATCAGTCAAAATTAGCCTGCAGGTGCTTAAAATACTCTGAATCAGCTATCCGTGGTAGGGAGAATTAGACATGTCTGTATACAATACGTAGGAACATTGTCCACACGCTGCCAAGGCCTTAGGGGTCCGAGTCTGAGGCCCATAACGAGCCATGGACACCGGGACTGACAGAAACCCGAGGTCTGAGGCCGAGGGCACTGCCCCTGGCCACCCATCAGTGCCAGAGTCTGGTGACTGGACAGTCTTTCCAGGGTAGCTTTGGCTGGTTGTTCTATCTTAATTGGTATTCCCGACCTTTGTTTTGTACAATAGAGAGTTTCAGAAAGTTGAGAACCGCCAACCCAACACTATACGTCGACGTATCCCCAATCTATCCAATCATATCCAAGGAAAATCTTGCAAAATATGATAATCGTAATTATGTGGTCATGTACGTTGGAGGCACAAAAGTGTACTTCATAATTATTTTCGATTTGTGAACTCAAGTGAAAATAATGTTTCCTTGATAGCTTTGATATTCAACTGGTACATAATTAAAGTACTAAAATGTTTTATCTGAGTTGGTAATATATATACGTTCCCTTTTCCCAATTGTAAGTGTCATTATTTGCGTCCGGCCTAAGAGATTATGGTTGTGGTAGATTTTACTCATTCACTGTTATGGAATTCAATGCTATCATTTTGGTCATAGCTAATTAAGACGTTCTTGCCACTGAGAGATTTTAACTCAAATGAGGCCTCTGCAGAAGTCCTAGACAGATTATGTTTGGGTTGGCAATATACACCTTCCATTTTCCCACCTGTAGGTGTCAAAGTTTGCGTCCGAACTAAGACAATAAGTAGAACTCCAAACCTGTCCCAATATAATGAGGTGAAACGCGGCCCGACCCGCCGAGCCCGTCCCGCTCTCCCCTCCCCTTAATAGGAAACCCGACCCGCCCCCTAGTGGTCGGCAGCCGCGTTACAGCGCCGACCGACGGTGGCTCTACCTGGCCGGCACGGGTAGAACTAATGAGGTGGCGGCGGGCTGGGAGTGATTCGGACCGAGCTGAGGGGAGTGGGTACTGGAGCGGGGTGGGTAGGCTACTGGAGGGGGGGGGGTCGTGATATCTGCTAGGGTTCAGACCATGTTCCATTAGACGATTTTGGCTATTGTGAATTTGGCAATTTCTAAGTTTTTATCAGGAACAGGCCCGTAGTCAGCTTTTTTCAGAGGGGGGTTCGTTTTATGACCAGAGTTGTTGTTTGTTTCAAAGAGGGGGGGGGGGGTCGTTTTTTGAATAGAAGGGCTAAAATACTTATTTTTTGGATTTATTGTCATATTTTACATTAAAAATTAGAGAAAGGTTCCTCCAAGGGTCTGCAGGAATATGAAGGGAATCCATGCATGTTGCATGTCATTTGAAAGGTAATTTAAAATCAGTCCTAATGATATATAACATGTCTATGATCAGAGCTTATTCCTTGTCGCGATTTTTGAAATTGTGGATAAAATCGGCTAGTGGAATACGGCCTCAAGTAGTGTTCTGGCCACAGTTACTTTGTGAATATGTAATCGAGATAGGGAGTTGGTATTTCGAGATAATGGGTTTATCGTATATATGGTGGCAGTGAGACCTAGTAATCAAATGTGAGGTGTTGCTTCAGTTATGATAGGATAATTATACGTATTGGCAGCCACTGTCCTGGATGTGTACGCGCGTGATGTGTAACCCTGTCCATGGATCCTTTATAATATTGCTACTCGTCGCTCGTTGCGTACATTTTTACCTTTACCTGCAGGGAAAGATACATTGGTTATAAAAAAGAGGGGCTTTATTATTAAAATCAGGGACCTTCAAATCGAATATAAAAGAGAGGACAAAATAGATGAGACCGTATGTTCCTCCGCTCTTTGTTCAGGAGGTTAAGCAGCCTCGACCATCACATAACGTGAATGCAAAGTATCTCTTATCTACCTTTTAACAGTTTTTTTTAAATGGCAAAATCGGTCATCGTCGGTTCATATAATATTATATGTTTAACTACTCAAATATCAATTCTCTTTTTGGGGAATGATTTACTCGTAGGCCCAGTACAGAGGGGTGGCGGGGGTATCACGTATTGTTAAACCCACCCCCTCCCGCCCCGCAGAGGAATATTTCTTATTAATTCCACTTTTTCCTTTTCAAAATCAATGTAGGACCCTTTTAAAAAAGAAGGAGAAATATTGAATACATGGGTAACCTCGCCACCCCCTTTTTTTATTGACATCATAAGCGAAACTTCCACTAAGGATATCTCGACACCCCCACAGCAGACCCGCGATATACGGGCCTGAATCCGTTTTCACTTCGAGCCTGGAAGTATACAGACGCTGCTTAACCACCCCATTATCCTACACATAACCTAACTCCCTCCCCTCGGTGTGTTTCAGTGGTGGGCTGTAAGTACAACGGAGACTGCGGGCCGGAGCCCGGGCCCGAGATGTGCGTCGGCCCCAACTGTACGCTACGTGAGTAGGTTTCTACCATCTTCAGACTGACCAACTCAACACCTGAAATAAAATCCGGCCCTCAGAAAGACTCTCTAAACACCTCAAAAGATAAAAGTGAACAACGTTGATTTACTTTTTAGTTTATATTCCCTCAAAATCTTTCAGGTCGAAGCCTCTTTTCAAAAGACATTGAATATACTATTATAATAATCAGGATTTACATATCATAATTAAGAGTAACTATAACAATTTGTAAATAAGTATGGAAATCCGTTATTTCTGGAACCGTGTATTATAAAGGCTGAGGAATCTTGCAGTATTGCTGCCCAAAAATATGCAGTCCGTTCGACCCATATAATTCATATTTTGATGTGAAAGTATATACCTGTATGAGCATCCTTCAAATACAAACACGCATTTTAACTTTTACTTTTTGAACATGAATATCTCACTTAATATTTCATGGAAAGGCATGACATTTTCACAGCATATATAGTGAACATTCATTTGGAGGGAAGAGTGTCTATGACTATTTATTTAGTTCCTAGTTTTTGTTTTATAAAATCTAGAAAATAATGTTGAAACAAATTACAAAACGATTCCCGTTTTTTGACATAAAATGAAAACCAGGACCATAGGATTATTACTGACATGCTCATAAATGTCATTACAATCTATTGACTGGTTACCGAGATATCCATGTTCAAGAAATAAAAGTGTAAAAAGAAATGTTTTTGGCAGATAATTCCTCAAATTTTAGAGTGTCCATAACGAAATGTGTTCCAAAAGATATAGAAAAATGTGCTCTTTCATTTTATACATAATATGATGTTTTAGCCTTACTAGTTAATGTTCATTTTTGCAAATGAAGCAACTCTGAGCTTATGACTAGCCTTAAATAAGAATGATTAAAGTTCACAAATATTCCGGATGGGGGCGCTGCGATATGGACACTGCTGGCGCCACCTACCGCCTCCAACTGTACTAATCTTAGAGACTTAGAATCTAACGCCGTGTTTTGTGTTTCCAGATACTAGCTCCAGTTACCAAGGGAGGTCACATAATTTACATTTCTTGGGACAAGGTGAGCTTTTCTTTGTCGCTATTTCAGTGTGAAAACATTTCATGAAAATAATAAAGCAAAAATATGAGTATTATGCCTTTTTATTACCAGACTACGCAGTCCAGGTATGAGGTTTAAGTGTATTGTCTGAAAAGTCTTCTATCATCATTCTATGTAGGCCTAATCTAAGAATGTTTTCTCTGTAAATGATTGGTCTATTATAATATCAATGAGCTACCTTCTTTGACCCATATGTTTTAATTCAATTATGCCTGACCTTATTTGGTGATGTTCCAACTTATAACTCTGCACCTGACCATTCTGCCACTGCCTGCTTCAAATTCCTACTTCCCTTTTTATGTACTACTTACTCTTACCGGAACCCGAGTAAAACGCCCATTTCAATCTCATATACTACTCACATAACACGTGCCACGTTTGACTTACAATTTGCATGTGTAACGATTTGTTATGGCCATCCAACTTGTCGTACGAGATTTTTCTTTATATGCTGTAAAGATACAATATGAAAGCAGATTATTTCTGCTGTATTGAATAGCGTGTATGTAGTATAATGTAAGTAGTATAGTATCAGGGACATGGGGATTTGCGACAGGCGAGACTGAACAGTATAGACGGTTTGATAGTTGTTCCAGATCGCTCGTTTAAATGAAACCCTCCCTTTTACAAGTCAGAGTTTTAGTAGTCTCTCCATCTCAGTGTTGATTTCTCCTCCTTTTGCTTTAACTTGAAAAATGTGAAGATGTATTTTACTCTTTCTACACCTATTCTAATGGAAAGCAAATTAACAAATTTAAATAAAAATTAACAAAACTAATTAAATACATTCTCTCCCTACTGCATCGGCCCAATATGAAAACTGTTTTTCTGATTTTATAAATGCAACAGCTTATTTATTTATAGCAAAAGATTAATTCCCCCTACCACGGATAGCTGATATTCAGTATTTTAACCACCTGTAAGTTAATTTGCGCTGAATTTATAGACAAAAAAATAACTGACAAGACTGTTGAAAATAAACAAATAATTGTTATATATCCATATACATGTGATGGGTGGGTTTTCAGAATACTTGGGTAAAATTAAATGCAGATGGATACAAATTTAGAAAAAAAATATCTCTAGTTCTACATCATGTTAAACCCCTATTAATGAAACGATCCATGAAAATTCATATTCTAAAGCCATGTAATTTGTCTACATATTACCCAGCATGTACCCTGATCTAGACTAACCTGCAGGCAAAACTCAAAAAGTTTTGCCATTCGTGGTTGGGAGAATTAAGAAAGCACATTGAGTGTCTCAAGTTCAAGCTATAACTATGATACAATTGCATGGGTAATGTAATTCAAATTTGGTAAAACATTGAAAGTGTTACGTCATTTGGAATTCAATTCGAATGGCCTCTTGCCGGATGAATGGGTTCCAAATTTAAGACTAGTTCTTCAAGCAGTCCAAAGTTAGACCCCTCCGTCCCCTGGGGCCTTAACTTTGGTATGCGCACTGTGTTTGAACATCCAAACTATGGGGTGAAGAATGTAAGCAATGTTTGGCATATGAAAGTGAGTTGTTGGCCAAGAATATCTACTGGCAAACTAAGAGGGAGCTCGTCGGGTGGTTTTTTTTAAATGTAACATTCTGCTAAAAAAAATCATAAAAAAATCAAATTCCATAAAGCATCCCCCTGATCTTGATCTACCACTGATACCCGACAGTGAAACATACATGGTTCCGTTATGTTTTTTTTATTTTTTATAGACAACATTATTATTACTAAAAACGTTTTGGTCCCGTTGATTTCCTAACCTCCATCTCACTCTGTACGTGTTGGAGGTGCGTCGATCGCCATCATTCTCTGTATATCTATCCCCTCTTTTTAAACTTTAAGGGCTCACCAGCGGAGGATGTCAGGACCCCCTGCCCCCCCCCCCCCCCCCTGGATCCATACCTGCTCAGTATATTAACTAACATTTGGCACCCCCTTACCCCTATACACTCTCTCTGTAAGTATTTTAGGCGCGTCATTCTCTGAATATTCATCACCCCTTTTTATAATTTAATGCTCCACCAGTAGGGGTGTCAGGACCCCCTGGACTCCCGGGGTCAGCCCCTCTTGGCTCTCCACCTGATTCCTTATGTTATCGTACAGTTAGCGCCCCATAATGCCTAAACTCACGCTGTATGTGTTTCAGGCACGTCGATCGCCGTCATCCTCTGTATATCTACACCTATTCTGGTACTTTAAGAGTCAACGAGTAGGGGTGTCAGGACCCCCTCGACTCCCCGGGTCAATCCCCTTATTCATTGTGTTAGCGTACAGTTAGCGCCCCATAATCCCTAAACTCACTCTGTATGTGTTTCAGGCACGTCGATCGCCATCATCCTCTGTATATCTACACCTATTCTTGTACTTTAAGAGTCAACCAGTAGGGGTGTCAGGACCCCCTTGACTCCCTGGGTCAGCCCCTCTTGGCACACCACCTGATTCCTTATGTTATCGTACAGTTAGCGCCCCATAATCCCTAACCTCACTCTGTATGTGTTTCAGGCGCGTCAATCGCCATCATCCTGTGTATATCCATCACCGTGTCACTGCTGATGCTCGTGCTGGGAGCAGCTCTCCTCAAGTGGTGAGTAGGGCGGGGTAGGGCGGGCTTTGATCAGCCGGGGGTAGGAGCCGCGACATGACACCCCTGACACCGCCACACTCAACCCCCCTACCCCTCAACACACCCCTGACACCCCCCTACAGCCCCCACTGCCCCACTCACCGACTACCGGAACCCCGCCCGCCCCGCGCATGCGCAATGAACCCCACGCCGAACCCTGTGGTTGGGCGGGTCGGAGGGGAAAGGTTTTTGAAAATACTCTCCACATATTTTTTTTTCCATGACATCCTGACTTATTTGGATTTTAGGTTCCACAATCTTCTCCACACTCACTCTACACTATTAGAGTGTTTCCGTTTTCGTTTATTCTCGTTCGAGTAAATACTTTTCTCTACTTTTACTAAACCTGGAGTGACATCTCTTCTAATTTACACTGTTTAACAAAGTTTTAACTGTCGCTTTAATGTAAATGTTTATGCGTTGTTTATCCTTTGGTTTGATAGTGTTTGGTTTTGTTCTGTGACAGTTCTGTTCTTTTCTCTTTTCTTAAAAGTTGTCTAATATACCGATAGGAAACGAATGTACTTAGTGGACGCCATCCACGGGATTTTATGTTTTTGAAATGCATTTGCGAAACGCAATCTATCGGATATCTCCGCAATTTTATCTTATATCATTTATTCATTTATTTATCTATTTATTCATTTATCTATTCTTATATGGGGTGGGGTGATATGATACAGAGTATTTTTTTCTCGATGATAGTCGTTGTGGATAGTGAGATTGTTTCCTAAGTTTCGACCTTTAAGGCCCGCCATACCCCCCTCCCCCCCCCCCCCCCTCCTGGCCCTCAGTGTCTGAGAGATGCTCGTTTTACTTCGCGGAGTAGCTCTACACGCTCTTAATGACTCTACAACGCATCGAGTGTGTGTTTAATTGTGGGCGAAGGGGGCAGGTAATGTTTCATGGTATGCCCCCGCACGAGCCTTGAGCTACTAGTGGGTGGCATCGGGTTCGTACGGTCCTCTCTTTACTGCCCGCGAGATAGGTTGAGTTATTGTTGGTCTAGAAGTGTGTAAATCTTTGATTTACAATGGTTTTTAATGCACGGCGTCTCCACAAGGTGGGGTGGTGGTCATTAAGTGGTCGTAGCGCCCCCTAGGGAATTAATGAGTAATCAAGGAGCTGCTCGTGATGGTCTCACGGAACCAAATGTTTTCCTGTATAGTTTAATATAGCATATCTTGAAAAAAAAAATATCCCAAACATTGCAACACCTTAAAGTCACTCAGTAACCTATTGAGACCTCTTTGGGAGACAAAATATCAAAATTTGAGGGTAGGTTGACCGTGAAAATTTTTCGCAACAGTCCCAGGTGTCGACCTACCCTCATTTTAGCAGTTTTGCAGCGACCAAATTCATGGAGCACAGCGCCCATTTTAAAACCCTACTGACATTTACCAAACACCCCATATCATGGATCTTTTTTTATTAAATAACTCAGAAATAGTAGGGGGTATCATGTGAATTCTAATTCTGCATTATCATTTTATCTTATCCCATTATCAGCCACTCAGAGACTGGCTTCCCCTTCACCTCGGGACAGAAAGGTATATGACACTACAGATGGCGCCACATTTAGTTCCGTGAGACCTGATGCTCGCAACAACTTTATTTTGAATAGGACGTGTCTTTATTTATTTTATTTTATTTTATTTTTTTCGAAGATGTCGTCCTGAGCTGTCTGTTTCTCTCTTTTTAGGATATTTCTTTTTAAATGTTCATAAAGAAAAAAAATCGTACCATTCTACATCCAATGCATAACCACTGATTAACATGTTCAAGTAGCTAATATCTTCAATCTTGATTGAGGGTAAAGCCCAGCCAGAGGTGTGAGGTTATAATAATGTTGCAGTAACGCTCTATTTAGTTCTTGTTTGGTTCTTGTTACGTTGTTTGGATGACTCCCAATTACGTTGCTGCGACCTACTGCTGCGACGTTCCACTGCGACGTAATTAAAACGTTGTGGTTATGTTCTTTGACCTAAACAGAATGTTCTGATAACGTTCTCTTTTGGTTTCATCCTAACCTCACCAAAAAATAATGTTATAATAACATTCTAACTTGTTGTTACATGTTACTGACTAAAAATGTATGGTTGCAGAACGTTTCTGTTACGTCGCAAGCTGGTTGGGAGAGAATCAGTATGTTGGGGTGGGTAAGGATGGGGTCTTCTCAGCTGCATCGCACTCCTCTGCTAATCCAGAGGCCTGGGTTGAGATTCGTATTCACACAGGAGTAATGGAATATGACTTGAGATGTTCCTGCTTTCTATTCCTGAAATGGTCCACAACTCGTCAAAATTCATGATTGTGTAGGACTTTAGGCCCATAATAACAAAAACGTTAAGCAGATATGCTCTAGAATACGTGAGCTTAAGAAGGGGGAACGACTTATACAAAGGGGCAATTCTACACAGGAGCTTACCAAATCATAACCATACAAAGTAAAGTAAATGGACCTCTATGAGGAAATCCTAGACTATACTGCAGTGTACTCATTTACTTTCCCAGGGACGTAGCCACATCTAAAGGGTACAGGTAAAACTCAGGGCTCTCAAGGTAGATTTAAGTGGGTTTAACCATCGATATTTAGGCCTGCGGGGTGGTGAAGTGGTTAGAGTGTCCGCCTCTTGTGTGGGCGGCCTGGGTTCGATCCTGGGCTGGGCCAAGGTGGCTGTTACACCCCTCTGCATGTCTCCATGTGCCAACGATATCAAAGGCATTGTGCCACCGGCTGTTGTGTGTATGGCCCTGTCTATGGGACCATGCACATTAAAGAACACCTGCCTCAGTAAAAGTGTAGGGGTATGGTCTCTACCTTCTCATGGATTTTATCATCATCACCACCCTTGATATGACCCTTGCAGTTAATTAGGGTGTAAAGCAACCAATAACCAACCAACCAACTATTGAAATTGTCCATAATATTTCTTATATTATTACTTATATTTTGGGAAACCAAAGGGGTTCCAGACACCCAGGACCCCCCCCCCCCTCTTATCTACGCCGTAAACTATATCTGTAAGAGATTTCGAAAAGCTGACTCACCTAAGTACAGTAAGACTGAGTCAAACACGCATGCCCTGAGGTCAGTACCGGACGGATCCAGCCTGTCTCTCAAGGCCTCGTACTCAGATTAGTTTTAATCCCAGTAATAACCCTACTGCCGGACCACGACACCTGGTGTAGGGATTAATAACTACGACCCAGAATCTGACCTACCACGATCTATGGAACGTAGCTGTAACCTGGTTCAACGTCTTAGCCAATATCTCATTTTGACTTACTCCTTGTCCGATTAATATTGATTATGTTAGAACCGATTCTTACATTTTCGTTCTTAATACATATTTTTCATGCTTGAGGAAGGGTTACTCAAAACAGAGAAAAAAGTAGTTTAAGTTATCTGATTATACATTTTGATACCCAATAGTTCTCTAAATAAACGAGCGGCTGAGTCGGACATTGGACTGCATGTCCAATGTACATAGGGCTGGGCAGACATACACGTAGCTGTGTAAATGTTCTTGGTGCTGTCTGACCAAAAACAGGGCAGTGGGGTAACCACCATTTAGGGGGGGGGGGTTCCTTGGTGTCTGGAACCCCTAGAAATTCCCAAAATAAAAGTAAAATCTTGGCAAAAAGAAATCTTGGAAAAAATGGAAGTCGGAACCCCTTTAAATTTACCTGGAAGCCCCTTTAACTTTAGGGCTGGCTACACCCCTGCCGGGCTGTACATGTCTAAGCATATATCAGGCAATGTAAACGTACATGGGGCAGTGTAAACGTACATGGATCAATGTAAACGTACATGGGGCTGTGCAAACATACAAGGGCCCGTGTAAATGCATATGGAACTTTATCATCTGGCCGGCCCGGAATGTTTATACCGGTTGTTGTGTGGTCACACTGCCGGATATTGGACAATATGCTAAGATGACCCGCCGGGCAGTCATCAGTCAAAACAGAGGAGAAGGATGGGGATGGGTGGACAAATAGAGAGAGTATCGCTACACAGCCTTGGGTATATACCCAGTGGGGCACTGGTATAAACAGAAGGATGAGCTGTTTTTTTGTGGACGGTAACTAGAAACGGTACCACATAGGACCTCGTGTATGTATAGATGTGTGTGTGTGTGTGTGTGTGTGTGTGTGTGTGTGTGTGTGTGTGTCAGATATGCATTGCAGGGTTTCTGGTATAATTATTAGGGAATTGTGATAATTCCAATGTTTAAGGTAACTCTTATGTCTAATTTGTCTTCAGTTAGCAACTGTACATGGTAGTAAAACGGAATATATTTGATATGTTGTTTTTGATTGAACGTGAACGTTTGGCAATAGGTGAACGTGTGTACCTCGTATACGCTAAAACAATCTCAGTGAGGTTCCTTAGCTTTTCCCCAAATGTCCGATGACTCTCATTTGCTCAAACCATGGACCTTGTACAGGAAACAGGTGCAGGCCAGAAATAAACAAGTCGGCCATTATTCAACAGCACCCAGTGCATGCTACATGGTTTCCCAAAAGGGCCTACGACTCACATTAAACAGATTATAACAGATAATAGTGGATTAGTATAAGCTGGGGACACCCACATGAATTCTAGCCAGTAATCTCTATAATAGTTGGTAGTATGCAAACTCTGGGCATTTCAGTTATATGAACCACAAGAAACAGACAAATTAATCATTTCGATTTGTATTTCATGGTATAGGTATAGGGGTTGGATTTTTACGTGCAGGTTACCCTATATCAGGATGCGTGCTGGGTAATATGTAGACAAGGCTAAACCACATAGATGTTCTTTAGTCATGGCACTATTATTTGTGAAACATGATGACAAACTAACAATCGCTATTATTTAAATGTCTATCTCTATATAATTATGTAATAATTATTGTCTAAGTTGCTTGAAAATGCATTCATTATAATGGATATACAACCATTATCATTTATAGTTTTCCAATGGATTTTGTCGACACAAATTGACCAAATTAACCTGCAGGTGCCTGAAATACTGTAAATGAGCTATCTGTGGTAGGGAGAATTGGAGGGAGGGCGTAGGAAGGAAAAGAGGGGCAGGGAGGGAGGGAGGGGGTAGGGAGGAGGGCGGTAGGAGGGGTAAGGGGGTAGCAGATGATGCCTGGGATTTGTGCTGGGTAAACAGATGTGACAGCGGAGACAAATCTGTCCCGACGCACGACTCACAATCGACCCCTGGGGCCCTTTTGGGAAACCATGTAGCATGCATTGGGCTTTGTTGAATAACGGCTGACCTGTTTAGTTCTGGCCTGCACCTGTTTCCTGTATGAGATTCATGGTTTAAGCAAATGAGAGTCATCGGACATTTTGGGAAAAGCTAGGGAACCTTAATAATTGTTATAACATATTTTGACCAATTTTGATTTTCGAACAACCAATTATTGCTAAAATTAACTTATTCTATCAGAATAATCTGTCATTTTCAACCCTGATTGATATCAAAATTACACATTTCAATATTCCATACGGTTCGTCACAGCATGAGGGTGAAGCCCGAGGGTTGTACGATACCTATAACATTAACATGAAGACGAAACCTTTGCCCATTAATAGAAAGCAACAGATATTACTCGTCTTGTTGAGTAATAATTGACAATCCACAGTAACTGAATACTGAGAACACTGATATTTGTCCTGGGTACAAGGACATACATAGCAAAGTATTTCTGACTGTTTATTAGCCAGGATGTCTATTGTTACACTTCTGAACCACTGTATTGACATCGGACAGACTTCATAACTTGGCCTTGAGATAAGAATAGGGGGATGAGTGTCCAATTCGCAATATCGTGTATATGTGGATGTACTGAATTGAATCAAGGCTGAACGTTTTACCTACACTTTTGCACCACTGGTTTTATATTAAATCTTAGAAAAAGGACCGAAAAAAGTATGAGAAAACAAGTGAATTATTTAAGTTCAATTTTTCAATATAGATATATCCTCAGTGTCTTTTATGTAATATACACGTTTTTCCAAAAATGTACTTCTAGTTCCTTTATACTCGTCCTCAGACAAGTTTGTGGTTCCAGGCATTTATGTACATATATATTATATGTATACAGTACCTCTTTTACATGTATAATACAATACATAACGTTTGTTGTTTTGATTTGTTTACAAACATCATCCCAGGAGACGCCTGTCCAAATCATTTGAGTAACGGCAAATTTATTTCTTTTTTTTTTGTGGATTTAAAACAACAAAAACAAAACGGTCTTTAAACATTTAAGAATGCATAATACAAACAGACTAAATGGGACATGTGTCCACATTCCCTGACGAAAAATTGAAAAGAAATCTCTTCCTGACGACCTGCTTACTACTATATATGGAAACAGCATCCCTCTGAGAATAACCTTCAGGTCACTCTGGGCACTGTGCATGGTTCTATGTATGCTGCACTTCCAACTGGATCGTTTTCCATTCCCCTTTTCCATCAAACCATTTTTCAATCATTTTTTTGTGCCTTTTCTCCCTTTTCTTTTCTTTTTTTCTTCATTGGTCCTAAAAAAAAAGCAAGGTCCTGGTAAATAAGCGGTCGGCGGTCCGTGAAGTCGCCGTGCGGCCGACTGCGACCCTCCCTTCGCCCTGCCCCTGCTGGTCGGCCCGGGTAATAGGCTTCGTTACTCAAGTACAAAACTAGACACAGACTCTGTGGGCCGTGGCCGATACGCCGGTGGGCGGCGGGACGGGGATTAATTAACGGCCGCTATACCGGGGACCAGCGCATCCCGGCCGGGGGATGGGGGGGGGGGGGGGAGAGACACTGTGTGGGATGTGTGTGTGTGTGTGTGTGTGTGTGTGTGTGTGTGTGTGTGTGTGTGTGTGTGTGTGTGTGTGTGTGTGAGTGTGTGTGTGCGTGTGTGAGTGTGAGTGTGTGTGTGTGTGAGTGTGTGTGTGTGGTGTGTGTGTGTGTGTGTGGTGTGTGTGTGTGGTGTGTGTGTGGTGTGTGTGTGTGTGGTGTGTGTGTTTGTGTGTGGTGTGTGTGTGTGTGTGTGTGTGTGTGTGTGTGTGTGTGTATGTGTGTGTGTGTGTGTATGTGTGGGTGGGTGTGTGTGTGTGTGTGTGGGTATGTGTGTGTGTGTGTGTATGTGTGGGTGGGTGTGTGTGGGTGGGTGTGGGTGGGTGTGGGTGTGTGTGTGTGTGTGTGTGTGTGTGTGAAAGCCTTTAAGGTGGGGGGGGGGGCATTATACACGTATTTGTGGGCTTTGGTAGAGAGAGTTTGTGAAAAAGTTTAATGGTAAATGCCAACCTTTGTGGGAAAACTTACTAACATACTCTTCTTTCATGTAACAGTAAATCTGGGTTGAAACTGACTTAGTTTAAGTCGCCAACGAATGAAGTCGTGTTGTATCAGAACCCCATGGACTCCCCCTCCCCATGAGTCGTCCCTGCTTTTCCTTTACCCTATGATAATCTTTCTCTTCCTTCTGTCCTACTCGTCAACCTTCGTCCCTCTTCAGTAACTTGGTACGTCCTTCAGGTTCATTCCTAGGGTACGGCTTTCAGACCCAGCCCAGGTTACATTGGACAAGCCCATGCCCATGGTATGACCTTTAAACCCATGCCCATGGTATGACCTTTAAACCCATGCCCGGGCCACTTCCTTCAGACCCCTGTCCAGGGTACGTCCTTCAGGCCCATCGGTGGGTTCCTTAACTGGCCATGGGCAAAGAGGGGAAATTGCTACATGCATGCACGTGAGTGCAAGTAGTTTGGTACGTTTTGGTACATGTTGGTGTGGCTAATTAGTTAAGGAACCCACCGATGGGCAGGAAGGACATACCCTGGACACGGGCCTGAAGAATGCAACCTTTGATTATTTTTAAACCGATTTTACTTACCCTCGGGTGTGTAGGATTTCTCCTGTCTTCCTTCACCTCCAGCCACAACTTAATCTAATACAGGCATACAATATATTTACACTGTCCTTTTGCCCTCCCCACATACATACCCACTTTGTAAAATCGTGGCTCGCCCCTACAAACCCCTCACCTCCCCCTTAATTCCCGGGGTCTCACACCCCATGCTTATCCCAAGGCCGACTCTGACTTCACTCAGGGCGCCCTCATCTGCCCTAATTGGGTTATTGTTTATCCTCAGATGCGAACGTTAATGTTGAAACCAGATTGGTGTTCCCCCTACTCTCCTGGCGCCCGCCAACAACCTAATGGTAGCATTACCCAGTGGGGGTTTTTGGTTCATAGCCATGTTCGGGTTCTCAAAATATTGGGAATAGTCGGCATCTTTAAGAGATTATAGAATTATGGGTTCATTATATATGTGTTCTGAATACGTTTCAAAGTACTATTTATTCAATGTGTGTATATTCAAATCATTTGCTGGTATGTGTGAAAATATGTGGCCGTGAAAATTAACACGTTTACGGTCTTGTCATTCAATGCTGTTATTGTTACCGGTCGACTTTGACTGATCGGCTTTTAAGGATTGACAAAATAAGAACAGAAAAGTTGAAATAATAGCTGTGCAAATCTTGAATCGGCGGTGTTGGGAGGGTGGATGGGCTGATTGCATGGAGCCTACGGTCGATGTATCACCTGCCTGACGAATTGCTTGGTCTCCGACGACGCCACGAGTCGCTCTAAAATGATTAATTTCCATGTGATATTATTTTCATGCATTTCACTAACCACACTGTAAATTCAGTGGAATATGTAAAATGAGGATAGCAATACGTGATTGACCAATACTTGTATGATTTTGCAATTAGGCAATTCGGTGAAGTTTGACAATATTGGGTTGCAGTGGGTGAAAATTGCTCTACATCAACACTGCAATTTGTTGATATTATTTATAACATGGTGTCTTCTGTCCAGGAGGTTGACGATGAATACACTGGTTGGTGGGAGGTTGGGTGGTTATGATTGTAGTTGGGAGGGGGAGGGGGAGGGGGAGAAGCGAGGAGTCAGGGAGTGAGAGGAATCATAACTTTAATGGGGATGAGGGTTTTTTCATCTTCTATAATCAGCCTCAGTCAAATAGCGCACTGGTTGCAGCGTTCAGCCAATATTTGTTCCCGCTCTGTTAACCTTAATGACTCTGAACTCATCCAAATTGCAGTTTTGATGCAGCACAATTTTTACTCACTGCAATGCAACATATCGAAAATTCACCCAATTGACCAATAGTGAAATCATACACATGTTGGTAAATCACAAATTACCATTCTGATTTTGCATATTCAGTGGAATTTAAATGCGGTACGCTTGCTTAAGTGAAATGCGTGAAAATAATATCACATGGAAATTAACCAGTTTAGAGCGACTCCTGGTGGCGGCGGCGGAGACCCTGAACTCATCCTTTGAATGTCGTTAGGGGAGGTGGGGTGTTAATGGTCCCATTAAATAGCCTTCTCCATCACCTTCCCATTTCTCCCTGATTTAAGTTTTTTTCTGTCAAAGTATTTCTGTAATTTATTGCAATTTTATTCCCCTTTTTTCTCAACTTCATGAATCACATTGGATCTATCTCGCAATCGAAATTGTTATTTGGTTTTGGTGTTTTTCGTTATTAATTTGATAATTGACGCTCGTTTTCTCTATTTCTATGTAATTTAATGAGGGTTTCTTCCGACCACCCGCAAAGATGAGAAATGATATCAAGATACCTTACCTGTATGAAGAAGAATTGTTATAGAAAGTAATTGTTCACAAAAGCAATTGTAATTTGAAAGAACAATATGAAACCCCTTGAAATGAAAAGAAAAACAGGGGTTGGTTTAGATTATTGGAAAATCTTTTCGCTTCAAATACCGCCCTCAAGAGTTTTAGCTCGCTCCCTTATTTTTGGTCGTTCTCATCGCAATAACATAGATGTGACCATAAGTTTAGCAAATAAGATATGTGAATTGGTTCTAATAGTGCCAGATTATTGCTTAACGTACCTGATACTCAACAAATCAGCATTATCAAACAAGCTTTTGTGTTACTTTGAATCTCAAGAGGTATTTTTGCAATTCAGATATACCAGTTTAAAGTTACTTAACAATGTCACCATGTGGTTAACCAATGATATCCACACTACTATTCCAATTGCTTGTATTAAACTTTAATATAGACTGAGTCTATAGTTATGATATAGAGCCTTACTCGGAGTATAACCCACGTTAATATTGCGTATTGTTTCAGCCACAAGGTGGGACGCGGCCCCTTCTTCCGGCGTGCGCGCGCCACTTCCGGTCCGGACCAGGATCGTCGGACGTGCGTCTACACGGAGCACGTGGACTGTACCGGAACCGGAATACCGGGCCTCAACTCTCGGGAGTACGAGATCCGCACGTGTTACTTCGACCCGCGGTGTCGGGAGTACCTGGCGTCCCAGGGCACCATCGGCCCGACCACGACGACGATGACGTCATCACCGGATGTGGCCAAGGACGCGCACCACATCACGGCGTCCCCGGACCCCTACTCCCTGTCGTCGACGGCGTCTCTCCCGCGACGCGCAGGCGCCGCGCAACAACACAAAACCACGTGCACCTTGGAGATGGAAACCACTTCCGGTTTGGTGCTTCGCGGAGTACTCAGCAAAATGGAGGAGGTCCACCAAGAGGACAGCGACTGCTGCGGGGTTACCCGGATGTCAGGCACCAGGTACAAACCGGAAGGGGAGGACGAGCCGCGCTGCGGAGTTCCGGATCCGGCGGAAGTGGCCAACCTCTATCTGTTCGGTGAAAACAATAAGCTGCAGGAGCTCCCGGAGGAGTTCTCCCCAGAACTGGAGCGGAAAGTGATGGTGATATGACCCCCCGGGGACGGCGGCCCTGACCCTGACTAGACCCCGCAGACACACTATAGTGCTATTCTCCAGTCGTAGAAGCGTTTTGCCGCTTCACTCTCCCCCCACAGACCTTGACCATAAGTGGATCGGGGCATATAGTCTATTTGTATAACCTTTTATGTATATAGTCGATGTGGACCAGACGGGGGCCGTTCGTGTCTGAGTGGAGGCTCTGCCCCTATACTCCTCTCTACAAGGCTGTGTACTGTGGTCTCCGTTACGGTATGGTTCTGTTGGCTGAAGAAGAAACCTTATTTCTGGTACTACTGAAGCTGGGCCGGGCAGACGGGGAGGTTGGACGGGAAGTATGTATGTGGAATATTTCTCTGGTGCTGGACGGCGACGACGGGCTGGTAAACGTATATCAGGCTGACTCTTATCAAACATTATCATATATATTCATTGATGCTTTGTGGTTAATACTTTCTAATTGTGTTACAATAGCCTATAATGGTAGGATGCGTAATGAACCCCTGTTCTGCCTCTAGACAGTCCCCGCCGTTTTGTTAGAGTCAGCGCAATACCCCACAATAACTGTCAGAAAGATATTTACACTCTGTTGGTAGTGGGCATGATTATGTTTATATAGCAAATGGTAGGAGAAGCTCCCAGCTAAGAGGACTTTTCATTTGTTTTAAATTGTTATCATAGCATAACGTTTTGTAGCCCAAGATTCGTCTTGCAATATAATTATGAGCGTTACCAGTTGAGGGACCTTCCATTATTACCTGCGTATCAAGGTGTGGGGGTGGGTATTGGAAATACGTGTACGTTCCTGTACAGATCCAATGCATGCGTACCTAGGCCAAAAAGTTGTCAAAGTCTTAAACCTTTGAAATTGCTTGTATGTATCTCAAATGGAAAGTCCCTGACCGTTTCACGAGAGAAAATAAATACAATTGGGCCTATAACCAAACTTTATAGGACGCAATTAGAATACCCCCCCTCCATGTACATGTATTATTTATAATATATTTTGTTGACAATGAGTTTTGATTAAGTTACAATAGAAAACCCCACCTCAAGCCTCCCCATATCTGTACATTACCGTCCCCCCCCCCCCCTCGCCAGTAGTCCTGTCCAAAACCCGCCCCACCCCCCACCCCCACGCCCAGAAGTTCAGTACCCTACCAGTTGCAAGTCCCTGTAGCCCAGTTTATTGGGTTTTCTCCTGGCTGGTGCCCCCCCCCCAGTGCCCACCCTTCCCTAGGTCTATACCACCCCCAAGTACCCTACCAGTTGCACGTCCCTATAGCCCTATGTCCTGAGTCTATATTGGGGCTTCTCCTGGCCGACCCCCCCCCCCCAGTAGCACCCCTCTCCCTAGTTCTATACCCCCCCTCCCAGTACCCTACCAGTTGCACGTCCCTATGGCACTATGTCCTGAGCCTATCGGTTTTTCTCCCAGCCAGCACCCCTCAATACCAGCCCCCTCCCTGGGTCTATACCCCCCCCCCAGTACCCTACCAGTTGCACGTCCCCATAGCCCAATATCCTGAGTCTATTGGATGTTCTCCCAGCCTGAGGGCCCCCCGATCCCTCCCCCCTAGGTCTATACCCCCCAAGTACCCTACCAGTTGCACGTCCCTATAGCCCCATGTCCTGAGTCTCTATTGGGTTTTCCACCGTCCGGCGCCCCCCACTACCACCCCTTTCCCTAGGTCTATAACTCCCCCCCCCCAGTACCCTACCAGTTGCACGTCTCCATAGCCCTATGTCCTGAGTCTCTATTGGGTTTTCTCCAGGCCGGCACCCCCCAGTACCACCCCTCGCCCTAGGCCTATACCGCCCCAGTACCCTACCAGTTGCACGTCTCCATAGCCCCATGTCCTGAGTCTCTATTGGCTTTTTCCCCGTCCGGCGCCCCCCACTACCACCCCTCTCCCTAGGTCTATACCGCCCCAGTACCCTACCAGTTGCACGTCCCTATAGCCCCATGTCCTGAGTCTCTATTGGGTTTTCTCCCGCCGGCGGCCCCCCTCCCCCAGTACCACCCCCCTCCCTAAGTCTATACCCTCCTCCCTTACCCTACCAGTTGCACGTCCCTATAGCCCCATGTCCTGAGTCTCTATTGGGTTTTCTCCCGCCGGCGGCCCCCCTCCCCCAGTACCACCCCCCTCCCTAAGTCTATACCCTCCTCCCGTACCCTACCAGTTGCACGTCCCTATAGCCCCATGTCCTGAGTCTCTATTGGGTTTTCTCCCGCCGGCGGCCCCCCTCCCCCAGTACCACCCCCCTCCCTAAGTCTATACCCTCCTCCCGTACCCTACCAGTTGCACGTCCCTATAGCCCCATGTCCTGAGTCTCTATTGGGTTTTCCCTCGCCCGCCGGGCCCTAATTACCCTCTCCGACATGCCCCCTAGTGGCCGCGTCTCAATCTAATTAACCCTGGAGAAGGAGCGTTCCGTTTACCCCCGCTGACTGGGCGGGCTAATTAAACGCCTGCCTGCCTGGTAGGGTAATGGTGTGGGTGGGGTAGGACCCCCTACATAGAACCCCTCCGACCCCCCTCCTACTCCTTCCCAAAACATAGACGAGGAAACTTGTTTTTGACTGGTGATCCAAGAGAAGCAATGTTTGAATAAAAAATGTTTAATAAAACTAATTGAGTTTGACTTCAACTTAGCTATTCGATTGCAGGTTAATATGTTTTTATGTACTCCATATATATGTGACAAACAGGCTCGTATACAAATCGACTGCTTTCCTCATGATATGAACATGTCGGACTGGCGTTGGACTGCAAACTCCGGTGGTCAAACTCAACATAACACTGACAAACTTCGGGCAAGATGGCCATGGTCCTTCCATTAAACACAGACTTACATATTCCATCAAGTAATTTTCCCCTTACGACTATTAGGTTAATATACAATAAGGTTTATTGGTCCTAACTCATTCATCCAATATCTCCACCCCTGAGGTCACTGATAGATTGGTGTTCTAAGCACCCAGCCCAGGCCTTAGCATTCTGGTCAGGAGGGTGCAGACTGGGGGCCAGGTCGGGGTATAGAGGGTAGCACATCGGCTTCCCAGGCAAGCTGCGATGTAACAAGCATGTTCTGCGACCATTCTTTTTTGGTTAGTCTGTAACATGCCCAATTTAATGTAACAGTTACATTATTTTAGGTCAAGTTGAGACTTACTAAAGAAGAATGTTGTAATAACATTGTATTTTTAGTAAAGTTGAGACCTTACTAATAAGGAATGATATAATGATGTTATTATAACGTTAACGTGAAAGAACATTACAAGAATATCACAATAACGTTACTGTGTGACATTGCAATGTTGGAGAATGGGACGCACAAAATATCAAAAAATTCTAAAAGGTCCAGACACATTTCGGATTAACAGATAGGTATAAAATGTTGCTAGATCTTAGTTTGAAACAGGTCTGTTGAGTGAGTAGCGACACAGTGAGTGACTCAATACAGGACTGTCTCACAAGTGACCCAATAATCGACTGATTGAGAGACCAAGGGAATAACTCTGGTAGTATCTCTGCCAGTTCTCTCTACCAAAGATTGCTAATTTTTAGTATCTTAAGCCCCATACCCACTAACCGATCCTCGACGCCGACGTTGGCGTCGTCATCGGCATCAAATTATTAAACATGTTTAATAAGGATCGGTGATATCGACATCAACATCGGTGCTGACCATCAGCGCTGACCATCGGCGCCGATGCCAACATCAGCGCCGATTATGTGTGGGTATGGGTCTTGCAAGTGATTGGCGCCGATGGCCGCACTGATGTCGGTGCTGACGGCCACACCGATTCCCCCCAAAATCGCCTAGTGGGGATGCTGCTTTAGGCACCTGTAGGTAAATTCAGCCTAATTCTTTTGACAAAAACACAGGCAAACATACACAAAATATACACAAAATTGCTATATACCTATCTACAATGAATGAATTTCAAACCAACCTTAAAATTTGTAAACATAATTAGAATATTAATACAAAATGAAATAAAAGTGGGCCATGATGTTAAACGACAAATAACACCATGATTAAAAAAACATTCTATAGTTAAGCCTTGTGGTTTATTGACATAATTTTTCCCAGCATGCACTGTGATTTAGGATATAGTCTGTTTGCCAAAGCCCATTTTTGGGCTTAACCTTGACATGGCGTCCATACAATGTTTTTTGATGGATTCTTTATCTCCTGAATCTTCTGATTTCAAATCTGCTGGGTGCCAAGCTGAAATCTTTGGGCAACTTGAGTTATTCACGTTTTAAGAAAAAAAGTTGAAAAATACAATTTAAATCATAAAAAATGCATTTTTGATGAATAGTTCACAAATACAGTATTGTGGAGCATGTCAGTCTATAAAACATGATAGAAAACATGTTACTAACCTTTTTGTTATATGTAATTGACCTATGACCTATCTAGGTCACTTATGTAGGTCACAAGTATGAGATATTGTCAATCATTTTAATGAATGAGAATAAAGGTTTCTTTACAGTCAGGGGCCAGAAATAATAGTAAATCACTATTGAACTTCACACAAGAAAGGTTCTTTAGATAAATACTTATTAATGCATAGTTATCCACAATAGACTTGCTCTTTCTCTTCATACATATTATATACTTGGAGACATACAAACATGTAGATCAAGAATCTTCCCATTGATATTTGCTTCACTGAATATAGGTCCTGGCAATGTAGTAGTTTTTTTTAATAGAATCATAATCATCCAGGGAATTAGACTTATTAAGGCCCTTAGGTTATGATGATATCTATTTTTCAATGTAACCAAACTTTGTGAGAGCACAATTGTTCTTAAATTTTCAGGACATGGACAGTCAGGAATATAATAGCAAAATTACCTTTATGCAGACTTCATAAAGAATTCAGCATTAAACGTTGTGTGATAAATGATTATGATATATATACACTTTCATGTTCATCATTGATAGCATAATTCATAAGTAATCAATCATAAAAACATATTTCCGATATATTCTGTAATGACTCATTTAAGATTATACAAACCATAAAAATTTAAGGGTCCTCTTGCTGTCTGTAAGAAAATACTGTGATATGGCAATATATTACAATTCTGAAATCCTGCCAAACTAACTTATGCCATCTTTATTCTGGGGGCATACCTAGGAGATTATGATAGCCTTATTCATTCATCAATGTTACACATCAGCTTACCAATAATCATAGTAAATGATGATTATTATGATGTCTTGAGTATGAAGAAAATAATCAATATTGTATAGGTTTGTTGGGGTAGTTTAACATCAGGCCAACCCTTATGGGTTCTTTCCAGACTGCACAAGGTAATGCTTTTCAGCTTAGGGGTGATCGTATCTATGATATAATTTAGAAGAAACCTGCCACTGGGTGAAATACCCTACTTGTTTCGAAGAGTAGTAAGGGGTCTTTCATGTGCAATGTCCCATAGAAAGGACACCACACATCCGGGCTTTGATGACCCTGTCGGGAGCACAGGGGAAATAATCAATAGATCACTGGCTTCTTATGCACCTGTCTTCCACACCTAAATATTTATCCTGACATTCTTGTTTGGTAGTGCTCAAAATATATGCTCTTGAGAGAGGCAACACCCAACCTAACCCTTTTTGTGCAGTTTTACATTTCTATGTGTTTTGACTTTTATTCAGACCTTGTGGTATTCCCGAGAGTTGGAAGAGTATCTCTGATAGGTCAGCTGTAGATATCTACAAAGTATTATGCAGTTGAAGTGTGGGAATTCAGGAATATTATAAGATGTCAGTTGTCATCAGGATAAGCTCTGTTTTGCATTTACCTGGTCTACCCGGTTAAGATCAAGTTAAATAAGTAATATGAATGGGACTTCTCTATTATAGGCTTCTTTCGGGGATACCTCAATCTCTGAGACATGGGTCTTGAGAGGGATGTACAGGAAAAGACTATTGCTGTGCCCCTAGATTATCATACCCATGTATTTTACAGACCTGTACATGTCTTAGAGTAGGGCCCATACAGTGTGCTTCTTTATACATGTATGTAGGTAAAGGGGCCAGACTTCTGACCACTGGAGGTCACTGCATGCCCACTCCCTGATCAGAAGTCTCATCAGAACTTCTGTCAGAACTCTGGGAATATATAAAGCCGATGATGTTGGGGCTAGTGATTTAGTCTGTTGTATGCCATGGTGTAGTACAGACTATGTTCATTGCACTATTGGACATACTTCAACTATAAAGGACTATATATTTTCATCCTTTATTATTGAGTCTTTTGGGATATACCCTGGGGACACTATGCTTTTGATGTTATCAGGGGCTTGTACATTATATGGGGTAGATAACAATATCACCTACATAAAAACACACAGCTCTTTGTTTTTAACTGCAACTACAGATATAGTCAAAGGATGATACTTGACTATGAGAAAACATTTGCATTATGTGCTTTAAGAAAATCAAGGACTGTCTGAGATGGTTAGAAAGGGATATAGGGTTTAAGGAGTAGCATTGACTGAACAAGTCAGGGAGAAAATGTATTAATAAAATGAAAGCACAATTGTCACAGCTGCAGATGAAAATTAGAAAGACAAAAGATGGATGGAGAGAAACAAAGTTTGAACACATTTATGGGCCAGGAAAGTTAGTTTTTATATACAATATAACTTAAATGACAACAAGTCCCCCCAAAATAAGGTGAATTCATATTGGAATAGAAGGAAATGATTTTATCAACAGACATCTTTTTCTTAGATCTAGCTGTCCCTCCCTAATTTGTCCCTTTTAATCACATCTGTAGTGCACTGCATAGCATTTTAAGACAGCCCTCATACAAGTCCCATATTTTGCAATGTTTGTGTGTGCATTCTACAAAAAAGTAATTGGTGTTTTTTATATCGACATGACTTTGGAATAGTTCTAAGCAATGTCTATATTGTTTGATACACCCATTTTTGTGAATAACTACAGAAAACTATATGTCAAATCTGACCATATGACTCATTTTCCCCCATAACCCATTAGTCTACTCTAATCCTAAATTCTTTATTGTCATTTGTAATTACTTTGTAAATGGAGGTACATCTGTTGTCTCAAAAATGATTGATTACTTTGAACAATAAACATGTATCATTATAACATGAGGTCCTTAACAAGTCTAATGATCTGGATGATTATGGGTCTATAAAAAAATACGACATTGTTAAGGACCTAAATTCAGTGAAGTAAATATTAATGGGAAGATTCTTAGTCTATATGTTTGTATGTTTGCAAGCATATAATATATATGAGTGAGAATGAGCAAGTCTATTGTGGATAACTATGCATTAATAAGTATTTATGTAAAGAACCTTTCTTATGTGAAGTTCAATAGTGATTTACAATTATTTCTGGCCCCTGACATGCACAGAAACCTTAATTCTCATTCATTAAAATGATTGACAATATATTATACTTGTGACCTAAATAAGTGACCTAGATAGGTCATAGGTCAATTACATATAACAAAAAGGTTAGTAACATGTTTTCTATCATGTTTTATGGATTGACATGCTCCACAATACTGTGTTTGTGAACTATTCATCAAAAATGCATTTTATATGATTTAAATTGTATTTTTCAACTTTTTTTCTTAAAACGTGAATAACTCGAGTTGCCCAAAGATTTCAGCTTGGCACCCGGCAGATTTGAAATCAGAAGATTCAGGAGATAAAGAATCCATCAAAAAACATTGTATGGACGCCAAGTCAAGGTATACCTCTCTGGCCAATAGACTAATAGTCTGCAGGTAAAACACAGGAAACCCACTATCGGTGGCAGGATGAATTGGTAAGTAGGATGAGACCATGTATGTAAACAACTCAGTGAATAACACAGTTAATGATTTGGCAATGAGTCAGTAATTTATTCAGTTATTGCCATTGTTGGGACCAAGCGAAGAGCTCAGTAAAAAACCTAACGAGTGACCCGGCAATGGTCAGTAAGTATGTGGAAAATTATTTTCTTTATGGAATAACTGAGGGTTGTTAATCACAATTCCAGGTGAACAGAATGTGCCTTGTATGCACACACAATGGGTCAGTAATTAACTTAGTCACTGCCTCAATAAAGTGCAGGTGAGTGAGATTCAAGGCGGTGATCCACGTTGCGACAAAATTGGACCGATAGTGAAGCAATTTTCAAAATATTTTCTATCTCCAAAATCGGTCCAAAATCAGTCCACTTTGTAAAAATATCACAACGTGGATCATGTCAACCGATTTTTTCTGACCGATTTCCAAGCAGACAAATGAAATATAAAATATTCCAAACCAATTTCAAATCGACGATGGTCAGACAAAATTATTAAACCTGTTTAATATTTTTGGACCGATTTTGGACCGATTCTGAACCGATTTAATTATGTCTTAGTATTTTCAATATTATTTTATTCATTTTTTTAGAATCAAAATGTTATCCAAATATATGTAAGTGAATTTTATTCACATGATATATTTTTTAATGATTTTCTATGAGTATTTTACTTTCTATTGATCAAACAGTTTAGATATCATACATTTCTGGTCGTATTGATTGTATTTAGACATGACTTATTGATTGTATTTAGACATGACAGTTAAAACATTTGCAGAATTTGATAAATAAAGAAACCGATTTTTTTTTTCAGTGTATCCTATTAATTTCTAGTGTAGAATACAAGGTAATAATCGTTTTTCAACTTCACCATGGATCATGGGCAGGGGACTGATTGTGGACAGATCGTGGACCGATTTTATGAACAACAGGTTTAATTGGCAAACCGATTTTTGCCCGACAAAAACCATCGGTCCTGAGATCGGTTTGCTTCTATCTTTTGTGTCGGTTTGCAAAATGTCACAACGTGGATCAAAGTAAACAAGTTCCAACCACAGTCCTCCTCAAACCCCTAAAGGTGGTGATCCATGACACGACAAAACTGAATCAACAGAGGACCGATTTCAAAATCGGTCCAGAATCTGTCCCAAAACATTGTCAGTCCAAAATTGGTTTGCTTTGTTCTTGGGAATCGGCTCATGGATCATACCAACCGATTTGTTTTAACCTATATTGGAACCGACATTTGAAACAGGAAAACATTCAATCCGATATCAAATCGACATTTGGCCGACGAAATTATTAATAATTATTATTTTCAATACTGACTCTGGACCGATTCTGGACCGCTTCTGGACCAATTCTGGACCGATTCATTTATATCCATTCACTTTCAGCGTTATTTGATGTATTCTAGGGTCAAACTATAGTAAAATGTATTACAAAAGATGTGCTTTAATGTGGTACCTGTTTTCAAGCTTTCCACTGGATATTTATTGTTTTCACTTATTTCCCTTCATAGATGCTTAATATCATATATTTTGGTTGCATTAATGCTAACAATGCATTTAATACAAAATGTATTTGTAAATTTTCTATTATTAAATAATACGAATTTTTTCCAATGTTTGACTACTATTTTCTAGTCTAAAATACAAGTAAACAACAATGGATCATGGATAGGGGACCATTCTGGACCGACTTTAGATCTGGTGCTATGATAATTCTTTGTATGTATAAAATCAACAATTTTCTTGTAGAATTAAAGTAATGCTAGCTCCTTTAGTTTTTGTAAAGGCAGTCTTCACTCAGGAAATTCAATTCTAAATGAAGAAACTTGCTCAGCAGAGGTTCAAGTTTTATTGAAGAAATTCACATTCAAAATGAACAGTTTCTGTCAATTGTAATACCACGTGCCAACCATGCACCTTGCCCTCAGGTGATGTACATTCTCACAGGTTCTGTCTCACTTGACGTTCACTTTATTTGTAAAGACTGCAGATCTTTCCTATGATTAACCTTCTCTTGCCCTCAAGACCAGCATGGTACAAAAACCCGAAATACTGAGTCATTGGTCCGGAACAACAGGAACAAAGATGCGGCCCGCCTGGCACTACACTACCACTTCCTAATTGCGAGCGGCGACTGACTTCCTGGTCAGAAGAGCTGACAGATGTCTAACCCGAATACATGAGTCCATCCCCAAATGCATGGTCTTAGGCCTGTTTCCCTCCCCACCCACCCCCCAGCCTCTCTGTCCGTGAAGACCGAGTCCTGATCTAACCCCCCTTATCCAAAAAGGACTCCACTGAACATCTCGTCCGTCCACCCTCGTGCGCGAGGCACGACTCCTCCAACAGTACACGGCGGCGTCCTGCCCAAACTCTCAATCGGCCTGAGACTGAGGAAGACCAAAAAAAAAAACTACATCGCGGAGCCTGGAAACCCCGACTCCCCGAGGAATATCACACCGAGGAAGAAAGAGGTGTGAACACAGTGAATACCTTAAAGGAAAACTTGCACATAAATTCATGAACTGCTATTTTTTGTGTAATTAACTTGACTTAGGTATCCTAAAAACAATTCAAAAGTAAAAATGTGGAAATGTCAAGGTCCTAGGGATTTATTGACGAAAGGAATTTTATTTTGGGAATTCCCTGACTGCTGGGCTGCTCAATACTCCCCTTGCTACGTCACAGCTAGGGGAATTCCTTCTAAAGTTATTTGGAATTCTCTGATTAATGAGAGGTCATGAATAAATATGTATTTTATTTTATTTTGAGTTGCATTGGGCTAAATATGTATAATCTATGTTAGAGAGCATAATCCATACTACAAATTCTACAGGGATGGGGATTCCATTTTAAGGGCAGATGGGATTCCCCAAGAACTCCCCTTGCTATTATGCTTCCGAAATTCAGGCGTGACGTTACTAAGTGATCTCTGATTCACCACACTATCATTACATTCATGTCATATTTATTGTGCCTCCAAAGAGTACTCATCATACTATAGTTTGGAGGCTCTGTGATCATGGAGACACAAAGGCTGACCCATAATGGCTCAAGGCAATTATATTTTAATAATTTCTTAGATTGTTATGATATCAATCTATGTAGTTGTGTGTGTGGTACAACCGTATTACGACCATTGAGGCCTTGCAATTACAGTGGCATGAGTTTAAAGGGAGGGCTCAGTGATTTTAGAATAATAATGTATGATCATAACTGATAAGGGAGTCTTCATGCCAATTTTTATGTGTAATATAATTATCATATCATTATATTAATATATATTTTTGGGAACATATCGAAGTGTATCGGAGGCAATCTAATTAATATTTATGTATGTCACATGATATTTTGGCGGCAATCATTGTCTCTGAAGCTGCCATTAGCCTCACATGTTCCCACCCATTCCAGAATGTTTTCCTTATTGATTTATTTGTTTAATAAAAGGGCCGACTTGTTATTATCCTGATTCGGCAATTACAGGCAATATATAGGTCTCTTTTTCCTACTTCAAATATCTAAGTGTCTCTATAACATTACCTTTTTATCTTAAGCTTTTCTAAATTGTATTTTGTCTCTGTGTGACCTCACAGACAGGAAATGTGGAATATTTAGAAATGAAGAAACTATCAAATGTGATTGACCTAATGATTTTTGTTGGAGCATCCAATGTTCAAAAGTATAAAATCAAATAAAATGAAGGGTTTTTTTTCAAAGCAAACAACATAATTATTTAACATAAGCAAAATCTGATCTCAGCAACATACGACTCGCTATGTCATATCATGTCACATATATGACAGTTTATTTCATAAAGTCTGATTCTTTTTGTATATTTCAATTCTTAGCCTTGCTAATGACATACATTTTATATTAGGTTAATTTCAAAAGCTGTCTGAATTTACCATATTCAGGCTGTTTGACCTTGTACTCTTCAAGTACCTATTTAACTTTTGTTTTGATCAGAATATTGACATAATTGTCTTAGTGTCAGAATCTCTTAGACATTTTCTTTATTCAAATTTCAGACCGTGAGACTTGTTTTTGCATGGAATGTCACATATCAAGAACTTTAGAGCTGTGACGGAATGTATCTGAAATATCTACCTGTATCCTATACCTCTTGGTAAAAGAAGTATGGTTCCATGTAAACACCTAGAATTATTTGTACTATTTTAAGTCCATAATCTTTTCAGACATTTTCTCTGACTATGATAAACATGTAGCCCGCTCTCTGGGCCATAGCAAGGATTTTGCATTGAAACCTGGCAGTATTCTTAGGGGCATGGATAAATGATGTAATTTGACCATTTTTGCCCCCCCCCCCCAACCTCCCTCTTGACGCAACCCTTCCCCCCCACCACCAACCACAGAAATGACTTTATGCCAAAAGGGTAACCAAGGGCTCAAAACCTTCAAAAAAAAGTAAGTTCCTTGTATTTAGGCAAGTTAAGAGACTGACCCTATTCCATCAACGAACGTTATTGAAATGGGACTAGCATTGGATCGGAAATTGAATTAGCTTTTCAATTATATATTGGCCAATTTTGTAAGTTGAGTACTCATAAAAGTGTTTTCCTTGGAAAAATATGGAAAAATCATGAGAAAATGGCCATTTTCCAGGGCAGCTAAGGCAGGATAAGGGAGAACACTATCAGGTGGCTGGGAAGAATTGCGGTCTGAATGCTTGAATAAAGATTGCAATAACACAGTTGAAAATCCCATCATTACCTACAATTTTCCTTAGAAATTATTGAATCTGAAATTGTGCAACATGATGTCCTGCATTACACGACCCCCCCCCCCCCTTCTTGTCATGCCTGGCCATGGAAGCATGAACCTCACTTCCCTGTATTTTTTTTTGTTAGTTTACATAGGGGCTGTCCATAAGTGATGTCACACTTTTTCAGGGTAGTTTTAGGACCCACCCACCCCCGTCATACTAAATTTTCTAATATAAATATGAAAATAAGGCCCGTTTTCAGGCAGTGTCACACACTTCAAAACACCCGCCCACCCCCTCCTGCGTGACATCATTTATGGACAGCCCCATAGCGTCATTTAGGGACGGCCCCTCATCATTCTTAAAAGCAAAGTAATCTGCCTGGTAGTGTGTAGGCAAGCAAGGCGTAAACTACTGCTGGCTCATTCTCGCAGGGGAACATCGGAAGATAGAACAGAGGAAGTAGAGAGGAGAGTGGAAAAGAAAGATACAGGTAAGTGTAGGGTGATGACATAGGGGTAACATAGTTTCTGAAGGAATGTGGGAGTATTGTAAACACCTAGCCTGTATGTTATCAAAGTCTTAAAGGGATGATATGTAGACTGATATGTTTAGTGGGGTCTGTTAAGGTCATTTTTTAGTGAAATCGTTACGCGGCGGATAAAAGCATCAAATTTGGTATGAGACACTTCTGTGGCATAACTATCAAATCTGGAAGGGGAGCCACCTTGAAATATTGATAGGACGGATGTGGGGGCCAAAAAACCAATATGGCTGACTTTTGCTACAAAATGTCTCAGCTTCTAAAAAGACTAAAGAGACATGGTTGGTATCAAAATTGAGAGATTATAGGTCAGGGAATTAGACTATTTGTGTTTAAAGTCAATGCGGAAATCCTAAATCCAAGATGGCTGATTAATTTTGAGAAATACTATGATTTTAGCTACTAAGGTATAAGGCAAAGGGAAATGGTTCCATTATCAGTTGTTCATAGCCTAGAGGGCTCAATAAAATTTAATGTAATATTCATCCAATACAATACCATAAATTTCAAAATGGCTGAATTTATTAGCATGATACCTTTGACAATGACTGCTATATTCCGAAATAATTCAAAAGAAAGGGACATTGACTTCACTCTTTCGCCGAAAGATTTCTTAATTTCATTTGGCATGACCCCTTAATGAAATTTAGAAGGGGAACCACCTTGAAATATCTACACAACCCCGATGAGGGCCAAAAATCCAAAATGGCAGATTGTCAGTTAAATAAATTGATATACCAGCTTCTGAAATTCCTAGAAACACATTGTTAGTGTCAAAATTGGGAGACTAGAGGTCAGGGAATTCAATTATTTACCGTTGGAATCTATACAGGAGACCTAACCCAAGATGACAAATACTTTTGGTAAATACCTTAAGTTTCAAATGCTAAAAACATACAAAATTTGTCAAAATTTCATTTAGATATTTCAAGGTGGCTCCCCTTCTAGATTTAATTGTTATGCCTCAGAGGTGCCTCATGCAAAAGTTGGTGCTTTTGCACAAAGGTAGAAATTAACTCATTCGCTTTGCGCATATAAACAATTGAAATGATGTGAAGGTCACCAGTTGAACATAAGGGGATAATCAGAATTCTTCCCAATTACATATCTTACTAGGTTACGTAGTATAAATATGGCATGCGCCCCTGGTAGGTGTAAATATACCTGATGGGCAGTGTTCCGCAGGGTACACCTCCCGGCAGGTGTCGATGCTCGGGTAAAATCAATACCAGACTGCTATATGAGGTAGGAGCTTGATGTAAGGGCGGAAAGAGAACCATTAACGTTTGGACAATACGGATCAAGAGATTCGAGGGGTTTAGATAGCTACGCAAAACAACAGGGACATCTGGTGACTTATACGAGAATTACTGCGCTACTGTTGAGTGTGAGACTAGGCGGACTTCTAGGAGAAAGCTTACTCTCTATCGGATTAAGGTTGTGACACTTAGAGGACTTATCATCTCTTCACTGGCAAATGTTCCCATCATCGTATCCACAAATAAACTTGACCTACTGCCAAGCGTTGTTCATGTTATGGATTGAGCGCCCATCTCGTGAACTAACTTACCACTTGACTAGCAACCATTAGGAACATCAATATCGGCGACAGTGAATATCTTGAACAATTCCCCAATAATTACAATTAACCATAAAACTTTAACTAGCGTTCACTTTTATCCACTCTGTAACGAAAAAGTTGTTAACAGACCTCACTAGTTGTAACCATCACAGAGTCGAACCAAATTCATGACATGACCAATAACATTGCAGGTTGAGACAACTCAAGTAGTTATGTGGCTTGGGTACTGTTGACTTTTGACCTTGCTGTTGAGTTAGAAGGAGGTATATAAAGTTTTCATAGTTTTACAAGGGTATTGGTACAGAGCATCATATCTATATCATGGTTCATGTTGCAAACACTCATCCAAATACACCTCTAGGGCTTGTCCTTGGATGAAGATGTTCATGTTACTGGCCCCATCTTTGGGCCTGCCCTCTGGTGCCTGTTACTGATTTCATTAGTCTCCTAGAGATAAATGACCTAGTAGGTGTTACAAATTTAGCACCAACAATGTCGCAGGTTTATTTTTATACAGCAGTCACTTTTATAAGCAGCTAGACAGGGACATTGCACCTAATTGGTCTGTCTTTAGTCTCACCAGGTGAACACCAAAATGGTAATTTTTACAATCTTAGTACAATATTGATAATTTGTGCTGCAACCATTGTTGATATAATTTTGTATCGGGATTATTTTGTGGAATAAAACTTTCTGGCAGAATTATTCATGTCATATTTTTACATCACAATTATTTTGTGTCATAAGTTACTTCGTTCCTTTACGTATTATTATGTTTTTTCCTACCTCACTACTATTGTTGGATGCACTTTGGGGGTAATTCTAATTGTTCAGCCTTGGAAATCATATAATCAAGGTTTTATACATAGTTTTGTCGGAATTCTGATCTTCATGCTCAATATATATAAAACACCTTATTTGAGTTTCAAAACACCGAAATGGTCTTACTATTGCCATTTAAAAATATCTATATCTATTCATGTTTCACCTTGTTATTGATCTGATGTAAAACTCTTTGCTATCAGTGGCGTTTTTTGATCCCTGATGAAGGTCTACTAAAGACCGAAACGTTGGAAATCTACTGAATAAATGATAATATCATTACAACATAATTGGTATTGAAGTTGTGAATTATTTTTCACTCTATTATCATTTTTTGGAATATTCATTAAGTATATTTGTGTCTATTTTGTACTGCAGGAAAATTTTGTGGAGTCTTGAAAAGGTTAACTACTTGTCATTTGTTCTTCCTACCTATTATGTAAAATATATATTCCTAGTTTTAGAATTTATAACTACTTCCACATATACGTAGTAAACGGGTTAGCGGTTTTGGCAGCATTACCTTCATTGCACATTGAATAACTGGGCTCCAGAAGTGACCCTGTTTAGCATTGGGGCCTATGGGGGAAATGGGGATATTGGCAATTATGGAAAAACTGGCAACATTAGAAAAGTTTGAAGAATAATATAATGGGGGAAATTCCAAACTTTTTATTGCTTACTGTATGAAGATTGGATGAATATTAAAAAAGTTAGAGTGAAATAACCTTTATTCTCCCATAGGAGCCAATGTTAAAAGCACCACTAACTACCGATTGCGATATCCCTGGAATTTCGGTGCACAATGCCGTATTTTCAGACCTGCATACCCAGTATAATCTCAAGATAAGGGTAACTGTTTAAGGGCGATAATATGTTGTATAACTCTGTGATATCAGGGTTTTTATTTGCTTTGTTCTCTTCAAATTCAGGATGGAACTTCAAAAGAAAACTCTGCTTGGGTATGCTGCACTGGCCCTATGTTTACTATCTCTGGAGGCATCAGTGATTGCAGTCCAGGCTCTACACACAACTATACCCGACTTTGAACTGAGTGCCATTCGCTATATAGGAGTGTTTGCTGTATCTGCGATATGGTTGCTTATTCGCAAAAAACGGCTTGATGTTAATACAGAGTCGTATGTGCCCCTGATAATGTTAAGTGGTGTTAGTTTTGTGTATAATGTTCTGTATTTCTATGCAGTAGCTATTTTGCCTCTCTCCCATGCTGAGGCCTTAATGGTCAGCTCAAGGATGATCTTTTTTGTAACTTTTGCCATCATGGCAAGACGAGTATCACTCAATATCTTTGTCGCTGTTTCAATGATTGGATGCACTTTTGGGGTAATTCTAATTGTTCAGCCTTGGAAATCATATAATCAAGGTTTTATACCTAGTTTTGTAACTGGATCTGTACCACATCATTCAAATACGACAGAAGGCAGTGAATTTAGTGCGAGTAGCATTGTTTTAACTGGGTATCTCTGTGTTATAGCATCAGGTGCTGTAGATGCACTTTATTTTTATGTATCTGCATTCTATCTCAAATCAGTTCACACAGCAATGCAATGCTTTGCCACAGCATGTTTTTGTTTTCCAGGGTCACTGTTAGCAAGCTTTTATATTGAGAAACCTTTTATTCAAATGACTGTTTCTGATGTTCTTCTAGCTGCAATACATTCTTTAAGCACAGGTCTATTTCTCATAACACTTAATGCATCTTTTCAGCTGATTGATTCAGTGCAAGTTACCATTTTCTTAAACATTAATGCGGTGCTGATTCTTATTCCTCAGTACACTTTTATGGATCAGCACCTTTATGGGAGAAGGAATATGGTAGAGGTTTTAGGGTGTGTTGCCCTTTTTGGTTTCATATCCCTTAGCTCATTGTTTTCCAATGGTCCTGCAGACATGGACCTTGGATCATGTGGCTAATAACAAACTTTAGGGGCAAAAGGTAATTATGATATACTGAACTAAGATGGTTCCTACCCTAGGTGGTTTGACATGATATGTTTTACATCTCAACATCTATATCACAATACAATATCATATACTGTTATAACAATCACTTAAAACATTTTTATTGTAAAATTATAAAAAAAATAAAAATAAAAAAAAGACTTATAGCAAGTATCATAAAATCAATAAAATGTCTTATGAGTCAATATTATTGGAAATTAAGGCATATTTATGATTATGTATAAAATTTATAGATAATCTTGTTCAACATTCATATTAATTAATGTTTTAAGAGCTTTGTATTTCACTGGAAACCTTTTCAGACCCAAGTCTGTTCTCTCTCAGGCTCCAGACCTGTTCTATCATATTATGACAACTTATACAAATATGATAACAGTCAGTTGAAATGACACTTAAATGAAAACTTATTGTTACATCATTATTGATGACAGGGCAAACAAGATTGAATGAAACAAAATTGATGAAGAAAAGATCATACTGAAAAGATTTCATAACGCCTTGTCAATATTTAAAGCAAATAAAGTTCAGTCCCCAAATTTAATCTATAATGTGTTTATTGAAGCACAGAATATATGTTATTCTTACTGAGAGGAGCCAGTGAATATAAAATAGTTAATTGTTGTGATCGACGACATCCAAGTAGTCACCACACCAAATTTCATACAATCATCTTTATTACTTTAGATTTTATACACATATTTCTAATTCCAAATTTGTGCCCTTGCCTGCAGCTGGTGCAGCTTCAACAGTGCATTTCCATGTGTGTGACGTCACAGACAGACAAGGTGAAAAATAGAATACTTGAAACATAGATATAGATTCCCCTGTATCTTTTGTTGAGTCTCAAAACAGCAACATTCAATGATTCATAACAGAAATATGGTGAAAAAGTAATTCATGTGGATTATACATTTTTCAATTTTAAAATTAACAGTTTCTTTTGTGTGACGTCACACACATATGTCCATTTCAGGCTGACAGGGCCCCCATGACATTTCTTTATAAGAAAACTTCATAAATTATAGAATAAACTTATCTCAGTCAATATGAATGACTTGAATGTCCTAATTGGCCTTAAATCTTCGATATATACAAATTAAAGGAAATTGAATTTCACTAGCTCTTCCGTTTAAAGTTTTACACAGTTCCAAATATAAATCTACCTGCGTTTCTAACTGTAGACTGTATATGGCACCAACGACAATTAAGCTAATTATAGGAGGTAGACTGGAGGGCACATGTGACCAAGGGGTCCAGAAGTGCGGGGTCCTGAGATTATTGTCATGCATTGTTACCCTCGATTCAAATATTCTATGCACTATTCTGAGATGAAATAAAACTACAAGAGTGATAAGTCATACACCTATAGGGATAGGTAATTTAGTAAACTAATTTTAGAGATATAGCTTAAAGACTATTATTCTTGAAAAATCAATACAATTTGCATAAATCTGATTTGTCAATGTCATAGGTGGTCGGCATTCCCTTCATGACATAGTGTCCCCACTTGTACTTTTGCCCTGAACTTTATAGATACGGTGTGGATGTTAGGTTAATAGTAGCAGTTTTATTTAAGGGATTTACATGGGGGACCTTTTACGGTCAATCTAGACCCTTCCTTACACAGTCATCACCCCCGCCTCCCTCAGTCATGGTTGGGTGGCCCAGAAGGCCCCCTCCCCCACCGACTGGGAGAGGCACGGGTAGCCATGAAATCGACACACGGTGACAGACGGTGAAAGGGAGCAGAGGTTACTAGTAAGATTTAGGCCCGTACTAGTTCAGGTACTCTAAATTGGGGATTCCAAAACTTAACAATTTTATATTAAGCAGTAGCAAAAGCATTCGTGGTGGTCACAACTAATCTGAAATTCTATATTTTAATCATATTTGTCTTGTCACTGTGTCATTATTTACTATATCTTAATCTGTGAACCTTGAGAAGCTCCCATTCAGATAAAGAAACATATTTTAGACTTAACATTATATTTAAACATAACATCGATCGAAACCGTACAGTAAACATATTTAAACTTAACATTGGTGGAGAACCCGGGTATTTAGTGACACCGCATGAATGCTAAGGTACCATCACAAGCCGACAGAAGTCAAAGTCATAGGTCATTTAGAGAACTTTTGAGGGAGACGAACCGTATCCCTCCCGTTGATAACATTGCCTTTCAGCCTTTTTTCCTGCACCAGAGGGGGTCCAGCTGCAACACCTGCCTTTCTTCAACAGATCAACACCCTGGTAACCTTTCCTTTTCATCAAAATCAAGGTGAGTATACATTTATTTTCAAATTTAATGGGAGAGGTATATTGGACACAATCAGAGTGGTTAAAGTATGGAGGAAGGTCATGTGCGTGGACCAAAGTGCTGGGAAAGGGTGACACTAAATCTTAATCATGAAATAAGTAAAAGGTATTAGAAAACCCCAAATTTATCAACTGGTTTTGAATTGTCAGATAGATCATCGCATCATTTCTTTAAATTGTTTATAGTTAAGTATGCTTAAGTATTATGACAGTAAGAGCAGAATTCAGAACTGAGTCCTATAAATGTGGAAATTAGCACAACTGGACAATAATGGAATTTCTGAAAGAAAATAAATCTAAAATCATGACTGCTATATTCTACTGCAACCCCATAATTCACCCTGCGCATGTCCTATCAAACAGGGACACTTTACTTGAAGGGTTCCATTTTATTTTCCCTGAATTTGGTTCACAATTAGAATTTAATGTTTTCACTCCAAAATATCCTTTTCAATCGGGACAGCTGTCGTAAAAAAACTCAATTTTCAATAACCTTGAGGTCACCTTTTCCTTGTGCATGGATCTATGAATATGTCAAATTGTGGGTATATTACACGAAGAGTATCTGATAATCTGAGATGCCATTGACTTTACAGAATAATATCAGTGTAGTGTATAAATATGTAACCATAGTACATTTTCTTCATAACAAAATAAAATTTCTTTTGGGGAACAATAATGAAAGAGTGCTTTAGAACTATGGAATTCGTAAACATGACCTGCTAGATTGGTCAACTGAAACTTTAAAGGAGCATTAACCAAATTATCATGCACTCTGAACAGCAAAAAATTGTATTATAGAAAATAAAAAGGGAAAAAGAGAAAAAAGGACAAGAAAGGAGTATGTTTAGTTACATTTGTCAGACACAAAAATGATCTAAAGGACTTAATCATATGTAGGTTTAAAACATTCAGAAGACACATTCAAATCATCTTTTTAAAATTTAAAGGACAAAGAGATATGCAGGTGAGCCAACAAATTGCAACCCTTCATACGAAAATACGTACATCTATACATGGCGGGGCTATGCAAGGCACTTTACAATGTATACAAATTGGTTTCACAAAAGGGTCAAATCTATCAGACCACGGCAGGGTCATGGATCTTGATATGCTATTTCCAACTTGTATCTCACCTTTTCACTATCGACCAATAGTGGACCATTTTGATTTGAACGTCAGTGCTTTAGACCGTGTAGGGTTTGCCTGAGGCTAGACACTGAATACACACGTAGTAAATCTGTTTAGATGGTAAATAAACACTCATTTACCTGGCTTGGGTATAGACAAGGATGATATAGAGGTGGTAATGGCATGGGATCAATAAGGATAGGGCATGACCTAGCTTGTAAGACGCGACATACTGAAATGGGAGTTTTGTTTCTGAGCTTTTATAGGGATGGTTCTGATTTCCATCAGATTTAAAACTAAGTAAAAAGTAATTATATTCAGAATAAAAAGGGTAATTGAAACTCACATATAGAACAATTAATTTTAAAAGAGGAAGGCTGGGTCAATCAATTTCTAGCACAGATTAAAAGATCTATTGTGCCATTTGAACATTTCCAATGAAAGTCAAACATTTGTCACCAGTAAACTGTAACAACTTTATATGTACAAGTAGGGCGACATGTATATTTGTCAACATTAGGTAATTGGGTATATGTTATGGGTAGTGCTTTCTGTTAGGAAGGATATTTTGTCATTGGTTGCTATAAAAAGTATCTTCATGTAGTAAATACATATTTGGGTATTGCTGGGCTGAATCTGGTTTTTGAATTATCAGTATCCTGTCCACTTGAAAAGGATCTAAAATTCTGAAAAATAAACAACTGTTTTGGATTATTTCTGAGTAAATGACAAAATTCGGAAAAACTGGAAATTGTGGGATATGTGAGACTCTGAGCTGACACCTGCTTATCCCAGTAAACTTATGATAGGATTTTATAGTTTTTGAAAAATGAATATGTCAATAATATGTTGGAGAGGCACAGGTTAGTCTTGTTAGTCTGGGGTGCCTTAATCCGCACACACCTTGCTGAGTACACACCTTGAGTTAATCCCTAACACTTATCCTGAAAGAGCCAAAGCTTTCCATATCATCAAAGCACATAGAGTTAAATATGATCATACTAGCCATAAGAACTAAGGATCCTGCCGACAATACTGGATTCTGTGGGCAAACATCACGTGCAACACATCAGTGGATCTATACCCATGGCTGAGCATAGGAATACCATCAGTTCCTATATAAATGACTTTCAATCCCGACCGCAATGATCTATTGGGCCCCAACTGAATACACCTAAGGCTGGGATACGTGTCTCCCAAAGGCTACTAAATGGTTTGAGAAGAAGGCAACAACAGAAGTCTCGATAAAAGATCTAGCCAAAGCAACCAATGGTTCACTACTGAAAATAATGGACATTTCTAATTCTGCTTATGAGAATGGTGAATATATATGGGCTAGCTGAAAGATCTGAAGGATTGAGTACAGGGGAAAATGGCTCAGAAAATAAGTAGGCAAGTTGGTAGTGAGGTGGGAACTTGGGATCTGCTTAGACGTGACAGAGTGATTCTCCAACAATGTAGTAATGAATGTTCAATTAACTTCCCCTAATATAAAAGTAGGCAGGTAGACGTGCAGAGTACCCACAATATGTGAAAATTTTCAAAGTTGGAAAGTCAGAATGAATCAAAAGAAAATGTGTTTAATAAAGATTTCAATTG
Source organism: Lepidonotus clava (assembly GCA_936440205.1). Classification (NCBI taxonomy): domain Eukaryota; kingdom Metazoa; phylum Annelida; class Polychaeta; order Phyllodocida; family Polynoidae; genus Lepidonotus; species Lepidonotus clava. The sequence goes on from OW387147.1 coordinate 46,950,904, forward strand.
TTCTTTTCAATGTTGCTAAGGTAAAATTTATTAAGGGAAATGTTTGTTTCAATGTATTTACATATCTAGGACAAGAAAGGATATTGGATGAATCTTAATTATCAAATTTTGCCAGAAAAAGACGGATAAAAGGTGAAGTGGTTAGCAACCATAAACAATATATCACAATATAAGTACAGCATATCATAGAGTGTACTTATCATATTTTTCATCGGTGGTGGTGTTTAATAGTATATAGGTTCAAGATTATTGGCCTAGGTATATATCAAGACACATTAAGTTTAGTTTGTATGTTTAGTGTTTATGTAATCTGTATAGAAAAGGATGGTACAATTAGGAGTTCTGTAAACAAAGTTGCTTATAAACAGATAAGCAGTGGCTATAAGGTATCAGGATTCCCTATAATATACATGCATTTATATACGTAAGGCTTACAATGTACAGGAGACATTGCTGTAAGGGAAGAGGTATTGGGTTGTATTGTCTGTCAGAGTAACTAGAGCTTGTAGAAACGGGGGATCACATCTAACTATTGGAATTTGATTTCTTTGCAACTTTGGGGAGGCGCTTGAATGAAAATATACAGCAGTGGAGGAAAGGGAAATTCATTCAAATATCTCCATGGGGGGTCATGCACCTACCATGGATGGGTACATTGGGGGCAAACGTACCTGGTCCGTGGTGGAAGGGGGATGCCTGCCTGCCCACACCGGAAGGATAGGTGTGAGGGGCCTTTTGTGATATGGTCCTTTCAGCCCTCAAGAATTTACCAGGGTTTATGATTCCAGGTGTCCCGGAAAACCAAATTTTATAGGCTAGGATGTCTGCCCTTCCGACTCACGATTTTTCCCGGATAGGGGGGTGTAAAATTTACACTAACAGGTGCGCAACCTCTTGCTATATCCTGGAGGGACAATAAGTTGTCACCCTTTACATCCGGACTAGGTTGTCCAAAGAGAATGGGATTGGGTTGAGGGTAATAAACTTTGCATAGGCCAGCTGCATTTTGTGGGGGCTACTTGGAACAGGGGGCTACTTAGAATGGGTAGATGATACACGTCAGAGGCATTACAGGAAGTTAGGTCCAAAATACCAAAGCCAATAGGCTGAGGTCACAGGAAGTGATTTTCAGACCGTCGCTTAACTTGATCATCTGACCAGGTCACCTGACATCATCACCTGACCATATCACCTGATCAGAGCAGGAGTTAAACTATCTACAAACCAAATTTTTGGGGGTCATAAGGCCAGGTCACCTCATCAGATAGCCTGACCATTGGGGCCCATGTTTAGGATAGAAGATGGAAAAGTGTAATTTAAGGAATAAACAAAATGCTAATGATAAGATAAAAATTAAAAGGAAATGAAATAAATTGATGGACCCCGTCGGTCATTTGCTATCTAAAGGCATGTGGGATCCACCCTGAATTTGAAAACCTGGATATCCCTTAATACGATTAGCTTCCTTTGGTTACAATGATATGTGGGAAGTGTTATGCCCTGGTTACCATACATTTCAATAAGTCAATCTTCTTAAACACCTCGGTCACGCCTGGAGATAGAAAGAGCCACCACAGGTTTAGGGTCACTAATATGTTGGTGGATGTGTTCACACTATAGGATTTTATAAAGGGATTATGCCTGCAATTAAGAAATTACAAGTTTTGATAAAATTATAGGGTATAGGAGATTTACCTTGAGTTGACCCTGGGCCATAATGACACATGGAGCTGGACACATAAGTATGAATGTGAGTTAGGCCGGGAGGGCCAAGCTGGACACTGCAGAGGAAATTTAGGCCCCGGAGGGTCATGAAGGCTGATTAAGGGTAGGGCACTGGTATATTGCCTTTATTATTTCTGTCTGTTGGTGCTAGAAGTAATTGGACCACGTACGGGTCTGTTACTCAAAATTTCAGATAGGGCAATAATAGCATTTAGTGGTCGGTGCCAAAAAGGATCAATGAAGATCAGTCAGCAAGTGGAAAAAGGGTAGAGTACTGGTATATCGCTTGTTACAGTCATTCAGGAATGAGTGTGGTAATGTTAGCGTTTAGTCGTCGGTACTACAAGAGATGATAAATTGCAGTCAGCATGTCGACACAGGGTTAGGGCATTGGTGTATGCTTTGTTAATCCTATCTAAGTATTTAAATGGGATGAAATTGCTGTAGTGGTCGATGCCAAAAGATTTATGAGCGACAAAGGGATAAAAGTGTGAAAGTGTTAAGGTGTCTCCAGTGGAAGTGTATGAAGGCCAGGCAAGGAGTCAAGGTTAGATTAATAAGATCAGAAGTAATATGTTGCAGTAGATAGCAACTCTCGGTAAAGACATGGGTTATTCCTGGGATCTATGGATTCTGCTCAAACTTTATGGGAATTGACCGGAATGTATGTCTCTGAGGAAAGCTTATATGTCTGTACTATTAATGAATTTAATTTTCTGAATCATGGGTTAGTGTTGGAGACAATAGATAAGAAATTATCAGAGCATGAAGGTTTGTACATTGCTATTGTGGCTGAAAACAGACTAAGAGGTGGTGGACCCATTCCAGGTGTGACTGATGTATGAGTTGCTGCAGAAAAAGATAAATTTTGAACCAAAATTGTATGGAAATAATGTTTGACAGAAAATTAGAATGAATTATTTGCAAAGATTCCATGTTTGGCTCTACAGAATACCGTTTTCAAAATTAAATCATTACATAATTTGATTAAATTGTGATCAGCAATTTCTGGTTCTGTGGCAACTCTGTTTACATGTTGTCTAGGAGAAAAGGGAAAATAAATAAATGGTGAAAAATAGGTGACATCAATAACACAAGTTTGCCTGGTATTAATGCCTGTTCTATTCCATTTCATTAAAATCGTGGCTGACAACGGAGCTCAACCGCACACATGGTCATCGCGCTCCACCTGTGGCAAGGCAGAGGCATCAGACCATGGTAGATCACAGGGACCGGCCCGACACTCACAACCAGGGCAGCACTAGTGATGGACCATACAATCTTGGGCAACGTGGACGTCAAGCCCCATGCACCAATTATTACAACAAATTTATTATAGACATTGACATTTTAACTTCCGTTTTATGTTACCGCCCGACATATTTTCAAGATGTAGAACTTTATATTAGTGAGTTATGTTTTTGAAACTGTTTTTCCTCCTTATTGAAAGTTTGTGAAATGAGATATCATACCTATATGTAAAAAAAAAAAAAAAAAAAAAAAGGAAACACTAACACAAATACATCATCAGGTTTCTTGTTATTTCCTTCACAAGAAGAACTCTAACTCAAGATGTGCATAGAATGCATAGAATGTTTTGCCACTCATAGGTTGTATACATTGTTTAGGAAAATAAGAGTACATTGAATTAATTAGAAGTTGGTTTTAATTGTACTAATGAATTTGACAAGCTCTCCAACAAGGTGTAGACTGCTGGATGCCTTGGGCTGGATTGAGTAGGTTTGAGGTTTCCAGTGGCCTGATCCTTATACTAAGTAGTAATGCCAGACAACAATAAAAAACTGAAACAAAATAAAAATTTAGTTCCATCAGTTTCAGCCCAGTATTTTCTGGAAGAGCTTGTAATTCTAAGTGCATCAGTTTATTGCATCAATATCGGACCATACAATCAAAAATTCAAAAGAACAGAACCTTTGATCTATCTAGCATACACGCTTCATTTAGAAAAAAAAAAAAAATGTCATAAAGCTGAGGTCTTGACTGATTTTTGTGACCCCTAAATGATCTCACACAGATTTGATACTGAATTCTCATATTGTAATAAATAAATAAATACATTGTGCAAATAACTTTCAAGAGAGAATTTCCAGATGTGTATTGCTTTATAACTTGATGGTGTTTGTAAAAAAAAATGATCATTCATGTAGTTATGCCCACCGTATACGATAACATTTGCAGTGGAAAGCAAATGGCTTAGGTGGGGAAAGTATGTTAGGTTAATAGTAACAGTTTTATTTAAGGGATTTACATGGGGGACCTTTTACGGTCAATCTAGACCCTTCCTTACACAGTCATCACCCCCGCCTCCCTCAGTCATGGTTGGGTGGCCCAGAAGGCCCCCTCCCCCACCGACTGGGAGAGGCACGGGTAGCCATGAAATCGACACACGGTGACAGACGGTGAAAGGGAGCAGAGGTTACTAGTAAGATTTAGGCCCGTACTAGTTCAGGTACTCTAAATTGGGGATTCCAAAACTTAACAATTTTATATTAAGCAGTAGCAAAAGCATTCGTGGTGGTCACAACTAATCTGAAATTCTATATTTTAATCATATTTGTCTTGTCACTGTGTCATTATTTACTATATCTTAATCTGTGAACCTTGAGAAGCTCCCATTCAGATAAAGAAACATATTTTAGACTTAACATTATATTTAAACATAACATCGATCGAAACCGTACAGTAAACATATTTAAACTTAACATGGACCCCTCCTTACGGCCCGAAAGCTGGTGACTTTGGAATGCGCCCCAGGGGAGTATCTACAATAAGCCCTACTAAAGGAAGCCTATAGGCCTTCGCCCACGGGGATGAAGTATCGTAAAACAGTGAAATCTTTTAACGTATCTTACAAAATGTAACTACGACAATGTACCCACGACTGTAGCGTGTAGCGTTTGCAACCGTATTACGCAATTGTAACTTCGATAATTTCCTCTTAAGATTTTTTCACGATTTTGTCCCGACAAATTATCAATCATGTTTGATATTTTTGTCGGGAATTGCTCTGATAGACCGTAACTTAGCATTTCACAGTGTTAATTACCTTGTTGATTGGGTATTGAATGATGTTTATTATATCAATTTGAACCTTGATACCGTTTACCATTTTACCAAGGTGTACGACAATTGCATACTCCGACAATAATGTACGCACGACCCTTCCGTCGCCGTGAGCGAGGCACTTATGGTCAGCAGTGGGCCAGGTAAATGTGGGTAGATGCGGCCCCTAAGGTATGCTGGTCGGCCTAGGCTTTTAATAAACCCATAGTCAGTAGTGTGCCTAAATCCAGGTCCTTAGGCCTAGGCCTCTTTCTATTAAAAGCCACTCCTACATCCTCAATATTCTGCGAAGAGCAGATGACTTGTGGTATAAAACAAGTGTTTAATATGATTGATAGAATTGAGCAATTTTCAAAAAATCTAAAATTAAATCATTTATAGCCCTAATTACACTATGTGTTGGGTCCCTGTGTCCGTGTGTGTGTCTGTGTGTGTGTGTGTGTGTGTGTGTGTGTGTGTCTGTGTGTGTGTGTCTGTGTGTGTGTGTCTGTGTGTCTGTGTGTCTGTGTGTATATATGTGTGTGTCTGTGTCTGTGTGTGGTGTGCCTGTGTGGTGTGTCTGTGTGTCTGTGTTTGTGTCTGTGTATGTCTGTGTGTGCCTGTCTGTGTGTCTGTCTGTGTGTCTGTGTGTCTGTGTTTGTGTCTGTGCCTGTCTGTGTGTGCCTGTCTGTGTCTGTGTGGGAGGTTGAGGCAGCAGGCCTAGGGGTGTGGAGCTACCCCCCCCCCCCCCCCCCGGTTATCAGTGATTCCGGTCGGCTGTGCAGGCTGACCTAGGTAAACCCTGATTACAGCAAACATACCATTAGCGCCGGGGGGAACCGGTCACGGCGCGCCGCTGGGCTCCGCTAGGGGGAGCCACGTGGACACCCGGGGAACATTGTTATAATGAGTGGTCTTTGGTAGTCAGATTTCTTTCTTATTTCTTTATTTTTTTCCGTTGTTGTTGAAATATTGGCTTCGCGTAATTGTAACTGAAACGAAATGGTCAAATGTGTTTGAAGATAGCGACCATACCCTTAAGCATGTACCGGGGCAATATTGGGTCCTAAAGACATCGTTGGGTGCCATCAAAATAACGTAACCAGAACCAAATGAGAAATAAAAAGAACGTTACTGCAGTGTTGTAATAACATTACTTGGGCGGGCGGGCGGGCCGCCTGTATACGAAACAGTCGTGCTAGCTGTGTCACCACTCTGAGACCCCCGTTCCATGATTTCAGTTGTATTTAACCTGGGGCGAGTAGCAATGAATTATTGTATTGGTATGGTGGATGCTCGTAGCCATAATGCCAATTCTTATATCTAAATGTACAATAATTGCAGGAAAAAATACTTACCACAGCCCACTGCCCCTTACACAAAGAGGCTATGTAAATAAATCATAACAAAAGTTAACTATTACACAATCAATGACAAAGTCAAATTTCTCTAGTTTCTTTTGAAAGGTAGTCCTGTCGGATTAAACATTTCACTATCCCTCCACTTTAACCGTTTTTTTGTTCTTGAAGGCTTGGACCAATTAATGCCAGTGGTCTTGACTTTGTTATAAAATCCAGCCCGAGTATAATACAATTATCTCTCTTTTTATAATTGTTCTTTTTATGGTAATCCCCATCAGTGTCTCGTTGACAGTGGGTGAGTGGTGGTTTGAAGTCAACGATTGGCAGTATCTCGGCCTGTGTCAACAGCGAAGGGGATGATCCACGATGCGATTTTGCGCCGATTTTGAACCAATTTTGAAAAACGGTTTTTAATAATTGTTCTTGAAAAATGTTCAAAAGAGTTTGGAATAATCCATGAGAAAAAATGTTTTTTTTTACAGGGAAATATCATTCCAAATATGCATGAGAAGAAAATCGGTTGGCATTTTGTCGCATCGTGGATCATGGCCTTTACCATTCCCAAGCACCATCAGGTATGCATTCCATAAAAATTTGGCGATAATTATCACCAGTTAGAGCACTTCCATAAAACATTGGCGATACTCAAATTATTATCGTCAATGCCTCAAATCAGTATCGTGGCGATAATTACAAAATATCGCCGTTTTAAAAATATATATTTTCACAAATAATAACATATCAAAATATGTATATGTGACCAATGAAGAAGCCTGTAAAATTTAAATTTGATTGAAAAAAAATTTGAACAAAAAAAATGAAAAACAAAAATTTTATGTGGCGATAACATTTGTTGGTATCGTGGTATCTCTTCAACCTGGATTATCGCCAAATTTGTATGGAATGCCCCCCAGGTCCATGGGACAATACATAAACCCCCCTCACTATTTATTTTAAAGGTAAGAAATTACCAGTTACAGTAAACAGTTGGTCCGTCGCATAAAGCTTTTGAAAAACGTTAAACACAACAAATATATGTTCATATCGTGCCATGGCAGAAGCAGTAGAATAAATCCTGACCAACCTACATCAACTAGGCCACACATGAAATAGTTCATCTATCTTCTAACGGTCAGCCTTTTTTCCGAGTGGAAATATACGTTTTCCGGACAATTTATAAATGTTGATTAATTCGGTCGGTTCACATTCGGCATTGTCCTTTCCTGATGGCCGGAGAGATGGAGCCGTCCGTCACCCAGAGGCACTGTAGGGGTGAGGTGGGGGAGGTGGGGGTAATATAACCCTGGGGGGAGGGGGGGGGGCTTGGGTGGTAGGCAAAGAAGGCACAGTATCATTGAATGCCGCCAGCAATGCTAGCCAGGCCTGAACAACGAAGACAAAGTGCGGGCGAGCTCTGGACGGAAAACGGTGAAATGCGCCCCCTGTCCCCTGCCGCTCGGCCGGAGAAGGCACCAAATTGGATCGGCCGTCGACTGGGTGGTGGGGCCGTGTTGTTTTTGGCTGTTCATTGTGTGTGACGTCGCTGTTCGTTATGGCATCCCAAGTTATGGGGTCGTTGAACTTGTATTCCACTAGGCGATTTTGACGACTAGAAATTTGCTAGATTTGTGAGTTCTCGTTGGAAATCCCCCATGGGCGGACCCAGGGGGGGGGGCGGTTTTGCTCTTTTTTTTTCTTTTTTTTTGGGTTAATATAAATCTCGCCAAAAAGCGATTAAGGATTTTCTATTCTGATAGCCCCCCTCCCTTGGAAATCCTAGATCCGCCAGTGACCCTTGCATGTTACATACTAATTGAAAGATAATTCAAAAATCGCTTCTAATGATATATAGCATGTCCATGCATGGTTAGTGCTTATTCCATCTTGAAATTGTCGATGAAATCGGGAGAAAAATCAGATAGTGGAATATAGCTTTCACCCCATCCCCGGGTACGTCATCCCCGCTCAGTGTCCAGGCCTTGCCCACTCAGGAGGACCCAGTCGGTTTGTATAGAGGTTGTGCAGATGACTGAGCATTAGCTCAAAATGTGGGCTGGACCCCATATTGGTGAGTATTTGACCAATTTGGGTAAAAGCATTATTTCTAAAAGCAGGTTTCATGGATGAATTGTAACTTAATGGTAGTTATCCTCCAGGGTATCAAACAGTATAATCAGGATATTTGACAGTATGTATATAAGCTGTTTATTCATAGATTAACATCCAAATATTGCGTGGCTGTGCTAACCATACGGTAGTCACGAAAAATGACAAAAGGTCTACACTGAACACATGATTTAAGGATAGACCCCAGTGATGCAGGGCCGATTCAGGAAAGCATTGATGCTTTTCTTACTACTGCTCTGATTATGAACTATTATATATCATGTTAAAGCTTAGATTTTCTTTATCTACTGATGTATATAAAGATATGATATATTCATAATCCTAGATTTTATAAAATAAAAACGGATTTTTTTACTTTTATTTTTTGAACATCGATATCTTGGTTAATATTAGACTGGCATGCATAATATTTGACACACATGTTCACAACATTCATATGGAGGGAAGCTTGTCTCAGATTTTTGATTAAGGTCCTAGATTTTATTTTATGATCAAAAACAGTAAAAGATGGGCAACATTTTTAGATTTATTTGTCACACCATTTTCTACATTTCATAAAAATAAGATTAAAGCCTATATAAAAAATCTGAGACATGGTTCCCTCCATATATATCTCAGAAATATGTGTACAAAATTTCAAAGCTATAGGTTGAATATTTACTGAGATATTCATGTTCAAAAATTAAATTTGAATATCATGATTTTCAGGTTTGTAACCCATTTACAGTGCTATTGCCCAATGCATTTTTATATAACTTATATCAATAGATACTGTTATCAATTAACTATCTAATGATGTTTTCTGTTTTATAATACTTTAAGAAATAAATATAATGATCATAATTAAAGACAGCCACGCCATTCACACCCTCATCACTGGGGTCTATCCTTAATGGAACCAGGATTTCGCTACTTGTACGAGGGGGCAACGGTTGATACGAGAGGTTCGAAGCTAATCCAAATAACTGGCTTTCTTATTGTTTTAACAGTAATGCTCTCGCAACAATACTCATCAGAATAGCATAACAGAGTTTGACAAATGTAATAGACACAAGATGGAGGTTTCCTCTGAGGTAGAGCATGCCATACCTAAGTTTAGACATGTCATAGGCATGGCATATCCTTCCTCTTCCTATAGGTATTCACTAAATTTATTATATAAAATATTTCAATATCATAATTTCCTTCATAAAAATCAAAATATATATCAAATATGTATAAAGAGGTTACGGTAATCAATGATACAGAATGTTTGTTAGCACTACCCCTCCCCCTATGGTCAACTGGCCTAATTAAAGTAATTAGGTCAGAGGCCAAAGGTGAGGTGGGGAAGTGCACCCTTCACTGAAAACACAGAGTTGTCAAAAGTGGTGCCAAAAACGACAACCCAATGTTATCTGTGTCTTTTATACAAAAAATCTTATTTATGAATAGTTTCATGTTGTAGATATCATAGTCCATAATAATGGCTTCCTATTATCTTATTACAATTTATTAGGTATGGCCATTACACATAGGAGGCCTATGAGTTGTATGTTTTTTGACACCATTCACTTACAATACTTTATCATAGACAGAGGCCATGACAACCTTGGGCTGTCGTTTTAGGCACCATTCACTTACAACCCTAGGGTCGTCAGGCAGCACTTTTGACTCTCATTTTGTTCGGTAACAACCCTATGACAACCCGATTCTCATTTTTTGCTTCTCTGACAACCTTTTTGGCCAAAGTAGTCAGGAGAAAATGACAACCTTTGGGTTGTCATCTAGCCTCAAAATTCACAATGACAACCCTCTGACCACCCCCAAATTGTCAAAGGATTGTCCCAAGGTTGTCACACAGCATCAATGGCCTGAAATGAGCCCTGCTCTGCCCCCACAAGTCACCTATGACAACCCAAAATTCACCTATGACAACCCAAAAGTCACCTATGACAACCCTCTGACAACTTTAAAGTGGCTCTCTGACGACTTTGTGTTTTCAGTGTTGCTGTGGGACACTCTGGGTCCAGCAGCTGAAGAGACAACATGTAACAACTAAGCAGCAACAGGCCTTTAGGCCTACACTCCTGAGACTGTAGAGAATATATTATAACATCAACAACAACTCCTGCCTTCAAGTCTTCTCTTCAATTTATACCACACATAACCCTATGTTCACAAGCAAAAGAAATATTTCAATCAAGCCAAATAAGTGGCATGATCAATTAATCCTATATTCTGGTTACTATTTCTTTTTATATTTCATTATGTTGAATACGTTGGTTTCTCTCCTGGGGACGAGGTAATACTCTTGAAGTGATAAAACAAATTCATGCTACAACATCTAGGTTCTCTTGAGCTTTAATACTCCAAGGACATTTCCCCATACTCCTATGCATATGATATTCCCGACCATTGCGAAACTTCGTCTGAGAATTTCAAGAGGTAGATAGTTACTATTCCTAACTCTTTTGAAGGAACTGGTCAACGAATATATACTTACATGCACCTGTAAAATGTTGTCCATTTTCTAAAGGATACAACTGCCTAGGCCTAGAGCTAGATACCAGCGCACAAATCATTTTAGTACACACCAACGCCCGAATAAATTAATCGAATTCATCTTTTCCTGAACAAATGATCTGTCTGTGTAAAAGAACAGTTTGTCTCTGTTTTTACCCATGCTGTATGTTTGGGATAATTAGTCACCGTCTCCCCCAGCCCCCACCACTGGGCCCTGGCGGTTCAGGGCTATTCTCACCATGCGATTTTTCCTGTAATGTTTTCTGTTTATCATCAGACAAAGTCTCCTTGCTGCGATAAAAGTCATATGGGCACGGCTTTTGTTCCAAACTTTTGTTCCAAACAAAATGAAGAAGCATTAGCCCTATGAGACAAGGACCTTTGTGATTATGAGAGATTTTTTTTTCGCAATACAACCTTCCATAGAATCTCTTGGCTGAGATCAAATAAAACCAATAATGTATATGGGTTATTCAGTCTCCTGCGATTTGGAACCCCAACTTTGAATCATGGCTGCGATAATCCAACTTTTCCAACATTCCAAGATCGCATAGCGCGAATGGCCCTGAAAGGAAGGCTAGTCCCATGTATGGCCAACTCACGGCGAGGGAAAAAAAGACGAGGATCGTAATTAATCAACTGACACGATCCAATTAAATCTATAATTGAACTTTAATAGCGCCTGGAGTTTATTTTGTCGCTATTGAGGCCCGTTGGGTGGCGCTTCAGTCGATAATGACGGGCCCTCCCGGCTGGTCTTCGCCGCGACAATTGGTCAGTTTTTTCACTCCACAGAAAATGTAACAACGGTCAAAGCCAATGGCACAAAACCCTCGTATTGGTCTCAATACAAATACACGACCCCTCCTTGGAGAAAAAAACTAATTACATCAATTGTCAACTCATCGAAAAAGGCCAGTTGAACTTTTTCAATATTGCAAAAAAATGATCGTTCCTTTTTATTTTTGTTATTTTGGTGTCATTTTTTGTTATTTTTCAAATAGGGACTTGTGACCCAGGGGGCGTGCTTTTAGAGCCCCCTGGTGGCGGTAATTTGAAGCTGACACGCGCGGCGCGGGAGGCGACTTGCTGTTAGGGGGGTCGCCATTGTGTGCGACATGGCGTCCATTGTGGCGACTTGGCGACCATTGTGGCGACCAGGGCCGCCCCACAATGGCGACGTGAGGCGGACGCGGTGTGACGTCACTCGTCACTTAGCGTCCCGCCTCCCCCGGGCAAATACAGTGTTTGATATCAACACCATATTTCACTGTCCGCACTAAGAAACGATACCGTTCATCAGTCGGGGCCTGCCCCTGCCTGCCTCCCGCAGACACGTGGTCGGGCTACCGGAGAGGGTCTGTGGTCGTAGTGGTCGGGGGCGGGGTGTGTGTGTGGGGGGGGGGGGGGGGACTGTTGGCTGAATACTGATGATTGTGCCTCAAAAAAAGCTCAGACTCTGCCTATGGGACCATGCACATTAAAGAACACCTGCGTCAGTAAAAGTGTAGGGGTAAAGTCTCTACCTCCTCATAGAGACAATCATTTCATAGATACAATCATCAAAAAGACAGAATTGTGATATTGCCATAGATGTTGATACGCTGTTAAAACCAACCAACCAGCCAAACAATAGACTCTGTTCCATTTCTCCCGCACACGTCATGCTCCAGTGGAGGTAGGACAAACAAACCCACGTGGTGGGAGTTGTGCAACACCTGATTGGTGGGGAGTGATTACATAATGCTGGTAAGGCATCTTGGGACCCTTCCCATTGGTCAGAATTAAACCAACATTTTTAATACTGTAAAATGTTTTAAAAATACAAGGCATATGTTCACATGAATGGTTTGTATACCAATGAAAAGATCAAGATCTGCACTATGGGATCATTATTACAGCATTCTTTAACCTTGGATACTTAAACAGTTACAGGGGGTTGAATATGGCCAAATTACATTGCCTCAAAAAGAAAATAACCTCTGGCTTGTCCGACTGACTCACATGCACACTAGGTGGCGTGGTCCGGAATCTCATTTATTCAGGGGTGTAATCGAGAGGGTCCTTGCCGCCCCCACCCTCTTTCAGGCAACACGAGGAGAAATATGACATATAGCAGCCCCCTTTCTGAACTCTCCCTTCCACTTTCATATATATTCACATCTTCCACAACAAGGTAGTTTCCCAATACCATACCCAATAATGTTCCGAATAAAACTTTGGTACTAGGTTTAATTGTTAAATCATACTGTTTATATGACAATATAAATATTGTCATGAGCCATCATTCTACAATCATTTTTATAGTGATTCATATACTACTCTTTATGGCAAATGGACATCAGTGACTGATGTTATATATTATATCACTTGTAATATTTGGATGAACAGAGTTATCAAAAGATAATATCAGAAAAAGGGAAGAAAAGGTCCAGCTAACAATCATGGAATAGAAATAGGTGATCACTTTTAGATCCACACGTGAACTGAAAAAAACCCATTCAATTGAAAGGAATCATCGGTAAATTGGTATTATGTACCTCATGGTGAGATACCGTACCTAGTTATACCTATTAACTATAGACGGCCCGTGGCCCGTTGCACAATGGGTTTCGTAACAACGAAAATATTGTAAACAACGAAACATTTCGTTGTTACATTTATCGAACAACGATGGTTTTGCACAATTTTTTCCTATATTTAGAATGTTCCCAAAGAGCTGTAACTTTTACTGAATTTTTTATAATTTTTTCTTAGTTCATAACACTTTACAGAATTTAATTTCATTCATTAGATCCCGAGATATTGCATTTTCATAACAACGAAACATTTCGTTGTTAAGCAAAAGTTCGTTGTGCTTTCGTTGTTTTATCTTAGTAACGAAATTCTATTGTGCAACGGGCCACTGTAGTTATAAGGACCTCAGTCGTAGAATATGCAATCTACATATAATAGCGTATTAGCATGGTCAGATAAGAGAGCTCGCACCAGCCTGAAACTGAAAAGAGCAAAACACAGAGAAGCTGCAAGAAAGTCATAACCAAGTGAAACATGAAACATTTCTATAACGTTTTAGCAAAGTTCTGAAGTTGTTCTTGTTACGTTATTTCTATGGCTCCCAATAATGTTGTTGCAACGTACTGCTGTGACATTGCACTGCGACATTATTATAAGCTTCTGGTTACATTATTGAACCTAAACAGAATGTTCCTATCACATTCTGCTTTGGTTTCATTTTAACCTCACCAAAAGGTAATGTTATAATAACATTCTGATTTGGTGAGGTTTCAACCTCAACCTTAATAACGTAAATGTTACATGCCATCTCAGCAAGTTACAAACTGACTAAAAAGTATGGTTGCAGAACGTTTCTGTTACGTGGCAGGTTGGCTGGGAATGGCTCAAGTCACACCTGATAAGGGGCTTTATCACATGTAGTACCGAGTGACCTTCACAAGGTGGCTCTGGGCACCAGCATGGTAACCGTCCGCTATTATCGCCCAGGCCTCCGTCTCCTGATAACTGGAGCAATCCTCACTTCCGGTCCGACCGGAAGTCAGGGCCAGCTGAGCCCAGTGCGCATGCGCCGGTCTATAGGAGGGTGTAGGGCGACGATATGGATACAGAGTCAGGGGGATATGAGGACGAAAAAAGAAGATACTACTGGTTCGAAAAAAATACCCCGAGGAACATTCCAATGCATGACCCACATTGATTAAGCTATAAAGTCGAATACAAGGTTGGATGGACTCGGGAATGAATGTACATTTATGGTGAAACCTCGGCCAGACTGCTCAGGGACCCAATACTAAAACCCCCCATGGGCACAGGCGTAACTGTAGTCCGTGCTTTAAGAGGGATTACAATAAAATTGGAAATGCTTCAGAATAATATGCTTTTACAACATGTCCCTACTTCATAAATATTTCATCGCGGATGAACCGAAATAAAACCCCACACATTAATCGATTTGCGCCTGGCCGGTCAAGTCGTTTTGCCTCCTTCGATGTGGTTATATTTTTAGAATTTGAAACACATCGGCTTTTCTGTGCGTGTTTTTAATCTTTGTGGAGAGGGGGCTGGCTTAATAGGAGCGTATCGAGCCGCACCTGGCCGTATTAATCACCCCGACGAGGTTACTGCCTGCTCCAGGGGGTGGGTTTTGTCTCAAAGAAAAGCCTTCTTGAACGTGTCGCATGGAAAGCAAAACCATGTTTGGGAGACCTAGAAATCAATCACACAACGTTACAAGGTTCTCTTTTTGCTGTTTTCAAACCGCCAATGACTCAGCAGGTTTCCCCTAAATGAACTTGTAATGAAACCCCTGCTGTTTCACTAATATTTCACTTTTATACAGTTTGAAATGGTGTCTGCAATAACGTACATTTCGGACGCAAGATTAATTGTCATGGTAAACCTTTTTTTATTAACTTGTATTCAATATTTTTGCCGAAATGTTATCGATCCAGCTCAACTTTAACACAATGAGGTTCAAATACAAATATTTAAACATTCGTTTTCTCCAGGGTTCTATCGATTACCGCCGCCCCTTCTCCAGTTCGCTTCGTATCTTTACACATTTCAGGATGCAAATGGAATCCTTAACCTTAAGGCCGCTTGGTCTGGCAAGTATTTCTGAAACACAGTGCACTCAAGTTGTAATACTCTAACCACCACCGCCACTCTGCAGGGCATAAAGTGTCTATTAAAGAATTACTCCAGCTAAGGATGTAACGTTATCATAACATTACATTGACGTTTTCTTTCATTTTATTATTTTAGGTTCTTCTTACGTTGTATTGAACTGCAACATCATGGTCCGTTTTCTTCAACCTTCTGGTGGCTTACGTTCGTCAACCAAAACCAGAGACGGTATTTTAACTGCTGTTTCTCTGCCATAACTAAATGCTGTCATAAATTTCTATTTTGGTAGGATTGCAACATGACCATAAACTAACTTTACATTGCTTGTCTGATTTGGTGAGGTCTCAAAATATAATCTACGGTTGTGGCCCTTCGGTATACCATCTACTAAATTAGTTAGTAACATATTACCAATAAAATATGGTCATATAACGGTTCTTTACAAAGATGAGCCATTTTATTTGCTCGAAATGTGGATGCAACAAGTATTGTTATTGGACAAGGACCAGCATTATGTATCGATTTTGTAAACCATGACATTAAACATCAAATGAGCTCATGTTCTGGAATTAGGAAAACAAGCAGACAGCAACACTCGTAACCTTGGCTCATTGGAGATCGTTTAGAGGTCAATAATACAATGTTGTTGTTAGGTCAGAAGCCATACAAAATCATGATACCCTACTTTGTTCAATAATAAATTCTAAAATAACGTGTCCTTGAATAATTTTAGTTTCAACAATATGAGGGAGACTTGCTGATCCACATTTTAAAAAAAGCAGTAATCATCGATGAAATTGTCCTGCTGGAAATGTCAATACTAAAGTGACGCTGTTTTAACATTCTGCCAGTGTTCTCCGTTTTCGGCGGTTAGGTCGTGGCAGTCGTTAATGTAAACGTCGCCGGCGGCTGGGTTGAGTTCGTTTCACCACGCCGGGCAAACACTCGGCATTCCGCACGCGCCGCTATGTTCGATTGAGATAGTGTTGCAGCATTTCTGTGTAATTGACACTTTCAGCTGATTGGATATTTCAATTCGGGGAGGTTTCTAGGCGATCGAAGCCTTAATGGTGTTCTCTGCCTGAGATGGAAAGCCGCTTTACTGACACGAGCGGGAGAGGTGCGAACATGTAGAAGATGTTAGACCTCAACAGATTATTATTTAGTAACAGTAGACAAATTTTGCTTTTTATATTTAACTATAAACTTCATGTTGCTTGAGCGATTACGTAGTTGCTTATGGTGGAGTGTATGTTGCCTTGGTACATAACATTTTCTGCTACCCTTTTTCAAATATTATATTTGCATTAAAGGGATGTTCTCGTCCTGCGGTTGTTAGGCTAACATACGCCAACGTTAACCTAACGACAACGTCACTGGCGTCATGTTTTGCCCTTTCAGAATGGAATAACGCAACTTCATTGGTCACGTCGCGAATTTGGCGCCGCGGTATGGGAGTTACAACGTTCTGCAATCATACTTTTTAGTCAGTTTGTAACTTGCTGAGATGGCATGTAACATTTACATTATTAAGGTTGAGGTTGAGACCTCACCAAATCATAATGTTATTATAACATTACTTTTTAGTGAGGTTAAACTGAAACCACGGACGAGAAAGCCCCTTTAATTCCTTAATCAAAAAATGTGGTTTAAATTCTTATTTACATGATATATTCACAACTCATTTACATGTAATATGCAACGTTATAAATTGTTATTGAAGACATGGGTCTCATATCCTGACTCACATGATACCAGTCAAATTGTATAAGTGTCGTCACATACAGATGGCGCCACCTGCGTCTCACTACATCATCCGGGGCCTCCAGTATATGGTCTGTGCGCATGCTCAACGTGAGAAAACCCCAAGTCCTTTGTGATGATCATTGTCATGGCCACCATTCAATTTGAGATAGGCAAAAACCCAATTTCAGCTATCAGATGGGCCTGTTGTTGTTGCTTAGACCTCACTGGCTCCTAGGTCCTAGGTCCCCCAGGGGGAGCGTCGAGCAGGGGGGGGGCTGCTAAGGATTATGGGTAACTAACAAAATGGACTCCAGAGTGGACTGCCAAGAATTATGGGTAACTAACAAAAAGGATTCTAGTCTCTATTTGCATTGATTAAAACTAGAACGAAAAGGAATAAGGCGTGAATATCTTTTCAAAATAGCCGCTTTTTTTGAAAAATACAATTTTAATGTCATGTTCTTGACCAAGTTTCTTTATAGTTCGGCTTGACTTGATGTCAGGGAAGGCTTGTTTGAACTCTAGAAATTGTGGGAAGGGTGTAATGTTAGAAGCTCTAGCATATCTCAAATCAAGGTTGTCTTCAGATGATGTTAACCATTTAGCCTCATATCGTGATCAAGGTCATAATCATATTTTATGTTTTCATGAAGTCTAGAATGTTTTGTTTTGATGGGATCTCAAATCATCATTAATGTTACTGTGACATACTATTTTAGAAAGTCACAGATTGACCAAAAGAAATAATTGATCACAGAGCAGTACTGTTACATTACAGATTGGCTGGGCAGGGTGTGCCTTTCCCATGTTTGAGATCCGTCGTCAGGGAGACCTGTTGTCAGGGAGACCTGTCGTCAGGGAGACCTGTTGTCAGGTAGACCTGTCGTCAGGGAGACCTGTAGTCAGGTAGACCTGTCGTCAGGGAGACCTGTCGTCAGGGAGACCTGTTGTCAGGTAGACCTGTCGTCAGGGAGACCTGTTGTCAGGTAGACCTGTCGTCAGGGAGTCCTGTAGTCAGGTAGACCTGTCGTCAGGGAGACCTGTCGTCAGGGAGACCTGTTGTCAGGGAGACCTGTTGTCAGGGAGACCTGTCGTCAGGGAGACCTGTAGTCAGGTAGACCTGTCGTCAGGGAGACCTGTCGTCAGGGAGACCTGTTCTTAAGTAGACCCATTGTCAGGGAGACCTGTTGTCAGGGAGAACCTGTTGTCAGGAAGGCCTGTTGTCAGGAAGGCCTGTTGTCAGGGAGAACCTGTTGTCAGGAAGACCTGTTGTCATGGAGACCTGTCATCAGGGAGACCTGTCGTCAAGGAGAAGGCGAGCTGCTTGATTCCCCCGACCACAGGTCTGACAAATGGGCGTCTGCTGTTTCCCATTGTTCTATTTTAATGTGGTTATCTTTCCATTCATCATGTGACTGCCGTGTTTTCCCTATGGCCTTCTCTTGGCGCCGCCACTGGGGGAGGGAGAGGTGTGGAAAATGGGAGTTGGACCGTCATAGGGATTGTAAAACTGGTATCTGGTCAGTTTGGAGCTATATATATGTAGGCAGGCAGAGGAGAAAAAGGTCCTTGGGAGAGCAGGTCCCCTCCCCCCGAATCACACTATAGTACATACACGTTTCTAAATACACATTGTCAGGGAACACAAATGTAAGAAACACAAATAATGGAAAATAAAACGACGAGTAGCCCAGCAGGTAAAGATGGCCAATAGCTAGGGAATGGAGAGACGGTTCATTGCATGTTACGAGCAAAGCAGCTGAATAACATTGATGTCCTATGACAATTATATTTGATCATTCTGTGCAAGGCTTGAAATGCAAACTGATTAACCAACACTGGGAGATCTGATATATCAATAGGAGAATTCAAAGATAACCAAATTGTCGTTGTTATTTGGTTTTCAAATTAAAAATTGTTTTGAAAATCAAAATAATTCCTTTTGAATATTGTCCCATTATTGTCTTAACCTATTTTCATCTCAAAGCCAGCTTTGTAAAATAAAAACTGAATGCACCGTATTTTAGAGATAATAAATATGTTAGTCTGTGTCTGTGACACGTTACAAGTGCGGGATCCGGCCCGGAGAAGCTAGAGAGAGGCTGAAGATAGATGGATTTAGTAGAGAAATGACAGTTCGTGTTTTGGCACACCCCACTGTTTCAAACCCCAGGGGTGGCCGGTCCTGATCCCCGCCGATAGCCCTGAGACCAGGGGAGGTGTATATATAATATATAACAGACAGGCGCCTGTGGGTTGACGGGTCCCTCCACCACCTTAGGTCTTGGGCGGGGGACTTGGCAGACCCTAGGGCGCCGTTTGATTCAATCTGTGCTACAGTCCCCCGGTGATGTCTGGGGGCCTCCTGCAGGCCCTCCCCACCCCCACGACCCCTGGTGGCCACTATACAGCTCTGCCCCCTACGTATATAAGGGGGACGTCCAGCGCTCCCCCTGGTGCCATCTGAACATACTACAGCTGCTTCACATTGGGAGATGTTGTCTGATATGTCCTAGAGTAGCCTATGGTACATCTCTGAGATATAGAAAGGATACTGGTAGGTTTTTTTTTTCATTTTTTGTAACAAATATCAAGGTAGGCCCCCTATTCATTGTTTTCTTTTATCTGATACCACATCTAACTTCAGTGTATGATTAATAGACATTATGGAATAACAATATTATGCCATAAAAGCTACATCACATCCAAACGAATATATTTATAGCTCTATAATGTGTATGTCCAGTAAGTTCTCATGAGTGCAATAATGTTTCCGTATGGATTTGAATAGTGTCAAATTGCCATGGTAACTCTACAATCAACATGTACAATAGCTATAGTTGTGATATCATCAAGACACCTTTATGATTATTCTGTGACGTAGCTGTCATTTCTCAAACATAAATTTTTGATCCTTGTTTCCTTTCTTTTTATTTGTTTTGATTCCCTCATCAAGTGGGTCTTTCCTAAAGGGTCAGTCGACCAAAACAACAAAAAAAACACTTACCAACCCTACGCCTATCTCACAGTGTGAACAGGCCCCTTTATATTGAGGTATTATTGATGGACATAAGGTCGTTGCTATAGCAATAGTCACCTGCGAACTGTCCAGTTGAATTGGCGCTGGTTGGCGACGGGCGATTTGCAACCACAGAGACAGGCCGAGGGAACCAGCATTCTGTCTGCTCGGTCAGCCGTAAGGGGGCGCCCCGATGAATACTGTATGGCGGCGACAAATGTGGACCTTGGACGGGAAAACGGGAATAAAATCATATGGATCCGCCACAATCGATACAAACGAGGCTCGGCTGTGTCACGTGACGAGCCTCGCTCCCATTGTCGCCTTTCGCGCATGCGCAGTTGACGCGGTTTGCGTTGACGCAAGGGTGGGAGAGAAGAGGAACGCTTGATTCGATTTAGCGCCTCTGCACCCTCAGAATCTCCTGCATCCCCTTCTCCTAACCCCCCGACCCCTCCCCTGCCGTCTGTGGTGGTGTCGGGTGTTGCTGGTTGTTGTACTACGGTGGCCGAGAAGAACAAATTACGTTGCCAGAGAAGCACTGTTTGATGGGAGATGAGGGTATGTTTTCGACACATGCCCCACTGTTAGGGGTGTAGATGGGGGGTCCCCATGTCGCATGTCGAATTTAAGAAATGACTGTGTCGCATGTCCCTAAGTTTTAAATATTCATGTCGATTTTAAGAACCCTCCATGTCGCATGTCGAATTTAAGGGATAGCCTGTGTCATGTCCTTTATTTTTCTTCTTCATGTCACTAACCTCCATGTCGCATGTCGAATTTAAGAAATAGCCATGTCGCCCTGTCGATTTTAAGGGTCTACCCCCATACTGTTTGATAAGAGAAGAGCTGCATTCAGATAGGGGATGAGGGTATGTTTTAGACAAACGCAATACTTTTGGATGATAAGAGTTTGGTAGTTTGAAGTAGTAGAATACAGTAGTACACTTGTAATCTTCTTTATTATACTTAGGTAAACAAACACCTGATTCAACGTGGCTGGCTCCATTCCGTGCGCGGCAAGACAGGGCCCCTTAGGTATACACAAATAGTACCTCTTATATAATAAAAAATAGACCTTCCAGCCACTATGCGCTACGACAAAGAGCTACATTCAGATGAGACAAGAGAGTCTGTTTTAGAGACATGCCTTAGGCCCTTACCTGTTTGATGAGTGATGACTGTATTTCATTCACACGGCTCAGCTGAAGTCGTCAGATGAACCCTATCATATTTTATTTTGTGCTTCTCGGCCACCGTAGTAGCAGGGTGTTGTGTAGAGGCGTGGTATAACCCTCTGTAGGGAGTAGGCCCCTCCAATGGCCGCGCTGATTCAGACATCAACTTGACCTGTTTGATGAGCGATGACGGTATTTTAGACACACGCCTCAGCTGAAGTCGTCAGAGGAACTCTAGTACATTTATTTTGTACTTCTCAGCCACCGTAGTAGCAGGGTGTTGTGTAGAGGCGTGGTATAACCCTCTGTAGGGAGTAGGCCTCTCCAAAGGCCTCGCTGATTCAGACATCAACTTGAACTGTTTGATGAGCGATGACGGTATTTTAGACACACGCCTCAGCTGAAGTCGTCAGAGGAACCCTAGTACATTTATTTTGTACTTCTCAGCCACCGTAGTAGCAGGGTGTTGTGTAGAGGCGTGGTATAACCCTCTGTAGGGAGTAGGCCCCTCCAAAGGCCGCGCTTATTCAGACATCAATTTGCGTGCGGCGCGCGCGGCTTTTAGCTGATTAGGGCGGCGTGTTTTGCACCTGTGTTATGTTGGTCTAGATGATACATCACAGGGGTTAATAATTCATGGGGATGACACATGACTGCTGGGGCCTGCCCCTCCAGGGTGAGAGGGGTGTAGGGAGGGGGGCAGTATACACCTTTCCCATGAACCTGCGCAGTCCACCAGTCTCCCCACTTTTGGGGCTTTTTGTAACTAAGTGGCTTCACTTCCTATACCTTAATAATAGGAATTCCCTAAAAAGGTGTTTCAAATATAATAAACCAGGGGGCGCCACCTTAAAGATCCAGTGACACGACCTGAGGTACCTATCAAATCACTTTGAATGATAGTCATTTGAAGCCATCAGTGCAATACAAATGATCGTAACCTCTCTCCTTTTAAAGATATTCAAAAAAAAGAGTACACTCAATTCTCCCTACCACGGATAGCTGATTTACTGCATTTTAGACACCTGCAGGTTAATTTTGACTGATTTTGTAGACAAAAACTCTGGAAAAACTATAGAAAATTTACAAATATTTGCTATAAATCTTTGCGAAATGAATGAATTATCAAACCAACTTGAAAAATATTAAATATTGATAGGTATGAAATGGAAAAATGGTCAACGCTAGTTTTTCATTATTCTAAACCAAAGTTATGCCATGATTTTTGAAAATTTCTATACTTAAGCCTTGTGACTTGTCTACATATTTACCAGAATGCACCTTGATTTAGGCTAGTCTGCAGGTACACCACAATAAATAAGCTATCCGTGGTTGGGAGAATTGGACAGTCTCAATGGCCATGGACTACTGGACATGCCGGAAGTGACGTAGCAAGATGCTTAAGTATAGGATATACTTCTCCCAGTCATGTTATTTGAGACTCATACAGAGCTAGCTATTATAATCCATAGCGACGAAGATGGCTAGATTTAGTGCACTTCTATTGTAGTTTTAATACAGTAGGTGTGATTGAGTGTATAGGTAAGCTATTGTTAGGTTGAATAAGCCATGCTTTTGATGATGGCGCGAAGACACTCTCACGCCTCACCCATAGTCCCTAAACACGTGCATTTCACAGCTTGTATTGTAACAGGGGCGGATTTTATCAGTGGCGCAGCTACCATGACGCAGAAACCCAAAAGTGCGCACTCAAAGTGATAGATTATTGAAAGGTTATATCGTATAATAAGTCCAAATGTGTGTGTGCATATGATCACTTTCGGTGACCCAATATTGAGCAGAAAGGTGACGGAAGAGCGTAGCTTTTTAGGTAGTTCAACTAAACTTTTGCCCAGGAACATGAAGTGATAACATTTATAATCATATTCAGAACTATAGCTACGTTTGTATTTATCATCAGTACATAAAATTTGATGTGTGCATGTCAAGTGAGAGTTCGCATTCTTATGAAAAATAAAGGCCATGGAAGGTACAGGCGGAATTCCATATATTGTAAGCCAGAAAGTTAGTTTTCTTCAGTCAGGTATAACACATTACGAGCTTATTATAATTACAAACACGTGAGGTATTGAAAACAAATACGAAATTTAATTGATCACTTGAAATATTGATTTCCAATAGCCCTAAACACATGTGCATATACAAAATATGCTGCCGGACAAAGGCATCTTGTGACGTCACAACATGGCCAGCAGTCAGGGGTGCGAGTCTGAGCAGCAACACCTGACTGACCCATGTACAGGTGTTAGTAGTGGCCGTCTTGTCGCATTGCAGAACCCAGTGAACCTCATACCTATACCATGTCATTTCTATAGCTACACACTACAACTTTATGATCATGATAGATTGGTTCATGCCTTTCAGGATAAGACTGCATGCACAATTCGGGAGTTACAGGTACTGGCAGGAGCAAGACGTTGGGGTCATCTGTGGCGAGACTACAAGGTCAGAATATTCACCGATAATACCCAGGTCATGGCTATGGTCAACACTGGTCGAAGTACCAGTTGTGTGTGTATGTGTTGGATAAGAGAACTCTTTTGGCTCAGCTTTGTACATAATTTCCATCTTGTAGCCAGCAGAGTTACATCTTGTGATAATGTGGTCCCAGACTTTCTTTCTCGTTTCTTCGATACTAGACGTAAGGCTCCAATACCAGGTTATCTTACTCGGGACCTTTGTTGTTTCAGGTCTGGAGACCTTACGGACCCAGTTGAAACATTACCAGGGGAGCTGGATGGCTGAGTCGTCCAAGTCAACCAGGAACTCCCAATGGAGACACTATTTGAAATTTTGTTCTCTGTATGAGCAGGTCCCCTTGCCTGCCTCTCGTGATACTGTTTTATTGTACTTGGCTTTCATGGCCCAGAGTTTCAAGTATGTTTCAATTGTCAATTACCTATCGGCCCTGTGGTTGTTGCACAAAGTTAACGGTTTGTCACACATTGATCCCAATGACTTCGAGATCAAAATGACGCTTAGAGGTATTAGGCGTGTAATAGGGGACAAGGTTGAGCAGGCTCGCCCTTTGTCAGTATATGAATTAGAGCTCATTTTTCATTGCTTGGATATGTCAAAGTCAGAGGATCTGGCTTTTTGGTGTGCTTTGATCTTATGTTTCCGCGGTCTACTTCGCAAATCGAATGTTGTTGAAGAAGAGATGGCTGTTAAGGTTAAGGACCTCACTTTCTTTGACTGGGGTGTTTTAGTCACACTCCACCGCACAAAAACAATTTCTTTTTGTGAGAGGACCCTGGAAATTCCATTCACGGTTATTCCAGGTTCCCCATTTTGTGTTGCCCATTTTGTTTCCCTTCTCATTACTAGTATTGAGTTGTCTCAGGCAGACCACCTAATTTCTTACCGTACAAACGGTCGTTTGGTTAAGGGTACTTATACGTGGCTATGTAAAAAAATTAAGCATGTATGTCAACTGTTGGGGTTCGATTCGTTTACGACACACTCCCTACGCCGAGGAGGAGCAACTGCTCTGTCGGAGGCTGGCTTCTCTCTGATGGACATCAAAAACCTGGGGGACTGGAAGAGCATGTCAGTTCTTCTATACCTAACTAAGACCCCAGCTTCTCGTATTGAGTTCGACCAGAAAGTGGTGGCTAGTCTCTTCAGACGCTGACAGTTATGTTCTGATTTGTGTTGGGCGGTTGGCAGTTTTCCCAGTTTATTGTCTAATATCGTTAATAAAACACTACTGGGATTTGCCCAACACTGCCTCCTCTCATTATTATCTACTACTTACTGCACCAGCCTTCGGGGGGATGGTTTATGATCATGATAGACTCTGTATATCAGAGTATAACTAGCCACCAAGAAGCAGTGCCTCCCCCTAGTGAGAACTGTGTGAACCGGTTGCCAAGGGTGACCACTTTGTATACACTGGTCAGTTCACTCATGGCCACCACAGAGTATAGACCTCAGTTCAGACTCAATTTTTTTCTTTTTCAGTTTTCCCAGTTTATTGTCTAATATCGTTAATAAAACACTACTGGGATTTGCCCAACACTGCCTCCTCTCATTATTATCTACTACTTACTGCACCAGCCTTCGGGGGGATGGTTTATAATCTTTTCAGCATGTAGTAATATCATGTCTCTGGATCTTTAATGAGAAAGGTGCATACACCCTGAGTGAAGCTGTAGTAGATTCAGTGGTGTAGGGAAGACGTCAAAGTTCTCAGGCTGATACTTGATGGGTGTCTTTGTTCTCAGAAGGGTGGAGGTTCTTGGTTCAATGTCCTGTGGCAGAGTATCGCTACTGCATGCGTTTTACATGGAGTGACCACTGAAGTTTACCGGTTAAGCCCCACTCGCCGTGGTGAAAGTGGTTTTTCGTAGACCTCTGCGATCTGCGAACGTTGGCAACGTTGCATTATCATAGCACTCTACGACCAGTTACCTTGGGAAATTATTTAACCTGTTTAATATTTTCGTACAGATCCTGTGCGATTATTACGAAATTACTTGCGAAAATGACCGCAAAGGACCCCGATTTTCAGTGTGAATGCTATACGATCAATTTCTCTAGCCTGCAATCATTTTCTTGCCCTTGAGATTATTATCCTAGGCATGAGACAAAATTTTTGCTAGTCTATGCGACTGGACCATAGGCCACGGCGAATGGGGCTTCACTGACCCTTGCCTCCAATCTATGGCCCCTATCACAACCTTTCAATGGATTGACTGAGTGGAGTGGAGTTAATGCGCCCGAGTGTATTTGATTCCGTCGACATACATAGCGCATTGTTTCTAACCAATGCAAGCAGTAACGTCACAAGCATGTTCTGCAACCATAATGCTTCGGTGAGGTTATGTTATAATAACATTATATTCTGGTGGAGTTGAGACCTTACCAATACAGACTGTTATAACAACATTATTTCTAAGTGACATAATGTAACCAGAATGTTATAATAACATCACAGTGCAACAAGGTAATGTTAGGTTTTAAAGATGTAATTGGGTACCATAAAAAAAAACAGAACCAGAACCAATACGTAGAACTTCATTACAACCTTATGTTAATGTTTAATGTTAGCATTCTTTCCGGGGAATTAAGACCATCCCACATTAGGTATATCCGAGGGTTGGACAAGAGTTTGATGAAATAACCATATGAGCCTTCCTTGTTTCTAAGAGATAGGGTTATAGAAACAAGCAACAATTGTATTTTTCTATATCTCCAAGTATTGCTTAAACATTATGATTTCTTACATTTTATGAATTGACAGGTTTTCCTGTTAGCCAGCCAATCAAAATGCTGTATCTCAGAGCAAGATAAGGTTGGACATTATCATTATGATAGGCTGACAGGTTTAACATTGGTTCCTTTGGTGAAAAGGCCAATATATAAAGCTGCATTTTACAAAATTTGGAAGCAATTTGATAATCAAATTGCTTTGCTTAATTTTCTATTATGCGGTCATCTTCAGCCTAATGCATTTGCGTTGCCCAATTCGTATCTAATTGTCATTCCATTGGCATGAAGATATGTGTTTTCACCAAAACGATTGTACTTGACAATAGGTGACGACCACTAAGGACTATAAAAATTAAGTCATTGTGGGCTGTATGGTTATATCATGAATTCACGAGTTTGAATACTAGGAATTTGTTAATTCTTTAGGTTTTCGTTACAAGAACCCCTATGTGTTACATACCATTGGAAAGGTAATGGAAAATCCTGTCTAATGATATGTAACATGTCTATACTAGAGCCTATTCCTCCTTGCAATTTTAGAAATCAGGAGAAAATCAGAGAGCGTTCTTTAGGGGTTGACAAATACGATGTATACAACCGCATATTAAAACTCAGATACCGCATACACTTCATACAAATGTGTAACATACCCATAACTCAGACCACATAGAGTAAAAGTGGCAACATATTGATCGCATATAATAAGTAAAGAATGCAGATGCTCATTGCATTGGTCTTATTAATAGCACTGGTGCATTACCAGGCCCCAAGATGCTCGGTTGGTAAGAAGTTAACGCTTTGATCAGGAGGTCGATCATCCCGCTGATTGTTTGAGAGATGGTGTTCTTTCAACGCTGTGTCTATGGCAGCTGAAAAAAAGACAATGACAATGGCCCTTCTCAAAGGATTCTGTGTCAGCCCAGAGGGTACAGACTGGTATGAAGTAAGGTTAAGGTATGGACCATTTCTGACTTGAAGCGGTCGTTGATCTCTGCCTGCTTGATTGTACCAAAAATATCCTCCCTTTGCCTTTTCACCTTTTTCTCACTTGTTTTTTTTCATTTATCTAATTCAAGTCTTACATCATCAGTATCATACAAGGGACACAATTAGAAAAGACATAATGATAGACTTCTCCATCAGTTAACTAAGGGTGCTGATATTTGAAAATAGATGGGATGAGAGGAAGAAACAATCGAGGAAGATGAAAATAATGATGATATTAGGGGTTAAGTTACAGGGGGCTCTTTTTCATAATATGAAAAACATTTTATGTATATCTTCAATATAATCTGATCGTACAGATATAACATGTTTCCCTTTCTCCTGTCAGACCACCTTGAGCGACGAACAGCATGAACCACCTACAAGGAACGAACAAAAACACATATATATAGTGCCAATGAGGTAGTTACAAACTTCCCATTTTGTACGAGAAGTTGTATTGAATAGAAAGTATATATATATACATAATTGTTAAACTTATCCTGTATAAGGCCAAGCCTTTCTCATCAGCTTTAAGGAGTCCTCTAAAGACACAGCTGGTGACTTAAGACAGGTCCCCACGTGGCGACTAAACCACAGCGATTAGTGTTGGTCGCCCGCCAAATAAGTAGTTAGTACGTCGTCGGACGACAAGTCGCTGTTGAAAAAAGTTAATGCCACGTTGGGATGCTCTTGCTTCAAATCTTCCAGCAAATAAGGGTCACTTTAATCACCCTGCCAGACGATTTTTTTTTTTTTTTTTTAATTTGTATTTCGGGGACTGGGGGTTCACCATAGGTGATCTTCCTTCCCCTCCCCAAACTTTATACATCAAGATACTAAATCCGAATCAAGTAGTTGTATTGACAAGATTTCAATTGGTCCTTGTAACAAAGGTGAAATCACATAAGGTGAAAACCATTAGCAATTGATGAACATGGATGATTATATGAAATACAGGCATATAATATTCACCGTTTAGATTGTGCCATAGGTGTTAACAAGAGAGTGCATAATTCTGGGCAAGAATTTTGATTTCTCTCTATATTCCATATGTCAGCCGGTAATAAATTTCATTTTATACAAGCACGGTACAATGGACTACATGAAAATTTGGGGTTTACAATTGTAGGGACCGATAGTAGCAAACCATCATGAACACGTGTACGTATTGGTCCTTGGTCCAGCATATCCAGGTTATTAGTTAACAAGAAAGCATATGTAATTAACTGCACTAATTGGCGGTGATTAGAGAAAAATATTAAACATGTCAAATATTTCGCCCAGAAACCACGGCAACTAGTGGTTTAGTCGCCAGACATCACGGCGTCAGTGTTTGGTAAGTCGTCGGACGACTAAACTGCCCAATATCATGTTGGTCGCCGTCGAATTTTCGCACACTAATCGCCCTTTGGGGACCAGGCTTTAGCACAGATGGCACGTATTACACACTAGGTGGCGTGGTTGGGAAACTCCTCCATTATA
This sequence comes from Lepidonotus clava, assembly GCA_936440205.1. Classification (NCBI taxonomy): domain Eukaryota; kingdom Metazoa; phylum Annelida; class Polychaeta; order Phyllodocida; family Polynoidae; genus Lepidonotus; species Lepidonotus clava. Next base: position 46,979,976 of record OW387147.1, read on the forward strand.
AAATGTACATGGTTAAGGTAAAGAATAGGGACTGTGTGGTCTTCCATCATAGACGACCCCTGTCTTGGTCCAGGAGGGGCATCTAGGGACCTGTTATTGATCATTACTGATTAGGCGCTTGGCAGCAGGGCTAGGATAGCGTAGCTTTTTACAAAGGTGTTCAACACGTAGTCAAAACAAAACTGTAAATGAAAACCGAATGATAGACTATGTAGTTTTATTTGGCTATTGTCCAAAAGATGCATGTATAGATTGATCTAAAGATCTGTGTATTTTAGAACGTGCAGTTAGTTTGTTACCTGAGGCAAAAAAAAATCTAAATAGGTTACAGAGTTAGCCAAATCCAGCCTTTGTCATATAAAACAATAGTTAGATACAGCGACTCTCCTGGCAACTTATCCCCTTTGTTACTTGTAAAAGAAAGTAGTATAATTGCATGGAGAGAGAATTATGTATTCTATATCTGTTGCTTAAGCCCCATACCCACTAGGCGATTTAACTGGCGACTGGTGACGGGCAACTGCCAATATAGTGGTAATATCATCACCATGTAAAATCACATGTTTGTATGTAACATTTCAATATTACATACTAACATATGATCTGAATTGGTAACAATTTTACCAGCTATTCTGGCAGTTGCCCATCACCAGTCGCCGGTAAAATCGCCTAGTGGGTATGGGGCTTTAGGCGAACCGGCTGTAAACACAATACCGTGTATGCGACGTTGTGCATATATAATGTAGATGTGTGTACGACATCGCCTGAATAAGATTAAGTATGTACACAAGAAGTCATACCATCCATAAATTCCCATTTCGATACACTACAAACTTGTTGTGTGTAAAATAGAATCAATATAAGTGACAACTTATATAGATGTAGAATGCTGAATGCCCATCTGAACCCAAACCAGTTATAAACGCGACGTCGCATATATGCGTTGATACTACAGGCTATATTCCACCTTGTGGTAGCTCTCATTTGTGGTCCCTCCATTTGCCCATTGCAAGGAGTTTACGGTTTTGATACCAACATGTTGGTATCTGGTACCACAAGCAAACCTTAAGCCCCATACCCACTAGGCGATTTCAGATCACCTGTTACTATGTAATATTGAAATGTTACATACTAACAGGTGATCTGAATTGGTGATGATATTACCACTATTCTGACAGTTGCCCATCGCCAGTCACCGGTAAAATCGCCTAGTGGGTATGGGGCTTTAGAAATCCTTTATAAAGTAGCAGGTGCCGCAAGCAGGTGCTTCAAACAGGTGCCATAAACACCTATATTCCACATTGCGGCACCCTACAGCAAGCAGGCTGTTTGTTTGAGGTTTTCATTTAACCTTTCACTTTGTTTCTGTGGCATTTTTTTGTGAATTTATCACCAATTGAAGTCCCTACTTTAGTCAATAGAATCCACACCAAAGAGGATATGGTACATTTTTCAGTTTTAAAGACATAAAAGAGGGTTTTAAATCAAGGAACCCTTAAAAAGGGAGCTTAATGATATAGATTAAGGCCTGAGGCAACTAATCCCCTCCGCCAAAGGGTGATAATCATTTTAAATATCAATAAAACACTCTTTTCATCAAATATACAAACCCTGTGAAAGGACAATTTATCCTCTCAGAGGAAATCATGTGAACAATTGCGACCATTCTTAAAAGGGAGTTCTCAAAAACATCATTTAAAATTCAGTCAATTTGCTCGATTAACTCACTAAATCTAGATTTGCCCTAGATGGTTCATGAAGAATCTGTTTTCCCCAGGGCTTACTCTTTGTAACTTGAGAGCTCTGTTTTTCATAGCCATGAAACTTGTGGGCAGTAGGGTTGTGGGCTAGGTTGGGGGCAGTTGGGGCTGGGTTATGGGCAGTGGGGGCTGGGTCGTGGGCAATGGTGGCTGGGTTGAGGGCAGTAGGGGCTGGGTTGTGGGCAGTGGGGGCTAGGTTGTGGGCTGTTGGGGCCTGGGTTGTGGGCAGTGGGGCTGGGTTGTGGGCAGTGGGGGCTTGGTTGTGGGCAGTTGGGGCTGGGTTGTGAGCAGTGGGGGCTGGGTTGTGGGCAGTGGGGGCTGAGTTGGGGGCAGTGGAGTCTGGGTTGTGAGCAGTGGGGGCTGGGTTGTGGGCAGTGAGGACTGGGTTGTGGGCAGTGGGGGCTGGGTTGTGGGTTGTGGGGGCTGGGTTGTGGGTTGTGGGGGCTGGGTTGTGGACAGTAAAGCCTGGGTTATGGGCAGTGGAGGCTGGGTTGTGGGCAGTGGGGCTGGTTTGTGGGCAGTAGGGGCTGGGTTGTGGGCAGTGGAGGCTGGGTTGTGCGCAGTAGGGGCTGGGTTGTGGGCAGTGGGGGCTGGGTTGTGGGCAGTGGGGGTTGGGTTGTGGGCAGTGGGGGCTGGGTTGTGGGCAGTGGGGGCTGGGTTGAGGGCAGTGGAGTCTGGGTTATGGGCAGTGGGGGCTGGGTCGTGGGCAGTTAGGGCTGGGTTGTGAGCAGTGGGGGCTGGGTTGTGGGTAGTGGGGGCTGGGTTGGGGGCAGTGGGGGCTGGGTTGGGGGCAGTGGAGTCTGGGTTGTGAGCAGTGGGGGCTGGGTTGTGGGCAGTGGGGACTGGGTTTGTAGGGGTTGTGGGCAGTGGGGGCTGGGTTGTGGGCAGTGGGGCTGGGTTGTGGGCAGTTGGGGCTGGGTTGTGGGCAGTGGGGGCTGGGTTGTGGTCAGTAGGGGCTGGGTTGGGGGTAGTGGGGGCTAGGTTGGGGGCAGTGGGGGCTGGGTTGGGGGCAGTGGGGGCTGGGTTGTTGGCAGTGGGGGCTGGGTTGTGGGCAGTGGGGATGGGTCGTGGGCAATGGGGGTTAGGTTGTGGGGAGTGGGGCTGGGTTGTGGGCAGTAGGGGCTGGGTTGTGGGCAGTGGGGGCTGGGTTGGGGGCAGTGGAGTCTGGGTTATGGGCAGTGGGGGCTGGGTTGTGGGCAGTGAGGACTGGGTTACGGGCAGTAGGGGCTGGGTCGTTGGCAGTTGGGGCTGGGTTATGGGCAGTGGGGGCTGGGTTGTGCGCAGTTGGGCTGGGTCGTTGGCAGTTGGGGCTGGGTTATGGGCAGTGGGGGCTGGGTCGTGGGCAATGGAGTCTGTGTTGTGGGCAGTGGGGGCTGGGTCTTGGGCAATGGGGGCTGGGTTGTGGGCAGTGGGGGCTGGGTTGTGGGCAGTGGAGGCTGGGTTGTGGGCCGTTGGGGCTGGGTTGTGGGCAGTGGGGCCTGGGTTGTGGGCAGTGGGGCTGGGTTGTGGGCAGTGGAGGCTGGGTTGTGGGCAGTTGGGGCTGGGTTGTGGGGCCTGGGTTGTGGGCAGTGGGGCTGGGTTGTGGGCAGTGGGGGCTGGGTTGTGGGCTGTTGGGGCTGGGTTGTGGGCAGTGGGGCTGGGTTGTGGGCAGTGGGGGCTGGGTTGAGGGCAGTTGGGGCTGGGTTGTGGGCAGTTGGGGCTGGGTTGTGGGCAGTTGGGGCTGGGTTGTTGGAAGAAGGGGCTGGGTTGTGGGCAGTAGGGGCTGGGTTGCGGGGAGTAGGGGCTGGGTTGTGGGCAGTTGGGGCTGGGTTGTGGGCAGTAGGGGCTTGGTTGTGGGCAGTGGGGCCTAGGTTGTGGGCAGTGGGGCTGGTTTGTGGGCAGTGGGGGCTGGGTTGTGGGCAGTTGGGGCTGGGTTGTGGGCAGTGGGGGCTGGGTTGTTGGAAGAAGAGGCTGGGTTGTGGGCAGTGGGGGCTGGATTGTGGGCAGTTGGGGCTAGGTTGTGGGCAATGGGGGCTGTGTTGTGGGCAGTAGGGGCTGGGTTGTGGGCAGTGGGGGCTGGGTTGTGGGCAGTGGGGGCTGGGTTTTGGGCCGTAGGGGCTGGGTTGTGGGCAGTGGGGGCTGGGTGGTGGGCAGTGGGGGCTGGGTTGTGGGCAGTTGGGGCTGGGTTGTGGGCAGTTGGAGCTGGGTTGTGGGCAGTTGGGGCTGGGTTGTGGACAGTGGGGCTGGGTTGTGGGCAGTTGGGGCTGGGTTGTGGGCAGTGGGGCTGGGTTGTGGGCTGTAGGGGTTAGGTTGTGGGCAGTGGGGGCTGGGTTGTGGGCAGTTGGGGCTGGGTTGTGGGCAGTGGAAGCTGGGTTGTGGGCAGTCATGGTTGGGTTTGGTTCAGTAGGGGCTGGATTGTGGTTACCTGGGGTGGGTTCTAAGAGCTGAGGCTTGGATGTTGGCATTTTAGCGTACATTGTGGGCAGTGGGGTTTCTGTTGTTGGAAGTAGGGTCTGGCTGATGGGACTCTTAGAAGGCATTGGGTTCTTATTAGCATTATCAGAAGATTGGGAAACAAGGTATTTTGTCTGTCATTTAGAGCGATCTAAGAGAGATTCCTTGCAAAATATAATTATTTCTTAGCACATGGAAAGGTCTTTCTCAGCAAGAGACAATTGTAAAAGCACCGAGCAAAGCAGGTCTCGCCCCATCCTAATCACATAAGGCGACTCTGGTTTCGGGCTAAGGCAGTGAGTGTTGGGTTGAGAGACAGGTGGAATTGATGGACGGACAGCAGGCCCCACCAGGATGGAGAGATGGATGGACAGGCTGTGATTTATCCCCACATGTTATGTGTGGGTGACGATCCGTTACCGCTCCTGTTACGATGTTCATTAAGATCCAACAGTCTGCCAGGAGCCCGTGACGGACTGCCGGGGACTGCCGGGGACTGCCGAGGGGCCAGAGCCACTGACAGGGCTAGATTGCCATGAGGAATGGCTGTCAGGATGGAGAAATGTATTAATTACTGGGCCTGTGATTCTGTACCATCCCTGTAGGATGGACTCTAAGTGGAGAAACTGTCAAGATGAGTGTGGTGCCCGTCGGCTTCAGTGAAGGTTAACGTGTCTCTTGTGTCTTTACATATACATGTATACTGGAAACCCTTCTCTCTTGTATTTTTTTCTGCTTCATTACTTAAGGATTTGGCACTTGTTTGTTCCAAAGGAAGCAAAGGATTCTATACCTACGATGTAACTTTATTAACGGCTGTGGAAAATGCAAGGTTGAGGAAGCAAAGACACAATGAAATTAACATAATTTATTTTCCCAACCAGCTTGCAACGTAACAGAAACATTCTGCAACCATACGTTTTTAGTCAGTTTGTTACTTACTAAGATGTCAAGTAACAATTACGTTATTGATGGTGAGGTTGAAACCTCACCAAATCAGAATGTTGTTATAACATTACTTTTTGGCAAAACCAAAACAGAATGCTATAAGAACATTCTGTTTGGATAGAAGAATGTAACCAGAACATTGTAATAACATCAGAGTGCAACATCATTGCAGTATGTTGCAGCAACATAATTGGAAGTCATCAAAAGAATGTAACAAGAACCAAATACAAAACCAACCAGAATGTTGCTGCTATGTTATAATATGATAACGTCACATCCTTGGCTGGGACTATATGAATGGATGGAGAAATGTAAGGTTAAGGACACAAAGACAATATGAGGTTAACATATTTTTCCTTTCATAATTTTTTCCATGATGACCATAGACATTTCCTCGAATCACATGTGAAAACGTGAAAACCAGGAGGAAACCTGATATTTATTGCAAAAAGAATCCTCTAAAATAGTACTACGTGAATAAGGTTATAATGACGATATCTGCTCTCCCCGCCTCTCAGAAGGTGATTCGGTGCGGGTTGCGGCCAAGGTTGCTTCAGGGTATCTTTGGCGTGGAGCCAATACTGGGTTACACCTTTGAGACGGAAAATCTATTTGAGGTCATGGTAATATGAGATTGTGGGTGCGAGATGATATCTGGGAGGGGTTTGAGTGAGCAAGTCAAAGCAAGAGGCACAAAGTTTGTATTTCCCTGAGGGTAAGCTGAGGGGGAAATTAGTATTATGTAAAACAGCGAGGAATCTTCTTAATTGTTAGTTATAGCTGCTGCCTTTACATCATTTTAGACCTTACTTTATGATACATTCAATTCTAAGTAAAATCAATATAACACGTGTATGTGTGTTTTAATGTGTATAGATGTCTGTTAAGATGTGTCATGTGTTAGTGCGTTGTACATGTCTTGTGCCTATCTCCTAAAAGAAATGTGATCACAATTAACCTTTGGATGCTCATAAATGATATCAATTATGTTGAGACAGACACGTGACTCCTATGTTTTGTCACGCCACTTGAATGGATAATTTTGCTTTAAATCTCCCCCTATACATATGCTTTACACCAAAGAACATGCCCAAAGCCGGGACCAGCCCCCCCCCCCCCCCCCCCCACCCCGCCCAACCCCCCCCCCGCCCCCCGCCCAATGGCTCTTTGTCCCTATAGTACATATAAAGGGGAGGCGACCGTCTATTTCTGAGCGACCCCTATCGGCAAACAGTCACCCAGTCACTTCAGTCGGGTCCCTCCGTTGTTTGGGAGGGGGGCACTTAATCATATTTGAATGTAGATACGATCTGTACATGTGAAACTACAGCCCCCCTCCCCCCCCCCCCCCAGCCAAAAATATGCAGGTTTTGTGGCCATAATTGTATTTCTGAGTTCATTGATTCGTTTAAGAGGTATTATGAAGGAATCGAATGACAAAAACCTTTAATAATCTTTCAAACACAAAAACAAAAATTCAAGAGCATGCATGATTGAATTAATCTGTCGGTAGTCTTTTCACATCTATATAGATAAAGCATTGTTTCTTCATCTAACCTCTGGAAGACCATGTAATTAAACTACGTGGAGAAGTTCACAAAATTTCAACAACAAAAAGAAAAAATATCTAGAATGGAAATCAATAAATCATTGACAGCTCCCCTAAAAAGGATTTTTTTTATATATGACAACCTCCCTTTTTTAGCCAAATTGACAATTCACAGCTACAGCCACTGCAGATTCCCACCACAGTTTGTACCCATATCTGAACCAAGTGCCCCCCCCCCCCAACAAGGTTGTCGACTAGGGGCTCTCAGACCCCTCTTTGCCCCCCCCCCCCTCCCCTCCCCCATCCCCCCTCCCCCCCCCCCCCTCCTGGCGGCTCTGTTTCCATGGCGTCTGGTGTTTCTTCACCCTGGAGGAGATAATTCAGCGTCACGCGAACACGGAGGGAAGCGTCGCTTTTCTCGACGCGTCGCGGGCTAAAGAGGTCGGGGTGATGTGGGGTGTGTGTGTGTGGGGGGGGGGGGGGGGTGTGATGGGGGACGCCACACCCTGCTAGGGTATCGGTGAATGGTCTCAGAGGAGGGGCTACACTACACGACACATGTGGCCCTATGCACAATGTTTTTCTTGGCAACGAAAATAATATTATTAATGAGACGTTTCGTCTTTACTTTTTTCGGAACAACAATCATTTTGCAACAATCTTTTCTATATTTAGAATGCCCTCAAAGAGCTGTAACTTTTACTGAATTTTGTCTAATTTTTCCCTTTTTTATGTTGAAAACGTATGGTCCTTCCTCCTCAGAAGGCAACCGTGAAGTCCCTTTTTATATCAATTTCCAGAATTCAATTTCATTCATTAGAACCAGAGATTTTACAATTTTCATAACAACGGAAATTTTTGTAACAACAAAACTGTTCGTTATGCTATCTTAAATTTATCCTCACAACGAAATTATTTTTTGCAACGGGCCAATGGGGATCACCTCAGTTGGCAACGTGTTGGCGGAGGATAATCCTATACTGTTTTTTTAGGATGGTCACTACACCACCTTTGTTCATGGAGCAATTTATAAGAAAACTAAGATATAGAAAAAAAAGAAAAAAAGAAAAGGGGGGCCTCAGGGGCACAGTTCCCGATTTCTAATCAATATTTGCAGCACATTTTCAGCAAAACCTGATATTTAAATTATCATTGTTGTCTGAAGAGTAGTCTTCTAATTTGTGTATACACTTTGACCGGCTCTGGTGCCCGACGCTCGTCCCCTCTTGTTGTGGTACGTTGACTAGCGAATGGCTCCCAACGCATGCCATGTGTTCGACCCATACATTGTTTTTTATTAACTTGTTTATCGAGGGATGATTCATTTAAGCAACCTACATATATCCATTTATCAAACACATTAAAGCAGGTTCCAACCTACCCAAATGATCACAATGATCTATCGTAACAACGATAATTTGAAGATTACGTTTTTACGCTATTGTCATTATAACGATACCCCTATTATCTTTGTTTCTACTAGATCAAATTTAATTCTCTAAATTGATATATGACGGGTCATTCTAGGGCTATATTCTATAAAAAAAATAACAGTTAATTACGAAAATTTCCATTGTTACGAGAATAGTAAAAAATCTCTGGTTCTAATGCATGAAATTGAATTCTGTAAATTGATATAAAAAGGGAAAAAATCAGTAAAAGTTACGGCTCTTTGAGGGCATTCTAAATATAGAAAAATACATTGTTGTAAAGCGATTGTTGTTACGAAAATAATTGCAAATAATTTATTATTGAACAACGAAAGGTTTCACAAATAATATTATTTTCGTTGCTAGGAAACCCATTGTGCAATGGTCCACAGACGATTGTAATAATTGTCGGTCCATGTAAACCCCCCTCGTGCAACAATCGGTCAGTCTGATTGCAGCTTTGGCCTTTTCTGTCCATATGGATCCCCACTGACGGCAAATAAACGATGACGGAAATAGGGAGAACATTCACAGTTTGACACCTTTTAAGGGGGCGTTCACACAGAACGACACAATCATTATGATAATTATCAATAAGCCCATCCCAGTTCATACCAACATTAAGGTTAACTATGCTTGAAATATTTTCAAAATTGCTTCTACGTTTATTCCCTGAAGACAGGTGTATAACATGAAATTAACCAATGTAATTTGGTTGACCGATTGCTTTTAAAAATAGTAAAATACAGCTTTATGATATTGACCTTTTCCCATAGGAATCAATGTTAAAGCCAATCAGCCAAGCCTATAATGTCAAACCTTATTTTGCCCTGATATACAGCAGTTTGATTGGCTGGCAAATCTGCAAGTCTGTCAATTGATAATGTTTAAGAAATTATATTGGTTAAGCGGTGCTTGAGGATATAAAATAACACAATTCTTGCTTATTTCAGTAACCCCAACATTTGGAAACAAGGATGGCACATACAGTTATTTTGTCCAACCCTTGTCCGACCCTAGGATATGCCCAATGTGGGATGGGCAATGTGGGATCCAGTGCGACAAGGGTTATGACAGAATCAGTAATGAGAACATGTGTGAACATCTTGTATAAAGGCCATATTCCATATACCGAAAGTGTGCGCCACCGATATTGATCATTCCCATGGAAACGTTCTTTATCTGGAGGCCACGATTTCGGCACGATTTCAGTGGCCAAAAGGGACATATCGGCGGCTGAAGGTGCATTATTGGTGGCCAGTCCAAAATCAGCAGGAAATAACGACCAACATGTTGGTAAAATATTATCAGTGAAGCTGCCGATTATATATCTGCACTGCCGAAAGTACAGCAGCCAAAATTGGCAGCGTACTTTCGGTATGTGGAATACAGCCTTTACTCTAGAAGGTCAAAAAGCTGTCTTAAGGGTCGGAACCAAAATCGTAACCAGAATCATTTTCAGATTCTTTTTCATTATACTATCGTAACCCTAGTCGTAACTGTAAGAATCGTAGGGTGTGAATGGTCTTTCAGCCCTATGAAGTTGTCCTAGTTATATAAGGGTCCCGATAGCCTTACGATAGTTCAAGCAAAATTTCCATTTGTTATGTCTTTATGTAGGGTCGCATTATATTTTCTAAAGGTCTGTCTTGATTCTCCGCCGATATCACGGAATCATCGACGTGTGGCTATCGTGATGTGCTAACCGGGCTTATGGTGACACAAGTAGGGGTGAAATTCACAAAGGAAACATTCTCTAGTTGATGACCAGCTATTAACCGAGCCATGTTAATTGTAATTCAGGTAATTCATTTCCAATTAATCACAGCCCTGAAATGGAGAGCCGAGCGTAGAAATTCTAATTATATCTGATGTGGCACCTTGTGAGGGGAAGTAATCTCTAGTTGGATTATTATTCCTGATCCTCAGGCTCTAGAAGTAACATGCAATGTTATATGATGCTCTCTTTGCATGACACTGCAAAGAAATGGCGCAGTGGGGTTTGGACTTGGCATTCTTCACTGAATCGCACCCCCTTTCTTGATGCTGTCAGAGTCTTAAGGCCATATTCCACTTTGCGACGTTTTGCTTGCGCTGGGCATTTTACTAGCGGTGTTTGGCCCCACCGCAAGTAAAAACAGGGACCACAAGGTGGAATATAGGATTTCACTAGCGGTGGCTCTTGCTGTGAGCCACCACAAGTGGGCCAGCGCAAGTCATTTATATAGGTTTTCTATTAATGTTTGTGGTGGCAGAAACGAACATGTTCGTTTCTGAAACGCAGGTTACTTGCGGTGGCTTAACAGCCCACCGCTAGTGACCAACCACCGCATAGTGGAATATGGCCTTATAGCTCTATTCGCATAATGGGCGGATACAGGGGGGTCCACAGAGTCCAGACCCCCCTCCCTTTTGGTGGACCACTAAACTACAAAAAGAAGGGAAAATGCCGTGCGCATCTGTGCAAATGCACATAGTTTTAGTACTTAGCCTATCCCAGCCAGCTTGCAATAACAGAAACAATCTGCAACCATACTTTTCTAGTCAGTTTGTTACCTACTAAGATGGCACCTAACAATTCATTGAAACCTCACCAATTCAGAACGTTATTATAACATTCTTTTTTGGTGAAGTTAGAATGAAACCAAAACAGAACATTATAAGAACATTCTGTTTCGATTGAAGAATGTACCCTAAACATTTTAATAATGTCACAGTGCAACGTCATGGCAGTACATTGCAGCAACATAATTGGGATTCGTCAAAAGAACATTACTAGAACCAACTACAGAACCAACCAAAACGTTGCTGCAACGTTAAAATAACATCGCAACCTTTGCTGGGATATGCTGCACATACCCTTTCAAAAATCCTGTATCTGCCCGGGCATAACATGATCATTTTAAAGAAGGTTACGGAAGGGTGTAGAAAAAACATAATGTTGCTTCCTGATCAGTAATATGGCCTACAATAAACACATCATATCTTCCAGTTTATGAGGGGAAGTCGACTATATCAAGTTAATTAGCACCATTTGGAGCGTTTGTCACATGATGTATGGGAGAAGTAGGACCTTTGATCCCTAGGCAGGTAACTATAGATCTGGTCAGCAAGAAGCATCTCATTCTCTGTTCCTTTTATTGTGACATAGGCAGCATTGCAAGTTCTGGCTAAATGTTATTTAATATGAATTATTGCACATTAACAGGACACATAGTGTCATTGCACTTTGAATGTGCCAGTAGAGTTGCATGTTGGTGAATTTGCGAGAACATAGGAACAAATGAACTTACAGGAGGTGACAGAAAATGTTCAGGTTTTTGAGTTGTTTCTTGTGTCCGGGATCTATAGATGGTGGCTCAGAAATCACATGAGTCGCAGACACACAGACATTCTGCCCCCTGAGTTATGTTTAGTGTTACTTCAGTTTCAAGGATATCGATCCAGTGTACATGAACTAAGATGTTGACTAGATGGCAATAGAAGGATCAGGCCTTTCTACAGACCTGGGGTTCAGACTTCTATTTATAAGTTATCATATGTTTTTAACCTTTGAGGCAGGTTATGCGGGTGAGGGGAGGGGTTCATGGTGTTTCATATGTCATCAGTTTGATGTTAAAATAGTTTCATAGTCCCATTCAGTCAGAAAGCGTTTCTGTCTTAGAAAAGATATGGTTATCTGTTCTTAATCAAGGGGGAAGGTTTGTAAATGTGGCAATAGCATGCAATAATGTACTGCTTAGCCTATATTTTTGGATCTTGAGTTGTTTTACCTGACAAAGCGGGAAATCCCTTGAATGCTTGAATGACTTAGAATGTGAACAATAAGATAGAGGAAAGAAATTATCAAAAAGATGTCTATATATATATATATATGTATATATATATATATATATAGTTTTCTGAAGGGCAAGAGAAAGAATGTACACATATCTGATAATGGAAAATAGAGGGCACACATCCAAGGTCATTGCTTAATTGTTTACATCTTTATAAAAGAAAGGGTTGGGCGTTCAATTGAAAGTGTCATCCGCCTCAGAGTCAGGTAAATGCGCTTAAACATCAAGATCCTAAAGTGAATGTAATACTTTTGATACCGATTGTTGTTAGGGGCGTTTCATTAAGTAGAGGCTGTAAACCCCTAATTTAAGCCACACCCTAACTTTTGAGTTAGCTTTTGGGAATCTTTTTCAGAATCTTTTTTAGAAGTGCTGGCACCAAAGCATTTAGGGTTGGACACACCCCTAATAAGCCCATCCAACATTGGGTATATCCCAGGTTGGACAGGGGTCAGACAAAATTATAGTATAAGCCATCCTTGTCTCCTCGGGTAGGAGTTCTGAAAGAAGCAACAATTATGTTATTCTAAATCCTCTAGTACTGTTTGAATATTATGATTTCTCAAATTTAATCAATTGACAGGTTTGCAGGTTTGCCAGCCAATCAAAATGATGATATTTCAAGGGGATATTTTTTTTCCCCGTAAAGTAAGGGGTCAAGAGATAAGATACTCGTTATCTATACTCAACAACCCCTTACAAGAAATAGTTATATCTAATATGTCATTCTGACTATCAACCTACCAGCCAACAAAGACCTATAATCAAGATTATCCCTTATAAACCTATGACCTACATAGAAATGCAAGTTACCACCCTCACCCCACCTAGTGGGGAAATGGGTATATTGCACACCAGTGTTAACATCTGGGTCAGGGTGACCTAGTTCACACTGACACCCAGAAAATAATTGACAAAAAGCAAAGATCGCCTATAATACACCTGATGAGATCCTGTGATCGCAACCACAAATGCATTATGGCCTATGGGCATTCAGTAAAGAATTAATTTACAAGTTTTTAACATAATTTTACAACCCCAAATCTCACCTGAGTGAGAGGAGGGAAAGAACAACCAATAGAATGCCAGCTAACATAGACCAAATAAACAAAGTTGACCAAGAAGCAATCTGATTGGCCAACACACATGCCAGGTCATTTGTGGTCGTGTGAGCTACCCTTGCCACGTCTCTCTCCCACAAAAATAGGGTTGGACATTGCAGGCTGTGCTGACAGTCTTTAACATTTGTTCCTATGGGAAATAGTATTCCTATAGCAAATTGGCTATTTCTGGTAGAAGGTTTTTTTTAGTACTGTGTTATTAAAGAAAGGATTTGGGGTTCTATAGAAGATGTCACCTGCTTCAAATACACTTAAACGGGTTTAGACATCACACATCTGGATGAAACCTAATACTACTAGTCCTACTTTGATCCCGATTGCTGTTACACACTTAATGGAGGCCCTTTACTATGAGATGAACTCAGTTGAAGTCTTATAGATGGCAGTTCTACGCATGCAATACATACCTTGAAATTGGACATAGATTATTGATCAGATATTACTAATACAAGGTGAAGTAGTTCTTATGGGTAGATGCGTGTCTCCAGTTGAGCGTCTTGACATCTAAGTAACGTGTTCTCAGGCGTATCATACTTTCTGTAGAGGCTGGTTGTGTTATCTACCTGAAAGGTACGGAACTTATGATTCGTAGATTTATTTCTCTAGACTTCACGTGGGTACATGTTCTTCCAGTTAGGTTATTTAAACATCAAAAGGAATCTCATAGGTCAGACGGAATAACTTAAGTCCTATCCACAAACTGAGGAGACGTTGTGCAGATGACGTCACAACACTAGAAATAGGCTGGCCGTCATATTGGTGATCACTTTTTAATATGTATCATCTCTAGTACTGGTCCATTTAAAATACATTGTTATGCAAGATAACACTGAAGGAAACTTCCTGCCTCATAATCAACAATTATCATGATTTAAAACTTTAAATCAAGAGTTTATTTTATGGCCACGTGATCATCACGTGGTGATCACCAAAATGTTATCACGTGGCCATGTCTGCACGAGGTCTATAGATAGTAATAATCAACAGATTTTCCATTAGTAGTTAACCGCCACAAAATCTGTCCCTTATACTTATCAGGTGTAGGGGGTAGACTGTATTACTGGGTTTGCACGAACCAGAGCTGCCACCACTCACCTTGTAGTGACATTGGGGACGTGATGCCAAGGACAAATGACCGGCTGGTCCAGTCCAGGAAAACTGACCAGATAGTCCAGTCCTCCCGGACAAATTCAAGGTGTCTATCAGTTAAAATGTCCCCGTTTTTGTCCACCTTGTTCATACCAGTATGAGTGTCTTTGTGCATGTTACTACTATTGATCTTTCCATTAGTTTAATCAATTACATACATTTCGCAGAATTTATCTTTATATGTGCGAACCTTAATAAGTATACCAGTGCTTACTGGTTTATAATGATCCATAATTTGCAAAGGGTTTTCAAAATACATAGAAGCGGTTTTGTAATATCTGTGGTATCTGTGAGACGCAATGCTACTATTTAGTTTAATTCTCCACCTGTCAAAGGTGTACATTCCATTTGCATCCGGCACTGAGTTTAAAGTCCTGCTATACTGCCGACGATCATATGCAGTTGGATTAGTGGAGCTAGGTCTGAGACTAAGGGGGGTTTCCAAGGATTAAGCAAGATTTCTATCGGATCATCAGGACATATGGTTCGAGTCATCTGTCTCAAAGTGTGATTGGCCCTTCAATGCATCATGCAAAAATAATGTCAATGTAACAGCCGTGACCTGTCAATGGACCGATACTGTCTACCTTTAACAATATATTGATTCCAAGAAACTTCTCCCCCCCCCCCCCTCCTCCACCATCCACAACACAACCCCCTTCACTCTACCCCCTTATGACGTCACCAGGGGATCCAGGCACCCCGTACCCTACGTCACCATGCTGCGTTCCTCCTGCGTCCCCCCATGCGTCCCCCCCCCCTCCCACTGCGTCCCCCAAGCGTCTCTACATGTACAGACGCCTGGCGTTTAGTCACATTGTAATTTAGGCGTATTGTCTTAACTCTACCCGCGTTAAATCCCCGTTCCTATACTACTAACATCAGGCCTGAGGCCATAGAAACCCCTCTTATCTGTGAAGCCCCGTCCCCCTGTGGACCCCCCGGACTCAGATGAAGCAGTCCTTACGTTACACCCTCATGGGAGTCAATAGGCTCCAAATTCCTTACACTGCCCGAGGCTTGACAAAATTGCGATGAGAATCCCGATTCTGTGGATATCGGGCGCGGGGTTACATTGTTGACTGTCCATTTTGGAAGCTTCACATAAGTTGTAAAATGTGAGATAAGAGCCTTTTCGAGACTGTAAAGTTCCCAAAGCACTTGCTCGAAAGTAAGTTTATAGTATTCATAACAATTGAAATTCTACGAATCGATTGGAATGCTTGAAAATTAAAAAAAGCTCTGTGATCACTTGGAAAGTTCAAGAGGCCAATTAGGTTAATCGTTCCTTGCAGTATGTATTGTTATTCAAGTGTAATTCAGAGTGGGGTCATTTGTTTACAATTATGCCAATCAGGGACGAATTTAGAGGGGGCATCAGAGGCTCCCGCTCCCCTAAATTTTGCCAAATTCATTATTTTTGTTTTTTAATGAAAAACTCTCGGTTTTAAAACCTCTGAATCCGTCCCTGGCAATAGGCAAACCAAATACTTCAAGAAATATCTGGTGGATAAATCTAGAATTCACACACAAAAAAGTAAGGTACGGGAAGTAATGAAGCGTAAAATGGTTCAGAAGGGCAATAAGTATTTGATAAAGAAATTGGATTGGTACATAGTGAATTCGATTTTCTCCTGACCATGTGGCGGTGATAAACTGATCGCTTGACAAAATCCAGCACGTTTTGCTTGGATATAGAGTCAGAAAAAAAGGTATACACTAAGGGCAGATTTAGTTATCTGGTATAGACGACTTGACCCTGCCATCATTGACATATATAAGTCTTGGTAAGTGTCTCTATTCTCTAGTGGGAGAGGGGGATACTAAGTATGTCTATGTCTATTTCCTTAAGGAAGTTAGGAAGATCGCACTGCCCATAAATAAACAAGTTAAGTAATGGTAAAAGCTTGGCTGTTATAATCTATGTATGTTTCCCCCGTCAACGTTTCGAAAGGTCTAAATCCAATGTCGCTGTGTTTTTGTACCTTTTTTTCTTGGCACTATATGGCCACTGTCGCCAAAAATGCTATAAATTTTACGATGCGTGGAATTTAGGGGACTAAAGAGGCAATGTCAGTTAAATATGAATATCCCTCCTGATATGATTTTATATTAAAAAAGTGGTGTAAAATAATCCATTCATTAAAACCTCTTAACTCTATTGGAAACTTGAGGAAGCCACTTTAGACGCCTCTCCCCCAAAACTAAAATATGTAAATAGATAGATAAACAAGCAAAATTTGAGTAATTCTTGTAACTTCTTTAAAGAGTGTCTCTGACGTGGAGTAGTATCGTGGGGGAGGTGAATGGGTGGGTACGGAAGGCACAGAAAGGGGTCCTTGCCCCCCCCCCCCCCCCCCCCCCCCGTTCAGTCGGCTGACGAACCTAACTAAACCCCGCCCGTTATCATTCACCGCGCCCACGTGACAGCCCACGTGACCAGAAATAGCCAATCAGCGTGCAGCCTGGCCTGGGGGTGCCCCGTAGTGGCAGCCATTTTGAGCAGGGAAAGCCCTTTTTAATTTTGAGTGACATTTAGGTCACGTGCCTTAAGCCTTTATGGAGGGTGGAATGTCAATTATTTCCTGGACTCAATTAGAGAAAGTCCGCCCTGTACATTTTGTTCAGGTACGATGAACGCTCTGCTTGCTGTAGGTTTATCTGTAGGTTTATCGAACAGACCTTAGCCTTGTTTTGATCAATATAGGTTGACCCGAATTTATCCTTGCTTCAATGTCTTACATCTACTATGGATACGTTTTATATGTAATTTCTCAGATGTATCATATTTCTGCTCCTTATCTACATTTAAAAGATAGATAAGGTGGGGGGGATACCTTTGTCCAAATATAAATCTCTTGAATTTGTAAATCGTGAAATTGGCCCCCCAAAATTTCTGGACTATGAAATATTAAAGAATTTGAAGTAGCTGGTTAGAATATAATGAATTATTTTGTTTCCAACTTGTGCGGCTGACACTCGGCCCACGTGTCTCCAGGTCAACCCGAGAGTCTCGCCCAACTCTCGCGCGGAGGGCCAGACCGCGAGGATTAGACGAGAACTCGGTCGGACGGCGAGATAAGAATGCCAATGTTGGACACGGGGGGCGCTGCCGTCGGCCGGTCCGGGGGGTCACGACCCCAAACCGGAAGCGGAAACCTATCTGGTGCTGCCACCTGTAGTCGCTTACCAGGGTCAATTCTGGAGGGCAGTGAATGGACGGAGAGGGCTCGGGGTATGTTTCCCCTATTCCACCGACGTAAAGTAATATAAATATCGCCGTGGGCAGGGCTGGGCCTATCACCCCACCCCTGGAGAACCCACAACGATAGGGTCGTGTTTCTTATCAGTCGGCAATCTCCAGAAGTGACCACGATGCTGTGGGTGTGGGGGACTGTCAGGGTCTGGGAGAGGAATGGACGTGAGTCGGAGGGGTGTGCAGACCCTCATTTATTTTAGCAAAACTCACAGCAAAATTCGCACAATTTGCACATTTTTGTATAGCATTTTCACTTTCCTATATAAATTTGTGCTAAAAATTCGCACATTCTGTGACAACATTCGCACATTGGTGCGAATGTGCGAGCACTTGCACACGGTGTCGTACGCTAACCATATAGGAACTGGCAAGAGAGCATAACGAATATATATTAGTTAAAACAATATTTCTTGTGACATCCTATATTACGGCCGTGGTGTGAATCTTTCAGTAATAAGTATGAGCCCAATATACAAGATACAAGATTAATTTGGGTCTAGTGAACTATAAGGAGGTTAATTATCCATTTAAAGTTAGTGCGTGTAAGTGGTATTTAATTTGATAGATAATAGCTAGCTCCATTCGCAGTCTCCTCCTCGTCGACTGCAGTCGTCCAATACATAATTATAGTTCCCTCATCATGTAAGACGTGAACACTCGTTGTGAAAGGATTTGTTGTTTATTATTCAATGTATAGTCATTCCGTGACAAGAACTCGATTGACCATGATCAGTCCCAAGGTAAGAGTCCCCTCAAACACATTCAGTCAACGCTCCGCGCTCTAACACAATTTCTATATGCCTCTCTCCAGAACCTAGACTGCAGGTTAAAGGTCCAACCTTCACAGGATGTTTACTCACACAGTGCTTGCAACTACTCTGGCTAGCTACGAGCGGAACACATTATTATATGGTGGTACGTCACACCGTGACTCCTCCCTCATTTCACTACTGTCAAAGTGAAACATTGGCTTACACGTGCGCTTCTAAGCTCACGTCATGCTGCCCAAACATGGACTGGCCACCCGCGTTAGTACATTAGTATGATGACAGTGCGAGCCTGTATTGTGACCCGTTCTCATGCAGTTTATAATGATGGCATGGGCATTTTGTATAGTGACTATCAGGCACATCTTGATGTAACACTAAAGATGGATGAGCGATGAAAACTGGCGTGTGCCAATGTTTGTCCAGGATGAATAAAGGATTTTTAAAAAAAGTTTCAGAAATAGACATGATAACGTAAATGTTTCAAACAATGAGTTCAGCCTACAAGAGATTACTCTTATTACTCTGATATTTTTGTATGGTTATCAATATTCAATACTAGCAGGGCTTTATCATGGCTAAGTCTGTAGCACCTAAGCTTTATAATAAGAAACATACACTTCCTTTCACGTGTAATGATTTTCTATATTTTCAAAATCAAAAGACAATAGGAACAATCAAGACATTTCACCTTCTCTTGGCAACAAAATAAATCGAACCAAGACAGAAGCAACTTCATCTGAAATATTATCTCGGGGAGCGTTAGCAAAAACATGAGTTGTAAGAAAAACGGTCCTGCCTGTAGAAATCCATCATGCGAGCAGCCTTCGGGTCGTTTGGCCCCTTATCTCGCCGTCTCTGCAGTGGGGAGGGTCTATAGGCATTACTCACCATAAATATGTCGGATTCTTCTGGTCTTTTCTTTTTACAGAAACTTGGATTTTGAACCTTGAAACTTGAATTTTGAACACAGAGACAGTGAGCGGCACGTACGGCTTGGTAATACGACCTGCAACTCCAACTAATTTTCTGATGTTGAATAATATATGGAGTGCAGAAACAATGCTGCTGCGCCATAGTGTATGATGCAAGCAGATGGAAGAATTGTTATACATATTTTGTGATGCTTGGTTGGATTTGTAAGAATTAACTGATAATTGTACACGACATGCAGGTAGCTTGTCGGAAATGAGAAATGAACACAGGGTAAAACAAGCCCGACCATCCAGCACAGCTTGCAGACGATGATATCAGTTCATATCACTTGTCAACCACTGGCTACAACTTGTATGGTTGGAACTCTTCTTGGCTTACAATGTGAAGGTAATCTGCTGGAACCATTTGTCAAACTTATTTGGATACTCTAATAAAACTTGAAACTACCTCTCAGAGTGAGTGTTTCTTATCGTAGGGAGAGCTGATCTCATAAGTATGTATTGTAAAAACCTAGCCTGCCATCATGATCTGGTTTGACTCTGCCAGTTTAAAGTTTTATCAACGCTTCCAAATAAGTTTGACAAAATTAATGGTTCCACCTAGCCTATTAAAATTGTCCGAATAAGTTTGACAAAATTAATGGTTCCACCTAGCCTAATTTGTTTGATTTGACTCAGGAAAAGAGGGCGGACGGGACGCAGGGGCCTCGGGATATTTTGGGGTCTCAGGAGTTTTCATTGGGCATCAGGGTCTTCATGTTTGAGATTCAATTAGACTATTCAAAAACGAGATAGGGGGGTGTCAAGGATCCCCCTGTGGCTTTGTTAGTTACACAATCAGCCAATGTTACATAGTCATCATTGGGAGTCGAGAACCAGATCGACGTCTGGCGCCCTAAACGCACCTTCGTAGGGCCCTCATTTAGTCATGGCCACACTCGAGTTGACAGGTGCTCCAGTTGCTTAAGACCTTTGGGTCTAGCCTAAGATCCATCCTCAGGTAGAAATTATCATCATTAGGCTATTTACTCCAAGCATAAGGCAACAACAGGTAGACTTTAATAATTGACAGCTAAAGAGGACACCGATTTATTTCGGGATAACAGGTCCCCTTTTATAGTACTCTGAGATGAGAAAGGCTGGTGATTGGCTAAGGACGCATCACATGACACTATGCCAAAATCTCACATTTCGAACTGGATTGAGGTTACCTGACAATCTGGTTTAATCAATGTCAACCATTTTTAGTTACATCTTGATATTTTATGTTAAGTGTTATTTTACACATTTACAAGTATTCTTGAGTATATCACTTAATAATTATTACACTATGTTACCAGCTACCCAAATTGCAACCTACATTGAACTATCAAATAGTGACTATTTATTCATACGCGATACCTTTAAAGAATAACAGCTAGGATCACTGCAAACAATTGTTAAAATAAGTAATTGTATGACTTTGCTGTGTCGCCCAGAGGAACATTACAGGAAGTCATGAAAAAACATACTATAATTATATACTATACTTATACTACTCTAAGATTTAATTCATGCAATAATCTGAAAACCAGGGTCAACTGTGATGTTTATCCAAATCAAATATTAATGTTTAATCAAATGTTTTAAAAAATAGCCTCTTACAAAAATCCCTATAGAATTGTCATTGATATGTTGAAATGGCTAACCGTTGGAATCCACGAGACTATTCGGAAGTCAGTCTCTTATTCAAGAGACTAATCTGAAAGGTAAACCGCACCTTACAAACAATCCCCTGCCCCCTACTTACATCCTGCCCGAAGGTGGCGCCACAAGGTATGGGTTCTCCCCCCTCCTCAGCCCTGTGAAGTGCACGCCCGGTCCCACCCGGAGACATGTACACCCCCGTAACACCCCCCCCCCCAGCCACCGCCACGCTTCATTAGATAAGCACTCTGGAGATTATGATCTTGACTCCACAGGCTTCAAAGGGGCCCTCATAGTGAAGCAGGTATTTGTTAAACCAGCCGATGTGTTATACTAAGACGACTTGTTATACTAAGCAAGCTTATTATACCAAAAATATTTTAGCTACACAAAGATATATGACTCGGACCATTCCCTACAGGATTTCCATGACTGTCCAGATGATGGTGCCATCTAGGGGGGTCCGTCCAGCCCACTGCAACACGTCGTCTGGTTTGCCGTTTTTGTGACGACATCAGCGTTTGTTTACGTTTTTAAAAAGATAAAAAAGACACACTGCTGTATTTTTTTGTATCTGGTTGCACGGACTCATGTAGGGGGCGCCACCATCGCTGATGTTCACATCTGAATGTAATACAGTCATTAATCTTTAATTTGTAGTATCGTTGGTGATACTAAGACGTGCCGTAAGGCGTGATGCCGTCACTAGGGATGTAATGGTGCGTATCTATGGAGGCGAGTCTGACTTATTCGGATGCTCAAAGACACCGTCAAGTGTATTTGCACATATAAAAAAACTATATTCAGGCCCCACCCTCCATTAGGTTAAAATGCGCATTGGATCTGTATAGGAATGGTTGCAAATTTTCACAAAATCCACACCCCTTTTCCAACCTTTGAATAAATGACTGATTCGAACCAAATCCCTGTCTCTTTTTCAAAACGCATGCAGATTGGTTTGTTTATTTATATTGTCGAGTATACATATGCAATGTGGACTGTATCTATCTTTGGCTGTGAACAACTTCTTTCAAAATGAGAATATACTTTACATCAAAGAATAGAAAGCCAGAGGCCCGATTTTCACTGTCTCAGCCAGATATATTTGCTATTATGTATACCTGCGGACTATCAAATTAATTCATGTAAACAATTACTAGGCAGTGTACATGCAGATTGAGTTACATGACTATGAATAGTATAGGGATTGGTTTTGTAATGGTTTATTTAGCATCTTCATGTGTACACATGATCTTTCAGATTATGGCAATATATCAGAGTTGATGACAATAATTTGTATAATATGCATTCAGTCACACAGAGATTCATTGCAAGAATCTTCCTCTTGAGTTCGACTCATTATAAAGTGAAAATTCTCAGAAAAGCACAATACATGAAACAATGTAATACACCAGTGCTTCTAGGTTGTATAATTCCCTTGTTATTGATCACTGTAATAATGACTCTAGTATTTGAACCAATGGTTGGCTGTTTAACCTGTGGTTACAAGAAGGTTTTTTGTTCAGCATCAAAACGTTTCCTAAGAAAAGCTTTGACAAGAAGTAGAGATCGGCCTTGGAGGTTCGTTTTACCTGGCCTCCTCATGAACCCACCATACGGCCTTGACTGCCTCAGAAGCGGCATGGGGCTCGCTAAAGGATGTTTTCCATTAGCCGATTTTGACCATCAGTAGTTTGGTTATCCATAACTTACCACAAGTAATATGGCAAACAGCTATACACACTACATGTCATTTGAAAGGGAATTAAAAACCCTTTCTAATGGTGTATACTATAGTATTAGTCAATGTTTCCACTGCCGACTTTATAAATCGGGAGTAAAATCGGCTGGTGGAATACTGCCCTAAACTGTCTACAAACGTACTACACTAGTTCAAGTAGTATATAGAATCGGTAGTTTTAATTATTTTTCAATACAGTTTTAAACCAGTGGTCATGATAGCCAATTGACGCCACCTCTGAACTGACACACATTTTATTTAGGCATTGATGCTACAGAGATGCCACTCAATTTATCTTTTCGTTATATTTCTCCTCATTGTAATCAAAATTAGATAACATTCTAAAAACAATCAAGACAATTTATAAACTTGGACTAATTTCCTCAGTCAACTCACGAAAAGTGATGATAATTGGGTGATACATGCTTCTCAGAAATCCGCAATTAAACCTTTTGCGCGCTGTCTGATTAAAGATATCCAAATGGTATTGTGACCATGAGACATGCTCAAATATTGCATAGACTATCTATAAATAAAAGAGCAGTGTATCGAATGAGGGGGCCTAAAACAGCATCACATGGGAAGATCAAAATTCTTTTCAGGTATATAACAGAATGGATGGACCAAAATAGTTTAAGAATGTATTGGAGTGAATCTCTTACACCTGCTTTGCGGAAAACTCAATGCATCCCTTTTAACATCAGTTTCATTAAGTTGTATCCAATGGGTAAATTACGGCCGTTTAATATCCCCCGGTAAGATCCACTCCGTTCTCTATCAAGGTGGTGTGAATTATTGTAAAAACATTAATTTTCACGATTATCATTTTCCCTTCTTTAAATCTATCAAGCACTGAACGTCTGTATATATGAATCAAACACCACAATATCTATTAATACCTTTCTTAATACGGCACAGATAGTGATTAGATGTAAGCGAAAATTCATCAATGCGAAATATTAAAAACCACACACACTCCCAGTGTTGTGCCCACATCCGCCTGAGGACCCTGTAAAAAGACGGCCTCTTAAAGTTCTCATGTCCTCCTAAAATAGAGCGTCTCTGTCCGGCCTCCTCTGAGCCACCACATTAGCCGTCTTTAGTTCAAGGATCCCGCTCCCAGGGGGCGCGCGCGACAGTCAAAGGGGGGATCACAGGAGGGGGGGGGGGGGGAGTTGAGGGCATCTGCTTTCCCCCCCCCCCTCACCCAGGTTCGGTCGGAGCCAAAGGGGGTTTCTTTGGCAGGTGTTTTGCTCACCTTTGGCTGGTCTGCCAACCAAAGTGTCATGAGCCGCGGGTGCAGGGGTGGGGCGGCGAGAGGCAGGGGTAATCTTTGCTGTATTGGTGTTGCTTATGTATGATTATTATACATACTCACATTTAAAGAAAAAGCTTCTAGTTATTTGGGTCCGGGAATTATTGTAATGTTTACATTTCATATGGATACAACTTTTTGGCAGGTGTTTTGCTTACCTATGTGTGATCTGCCATCCAAAGTGTCTTCAATGGCAGGTGAAGGGGTCGGGGTGGGGGGCAGGAAGCTCGGGCAATCATTGCAGTATTGGTGTAGCCTATATTGTTAAACATGCTCACATTTAAAGACAAAGATAGTTATCTGGGTCCCCGATTTATTTTATGGCCATATATTTCATATGAATACAACTAGGGTGTCGTGAGCTTATTATGTCAAACATGCTCACATTTAAAGACAAAGATTCTGATTATTTGGGTCCCACAATTATTCTATGTCTATACGTTTTATATGAATCCAACTTTTTGGCAGGTGTTTTGCTCACCTTTGAGTGGTCTGCCAACCAAAGTGTCATGAGCCGCGGGTGCAGGGGTGGGGCGGCGAGAGGCAGGGGTAATCTGTGCAGTATTGACGTTACAGTACATTTCTATAATGGCGGTTGCCCACTGGACCATCTAAGACCATCTTTGCTGCCATGACGTAGCGCTGTGGCTTTATTACAACATTCTGGTTATGTTCTTCAACCCAAACAGAATAACCTTATAATGTTTGTTATAATGGTTTCGTCTTAAAGAGAGGAGCCATTGATATTTCGATTCTTGTTATTTTTCACTTTATACATTATATTTAATCCTTATATAAAGGTATGAAAGTTTCAATGCAAATAATTTAATCTTTCATGTGAAAAATGGGCTTTAACTTTAATAAACCTCTCATTCCTGTGATCCACAGGTAGACATATATCTGTGTGTGATGTCACACAAAATGACAGTTATATTCAAATTTCAAATTTCTAAATTCATTAAAAACTATATTTTTGCACATTTTCTTTTATAAATCATTTAATTTGGTTATTTTAATCTCTTTAAGAGGTTATTTTAATCTCTTTTATAAAGAACATTTAACATATTTCTTATTGCAATTATTTCAGTTTTAAATTTTTTCAACTGTTCTGCTTGTGACGTCACATACAGATAATTGATCTGTGCAGGCAGTGTCATATGCAGGCAGGGGAACTCAGATTAGTGGAGACAAAATGTGAATAAAACAAAAACTATTAGAGATAAAAGCATAAAATTTGATATGGTTATTCCCGTCATGTTATAGATCATGGCAGTATGTTAATTTATGATCACTGGCCCCTCCCTTTAACCCCACCAAAAATAATGTTATAATAACATTCTGATTTGGTGAGGTTTCAACCTCACCATCAATAAAGTAATTGTTACATGCCATCTTAGCTGGTAACAAACTGATTAAAAAAGTATGGTTGCAGATCATTTCTGTTACGTTGCAAGCTGGCTGGGGAGGGTGCAGGGGTCTTGCATGGTAACCTCTGTGGTATTGGTGCATCTTATATTTTCATATATATACCCTCGTTCATTTTTTTAAGATCCTGGATTTAATTTTGTGTCAGAATTAGATTCTCAGCAATGTTTTGATTTCTACATTTCACATGAATCCACCCATGTCCTAACCAAATATCTGAGATAGTTCTCTAGATATGAATGCCTCCTACATAGTACCTATAAGGTTTCATCAGAAAGTTGACAAAACTATCTTTGCTGTTTGTAAAATTGGTTATTGCTTGCCTTGCTACAAGGACATGTTCGTGAGAGAAAAGTTCCACATTTAATAATTTTGCTGGATGGACAAAAGAAAAATCACCCACGGGAATACGAACGTCCCCATTCAAACCTATTGACCAACACCATTTTAATATTAGGTGTAAAAAGGTTGTAAGACCAATGTCTATTTTGTATTTACCTTATACCAACCAGTAATTTTGGGTGTTCCTTTCGGATCACCTTCATCCTAACACAACCACAGTAGATGGCATCGGAAACCGACAGAGGAGAGCCATATGCCTCGCTGCCCATTGACTGGAAATGAGGGGGGGATAAACAAGTTAAAGTAGTTTGCTGGCCTTTGACTGCGTTAAGATTTATATAAATTGAATAAATCAAACAGCTTTGGTTTTGGTTTTACAACACATTAAACACATTTTGTTATTTCTCTCGGCAATTCAAAGGGTTCAGTTTATTTGTTCACAGCTGGGTTAAGAACGAAAATGATGATCAAAAAAGAAATAAAATCTGATTTGCAAACTTTGGTTTTTACGAGTAGGACCCAAACAACAATGGCAATTTGGCTATCGTTCTCCTATCGACATGTGAGATCTCCTAATATCAGTTAATTGGTTTGCATTGTCAGATAATTCCCAGAGGGAAGGTCCAGGGGAAAGCCAGGAATAGAGTGTTTTCAATTTCTCAAAATTTTCTTACTTTCAATTTAAGGTGCAGATGCTGCTCGAGGGTTTCCAACTACAACAAACAACAGCAGAAAGAGGTGTCCCTATGTAATCCAAGCACTGAAATGTTAATGTTGCGCATTCGCAGTGCACGTGGTTTGAGGTATGAAAGAAAATACCATGTGTCTCTGTATAATTATATATATATATATATGTTAACGTTATATATATATATATATATATATATATGTCTGTATGTATGTAAAAAAGGAAATATGTACATACATACGTACATGTATGCTTGTATGTATGTATGTATGTATGTATGTATGTATGTATGTATGTATGTATGTATGTATGTACGTATGTAGGTATGTATCTCTGTCTGTCTGTGCCCAGCCAATGATGCGCCGTTAACGTTATTATAACATTGCAGCAACGATCTGGTAGGTTCTGCATTAATTTTGGTTCTTGTTGCATTCTCTTGATGACTCCCAATTATGTTGCTACAATGGATTGCTATGACGTTGCGCTGTAACATTATTATAACATTCTGGTCACGTTCTTCCACCCAAACAGAATGTTCTTATAACGTTCTGTTTTGGTTTTCATCCTAACCTCATCATAAAGTAATGTTATAATAATATTCTGACCTGGTGAGGTTTCAACCTCACCAACAATAACGTAATTGTTACATGCTATCTTAGTAAGAAACAATCGTTCTAAAAAAGTATGGTCGCAGAACGTTCCTGTTAGGTAGCAAGCTGGCTGGGTGTGTAGGTCTGTCTGTCTGTGTGTCTGTCTGTCTGTGTGTCTGTGTGTCTGTCTGTCTGTCTGTCTGTCTGTCTGTCTGTATGTATGTATGTATGTATGTATGTATGTATGTATGTATGTATGTATGGCTGAAGTAGTCTTAGTAACTTTTGTATCCCCTCCATAAAGATTTCTCTTTCTCTTCTTACTATGTTTTGAGGTCTGTTTAAAAGTATCTGTTTCAATAGCAGAGACCGTACTGGCTTTGTCTAGCCATTTCCAAAGGCTCAGTTTCACAATCTGCAACATTTCTTCTTCAATAATTGAGGTCAGACAATCTGCTGGATGCAGACTCTTTTTCTACGACCTAATTTAATAACCTTTTGAAAGGACTCTATTAAAGTCATTATAACAAGGGGGAACCTTGCGGCCGTCGGGAGCTGAGGAGGGCATGAGCAATTTGAAAGGGACTCCCGGGGACCATATGGATTTTTAGATTAGGGCTTGGAGCTGCCCCGGTGGGGTTCTTGAGTCTGTATTCCACTAGGCGATTTAACTACAGAAAATGTAGTTATTCCTAAAATGTCATTAGAAATATTATAGAAACCCATACATGTAGCATACCGTTTGAAGGAGAATTCAATGTCCTTTCTAATAATATGTAACAGGTGTGTATTTAGCCCAAATTTTTACTGGTGAATTTCAAAATCGGGAGTAAAATCGAATAGTGGAACACAGCCTTAACTATGACATGAGCAGCTCTGAGCAGCTCACGGCCCAGATAGAGTGAAAAGATCAACCCGTTAGTGTAGGACATTGGTCTGGGTACATGATGGGTGCAAATATTAAGTCAGAATCTGCACATATAATTCCTATTAATAACTTTGTATTATTAAATAATACGGACAACCAACGGAAACCTTTATGTTAATCACGAAATATGTAGTCAAATGTGGAATAATCTGCCAGCTTACCTGCAGGACAAGGAGACATTATTTGAATTTAAACAATCAATTAAGACTTACCTGAACACCTGACCATATTGCTAAGATGTCAGACAACAATCAGATGCTTATCTTAGCTGTGGTTGTATCTGACTCGGTGCAATCAATCACATGTACTAGTGATGGTTTATGTTGATGTCAATTATGCATGGATAAAGTTGTGATGTTTATTGTGTTTGTGTATATACTAATTTATATTGTCTTGTTCATTCATATATCTTACCTATACGGAAGATCACATGTATGTGAGTATGGTTCAATAAACAAAAACAAAAAAATAAATAAATCCTTATAAAACAGTGAGAAGATAACACTCCTGTTATGATTGTCTGTCTTCTAGATGCATATCTACGATCTCAGTTGGATAGTACAAGTTTATGATTTTTATTTGTACAAGCTTTTTTTTCTGAAATAAGCACCAAACCAAAAAGAATGGTTTTAGTAGTACATACCAATATCTTGACAAATGCTCCAAATATATACATGTATTCGAGTAACCTTACTTGTGAAAACCTTTTATTTGATTTACAACCCAGGGGACAAGAGGTAGGATGTGGTTTGTGTTCATGGTGAATGGTATTTCCACTGATGAAAATATTGATTGTGCTTGGCACAGTTTATACTTTAGCAAAATAAATTCAAAATAATGAACCAAAGCAACATAAATGGTTCAATGAAATGACAAAAGTGTGTTGCAAAACCAAGGAAAAAGTCAACTTTAGACGGAAAAATGACAGCATTAACTTCTAAAAGGTATGCCATTTTGTGTTCATTAATGTCTATTGAAATAAGCAATGAATTCATTTAAACCATTCAGTGTAAAACCTACTAACACACCCCACGTTGACATGTTCTGCGTTTATTGAATAGATCTCATGATTCCCATAAAGCTTTATAGTCACTCATGTTCAATGTTCAAAGCGCCAGGTACCCATAGAAACTAGTGAAAGGTGTATATCGTGGTCTGACGAGCTCTTTCAGTCCTATGCACATAGCAGAAATAAAAACTCCTGCGTGCAATATGCGACGTGAATGAGAGCTCTTCCATGTGCATAGTCAGGCTGTTCTGACAAAATCCACTCGATACTAAAAATGCATGAGCATTTACAAATGGGAACAACTGGGTTTGAGCCTGGTTAGAGTGGATGATAAAGGACATGTCACACGTTACCAGAGCACACCTGGTGAGGCCTGGGCCATGGATCTGACATAATAAGCCCATCCCAGTTGGTACCAACTATAAAGTTTACCATGAAATATTATCAAAATTGCTTCCACGCTTATTCCCAGAAGAGAACTGCACAATACAAAATTAACAAGTGCAATTTGGCTGTCAGATTGCTTTTAAAATTTCTGAAATGTGACCTTACATTTTGGACTTTTCCCCATAGAAACCAATTGTAAAGCCTGCCAGTCCAACCTATTATGTCCAACCCTATTTTGCCCTAAAATACAGTATTTTGATTGGCTGGCAAACCTGCAAATCTCTAAATTGAAAACATTTAAGAAATAATAATGTTAGAGCAGTACTTTGGGATATAGAAAAACACAATTCTTGCTTATTTAAGCAATCCCAAGTCTTGAGGACAAGGATGGCATATAATTATGTCTATTTTGTCCAACCCTTGTCCAACCCCAGGATATACCCGAAGTGGGATTGGCTTATTGTGTCATGGGTCACCCTCTTTCCATTCTTAGCAAAAACGGCTCGTGTTTCCTTCCACTTTAACAAATAAATGTAGTATTTGTTGTAAACTAGTTTAGTGAATTAAAAAGAAAAACACGAATCTATAACACAAGTTTTGATTTGGTGTTCGATTGTCTTGTAAAACCCTTGTAAACCATATGTTTCAACTCATGTTTTACACATAAGGACATTTTAAGAAACTAGCAGAAAGCATGAGATTCACCAAAACACGTCAAAAGTACGAGATGGTGTGAACAAATCTGTTTGATACCATCTCTTTTTGCCCCCTGAAAAACATGTGTTCAGTCATGTCTGTGTTTCTAGAAATGGCTTTTTAGGATTGTTTCCTAACATCATTATACTTGTAGGGAAGCATCTCACTAAAGGCCATGTATATTCCACTGTGCGGTGGGGGACCATTTTCGTTGGTCCTTTTTGTCACTGCAAGTAATTTGCATTTCAGATACCAACAGGTTCAAATCCTCATCGCTAGCACCATACCTATCATATCAACAGGAAGACCATGTATGTAACCTGCGTGATGTTGAAAATAAACGAATTAAATTTGTTTTCATAGAAAACTTATATAAACGTCCATAATTTGTTTTTGTGACATGAATTTTTTAAAGTACCCCTGACATGACGATTACAAGGTTTTGATTGTATTGCAATTTTAGTTTGCCATGGGACCTTTACGTTTAGGTGGGGAGGACTACAACAGTATAAGTCAAGTATCGTAAAGGGAAAGATGACATTTGTACTCCTTACACAATAGATCTATAATGGACCTATGCGATATGAATAGACCTATTCCATAAATGTCTTTAATACTAAATTGTTTTTCTGTCTCATAAAATAGACTGGTTTGATAGTTTATGGCAAAGTGAAACCATTGAAAAGTATCAACCTCAATAAGCCTAAAAGATCTTACAGTGCGCTCTAAGTTCTCAATCACACACATCACAGCTGCGTATCGGTTTGTAAAGAGACATAAACCGTGAGCTAAAGTCAGAGATGTTGACCCAACCAAAATATGACAAAATACTTTTTTGCGCACGCATGCTACAATAATTAACACAGTATGATTTATCCTCATAGAATTACTCATTCAGTCGTTTACATTACAAATACTAGTACTCGAAGTCCAGCATCTCGTCTACATTAGGAGTACCTATATCAAAAATCTGCATCCTAGAAACTCTCATTCTCCTGTTATTGTAGTCTACGCTATTTCATACGACGGTTTATTGCCATCTTTCTTTTGTGAAAGTTTCACGAAGTAACATTTTTAGACCAGTTTCTCTCACGCACCGGTGCATAGTTTGAGTAGATCCTTCACGTTTATCTTTTAAAACGTATTCACGATACAATCACAGTTGGTGTAATTGGCTAAGTTTTAATTTCCGGCGCTGGTAGTTTCCCAATGATCCCGGCTATCAGATGTCCAGTTTATATTACTTTGGAGGCTCGTTTTAGCCAGATCCGTGTGGGCAGGTAGAAGGTCTTTATCGGCACAGTACGGGGGTGTGGCCAACTTATAAGCGGGGTTTCCACTGAACGATCTTCCTGGAGAGTTCCTAATGAGGTAATTTCAGAACAATTCTTATTTCATAGAATCTTTGTTGCTACTCCTTACTCCAATTTCTTTGTTCTGTGATTTTCTTTGAGAAGAAACTTGAGAATTCTTCATTTAAGCCTTTCATAAAGTAACGTTGTTACTCTCCTGTGAGTGATTTATGAGTAGTTGGAGGTCTGAGATGACCTAAAATTTGATCTCAGACACTGGAATTCCAATGGTTTATGGGTTGCCAAGAAATCATTTTGACCTGGGTATTTCATAAGGACCATGTGCCAAAAATGTGGTACAAAGATAGTAATTTCTGTTTCATAATTGTGAATTAGAATACTTGAATTCTAACTCATTGTGAAACCCTTTCATAAGCAAATCATTGTTAGACTTCTCGACTTAGTCACATTTGATTTCAGGTCCCCCTATTCTATATTTTGTTTGATCTAAGTTGTTATTTGGTATCCATTTAATGACACAGAGGGAGGGTTACTGAGATTCCATGATAAAAGGAAAATCCAAGGCCTAGAATACCACAAGAAAAACTAACAAAGAATGTATCATGTTATCAGTGGAAGTTCTACAATAACGTTTTCAAGAGAATAGCTCAGAAAATTCTTAAATATTTCTTTGTGTTTTAAAAAAATTGTACAACAAAGATTTTTTCAAAGATTCTTTTATGAAATACCCTCAGGGGACATTCTAGACGACTATTTCTATTTTAAACAACGAGAAGGAGATAATATAAGGAACAGTGGACTCAATTACTTTAGAGGGAAATCGTTGGCTTTTGTCTTGAGAAAAATCTAATGTTTAATATTTTGTCTTTGATAAATGTTTGACTTTTGTCTTGAGCAAATGTTGTTTACAGTCTTGAGCAAATGTCTTAACCAACGATTTTCTGTTTTCACTAAAAGATTTTACTAAAGACCACAAAAGATTAGAGAATCTTTCAATGTCTTTCATGGTCGTTAGCATCATGTCATTTAATGAAAACAGGGCTTTAAAGCCCCATACCCATTAGGCGTCCTTGGCCTTTTGGTAAAGTTAGAATTTAATCTAGCCACTGAAAGAGGACGACAATGACATGCAATCTTAAACCAATCAAATAGCGATATGTTATTATAGACTACAGGATACGTCAGTCAGGACCAGCCTCTTTAAGGGCACAATGTCGAGAAGGTTTGGTTTATTGTGGGAGTAATAGCATACTCCCAATTTAATATGCATGGCACGATGTTAAGATTATTTCATTAAGTAGCAACTGCTCAAGTTGCTACCAAACCATATGCTTCCTGATGAAATATTTGTCATCTAGTGTCCACCCAGACGGTTTTGCCTCTGGGTGACTTTATGCCAGGAGGGACTTCACTATATGCCAGCAAAATCGTATGAATTGACTTCACTGTATACCCAAAAGGTGAATGAGTAGTATAGAGAAAATGGAATTTGATTCTGGTCATCTGCTTCATATACATAGTTAAGGCGCCAGAGTCACCTGGGTCTTCGGTGTGAGCTGGGGGGACGCTGGGGGGACGCTGGAGGGACGCTGGAGGAACACTGGAGGGACGCTGGGGGGACGCTGGAGGGACGCTGGGGGGACGCTTGGGGAACACTGGAGGGACGCTGGGGGGACGCTGGGGGGACGCTGGGGGGACGCTGGAGGGACGCTGGGGGGACGCTGGGGGGACGCTGGGGGGACGCTGGGGGGACGCTGGGGGGACGCTGGGGGGATGCTGGGGGGACGCTGGGGGGACGCTGGGGGGACGCTGGGGGGACGCTGGGGGGACGCTGGAGGGATGCTGGAGGGACGCTGGAGGGACGCTGGAGGGACGCTGGAGGGACGCAGGAGGGACGCTGGAGGGACGCTGGAGGGATGCTGGAGGGACACTGGAGGGACGCTGGAGGGATGCAAGAGAGGCGCTACCTTGCACGCATGATTATAGCTGAAGATAATACCACAACTCTGACCAGCTATTTATTTATAAAAATAGTTATTCCAGTCCTGTTCTCGACTATTATGAGATTTACTGGTTGAAGGAAGTTTGCACTGCAGATTAGTTGTTGGACATTTTAGAGGAAAACAGGATTTTGCTTGAGTCGTTTTTTAGTCTTTCCCTCGGTGTATGTTCTTGTAAATAACTACTACTGTCTATATTTCATACATTCAAGCTGGGGTGGACTGGTACCAGGTCCCCTGCATTACAACTTAATAAACCCAGAAGCTGCCCCACAGAAGGTGAGATATTATACCGTCTTTACGCACCTGTCACCTAGCGGGCACGCAGCGTCCCGCCACCAGTAACCAGCGGATCTCTGCGCATGCGCATTCCGTGAGTCCATCCCCCACTCCTACTACTACTCCCGGCCGGCTGGTAGTTCCCCCGCCAGGAGACAGGGGGCGCTGCGGAGAGAGAATGGAGTCTGCTCCGCGGAGCAGGGCGCGTGTCGGTCTGAATGAGTCAGTCAGTGTTAGGGGGTAGTAGGGGAGTCGCCGCTACCACTACTATCAGCCCCACCGCCCCGCGCGCCTCTCACGTGCCCGTACTGCGCGCGGCCACATGCCTATTGTGCGGGATCCTATAGGAGTAATCGGGGCCTCTGTTTGCCTGCGGGAGGAGTAGGCCGGGCCCGCCGGGAGGAGCTGCAGGAGGAGGAGTAGGAGAGGATACCCCCGACAGGACGCTCCAGTCTTACCACACTCAGCCTAGGACCCCCTGTATACCGTTGACAAGGCTTTCACAGTGTTGTTGGGGGTGTAGACGGGCTGGTATACTCTCTGTGCAGAGCTGGTTCTGTCGGTGCCTTGTTTGTCTGATACCGCCCCTGACTGGGACGGGCGTGGACGTACCACCCCCGGCGTCTGGCACCCAGGAGGACCTCTTACCCCCCGGGCGTCGGCTGGGACGCTGGAGAGACGCTGGACGGGCGTCTGACCATTCGTTGACTGGTTGGCCGGTCGGTCATCGGCCTGAGAGGGGTCGGCGAGTTGCCTAGATCGTGTACTGGAGTTTGATTGATTCTGTCCAGAGTTGTGAGCCCTTTGCTGGTACGGACCTCTAGCCAGTAGACCCTGGAGGAGCAGACGCTGGTGTAGCAGCAGACGCTATTACAACGTCCCCGGCGTCTGTAATGAGAGCGGGCGGTACCCCCGACACCTAGCCATCACTCATCACCTCCTGGAGGAGTGAGGGGCAGGAGGAGGAGGGGTAGGGCGGAGAGGCTGGAGCCTTAGGAAGAGACATGGGTACCATCCTGTAGCCCATGCCGCACCTATACCTCTACTCACTCTATAACTTGATGATTTGGGCATAGAGGCTGGAGCCTAAGAGAGAGACAGGGGTACCATCCCGTAGACGCACTTATACCTCTACTCACTCTATAACTTGATGATTTGGGCATAGAGGCTGGAGCCTAAGTGAGAGACAGGGGTACCATCCTGTAGCCGCACCTATACCTCTACTCACTCTATAACTTGATGATTTGGGCAGAGAGGCTGGAGTCTTATATAACTTGATGATTTGGGCAGAGAGGCTGGAGCCTAAGTGAGAGACAGGGGTACCACGCTGTAGGCACACCTATACCTCTACTCACTCTATAACTTGATGATTTGGGCATAGAGGCTGGAGCCTAAGTGAGAGACAGGGGTACCATCCTGTAGATGCACCTATACCTCTACTCACTCTATAATTTGATGATTTGGGCAGAGAGGCTGGAGTCTTATATAACTCGATGATTTGGGCAGACAGGTTGGAGTCTTAGGGAGAGACAGGGGTACCATCTTGTAGCCGCGCCTATACCTCTACTCACTCTATAACTCGATGATTTGGGCAGAGAGGCTGGAGCCTTAGTGAGAAACAGAGGTACCATCCTGTAGCCCATGCCGCACCTATACCACTACTCAGCCTGTTACCTGACCACTTGGGGTCTCCTTCAGGCCCTTACCACCTGTTCTCCAGGGTACCTGGGGAGTCTTTAACCGGTCACTGTGGTCCCATCCCACCTCACCTGTTGACCCCACCTGTACCTTTACCTGCTCACCTTTATAACCTCTTATCTGCACCAACCCACCTCTGGACCCAATGGACGGTACAGACACATTCTAAACTCCCGCAAGCAAGTCTCAGTCCTGCTGCAGTGGCATCAGGTGTTCTCCCTGTGACAAGGAAAGTGTTATCAAAGGTCTTAGGACCACCAGCTGTTGTGTGTTATGCCCTGTTTATGGGACCATGTACATTAAAGAACATCTATCTCGGTAAAAGTGCAGGAGTATGGTCTCTACCTCCTCATAGATTTGATAATCCAGGAGTAAGGGTGAAATAACCCAGTGCTCCAGAAGCACTGAGTCTGGTGGTTCAAACCAACAAACAAACAAAACGTTAAAGCTTGGTCAATACGTCGAAAAAATAAACATGGGAAAAGGAGGGAGTCTTGTCCCCAAATGTAATACTAATTTCCCGCCGTTGCTAGGCGCCTGGAGGGGGTGGACCCCCCGGAACGTTAGCCTCTGGATTTACATCACCTGGACCTGCCTGTTGGCTGTACACCGCGGGGAGAAGACCATGCCAGGTAAGACGGACTTATATATATATATATATATATATATATATATATATATATAATTATGTATATACATTTTTATATAGTTATGTTCCATTTGCAACTTCACATGCAGATAGGTTAGTGTCCTTCCATTCGGCAACATTATTATGGTGGTGAATTTACATTGGGATGAATGGAATGGTTTATAGTGTGGGCAGTGATGGTACAAATATGATAATAATTGTAGGTCTGTACAACGTAGTAAAAGGGGGGGGGGGGGTAACCCATGGGGCGATCCAAATTATGTTCTGGTCGTTTTGGCGATCCGGACTGATAAAAAATGATCTGAACCGAATTAAACTTACCAAAGATGGTTGAAAACGACCGGAAAATGTACTTGTCTTCCCATTGAGCGATGTGACTGTGACCAACCGCTCGGAAAATATCTACCCATGTCGCATATTGGTTGCTAGCGATCCCTGATTAAACTAGACTTTCATTCTCGTCGCTCGCTAGGTACCGTCCATTATGATGTTAAACAGTGGGGCGCGTACCACTCAGAACTACAGGAACTACTGAGAAGTGTATATTTAAGAAATGAAATAAGATAAGGGCTATATAATAAAAGCAAACGTCCCACTCCACAAAGAGGAAATGTCGCTATAATGTACAAGCATAACCCCTTCTATAAAGGAACATTGTACTTGATCAAATTACTTATTTACGTTCAAAAATAACTTGAGGTTGCAAATTATAACGAATATATAGAATTATTATAACTTTCTAGGACCTAAAACTTAACGATTCTGAACTAACGACAATTCACGACAAACTATTGTTCAGGAATCGGTGCTGGTCTGTGACAAAAACGTTCAGTGAGATTACAAAATTAGTGGGTTGGTAAACGACTGTAAATGACAGTAAACGACTGAAGACATGAAACAGTGAGTTATCAGTGACAAAATATCTAATGGTTAGATATTATTTTACAAGACTAAAGCAAATATTATCTTTTAAAACCAATTAAAGACAATCATTGTAATTGTTCATTCGTGGTACATGTTGGATGTACTTGTTTTAATTCCACGCATTAACCTTGGGGACAAGTGTTAGTGACAATTACCGCGTCTGATCGCAAGGGATCTTTCTTCTTAGCATGAGTGCCATTCGTTCAATTTCAATGGCATGCGATCATTTTACAACCGTTCGGATTAGCCTCTTTTTTTCCCTGAAACATCTCTTCAAATACATGAAGTTCTGTCGATGCCGATGATATAACAAAGAGAGCAAATAACAAAGTGATGATCGCCGTTATAAACATACATGCAAAACGCCGTAATAAACATACGTGAAAAACAAAGTTAGCCCTCCAGATCCGCCCTTGTTATTTACACATACTTACTCCAATCTCTTTTCACTTTATAAAATCATAATCCATTTTTCAAAACATTCATTGTAGCAGTATTTTGAACCACACCATCCAATTCATTCAACATTTTCACCCCAATATAACATATGGGTTCTTACATATCCCTTCTTTACTGGTCTTGCAAATAAGTTTTCGTTGCCCCTTGCGACAGAACTACATCGGTCAGGGCGAACGGGACTTCTCATTTGTTTACGGGTCGCCTTGGGTGTTGTTGACGAACGGCCCCACTGGGTCATCCCCCAACAGGTGTTAGTGGGCGGGGGCGTTCATAAACACACCTCCCGGCGATCAATGATTGGTCAATAGTTGTATTTGTACCTGATGGCGGATCTTTTGTACACAACCACTGGATGGGCTTTCAGGATAATTCTCCACTAATAAATGCACTTTGGGGAGGTGGTGGGAGTGGTGGGATGGAGTAAGGAGGGACAGAAAGGGTTCTTTACAGCTACAGCGGATGTGTTTTGTGCTACATATGCAAGATTACATTATTCAGGGTGTGCAGCAGGAAGTAGTATTGTTTGTACCGGATGTAATAATGAATGGGCGATAATGCCGGAAGATGTGGTTATCCGTGATATATGGAGTAATACCACTGTCTCCGGCCGGCTGGCCTTCACCCAGTTGAAAGCACATCCCCACAGGACGATTAGTTGCCAATAACTAGCTGTAAATCGTCAACGAATAGCTGTAAATCAATGACGCGCCCTCATCGTTGATGAATTACGGCTAGTCGTCTATGATTTACAGCTAGTCATCCCGAAATATTGGAAATGTCCGATTTTTACAGCTATGTCGTCGACGATCAGTGCACCTAGTCGCCCAGCAGCACGGCGCCAGTGTGATCACCTAAGTCATCAAGGAATAGATGCAAACTAGTCGCCTCATGGAGATCCAGTATGATCATACTGGATCCTCACGTGACGAATAGTTGTACTTGGTTTTCAATGACAAAGCTGAAGATCACTGGTGCCGTGCTGTTGGGTGACTAGATGCACTATAAAAAAATCGGATATGTCCGATATTTTGCCCATGACTAGCTGTAATTCGTGTATGACTAGCTGTTATCTGTCAACAACGAAGCTGCATCGACGAATTACAGCTAGTCATTGATGAATTACAACTAATCGTCGAAGATTATTCGCCCCTTGGGGATACGGCATAAGACTCTGTTCCACTAGCCGATTTTACTCCAGATTTCAATAATCATTCGTAGAAATATGGGCTTATCATAGGCAAGGTATATATCAACAGAAAGCATTTCAAATGATATGTAGGACGGATGGACTCTTGCAACACTTTTGGGGAGATGATTGTAATAGATCCTTAATGGTTGTAATAGATCCTCAAATTTCCTGTAGTCAGAATATATTAATTGCCTGGTAGAATACAGGCTTTACCGGTCACTCATATTTATAAGGTGATATAATTGGATGCTGCCGGGCAATTACTTAAAATGAATACAAACATATTATGTTGACAGTTGTCACGAATTGGAAACAAGCCCCCAAATAACCCAAGGAAAACGTCCGAATATTGCCTAGCTTATTGGGCCGTACAAGTAACGTTATAAGCTTCGGGGGTATCAGGTTACCTGAGGCC
This sequence comes from Lepidonotus clava, assembly GCA_936440205.1. NCBI lineage: Eukaryota > Metazoa > Annelida > Polychaeta > Phyllodocida > Polynoidae > Lepidonotus > Lepidonotus clava. The sequence goes on from OW387147.1 coordinate 47,018,899, forward strand.
GTCTTGCCGCATCGGACTGAGCACAACATGTTGTTAAAGTTTAACTCCTCCTCCCGCCCACAACCTTCCCACCGTGTGGGGTTTCTGGAGAAGAATAGGCCCCCAGTAGCCCCTGCTGATCATATAAGCTGACAATATGGGGGACCCAACACTGACCAAGTGGTTCTTTTGGTTCAATTACCAGTTGGTGCTGGGTTCACTATTAGGGATGAGGTAAAGCAAAGATTTCCAGGTTTTGATCCCCTGCTCTTTGCCTGCCCTGTCACCTTCATCTCATAGATACAATCACCAAAGACAGAATTTGTCCCAACTTGTTTTTCACTGTGAAAATGACCCTGTCGGTACAGCATAAAACACCCAACACTAGGGAGTTTCAGATACCACAACGTATCTCAAATTTACATAATCATATCTAATGCTAAAAGTGAAACATTTTGATTTAGTAATAGAATGGTTATGTGTGATTGTGGCTCAGCAGTATACTTATAATTTGATATTTTTGAGATAAATTATCAGAGCCCAGAAAAAAGATACGTTACGTTTACGTTATGTCACGCCTTGGAGTATCTAAAACTTCCTAATCACTAACTGGCTCCCACCCGACCCTACCCGCCCGCTCCTACGCCCCCGAAACCCCCACTCCCCTCCCTCTGCCCCCAACCCCACCCCTCCTGCTCCTAACACCCCCTCCCCCCTCCAGCCCCCGCCCCTACCCCCGCCCTGAGCGGTGACCGCTGTCAAATGTCATCGTCGTGATCGGCCTTTAATTCGTCATGTAGCTAATCCCCGACATCAGCTTAACGCCATCCCTGACCGCAAACCTGTCAGGACGAATGGGGGCCGGATCATGGCCAGCTCACAGCAGGAGTTGTGAACTGCTAATTTAAGTTTTGCCGCAAACCTGCACGCTCAGAGTAACATTTGACTCAAACTGTTTTCTTTTCTTTTTGAATAGTTATCTGCTTTTTATGAGGACAGAAAACGAGAGGTTACACTGTTCTAGTATAACCTTCTTCACCAGTGCATTAATAAACAAGAGAAACTTTTGTGACACACTGGAAAAAAGTTATTTCATATGAGGGACCTTTAGTTTGAAAAATGACTATTTGCAATACGTGGTTATCAATTATCTTAATATTTTTTCAAGAAAAACTACCATGTCGCTCAGAATATCTCGGGCTTATTTCAATGCCTTATAAAGTCCCCTGGGTGTCCCACACTTGTATTCCCGGCTGGACATCGTATCATGTACACTTGCTTGAGCGTCAATAAGCAATAGAATACGGCGTATTTCATTACTTTTGCCGCCGCCTGCGCCTTTCCGCGCACTAATTGATGCATTGAGCACAGTCCCCTCCCTTGTGGGCGCCCGACATATTAACTCCTGAAAAGACCACTTCTCAAGGGGCCAACAAGAGGCGGGATCTGCTGCGATCTTCTTGTCATCGTTGTGGGTGGGTATGAGCATTAAGGCGACCAGGAGGCTATTATAATGAAAGCGACTTTCTGAAAAAGGCCAGCGGGAAGTCGTGTCCGCTTCCCCCGAATCGTCCTCTTTGTGTTTCCTTAGTAACGGCCAGGTCCCGTAGGGTCGTTGTGGGGTGTGTGTGTGGAGGGGGGGGGGGCAGCAGTGGATGTGTAAAGGGCCTATTACACTACACGACTTGATCTGCGCTATCGGCATGACATAATGACATTACAGAAAATATATACGTAGTAGTGATAAGTTTTTCCCGGCCATGTGACGTCGCAGAACGTTTTAAAAACGTCGCAGAACGTCATAGAACATTAATAGAACGTCACAGAACGTGACCGTCACCTCGCACCTCGGCTTGGTTGAAATATGCAATTTGGTGTATTTTACACGATTTAGACATTACAGAAAACATGCACGCAGGAGTGATATAAGTGTAGTCTTTCCCAGAAAAACATGTGACGTCTTAGAACGTTCTGATAACGTCGCAGAACGTCTTAGAACGATATTAGAACGTTATAAGATCGTCGTAGAACGTTATTAGAACGTCACATAACGTGACCGTCACCTCACACCTTGCCTAGGTTGAAATTTGCAATTTGGTGTATTTTACATGATTTTAGAAAAGAAATATGTCTCTAATATGTTCGATTTTTGTCTCTAATATTTTCGATTTTTGAGGCATCTTCAAATCACAACGTTATCTCATGTCATGTAGTGTAAAACCGGCTTGAGGAGAGAGTGGCATCATTGGTTCTCCCCTTGGGGACATTGAAGTCTCCAAGCCAGGTCCAAATCAAGAAGATTAGTTTTATCGTTCGGAGCTCCATTTTCTAGAGCATGTTGACCTTCGTCCAAGCTTCATTTCAGCTTTTCGCTTTTTCCCCCACCGACCGCCCGCTGTGTAATATTTGCCGACATTAAGTTGTGTCATTAAATATTCACTGCTCCTATTGTCTGTTTGCATTGTGTCCTTTTGGAAACGTCTTTTTCGTCTCTTTTGATAAATAATAATGCATTAACTGTGTGTCGTTTATTGGTTGCTTTCTCCCGAGCATTACAGCGCAAATAAGAAACTCACGGAGTACAAATTAAAATGTCCATTTCTTATAGGGTGCTTATTCGGGAATGGTTTGTACAATTCAAATTTGTATGACACAACCATTTTGATGAAACCCTCTCCATGTCAAGTGAGCAAGTAGGAACAGTAATATGTAGTGTTTTTCGGTTTGTAATTTATTAGAAAAGATCGATATGCGAGTAAGATAAGAGCGGTTGATATTGGCTGGTATATGTGAGTAGTATAATAGAGAGATGTAAGCTTCAGGTAATATATGTCTGACATATGTGAGTAGTATATAAGAGAGGTGCCTTGGTTTCAGGTAAAAGTTGGCTCGTATATGTGAGTAGTATATAAGAGATGTAATAGTTTCAGATAATAGTTGGCTGGTTTTTGTGAGTAGTATAGAGACATGCATCAGTTTCTGGTATTATTCGGCTGAGGTTCTGACATGTATGAGTTTCAGGTATTATTTGGTTGAATTTTTAGGTAATATATGAGAGAATTTCAGGTAACAGTTGGCTGACCAGTATTATGTGAGTAGTATAAGATAGAGAAGTAAGATTCTGATAATATTCATTTGAGGGATGTAGGTAGTATAGGAGATATGTAAAAGTTTCATGTGGTAGTTGGCTGGTTTATTTTATGTAGTATCAGAGAGAGATGGGAGTTTCTGGTAGTATTTTTTCTGAAGAATGTGAGAAGCATAGAAGAGACACATGAATTTCAGGTCATAGTTAGTTGGTTTATGTGAGTAGTATAAAAGAGAGATGTGAGTTTCTGGGACTATTTTGGCTGAAGGATTTGAGTAGTATGCAAGAGTTATATAAGTATCAGGTTATAGACGTCTGTCATTTGTGAGTAGTATAAGAGAGATGGATTAGTTTCAGGGAAAAGTTGGCTGGTACATGTGAGTAGTATAAGAAAAAGGAATGGGTTTCAGGTCATATTTTGCTGAAGTCTATGAGTAGTATAAGAGAGATATATAGGTTACAGGTAATAGATGTCTAAAGTATACATTTAATTGTATCAGCGAGATGTAATAGTTTCAGTTGATACTTGTTTGGTATATGTGAGTAGTATGAGAGAGATGTAAGATCCTGGTGATATTTGTCTGAGATTTGTGAGTCATATATAAGAGAGGTGCCTTAGTTTCATGTGATGGCTGGTTGGTAAATGTGAGTTGTATGTGAGATATGTATGAGTGTCAGGGTATATTTGCCTGAAGTTTGTGAGTAGTATAGGGGAGATTTATGAACTTCAGGTTGGCTGGTTAATGCCAGTAGTATAAGAGAGAGAAGTGAGTTGCTGGAATTAATCAACTGAGGTCTGTGAGTACGACACATAAAATGCATGTGATAGTTGAAAGACCTAAGTGAATAGTATACAAGAGCTGTATGAGTATCAGGTTACAGTTAACTGAAGATTGCGACTCATCAACCAAGGTCTGAGTCTGTTTTTGGTTTGAATAAACATCCGATATTGTGTCCCTATTCGCAAGTATACATTGCTCATAATTGTAACAAACTACGTCCCTACAAGCAATTGGTCACTAAATGGACTCGAGATCGTACTCTCAGACTAGTAGAATAATTCTTTACAATGACAGGCATTGAAACGTTGAAACATAGCTCCATCGTTCTTTAAAAGATAAACACACCCTTAGCGTTTCCTCTGAAACCCTGCTTCAAGTGTCCAGTGGAGGATGTAGAGGGGCTGCCGCCCCCCCCCCCCCCCCTTTTTTTTTTTTTTGTATTGGCCAATTTTAGTGTTTTTAAGGACATTTGCGAAAAATGGGTCGCCCCCCTTTTGAAAATCTTGCTCCCAACTTTTTTTGGATCCGCCACTGTTGTCCCACCACGACCAGAATGCTACTGCTCAGACTCTGGAGAAATGAGATCATGACGTCTGGCTTACCACCCACAGTTCCTCCCTCCAATCCCCGGTAGTTTATCCCCATATCCCCCATACTCCAGATCCCCTTCCCATATCACAGGGGCCCCATCTGGTGGCCAGCAAACCTGTAAATGATCCATGAATCCAAGGCTTGTCCCACTCAATTGACTGCTCCTTTTTGACGGCAGTCAGTGCCTTTTCACCAGACAGTCTCTATTCAGTAGGCCTGGGACAAAATAATATTATATTGTGTCTGCCTGGGAGACAGTAAAGTTACATTTCGTTGGCCTGTGAGACAATAATGTTACAGTGTGTCAGCTGGGAAACAAAGACATTACATTGTATTGGTCTGGGAAACAATAACATTACATTGTGTCAGCTGGGTGACAAAAAAATTACATTGTATTGTTCGGGGGAAACAACAGCATTACATTGTGTCAGCCTGGGAAACAATAACATTATATATTGTTGGCATGAGAGACGACAACATTTTACTGTGTCTGCCTGGGAGACAATAACATTACATTGTGTCAGCCATGAAGATAATAAAGTTAGAACATTATATTGTGTCAGTTTGGGAGCCAATAATTTTATGTTATGGCGGCTTGGAGACAATAATGTTACATTTAGTCAAGCTAGGAGATAATAATGTTACAATATGTCTGTCTTGGAAACAACAACGTTACATCTTGTCAGCCTGGAAAACAATAGTGTTACAATGTGTTGACCTAGGAGACAGTATTGTTACATTGTGTCAGCAATGGAGACAATAACATTTCATTGTGTAAGCTGGGAGACAAAAACATTACATTGTCTTGGTCTGGGAAACAATAGCGTTACATTATGTCAGCTGGGGGACAATAATATTTCATTGTGTCAGCCTTTGCGATAATAATGTTACATTGTGTTGGCCGGGTGGACAATAACCTTACAATGTGTCAGTCTTAGAGACAATAATGTTACATTGTGTGGGCCCCGGTCTGCTGCGGAGAAGTGGCGCTGTGATTGACATAGTCATTACATGGTCATCAAAACTTCCCGCCGGCAATAGGATCTCAGCAGCTATTGGGAGATTAAAAAGACATCCAGTTACTGAACGTCTTTCTCCCGCCATGACAGTGGTGCAGAGAACCAGGCGTATGGAGAAGTGATGTACTTAGCACGGAATTTCCCAAGTGATAAGTATAATAAGGGACCATATAGGATTTCAATGAAGAATGCAAACTAGATTTTAAAGCCTTCTTGGCAGCTAATGTCCTGGAGTATATAGCTATGGATGAGGAAAAAAGGACGATCTGAAAAGACATTCTGCTCGCCTCCTTGGTCTTGTCCTAGTAAAGTGTATATTCAATTGTTGGCTTCACACTGTTGCACTTATTACTATGGATGGCAGATGTCGAGGACTACTCGTAGACTGGTGGTCTATGACAAAATGTTGCACTTTATCAGTAATGTTTGAAGGTAATCAAAGCAAAATGTATGGGTGTTCACTGTGTTCCCCTTTTCCTTTTCGAATTCAAAGCAAACTTAAAGCCCATAAATTATTTTAGCATGTTCTCGCTTCATATCTTCTATTTATTAGTAGGAAGCAAGTAACTCTCAGCCTCTAACATTGGGATTCATGCCACCACTTTCACTGTGGATTATATGATACGTAGATCTCCCTTCAACTTCAGGCCCTTTAGTCTATCCCTATCTTTCTTTCCAAGTTCCAATCACCCGAAGAATGTTATAACACTTATTTAAAGACAAATGTATCAAGCCCCACCCAGCCAAGGATAATGAGTTATTATAAAGTTGCAGCAACATTCTGATTGGTTATGTATTTGGTTCTAATTATGTTCTTTTAATGACTCCCAATTACATCGCTATAACGTACTGCCGTGACATTGCAATGTGACATTATTATGACATTCTGGTTATGTTCTTCAACCCAAACAGAATATTTTTATACCGCTTGGTTTTCATTTCATCATAACCTCACCAAAAATGATGTTGTAAAAACATGTACTGATTTGGTGAGGTTTCAACCTCACCATCAATAATGTAATTGTTACATGCCATCTTAGTAAGTAACAAACTGACTATCAGAGTATGGTTGCAGAACGTTTGTGTTACGACACAAGGTGGCTGAGTACTGACACAACATCATGATATCCGCTCCCCTCCGCACCACCACCAACTCGGTTACCCTGGCCTTCTGCTCATGACCTCCTCCAATCTCGTCCGCCCCATTTCCCCCACCCGGCTCGGCCTTCCGCCGACCGTCTCTGCTCCTTTACCATGAGCTGTTCAGCAGCGATTCATGTTGTATCCATCACAAAGTTTTCACAGACATTGAGGCATAAGGGAAGTATAGGACACAGACGAGAAGTGTGTATTGATGCAGAGACCTTGAAATAGAGGGGTTGTTAATTGATGGAGAGCGATATTTAATTGGAGGGGACGGGGAATGAGAAACAAGGAGGGTAAGAGGAAAGAGTGAAAAGACAAGCAAGATGAGAATACAAAAGCAAGATACTATCAAATCTTTACTCTAGTATGATGTCACCATAAGACAATACATAATGTACATAAGCTAGTGGTTCTATTTCATGCTGCATTTAAGCTGTATAACAATAATATTTGAAGATACTTGAATTCCCTTTATGATGGTATAACAGGTGAGCTCTTATATAAAGAAAATTGGGTTCCACCCATTTTAAGGTTTGCCAGGATATATATGCGCTGGTGTTTGAGTGAGTATAGGCTTGAAGAGTGGTAAGTTCTGGGGACGGTCAGTTAGGGGAGAGGACAGTCTGGGGAACTGCTGGGTTCTGGGGTCAGTAAGTTAGGGGAGAGTACAGTCCGGGGGACTGGTAAGTTCTGGGGGCAGTAAGTTAGGGGAGAGTACAGTCTGGGGTACTGGTGGGTTCTGGGGGCGGTAAGTTAGGGGAGAGTACAGTCTGGGGTACTGGTGGGTTCTGGGGGCAGCAAGTTAGGGGAGAGTACAGTCTGGGGGACTGGTGGGTTCTGGGGGCAGTAAGTTAGGGGAGAGTACAGTCTGGGGGACGGGTGGGTTCTGGGGGCAGTAAGTTAGGGGAGAGTACAGTCTGGGGTACTGGTGGGTTCTGGGGGCAGTAAGTTAGGGGAGAGTACAGTCTGGGGTACTGGTGGGTTCTGGGGGCAGCAAGTTAGGGGAGAGTACAGTCTGGGGGACTGGTGGGTTCTGGGGGCAGTAAGTTAGGGGAGAGTACAGTCCGGGGGACTGGTAAGTTCTTGGGGCAGTAAGTTAGGGGAGAGTACAGTCTGGGGGACTGGGGGGTTCTGGGGGCAGTAAGTTAGGGGAGAGTACAGTCTGGGGAACGGGTGGGTTCTGGGGTCAGTAAGTTAGGGGAGAGTACAGTCTGGGGGACTGGTGGGTTCTGGGGGCAGTAAGTTAGGGGAGAGTACAGTCTTGGGGACTGGTGGGTTCTGGGGGCAGTAAGTTAAGGGAGAGTACAGTCTGGGGAACTGGTGGGTTCTGGGGTCAGTAAGTTAGGGGAGAGTACAGTCTGGGGGACTGGTAAGTTCTGGGGGCAGTAAGTTAGGGGAGAGTACAGTCCGGGGGACTGGTGGGTTCTGGGGGCAGTAAGTTAGGGGAGAGTACAGTCTGGGAGACTGGTGGGTTCTGGGGGCAGTAAGTTAGGGGAGAGTACAGTCTGGGGGACTGGGGGCGGTAAGTTAGGGGAGAGTACAGTCTGGGGGACTGGTGGGTTCTGGGGGCAGTAAGTTAGGGGAGAGTACAGTCTGGGGGACTGGTGGGTTCTGGGGTCAGTAAGTTAGGGGAGAGTACAGTCTGGGGGACTGGTGGGTTCTGGGGGCAGTAAGTTAGGGGAGAGTACAGTCTTGGGGACTGGTGGGTTCTGGGGGCAGTAAGTTAGGGGAGAGTACAGTCTGGGGAACTGGTGGGTTCTGGGGTCAGTAAGTTAGGGGAGAGTACAGTCTGGGGGACTGGTAAGTTCTGGGGGCAGTAAGTTAGGGGAGAGAACAGTCCGGGGGACTGGTGGGTTCTGGGGGCAGTAAGTTAGGGGAGAGTACAGTCTGGGAGACTGGTGGGTTCTGGGGGCAGTAAGTTAGGGGAGAGTACAGTCTGGGGGACTGGGGGCGGTAAGTTAGGGGAGAGTACAGTCTGGGGGACTGGTGGGTTCTGGGGGCAGTAAGTTAGGGGAGAGTACAGTCTGGGGGACGGGTGGGTTCTGGGGGCGGTAAGTTAGGGGAGAGTACAGTCTGGGGGACTGGTGGGTTCTGGGGGCAGTAAGTTAGGGGAGAGTACAGTCTGGGGGACTGGTGGGTTCTGGGGGCAGTCAGTTAGGGCAGAGTACAGTCTGGTGGACTGGTGGGTTCTGTAAGCAGTAAGTTAGGACACATCACAGTGCGCAGTACAGTCTGTTCCTTGGGCAGTAAGTTAGGAGATAGTTGAGCGGCCCGCGTAGGTCGGAGACTGATGTGGGCGGTTCCCTGCAGGGACGTCAGTGCCCACCCGACCGGGGCCCGAGACGCGCCGCCTGTCTCCCCAGGCCGATGGCATCAAGGATCTATGAAACAAGTCCCCTGAATCAATGATACCATCTTGATGGGATCTCGGGAGACGAGGAGGCAGCAGGGGCCAGCAAACTGCCTACAGAGATACAGAGCCAGCCAGCGTTAAATAAACTACCCCTGCTACTGCTCTGACCATTGACTATGGAGGAGTGGTTGCCCTGGAGGAACTGCGGGCAGCTGCCGCCAGAGGGAGACAGGAACAAGGGGGGCAGGAGCCGCTAGGGGGCGCTCATCAGTCACCAGGTAGCGCCACCAGGGGGCACTGCCATGCCCGACCACCAGAGGGCATGGCAGTGCAACAAGAAGAAAATGCTCAATTTAACCGGCGATATGACAGCTTTCTTTAAGGCCCCATTAGGCAGTGGACCGGGAGCAGGGGGAGGCCATCCATTACACGGAACAGCCTCCAGCGCGGGTCGCCCTCTGGCGGTGGTCAGTGGTAGCGGTCAGTTTGGGGCCGTTTAGGGCGCGCGTAACAAGCCCTGGGCCGGCCGGGGTGGTCGGAGGGCTGTCGGACGCCGTGTTTTAGTGCGGGACGCTGGGGGGACGCTGGGGGGACGCTGGGGGGACGCTGGGGGGCCTCATCTATTGGTGATGACCACGCTGAAGGCCTGATGGATGGAAGCCTCCAGCAGGGGGAGCCAGGGGCACCGGGGGGACTGTAGGGGTCAGAGGGGTCAGGGAGGGGACGGGACGGACAGGGAGGGGCCGGGAAGGGCCAGGAGGGGACTGGAGGGGCCAGGAGGGGACTGGAGGGGAGGGGACATGAGGGGAGGGGCCAGGAGGGGAGGGGCCAGGAGGGGACACTAGTTGTGTGTGTAAGTAGGGGAGACTTGAGATAGCCAAGGACACTCAGGGCAGGAGCAAAGGGAACGGTACAAAGTATAGTAAGGTGGATCATGAGGAAAAGGACAGCTGAAGAGACATATGGGAATAATTATAGGGAGATAGGACGGTTCACTGAGAAGGAGCTGGGGAAGGAAGACAGGGATAGGGAGGGAAACACCAGGAGCACCAGGGCAGGTAAGGGAGGGGAGCCCTGAGCGGCCATGAGGTTGTGCGCGTATACCTTTAGAAAGTTTAAGGGGTACTGGAGAATGGTCCCTCAGAAAACATTAATATAGGTTCACAAGATCAAACTAAAAAAAACCTTGTCCAACTGAATGTGTTAACCCCCCTCTGATTAGATTACCATGAGTATCTTTAAAACTTCGTGCTCTCACCCCAACCAACAAGTGTTACTAGTAGGTACAGTCTGGTGTCTGGTGTGTGGTAGGAGAGAGCACGCTGGGCCCGTACTCCTGGCCATGGATGTGATGTTATCATAATGTTGCAGCAACGTTCTGGTTGGTTCTGTATTTGGTTCGTGTTACTTTCTATTGATGACTCCCAATTATGTCTCTGCAACATACTGCCGTGACATTGCACTGTGACATAATTACAATGTTCTGATTATGTTCTTCGACCTGAATAGAATGCTCTTATATCGTTCTGTTTTGGTTTTGTCCTAACCTCACCAGAAAATAATGTTATAAGAACATTCTGATTGGTAAGGTTTAAACCTTACCATCAATAACATAATTGTTATGTGCCATCTTAGCATGCAACAAACTGATTAAAAATGTATGGTTGCAGAATGTGTCTGCAAAGTATGGCTAAAGCACCAGAACTCCTGAACAGTAAGGTGGTCGAGCGCGGTATGTAAAAAAACAACAGTCATCATCGGGCAAAAGACGACCAAGGGAGAGCCAGAGGGTGGCTTCAACTCCACTCTCCTAACAGATATAAGGGCCTTCACCTCCACTCTCCTAACAGATATAAGGGCCTTCACCTCCACTCTCCTAACAGATATAAGGGCCTTCACCTCCACTCTCCTAACAGATATAAGGGCCTTCACCTCCACTCTCCTAACAGATATAAGGGCCTTCACCTCCACTCTCCTAACAGATATAAGGGCCTTCACCTCCACTCTCCCCGCGTACACTAAGGGCCCCACCCCCCGGCCGGCCCGTCACCCCGGGGGAGCATGCGCAGTGAGGAGGCGCAGAGGGGAGGAAAGTTTATTTCCATCTTGACTCTGGCAGTAATGAATCATAGCGGGCCGGGCGGCCATTCGTCATGCCCGCCTCTCCACCCCAATCACCCGCCCTCATTATTATTGTCCCAAAGTAGTTTCATCGGGCCGCGGGGGGCCGCGGCAGGCATATATAAGGACTAAATGTTTCAGATGGGGTGATGAAGGAGGTAGGGGGGCGGGGCCCGCCGGGGGCGCTGCCATCAGTTAGCAGATGGTACCGGGAGGGGGAGAAGGAGGGCGTTGGGGAACTCGGCAGGAGCTTCTGGACTTTTCGGATCCAATAAGTTCCTTACTCCTGTTCGAAAAAGAGATCATGATTTTTTTCTTTGTGAACAACGTTAACTAACCGAGAAGGAATATTTCGTAATTACCGAAGGCACTGTTCCATTTTTGAAGTCTCTGGATCCGTCATTTAGATATCATAGTTACCTTAAGCTTCCGCATTATGTTGTTTTCGGCTTTGATGGGCCAGAAATAAAATCTTTCAGCAGGATGGAACTCAGTATGGGTTTCTGGACTGGAGACATCCTCGTTTGAATCTCGATGCCTTCGGATGCGTTTCTAAATCTGAATGTAGCGACTTCCCCACACCTTCGCCAGGTTGAAGGTTTCTATAAATGACGATTTTATGTCTGGAATGACAAGACACTGTGTGTAATAGGCCATATTAGGTCTTCTTATCTTAATTTGTACTGTGACATAAATCGCAACATTGTTCCGAACTCATTGAAAAAAAAAATGCTTTGATAAACTAAGCATAGTAGGTTACATAACATCTACAGTTAGAAATCCCTTCTAGGTTCCCACCAAGGTCTGAGAACGATGACCATAGATATTTTTATTCTTGACTAACAACCCGGAGATGAGTTGGAGGGAATATTGATGATTACCAGTGGGACTATTCAAAAATAATCCATTGTACTGTCTTTGACAAAGAGGAGCCGAAAAACAAATCTTGATGCCAAAGCAAAGTTCTTCATTTTAACATTGGTCATGCACGAGGCTGTGGCTACTGGCTCGGATTTCATTGGTGTCATACTGGTATCATTGACAACGTTTTTCCGCCTGTTCAAGGTCGGCTCGCAGTACTTTTCTGTGTTTCTTAGTCTCGGCAAACGGCTTTTCCGTGCAGCTCTGACTCTGATCGGTCCACAATTTCCCAAAACGGCATATAGCTGGAGGTAGCCTTCACCATCCTACTGTAGCATAAACGATTGCATAACAACTGGACAATTAAATGGTTACCAATTTTTCGCCAAACCCTGAGGTCACCATTGGCTATGACCTAGCAGGCACTGCCTCCCCAACTCTCTTCTTACAAGCCGCACGGTCAACAACTCGTAGACCCTGCGACTGGACTAGGCCATGGACCCAGCGGCCGGGCTAGGCTTGTACCCTGCAGCTGAGAGAGGCAATGCAACCTGCCATCCAGGGGTTTCCTCGGGGTCAGTGTAATGGGGGTCGCAATGACCCCATTGCCATGCCCTCCACACACCCCTCTTTACGCCCGCACCAATCGGTATGGGGCGCCAAGTGCCCAGCCAAAGAATATAAAAGCCATATTACACTACGCGTTGTCTTTATAATTATATATAGATACGTGCTTGACAAGCTTAACAGTGGTTATGTATTGGTATTAAATTTAGATGAAATTACTTATCTACATAAGAAAAAACCTTACATGGAAAAAACAATTTTGGCTAAGGATGTTTGTGTTGGTTAAGGGCTTTATAAAAGACATAAACAACACACCCATTCAAACATGCCTAACGATAATCATGCTGGCATTTTACTACTTACACGCGGAGTTCCTTCCCTTCCCACCTCCTCCCCTTTCCTCCAGCGGATCCCGGTCGCGTCAGGCCCGGCTACCCCGGTCCGTCGCCTATCGATCCACACTGGAGGAAATGGGTCCAGCCGGACGGAGCATGGGGAGGGAAAGGGGGGAGGGGGGGTACTCGGGTGAAAACATAAGGCGTGGCAACCAAAAAACATCCACGATATACCAGACTTTATCGTGGCATGTATATCAAGGCCCATGATACAAAAATCCCATCCAGAATACATCTATGATAAATTTTGGACACAAAAGTTATTTGATAAATCATGATAAATCATCCACAATATTTGTGAATTCAAATATAATACTGTTTCAATGGCATTGGGACATTTTGGCATTCAAAAAAATCGAGAGAAAAAATAAAATAAAAATTAATGAAATATTGTGGACCATTATAATTCGACGATCATCAATTTAGCAATTGTGCGTATTTTGATGTATCATGTGGACAAATTATTGTGACTTGTTTTTTGGTAGGCACTGCAGATATCAAAATGTAACTTCCAGTCCCTCCAGGATTCGAATCCACAACATAGGTGTTTGGAGGAGGTTTGCCAACCCTTACACTACTAAGCCATATAGAGGATGAGGGGGGAACTAAATAAAGATATCATTACCTAATTTACTGGTTCCCACAGGTCCTTTAAAAAGCTGTTTAAGAAATCAGCAACCATGTAGACTGGCTCGTAACAGCCTATTTTGCTGGTTCTCGTTGTGGCCTGAAGTAAGTTCGGTGCGTAGACTGTAACACGTAAAAGGACAATGTTTAAGAAGTAATATTTAATAACAATTTCCCTGCGACAAACTGTTGGTTGTTTGGATGTATGTTGGGTGTTGATTTCATAGCAACAAGTAAGGTCACAGGCATTATATACAGAGGTGGACACGGCTTTTATTGGGCGCTGCCTCCATAAAACACATCCTGCCATAGACGTCGGCCCTTCATCCAAATCCCCGAAGTCTCTAGAACTTTAACATAGAATTTGAAATGTTCTGGGCACGTTCAGAATACTGCCCTTGAAGGTGGACTGATTGCACAGAAATTCACAGTAAAAGACACTATTGACAAACAACAATACCTTCTTTAGAATCCCTATTGACAAAGGAAAATATAAAATACATTTAAGAAAATCTTGTCAGTATTCTGGCATTGGGATGTTCGCTCGTAAGGTGTATCATAGTACCTTGTATTTGTCAATAAACGATTACATCTACGATAGAAGGCCTGAGTACACCCCCCCCCCCCCCCCTCCCAACCTCCGGTCCACTTCCTTCCCCGGCTATTCCATGCTTGCTGAACACAATTCTTCTTCCCCTCTTCCCCTGACTGCCCACAAACTCCCGCTCCCCCCTCCTCCCTCCCCCCTCCTTCCTCCACATCTCCTCCTCCCCCCCCCCCAGTTCCTCCGGCCGGCTGCCCCGCCTTCCAGTGTTGTCGGTAACAATTCCATTAGTCTGCTTGACGGTCCGGGAGGGGCCCAGGAGTGGGGGGGGGAGGTGGCTGAGGGGGGGGGGGGGGGTAATGTGTGGGGGGAGGTAAATCAACGGCCCCTTGATCACCGCCCGCCCGGCCCCGTATGGACCGCTACAAATGTTCACTTGTTCCGTCCGCCTCCCCATCCCCTCCCCCCATGCCCCCCTACTCCTGTCTCCCGCCCTCTGCCCCCCACCTTCCTCCATTCTCGACCGTCAATTCACCTCTATAGCCTACTAACATGTTCTTATCTTCATTCCCCACCCACACCCACACACTGGACGGAACATCCCTCTGCCCCCCACCCCATGCTGTCCATACTGTTCACTTCTCCCCTCTCCCTACTTCTACCTGCCCCCTGCCTACCTACCGCCCCCCCCCCCCCAACCTTTCCTGCCCCCAACCTTCCTGCCCCCACCCGTCAATTCAACTCTACGGCATACTACTATCTTCTTATCCTCTGTCCCCCTACACACACACACCCCGAGACCCTGGCCTACCCCCCACACTGCCCCTAACCTCCACCAGCCCCCATCCATCTTCGCTTGTTAATTTACCTCTGTAGTTCACCGTTATCCTTCTATCTTTCTATCCTCCACACCCCTACCCAACCTAACAAAAAAAACCATTGCCCCCTGCCCCATTCTGCCCCTCGCCTCTCTCCTGTCCCATTACCCTAGTCCTACCCCCATTTCACCCCCAAATATATATACCTTCCGCGGCCACAACCCCCCCCCCCCTTCCGCCCTCTAACGCCAGTCTATTCCCTTCTACAACCCACTGCTATATACTCATACTGGCCCTCCCACCCCCTGCGACCCCCCCCCCCCCCCATACACAATGACCCTGACTATCCCTCCACCTTCGCCAATTCACCTCTACAGCCAACAACTTCACTCATATCCTCATAACCCCCCTGTCGACCCTCTGCCCCCCCCCCCTCCCCCCTGCCACCTACCCCCACCCCATTCCTACCTCCCCGGGTCCGTCAATTCCCCTCTACAACTCCACTACTATCCTTCTATCCTCATATCTCCCCTGTCGACCCTTCTCCAGTGTCCATACGCTTCCACGGCCGTCTTCACCCTACAACCCCTAACCCCCTCCCCCTCCCCACGACCCTTACAACCTCATATCCCTATATAGACAGACCGCCGTACTCCCCAAAAGACCTTGGGATTTATAGATCTTTTGTCAATACCCCCCAAAAGAGCTATGTGTTAATTTACAAACCTTGCACCGTGCCCTAATTATTTCTCAGTTTCTGAGACTGGCATTATTGCCCTACAGGACAATTAGATAATCTTTTATTCGGCAGCTTCTGAGAGGGCAGGACAATAATGAAGGTATAGGGGATGGAATCCTGATAATTATAGAATAAAAGGTCCGGATACCGATTGCATACCTATTACAGAATGCTTGTTCTGTAACTATTAGCCAAACATGTAGCCAATGCTGAGGCTCAGCCTAAAAAAGGGTATAAAGGAAAACAAAGACATTGTGCTTCTCCTGCCACATGTTCACACTTCCCGATAAGATGGAGCATTTTACAAATAGTCTATTGTTGGTAATGGTCAAATAGTTGCGTTTTAGAATTAGTCTATTGGCGGTAATGGTCAAATAGTGGCATTTTAGAATTAGTCTATTGGCGGTAATGGTCATATGGCGGCGTTTTAGAAATAGTCTATTGGCGGAAATGGTCATATAGCGGCATTTTAGAAATAGTCTATTGTTGGTACTGTCATATGGCGGCGTTTTACAAATAGTCTATTGGCGGTAATGGTCATATAGCGGTCGTGAATGGGTGTGTGAGTGGGCGGATTACGCCTGGTGGGGGGCAGTCAGTGGATGAAGGGGGGGGGAGGGGGGGGAGTTGAGCAGGGCCCATGTCCCCACGCGGTCAGGCCCCATACAAGCCCCACTCCCTGCCCGCAGACAGTCAGGGCCCTGCCCATGCCCCACCACCTAAGTGGCCCTTCTAATCCCATTGAATCGAAGCCAGTGCGCCAAGGTACAGGGCGTCCTCAGCAGACTGCACTATGGGGTGCCTAGTGATCAGAAACTGTATTTCAGTCACTTTATATCCTGTGATCGACCGCATTGAATGAGTTATTGAAAAGCATGGGTAGCATATTGTACAATTACCAACAATAAGTACCTTTGACTTGCAGAAATGATATGATAATGGACATGTTCTACATCCCAATGAAGCTCTACAATGACTTGGAGTCCCTCTTCAAAAGGTTTCCCACATTGTCAGCAATTTACACCTGACGCTACATACTATACCAGTGAATCACATTATCACAACTTGACATCTGACGCCCATGTTTTACCACTACCAGTGAACCATACTGTCAGCAATTTACATCTGATGCCCCATACTATACCAGTGAACCATATTGTCACCAGTTTACATATGATGCCCCATAAATATTATACCAGTACCCCACATTGTCACCAATACACACTTACACGGTTCTGCCACCTGCGAGCGCATGAAGGCCACTCTGGTGTTTACACTAACTGGACTAATGTCTTGCAGGACGCTCTAGAGAGAATGAATTTACTTGCGAAAATGACGTCACATCTCCATATATGGTAAACTGTGTAAGCATGTATTTTCACCAGACCTCTCATATCATACCAGAACACCTTATTGTCACCAGTTTACACCCAACGCCCCATACCATACCAGGCACACACAATACCCGCCCAGCCCCAACCCTTCCTTCAGAATACACCGACTCCTATATACTTCACGCCCGTTTGGGGCCTATACATCATCAACAAGCTGATAAATTGGATGATTATTTAAGGGGCGTGGAGAGGAGCCTTAAAGGAGGCCTCTTAAAGCGGGGTTTCAAGCCGTCCAAGTGGGCGTTTTTCACAGCGGGCACGGCGAGAATTGATTGGCTGAGCCCAAGGCCTGACCCGCCAATCGGATCTTGACATTCTCTACCGTGATAAGGAGACAAAAGACCAATGCCTCATCAGCTGTCTTTGAAACGGTGATTTATTTTGTCAAAGCACCGCCGATCTAAGATTGCATGCTTATTGTAAAATAAAGACAACTAATTGATTAGGTTTGCAATAGGGTTCTTTTACTTTTAATCTACGTGGAACCTGAGAAAATATATAAATGATGGAGATGTTTGAATGGGAAGGTAAAGCAAAACCGATGCATCTCAATAAGTCTGTGTAGCACCCGATTGCATGCAGTATTTTGAACTACCCATACATACTTTCTGTGAATTAAAAGATAAATCAGCGTCTCTGTTGCACATCAATCATTATTGCAATATACTCTTTGCGACTGAAATATCTAAAGCTCAAGTTAAAGGAAAAATCACATTAAATTTTAATCTTTGGCTGCTACGATTGAGAGACATAGCCGTGCCCTAAAGGCCATGATCCACGATGCAACTTTGAACCGATTTTGAAAATCGATTTGTTCAATAATAGTTTTTCTTATAAAATATACAATTTTCCAAAGATCTATGAATAATCTATAACAGAAATATGGTATTTTTACAGGTCAGAGTCATTCCAAATATGCGACAGATTGGTGAGAAGAAAATCAGATGGCGTTTTGTCGCATCGTGGATCACGGCCTTCAATGAACCGGCTATTTACACAACGTTGTGTATACGACAACATTTTTTATTAGATACAGTGTATACACGACGTCACCTATGTAAGATGAACTATGCACAACAACCATAAACCCATCTGTATATTCCCCTTTTCATATAGGCAGTACAACGTAGGCGAGAACTTATCATGTACAGTGGACAATGCGAAAATGAAGTGACCATCCGTGAATTCCCTTTTCGATATACTACTGACATGTCGTGTGTTTAGTAGTATCGGTGTAATCTAGTAGTATCAATCTAGCCGACATTGAAACGAACAACAAAAAGGCCATCTTTACATTCCCATTTCTGTAAACTTCGTACATTGTCTCGCATATATACAGTCCATTTAATTTACGCGACATTGTGGTGTAAATAGTGGAACCTATCCAGGCGACGTCGCGCATGTGTGTTAGGACGCTATCCTACAAACAGATGCTATCCAACAAATGTTTGTGGTTTAGTGACTTTTTGCAGGATAGCATCACCACAGGATGCTAAGCTACAAACAGATGCTAAACCAAAAATATCTGTTGGATAGCATCTTTCCAAAAACAGACACTAAATCATAAATATTTGTAGCTTAGCATCCTTTTGTGACTTAGCATCACCACAAGATGCTAAGCTACAAACATATCTGCTAAGCCACAAATATTTGTGGGATAGCATCTCTGCACAAGGCTATATTAAAGTATTATACAGCAAAGTTACCTTTTCTGTAGGATTGAGAGGGGGTGTCAGGTCTCTTATGCATTATGCCTCAAAACGTTAAGTTCCTTATCTTTATTTTAATAAAATGTCCAATAAAATAGATAGTATATTTTCTATTCAGGGAAATGTGAGATGAGAAATCATGGAAATTATGCATTTTTCAGCGAGTCGGGATGATTCAGGGGACAATTTCTAGTTATTGCTATATGAGAGGTGATAGACATTAACCTTTTTCTGAAACTTTGGTCTTTTTAGTACGATCTTCAAAGAATATTGACCGAATTTGTGAAAAAAAGGTTGTGTGCAACAACTAACAACTAGGTATACAAAAATAGGTTTCATGTCCTACAAATGGGAGAATCAATTAAGATGAGTGAATTATCATTCTAAACAAACCGATGTTTGTTTATCTTTATCTATTATCCTTCACTGCTATGAAGTGACAAGGGGCTGAGCATCTCAAGTCATATTTTTGCTTCTTGCATTTATTTTGTAAATAGTTTATCAATAATCGAATTTCTTTTGATACGGAATAGAAATTGCAAAATGAAAGTGTGATTTAATTTTCCTAAATAAATTATATAAGATAAGAGGTTAGTCCTATGTCCTCTAGTAGTTTGCAGTACACCTCTCTTCCAAACCCCAATGAAATAATCTTCAAAATTGGTTTGCTATTTTTCAGCATAAATCTGTAGGATAGCATCCATTGGTAGGATAGCATCTTGTTGGATAGCATCTGATTGTAGCTTAGCAGCATATGGGTGCTGCTAACTGACAAAGTGCTTTGTGGTTTAGTGAATGTTTGCATGATAGCGTCCTGACATGGATGTTAAGTGACAATTAGGTTGTATTTGTGGTATAGCATCTGTTTGTAGGATAGCGTCCTAACAATGTGGGCAGTGCCCTTAACCTTAAAGGGAGAGGCCAGTGAAAATAAATTAGTATATTGCCGTGATCTTTACCATCCAGGGAATAAGCATACCAAATTTTATGCTTTTATCTCTAATAGTTTTTGTTTTATTCACATTTTGTCTATATCAAACTGAGTTCCCTGCCTGCATCTGACACTGCCTGCACAGACCAATTATCTGTATGTGACGTCACAAGCAAAACAGCTGAAAAATGATAAAACTGAAAAAATAACAATATTTAATTTATCTAAGTGTTTTTTCTGAGCCTAAAATTATTTAAAATGACCAAATAAAATGATTCATGAAAGAAAATATCCAAAATATATTTTATTATGGGATTTATAATTTTGAAATTTGAATATAACTGTCATTTTGTGTGACGTCACACACAGACAGCCTATGTCAGGCTTACAGGGAACTTAATGTGTGATCTTATATAGGGACACAGTATTCTATTGTAAGGGATCACTTCAAAGTTATAATAATGTCACATATTTGTACTTAAGCACTATACCTACGGTATGATATGAGAATTTAACAAAATTAAAATTTCACTGGCCCCTCTCTTTAAGGGAAATGCCTTAATTAAAAGTGGGTGACATCCAACTGTATTCATAAAGATACCACTCGAATCCCTCACAATGCATTCCTGGTCGCCAATATCTTTCATATGTGGTTGCTTTAACGATATAATGGTATTTCAAAGTGACTTGGCGGAATGTTTTAGATATCGGCAATCAAGACTTTGGACGTCATCTACACAATAATCATTGAATAAGTGACCGCTAGCATACACCTTCAGGAAAAGGTTTGTTAATTGTATATAGTTGTATAGGTATAACTGTTTTCCCAGTTTTACTCATTCGGCTTGCCATACACTCATCCCTCAGTGCCCTGATTGACTGACAACAGACACAACGATATTCAGCTATCTCTGCTTTCCGCTAGTTCAACCCGAGCAAATCCACTTTACAAAATAAGCCTCCCCGACTAAATGGACTAAATGGACCCTCTCTATTCTGTGGTTAACCTCTAGCCGCTGTTAAGCCGCAGTGGGCGCACACAGTGGGTGGGAGGGGGGTGTTTTAACTAACCCCTCCCCCCCCCCCCCCCATATGTCGAGCCTCCCGCCTGGAGTTTTTGTCTTTATCTACAGAGGCATTCACTACCCTTTGTTGTCGGCAGTGCGCAGGCGCAACGTGCTGCTTCCACATTGCGAAAACGAGGAAGATTCATCCCAACTAGTCCTTTCATGACCTAGATACCTCTTGCATAATAGTTTGAGTGCCGGCGGACTTGGACGTAACTACAGTCTGATCCCAACCCCAACACAGGGAGCTATGCGGGATTATATACTTTAGTCTTAGTTAATTTGAAAGATTATGGCTTTGCATATGAAATATTAGATAATTATATCTATGTTCAAATAAGATATCAGAAATACATATCTAGTATGCCATCTGGGGTATAAGATATATAAACATACCTTATATCTCAAATACATAGCCATAATATCATATATACATTCTTTAATAAAGATGTAATCAAAAGACTGTCCTTTTTCGAGAATGATATATGATATGAGATATTACAGTACGTAATCTAATATACATAATACTAGTGGTCCTTTCGATCATTTTGATAAGACCTTTAGAGATCGGTAATGAATATGTTTAATAACACTCTCAAAATTCATGGTGCGAACAAAGGAGAAGGGTTGCATCAAAGTATCATATAATGCGCCTTATTTAGTGGGTGATGTTGAAGCCACCATGCAGTCAGCGGTACCCTTATTGGTTACAGTGGCACTGTGATTAGAATCCATTGTAAATACGGATCAGCATCTGGCAAATCACATAGGTTCGTTACATAATATGCATAATATAATGCAATCATACTAAGCCGATACAAAGTTTGATTCAACACTCAAGAATGATATTATATGTCAAAAAGTGCGTTTAATTGAATGTCTCACCAATCAGTACTTAGAGTCCATTTCGGGTCATTCGTACAACGTATAACTGTTATCTGAAGTTGTCGTGACTAGTGTGGCTAAAGACCCGTCCACCGATCAACTGAGCCCAACTCTTCTGTCAGAGCTCTCAATAGCGGCAGTCTATATTTAGTGGATAATCAATATATTTTTTTAAACAGACATCGACCCCTTCAAGAGCTAAGATTTCTCCAGTATTCCTCCCAAGCCATCCATGACTTAAATCTATTACATCACCTACAACTGGTTATAGGGTAGACCTGAATCTTGTCAATATAACACTATAAAGGCCCTGATCTCAAAAGCACAACTAAATTCTCCCAACCACGATTAGCCAATTTCTTGAGTTTTACCTGCAGGTTAGCCTAAATCGGGATACATGCTGGGTAATATGTCGACAAAACAAAAGGCTTTAGCTCATACATTTTCATGTATCATATCAGTATTTGATCCTAAACATGGTGAAAAACTATTGACCATTACTTTTCATATATATATATATACATATAACATTAATATTTTCTAACTTGTCTGAGAGTTTTTTCATTATAGATGGATTTATATTAATTATTTGCTTATTTTCTATTTACTTTCCAGTGGTTTTGCCAACAAAACTAGGTAGTTCAAATTAGCCTGCAGGTGCTCAAAATACTGTAAATCAGCTATCCGTGGAGAATTCATTTACTTCCCCCTTGCATCAGGTTTACATCACTATCGTTAGTTCCCTGAAAGGTAAACCATTAAACACTTCACCTGGTCGTGTACAAGGTACCTTAACCTCCCCAGCTATAGTCACATAGTGTGTTTCAGAAGCCTGGATGGGAGGAAGAGGTGCTTGACATGTATGAGAGGCGCAAAAAGCCTCTACCTTTGAAGATAAAAAGAAGATAAAAATCAATGATCTACCGATAGCTGGGGCCCAGGATGGGAAACCCTGATTCCCTGAGGGACCTAGCAGGGATGGGTAGAAGGGGGACATCTCTGAAAAACATGGTGCTGAGAAAAACTACACTGGTCCCTTTCTCCACTGTTTTATTAGGGACAGCTCTGGTTGTTATTGATTAGAGTACAAAGTACCTTGTCACTCAGTTGTCCCCACTCTCAGATCCTTTTTGTTTTCAAATAGAACGTCTCGTTTTTAGAATGATACGCTGAAATTAATGTTGAGTTGAATATCAGAACAAAAACTCAGACGTAATCCAGTTGCGCTCTAAGTCTAGCTTAACAGTCTTTTAGGTCAGGGAAATGCGTGTAAAATTGCCTCTCGGAGGCAATTCTTCGTTTTTTGAGCTTTTTGCAGTTGTACAAATATAGGTAGTTCTCCAGTAGGTACCAACTTCTAAACCAAGTGGTCCTCCCCTCGCCTCTCCCGAGAATATGCCCCCCCCCCCCCCTCACTCCTCTTGCTCCCCCCCCCCCCTACCCCATCCCACATGTCTACCCTCAAAGGCAATGAGAAGCCAGGTTGGCTTCCCCGCAGGGTCCAACGATACCTTCACCGCTAGATGGCAGTGTGATCACAGATATACCCCTCCCACCCCCTCCCAAACCCCCTCCCCCCTCAATCCCCGTCTCCCAGTGAAGTGTCCTGTCCCCACTCCCCCCACCCCCCTCAGGACATACTCTTACCACCTCCTCTGTCACCACTGGGAAACCCCCCAACTGCTCCTTATGATTGAGAAGCCACACAAACCCAAAGTACCCTTATTATGGTGAAAGTTTACCCAGCCAACCTGCAACGTAACATAAGTGTTCTGCAACCGCTTCTTTTTAGTCAGTCTGTTACTGAATACGGTTGTTGTTGTTTTTTTTTGTTTTTTTTTTTGTTGTTGTTGTTGTTGTTGTTGTTTGTTTGTTTGTTTTTGTTTATTTTTGTTTATTTTTTTTTTTTTTGGGGGGGGGGGTTAACATCTTTATTATACTGAGCTTTCGTCAAGCATACAGCTTTCGTCAAGCATACAATAGTCTGGTCTCCCCATCCACTCAATTAAGTGTATATGTGTGGTTACATTAAGGGGGTTTCTTTTTTGTCCAGGAAGGTTATTCCACACTAAACATCCTTGATACCATGGTGAACAATGGTTGGCACGTAACAATTATGTTATTGATGTTGAGGTTGAAATCTCACCAAAACAGCATGTTATTATAACATTATTTTTGGGTGAGGTTAGGACAAAACCATAACAGAATGTTATAAGGACATTCTGTTTGGGTTGAAGAACATAACCAGAACGTTGTAATAACATCACAGTGCAACTGCACAGCAGTATGTTGTAGCGACATAATTGGGAGTCATCAAAAGAACATAACAAGAACCAATACAGAACCAAAAAGAATGTTGCTGCCACGTTATAATAATGTCATATCCTTGGCTGGGTACCCTTTATGGTAAGTTGTTTTAGTTTGTGTTCCTACTTTGGTCAATGGAGTAACTCATTTTACACACTTTGCTTTTGATTAAAGGCTGAATTGGGTGCCATCGCAAAGAATGTCACAAGAACCAAAACAGAACATTACTAGAACATTATAATAACGTCATATTCTTTCTTGGGCATTACATACAAAACACAAAGGACCTAATTGACCTGCGCAAGCCTAAAATCGTTAGATCTGTTATTTCTGGATCACTTTATGTAAGGCCTAGTCAGCCCCAGCCAAATGGATATAGACCCTTTAATCTGATACTGTAACACGGCCATTCTTCAAATAGACACTTGACACTGCCTGTTTCAAGGGACAACGAGAGGTGACAGGGCCATTTCTTAAATCGATAGTGCGACACTGTCATTTCTTAAATTTGTCAGAGGACTTCTGATTTCTTGGAGACAAAGACAGGCGCTATGGCTATTTCTTAGATTTGAAAGATGACATCACAGCCCCCACCCTTCCATTCAGGGCCCCAGCATTAGATGTTGAGTGTAGGGCCCAGACTGGGGGTAACCACGCATCAACGCGTGATGACGACGATTAGTACATCTGTTTCT
This sequence comes from Lepidonotus clava, assembly GCA_936440205.1. Lineage (NCBI taxonomy): Eukaryota > Metazoa > Annelida > Polychaeta > Phyllodocida > Polynoidae > Lepidonotus > Lepidonotus clava. The sequence continues at coordinate 47,043,517 of OW387147.1, forward strand.
ACCATCGACGGAAGGCTGTATTCCCACTGCTCGAGTTTACTCACAATATCAGAAATGTACGTTGGCAATAAGGATTAAACATGGACATGTTACATATCGTTCGGAAGGATTTAACATTTCCTTTCAAATGGTATGTAGCATGGAAGGATTCCTTTGATATTTCTAATGCAAATTTAGAAAATTGATAAATCGCGTAGTGGAATCTAGGCCTAAAGGAGAACCAGTTATCTGACTTTCTTTGTCGTCCATGTCCCGATTACTGGCGGCTGAGTGTTTTTTTCTGCCACAGTGGGGTATAAATATACACCGTCAGAGCGGTAACTGCTCCCCTTCATCATGCCCCTGCCCCATTAAATACACTGTTAGGCCTGTCACACATTAATGACGACTGTCAGGGACCGCCATTGATCAATTAAGCATTGTCGAGTGGTCTACTAATGTTTTATTACTAATCTGGTATATTCGGAAACAACCAGCCTTTAATCATGATCAATGTGCCATCTTGTCTTCAGTGACCTTGGCGTCAAGGCGTCACGTAGAGATAACACATAAGACCCGTTTGAAGGGTTTTATAAATGTGTTACAATATCAAAACTAATGTAGAAGAATGATATTGTGATGAATGTCAACACACACAGAGTTACTTTTAACAAAATATAAAATAACAAATGGCTTGTATCTGAATTATAGGATGTAGCAAGCATCCTCAAACACACATGTATACACAAACACATATACGTACGCACGGAGATATACATATAATTATACATATTTGTGTATTATCATGTAAATGTTTATCTAATTGTATACTAATGCAGTTATATATATATATATATATATATATATATATATATATATATATATATATATAAAGACAGTGTATGTAGTTATGCTGTACAGTTGATTAAAAACATCACTATTTGAAAGGAATGATATGCCTGCGTCTAATCTCCAGTTCATTCAGTCAAAGCATTGTACCAGAAAGCTTTGTTCTAAATTTAGTTCTCTCTGTTTAAAAAAAGAAAGAAAGAAATATTTGCAGTTTTGTAATAGTCTAGAGCTCGGTTACCCTAGCCTGTATTAGAGTGTTGCATGTTTAGAGTACAGAAATCAGGGGTCCCCGTCAGTCTGTACTCTGAGCTTTTAGTTTAGACGGCGTACTCCACTATCGATTACCTCTATAGTAACATGTACAGCCCAGGGTCCTGTGTCAGAACACTCACCTTCAATGGCGACCTCCATAGCAGTCACTGCATGAGTCTGTCTCCCATTTAAAACACATAAGGGTCCCTTACCTCTGAACTATGTATCTAAAGTCATTGTGAAACAATAATATTATTTCAGAAAGATCAACCGTAATGCTGAGAATAAGGTATGCATTTAAAATGTAATGGTGCTTAAGTTAAGGAAGCTCACTTATGGAATAGCACATAGTAAAACCACTATTATCTAAGTTAGTGACATCCTAAAGCCTATATTCAATTGCAACTTCGCCATTTTGACTTTATGGAATTTCTTATAATTATATCTTTAGAAATATGAAAAGAACCCTTGTATGCTACGTATTATTGGAAAGAGAATGTAAGATCCTTTCTAATGATACATGACATGTCTATATTTAGTCCTATTACCACTGGCGATTTATGAAATTGTGAGTAGAATCAGGTAGTGGAATACAGCCTGAGTGACCCCATTTCAATTAGATGAAAATCGAAATACATCCAAGCAAATACATCATAACTGCTACAGTTACAATCCTGTATGTAAACCTTACTATATTATTCTACCTTTTTGCCCCAAGTTTTGCGGGAACCAAGTTAAGCTTATAATAACTTATCGATCTTACAAGTACGTGGTGATTATTCTCAGGCCCCAGGCCCGGCCGGGGCAAAGCTTTAGTTAATTGGATCTGGTAAGTCATTACTCCCACCCAGAGATATTGTTCCCGCTTTGATGTCTCACCCACATTCGACTGGGGGAGATTTAACGGGGTCTGATGGCAAAAAGTTCCCTTTTGTAAGAAACTCGGAGAAGGGGAGAAATTTGATCTGGTGAGGGGAGGGGTGCGTTTGGTACCGTGTGAGGATGTCATTCAGGGTGAAACTGTACAGCTTGTTTTCCACTAGGCAATTCTGACTACCGGTACAAGGTAATTCATGCTTTTTTTCCACCGCTGGTATGTGAATGGTCATGCATGCTACATATCATGTGAAAGAGAATTTATAATCCTTTCTAATGATATGTAACATGCCTATGATTAATCCATATTCCCACTGGCGATTTTTGAAATTGAGAATAAAATCGGCTTGCGAAATACAGCCTTTATTGGGTTCAGCTGGGTGTAGGGTTTGGGGTAGGATGGGGATGGAATCCCTTTGAAGTTTGATGGCCTTCTGACATCTATAGAAGAAGAAAGCTTGGAATTACTACCTGAGAAGTCTGATATATTCACCAGCAACCCGCCTCGAAGAACCCTTATTTAAACCTGAAATTCTACATATAATACCCTATAGAATGTTTTGCCGCAGTTTAATGTCCTATTGCAAAAGATAATAGACTAACCCACTGGTGTATAACATCGGTATAGGGTACCCATACATAGACAGCTAGGTATGTGATAATCATTCAGAAGCGGTGTAATGTTATATAACTTGACATAAGTATAATTAGGTAATCCAGCAATACATGACATGTATTGACTGCATTCAGTTATTCCTTTTTATTGATCGAGAACCGTTGAGATACAAACTGCGCTTTTCCAATAGTAGTGGATGATCATGAGGAAACACATTAGAAGGTTGACACACAAAAAGAATATGTCATGCATTATACAAATTATATCAGTTCGTACTAATAGGGGGAGGTTTTTCATAACACAGCAAATGAAATTGAGTCAGTTAAACAATAGCAGAAAAGTATGGTTTGATTAAAACAACGTGTCTCCTGAGAAAAAGAACGCAACGTTTCTGCCTTGCAATGCCACAGTTTTATATTGCGTTGAATAATGTTATTTTGTGTTTTGATCAATAATATTCATTTTGCTAATGTGAGACTTCAGGGCTGACTCAGCTATGTTCTTGAACAATCCAGAGTTCTCCCTGTGTTTAATATGTTTATTGAAAATCTTCAGATGTATTTGATCTTACATTGAACGTCCATACAGCTCAAAATAATAAATAACTTGATAAATATGGAATTGTGGGTAGACATAATAACATATATGCTCTCTGCATTGTTCCTGATGTTTCACTATATTCTAACCTTGGCTTCCTTTCTAATGGCCTCTGTTGGCTTCGCGGCCTGCCTAGCTTTCTCAGAGGCACAATGGTATTGTTGGAGAAATACTGTTTTAAGCTGGTGGTACTGGGAACAGGTCGTCTCCGACCATCTGTCAGAGTCCATCATCTTAGACGACTCTCTGCTGGCATTAAGTAGACCAGATTGTGTATGGGTGGTTACCATGGTAATAGGTAAAGGCGGGTTTCCAAAGAACGACCTAGCGAATCCTAAGAGGGTAGTCGGCGACCCTTCCAAATCACGCCGACCAAAGCCACTGGAAAAGATTTGGTCATCTAGGATGGAAGTTCTTGAAGGCGGTATCATACTTATACACGGCTTGGGCTGCCATATCGGCATGATAATTATAATGATATTAGAGACAGGATTCATAAGATTATCAGAAAATGGCATTGGGAGTATTTTACACATGTATAACAAAGACGTTTGCCTGCATTTATTTACCAGTGTTTTTTCCTGCAAAGTCGTCACATCACTGCCCAAGTCGTGTAGTGTGTGTAATAGGACCTCAACACTGAATGGCTGACGATGAACTTTATCAAAAACCCTGTATCTTACCTCTGGATCATGTTAAATGACAAGCCAATGCACTTACTACTGAATGAATTATGATGAATGAAGAAATGGTGATGCCTACTATGGAAGACAATTAACCTACGCAATCACGCAATTAATCATTATTGTGTACGTGTGTTCTATGATATTTAATTGTACTTAACAAGGGGTTGTGTTGGTGATTGAGGGAAACATGTCAGTAATAGTACTTCAGCAGATTAAAGATTGATTATAACGCAGACGCTGAACAATACATTGTGTTATGTCTCGCTGTGTACCGAAAAATGGGAGTTTGCAATATAAATTATGATTTTATATCTTTATATGTGTGTGCGCATGTTTGGATTTACTAGTGTGTGCTATATATATATATATATATATATATATAGTGTGTGTGTGTGTGTGTGTCTGTGTGTCTGTGTGTGTGTGTGTGTGTCTGTGTTTCTATGGCCCTCTTTGCAGGAATATATATAAGGGTTGTATAGCTCCTTATTTAAATCGTTGATACTTCAAATATAATCCGTACCTATCCGTGTTCCGATTCTCGCCTATCGGCTTATTCAAACAGTAAATCACTCACCCACTAATGGTACAGGCCTCCGTGCCTGTTCGGGTTTGGGAAAGAGGGGGTGTGGTTAGATGATTTCCCCCTACATGTGACGTTCTCCTCAAAATAAGTCTTATAGACGACTTATTGTAAATCAGCACTTGGGTATCAATTAGTCGGATCTACCTGGATTTACTAGGTGCATAAACCCTTAAAACCCTTTAAAAAGCAGTTTTAACCAATTATAGTAACCACATTTTCCCGCTGACTTTATTAGTTATGACCTTGCAGTTTTACATAGTGCATTGCTTTGCCTCCTGTTTCAGCCACACTACATATTGTTGCATAAGGTAGTTCAAGGTTGTGACAGAACATGCTACGTTCACTCATCACGTTTCTATTCACGCACAATTCCCTTTGCCTCCAGGTATAACGCAGCTTCTATTTTAATCCCAGATCTAGGTTTTTACCAAGGCTAACAATACAATCAATAAAGACGTCTATACGCCTGGTCTTCATGAGAACAGTCACACACACACAGTTATATCATACGACTCATCAGTCGTCTTTCAGGGCTCTGATTGAAAGCGTAAAAACCTCACGCTTTCTAAAGATTTAATTTCGCAGTGTTGTGGCTATGTAAGGGTGTATCAGCTGGCTAAGCCTCTTCTGCCGCTGCAAACAAATGCCACCATATCCTCTCTGCGAGCAATATACTCCAAGTGAAGACTCCCCGCAGTTTGAAGTGGGTGGATGGGGGTAGGTAGGGTGGGGTGGTATAACACTATACGACTTCTTTGTTACACGTATGTGAAATACTTTAAAATATGCCAATATCAAACAATTGTATCACTCCTGCATACAGATCTGCAATAAAATCATCCCAGGCAAGCAGGGAATTAACAAGCACATTTTGCGACCGTTCTTTTTTGGTTAGTCTGTAACCTGCCCGGTTTTCACATAATGGTTACATTATTTTCGGTAAAGTTAACATTGAGATTTACTAAAATGGAATGTTATAATGACATTATATTTTAGTGAAGTTGAGACTTTACCATTAAAGAATGCTATAATAATGTATTTTTATAATCTGAAAGAGCTTAACAAAAACGTCACAATAACATCTCAGAGCCACATCGTGTGTGTGGTTCTAAAGACGTTTTTGGGTGCCATCAAAAGATCATAACAAGAACCAAAGCAGAACTAAAATTAAGGTTTAATAAAGTTATATTTACGTTATAGTCTTGCTTGGGATCATACAATGCCGATATCGCAGCTGTAAGTCATGTAGTGCAATCGAGCCTTCATGCCAAGCCTTGCCACACCCTCCGTTCGCCCCAATGACGTAAATGAGGGGATTTCTCCTCACTTACTCTGATATATTATCCCCTGCTGAGCTGATATATACAAAGAGAACCGCAATTATATTTAGAATTTACCTCCTTAGGCGTAGTGCTGTTTATGTATAGCGGGTGGGAAAATATACAGGGAGTTCACTGTATGCCGATACACCTTTCTTTGGAGTCTGCGCAGAGAAGTCATGATCAAGGTTGTGGGTTAAATGAGTGAGTGAAACGGCTATTAGAGGATAATTCTTTTCATTATTACCAAAATTCGAAAAACCATTTCAAGCTCTCCATTTATTTGCGTGTGTTTGTTTGTATGGGGAGTTACATATATACTTATTTTGTAAATGTTACCGTACTAAAGAGGGGAACCCATTAAGTAATGCAACTGAGGTTCTGGTCCAATCTCACCTTTGAAGGAATCAGAAATAATCAAGTTATCAGAAATTATCAAAAACAGAAATTGTTGAAGAAGAACAGAAACAGGTGTACAATTGAACAACGCGATAAGAAATATATTGAAATTTCGTAATCGTTTGACAAATATCAGACAATGTTATAAATTCGTTCCAACCGGAAAGTCACTCAATGGGTGGGTGACGATATGCCTTCATCTCAAACAATCATCATCTGACAATGTAAGATACTGGTTGCAAGCAATACCTGATTCACCCAGAAATTCTGTCCTATCACTCAATGGGTTCCCCCCTATAAGCAGTATCTGTGGTGTGCTGTCAGAGATCAGTGGCGGGGAAACCCCTCCTCACAGGGCTGAGGATCACAGACAGAGTGCTGAGACAGAGGTATATTAATTAATATACGACTCACACACATCCCAGAGTCTTCAGCCTCCAGGCCCTTTGATCAGTTGGGCCTTGATCTTACGTCTTCTTAGATCTCTGGAGTAGAGTCATACAAATGCGCAGAATATGGCTAAGCACTATTTTTATTCATTATCATTAGGCCTGATATTCTGACAAGAGTCTAAGCACTAATTTTCTCATTATCATTAGGCCTAATATTCTGACAATGGTCTTAGCACTATCTTTTTCATTATCATTAGGACTAATATTCTGACAAGAGTAAAGCTATGATTTTTCTAATTTGGCGAATAGCTAAAATTATTGTGATGAAAAGGTTTCTCTAGTTCATTAAAAGAATTGAAATTAAAAGGAGAAAAAAGTAATGATATGCAATGTGGAGTAACATTCATGCACCGAAATACCGGGAAATTAGTTACAGTAGCAGTGAATAGAGATGAAATACAAATGGACTGGCCAGACGTTTCTTTCTCGTTTCTCATTTCCTCTACAGACCTGTGGAATGAAATGTGCCCATACCACAACATACAGATGACTTTGTACCTTGGGGTGCCGAGTGTTAAGTGATTGGGCGAGGTCATATCTGGTATGCATTCCATAAAAATTTGGCGATAATTATCGCGAGTTAGAGCACTTCCATAAAAGATTGGCGATACTCAAAATATTATCACCAAGGCCTCAAATCAGTATCGCGGCGATAATTACAAAATATCGCGGTTTTAAAAACATATATTTTCACAAATATTAATATATCAAAATATATGTATGTGACCAATGAAGGAGGCTGTAAAGTTTAAGTTTGATCCCAAAAAAAATTGAACAAAAAAAATGAAAAACTAAAATTTCATGTGGCGATAACATTTGTTGGTATCGTGGTACTTCTACAAACTGGATTATCGCGAAGTTTTTATGGAATGCCCCCCTGACTTATGATAGGGTAACCCCGTACAATGGTTGGATTATAACTGATATATAGGGCAGTTGGCTGTGATATTCCTATTTTGTATACTTTATACTTTATATTCCTTACCTTTAACACTACTAGTCATTTCCCCAGCGACCAAGGACGGAATATTGGGTGCCGAGCAACTAACAAGTTGCCCGACAACTTAAAAGTTAATCTCCACGTTGACGCTCATGTTATAAATCTGCTGGCGACTAGAGAACATTTGAGACGTCGCCCAACAATTAACTAGTCGCTCGTGGCTATGGCAAAATATTAGATATGTTAAATATTTCACCCAGAAATCATGGCGACTAGTGGTTTAGTCGCCAGAAATCATGGCGCCCTTGTATGGTAAATCGGCGGACGACTACAATGCCGAATATCACATTGGTCGCCGTCAAATTTTCGCAAACTGATCACCCTGTGGGGACCAGGCTTTACTCACAATTTGAAAAAAAACTCATACCACTGCCACAACACCATGGGCTAAATAAGAATTGAATCTGTACCGGACGCACGCACACTTTCAGAAGTCACCGTCACCAGCTCCCATGGTACGTATGTATTTAATGAATGGCCCATTACTTATAATTTCTAAGATTTCTAGGAAGTTTCTAATTTGCACTTGGCACCCCATCCACCTGCCGGTGCGCAGGGCCGGTCGTTATGAGATCGTTACGACACTCAGATCTGTTGCAGACATGTTATAGAAAGCAAAACCAAAGTCGCTTTCCCGGGAAAATGACTATTGATGTTGCTGGTTGTTTGGGCCCCGCCATCTTCTCCAGATCTCGCGCACGGCGTGATGAACGCGCGAGAGTACAGATATCACCTGGGAGGGGGTCGATATTAGGGAGTTTGTGGCGGGGGGGGGGGGGGGCGATTTTAGGGAGTTTGGGAGGGGAGATTTTAGGGAGATTTTTTTTTTTTTTTGGGGGGGGGGGGGGATTTTAGGGAGTTGGGGGGGGGGGGGGCGGGGCGTCTGGGTGATTACTTCTCTGCATTCTGTTCACAAGGTCACATGAAAGGCTGTGACCCAAGGAGCGATTTTGATCTGATTCTGGACCGGTTTCCGAAATTGGCTCAAAGAAAAGTTGTAGTTCTTCAGAGAGATGTAAGTTATTAGATGCACTGTCAAGTAGGTCAATGTGAATGTACTGAGATATGTCGGAGCCATAAATGTGTTTTAAGCGTATCAAAATTGTATGAGGAAAAATAATCATGTGGGAATCATAACTCTCAACTGTGTTCTCCGACAGAGTGTCATGGTCACACTTAACTCCCTTTCAAAGTAACACTAAACAGAGCCAAAGAAAGAGATTGAGTGAGTGATGGATGTTTTACACCATACCAACAGCCAGGGTCATGTTCTCTGAAAAACAAGTTAAAACAAATTCTGGCTTTTCAGACACGTGTTTTGACTTGGTCAGCCTTTGGTAATTGTATCTATGAGATGAAGGTGACAGGGCGGCCAAACAGCAGGGGATCAAAACCTGGAAATCATTTTTGCTGTACCTCATCCCTAAGTGAACATAGACATAAACCAGGAATTGAACCCAAAGAACCACTTGGTCAGTACTGGGTCCCCCTGTTGTTGTCTTTTATAATCAGCAGGGACTACTGGGGGCCTATACCATTCTCAGGAGCAGAAGCCCCACCCCAGTACCCCCATGGGGTGCCAAAGAAAGATAAAGGACAAACTTGAACCACGAGATAATGTTAAAACTTGTAAATTCATTCACATGACTTCATATCTACAAAAGACGAAGTTCACACTCACCCACGTTTCAATTACATGACACTCACAAATGGTCGAGTTCACACTAACTACCTCCTTTAAATGACATGATGCTGACAAATGTTCAAGGTCACACTTAAAACCAGAGTACAGGGCATGATTCCTATAGTGGCTACAAACGATTTTCAGTCATACAAATGCAACAGAAAAGTGCTTACAATATAGTTTTGGCTGGATGACTTTCAAACATGCCCCGCAATTAAAAAGATGCTTCAATTGAAGCGCTATATTTCTATGTTTGAATAATTTTCTTTTGGGACGGAATAGGGAATTCTCAAAGAATCCGTGCAGGTTTTCTGTTGAGCTGCAATCAGTATGGCCGTGTGCGTGGAGCGTGGAGGGAAATGTTGATGGAGGATCGCCCTAAACGCATTAACGTGTCCAAATTAATCACGTTTCTCAAGGTTCCTTCGGCATGAACGCACCACAAATATCATTTATGAAATATTGAACAAAAGCGAAATTTGTGTTAATAGATCTTGATGAAGGTGTTGAAAAGACGTCGAAGCTTGTAGATTTCTGATGATGAACAACTTAATAATACAACAACATTGACTTTATCATAGACTTATTATCCCAGCCAAACATGTGACGTTATTATAAAGTTGCAGCAATGTTCTGGTTTGGTTCTTGTTACATTATTTTGATTGCTCCCAATAGCGTTGCTGACACTTACGGCTGTGACATTGCACTGTGATGTTATTATATCATTGTGAGTTTTTTTTCAATCTAAACAAAATGTTATTTTCATATGTGTTTTATATGTTATAATAACTTTCTGATTTGGTGAGGTCACAACCTCACTAGCAATAATGTAATTGTTACATACCAACTTAGTAAGTAACAAACTGACCAAAAACGTTTAATTGCAGAACGTTTTTGTAACGTCACAAGTTGGCGGGGATTAGACTAATGAAGTACACCTGAATGACTTATTCAACTAATATACATGCACCCACACACCTGACAGAAAACCTAAACTCCGGATGCTTTGAATATCGATTGAATGTTAGTTTGAAGTGAATTACTTCCACCCTGAAGAGTTTGTCTGAATAGATAATCGTTAAGTTGAATTTAAATCTATACCCTGGAGTGTCATGGCGTGCAAGTGGCATTGGTTATGCAGGTCGTCGGGAATTACTCCTGGTTGGGTTCACCGGTGGAATCGTTACTTTCAACTGCTGAGAAACTTTGATGAGTTGTTTAAAATCTATATCGACAGTTGGTTTGTATTGAAAAACTGTCAATGTGAACATTTAAGATGTAAATGAGGATGGGAATACTTTCCTGCACTGCTAGGTACCAGCTGTAGGTGATCAGTGCACACGCCGGGAACTTTCTGTGTTGCTGGTTCCCAGCAAGGTGCTCTGATTACTGTGGCTGGTACCGACGAGTAGAAAAGACAGACCTTGCTGGAAGATGAGCTGTTATATTGATCAATGATCGCAGGTTAAATGAGAGAAAACATTTGTTCAGTTCATTTCCGTATGTATATTGTTGTTTATCACACCATAAAAAGTAAGTGATTGAATGTGACGTAAAAATGAACTCATATAGTATGCTTCCATTACAGCAAGAGTGCTTTGCAACAATTGTACAAATTCAATAGTGCATTTCAAAATCTTAACATACTCTGTAGAAGTACTCTCACAACGAGGGACTTTTTCACTGAACGCTAAACATATCCACACAACTGCGAGCAGATTATGAACTCCGAGTCGACTTGGTGTACTCTTTTTACCTGTTTGTTAACACCTTATACCTTCTCACCTTACCCCCTCACCGCCCCCGCCCCTACCGCCCCCTCAGATTCCCCACACCTGACTGAACCTCCCAAGACTTCAAACAACACCTCCCCAGGGATTTTAAGGGCGTGGCCCCTCCCCCGAGCCCCCCTCCCTCCCTACATACCCCTCCCCCTGTTGGGGCAATCCTGTGGCTTTTATGGTGTCAGTGTTATAGGGGAGAGGTTTATATCAAAGTTTGATGGGGGAGGGTTTACAGAGTACAGAAGGGGTAGGCCGGGGTTTGGGATCAATCCTAAAGTGATCGGCGTCAATAGCAGACAAGTAATCAACAAATGTCGACAAGGATGGGGGCGGAGAGCAAGGCGAACTGCCGGGGAGAGTGTAAACATGGGTGTGAACAGGCGAGGGGCTGTGTAGGAGAGGGAGATGCAAACCGCAAACATGACATATGTACATGAAGGTTTGGAGAGATGGTTTGTGCATAGGTATCTAGTTTAGGAGCTCTGGAAAAATCTTAAATTGAAAGATGAAGGTTGAGTAGGGATACATGATTCAATCCCAGCCAAGGTGCGACGTAACGGTCACGTTTCGCGACGTTCTTATATCGTTCTGTGACGCTCTGCGACGTTATTAGAACGTTCTTCGACGTCACATCCTTGGCTTGGATGGTATCTGGTGCAGAAGCGCTGGTCAAATCTTAGATAAATTCTGTTTTTTTTTTCTGAACCTGAGATTCCTAATAAAAGCTTAGTAAATCATGGAATATAACAGACCAGTGATTTCCAGCCATATGTACGTGGATGTATGGGCATAATATATAAAATGCTTTTCACAGAGGATGTCATAATTATATATATATATATATATATATATATAAAACAGTATTTATAAATATTTCTATGTATGTATTATAATTATACGATTGTGTGTTGGTTTGTGTGTGTGTGTACCTATGTGTGTGTTTATGTCTATATCTGTGTGTATCTGTGTATGTGTTCGGGTATTATGTCTCTTTTTTACAGATAGTCAGCTATTGTAGGATGGAGTAGTATAGCTTTAGTGAAGTGTTTGGGGATGAGAGTCTGCCCAGCTGGCTTGCGATGTAACAGGAACGTTCTTCTACCATACATTTTTAGTCTGTTTGTTTGTTACTTACTAAGATGGCACGTATCAATTACATTATTGATGGTGAGGTTGAAACCTCACAAAACCAAAACAGAACATTATAAGAACATTCTGTATGGGTTGAAAAACATACCCAGAATGTTGTAATAACATTACAGTGCACAGTGTCACAGCAGTATGTTCAGGACATAATTAGGAGGCCTCAAAAGAACATAACAAGAACCAAATACAGAACCAACCAGAACATTGCTGCAACATTATAATAACACCGCATCTTTGGCTGGGTGGCAGTCAGGGTGGCTGTCAATGGGAGGTACCCCCATCGCTTGACGCGAGTGTGTCTGTTGAAGGGTGTGGGGTGGGGGTGGTAGTGGATTAGGCGTTGTGTAGGCTGCAGTGAGGAGGGATGAGGGGTATATACGAGGACCACAGAGGAGGGGGGTGGGTATGGATTTAGGACCCTCCCCACAGCTGGAGTGTCGGCCGCAGAGGTACAGCTAAAACCCTCTGGGAACTCGATAAGGTGGAGAGGGGGGAAAGAGGCATTTAACATAATTAATCACGGGAGGCTTGCACGCCGCGATTCTCAACAGAGGATTAGCCTGAGACCCTGATTCATAATTAACTCTTATGGAGATGCTTTCCAACGGGGGTCTAGGGTGGGGGGAGCAGATTTTATTTCCATATAATGGTTTCCAAGTACATGCTATGATAGCATCCCAGGCAAGCGTGTAAAGTTGTTATAATGTTGTAGCAACACTCTGTTTAGTTCTTTATCGGTTCTTGTATTAACGTTATTTTGAAGGCTCCCAATAATGTTGCTGCAACATATTGCTGTGACGTCGCACTGCAACATTATTATAACATTCTGGTTACGTTATTCAACCTAAACAGAATGTTCTTATAACGTTCTGTTTTGGTTTCGTTCTAACCTTACCCAAAAATAATGTTTTGATAACATTCTGATTTGGTGAGGTTTCGACCTAACCATGAATAATGTAATTGTTACATGCCATCTTAGTAAGTACTTGACTGACTAATAAAGTATAGTTGGCAAGTTTCTGTTACATCGCAGCTTGGCTGGGCATACATCCTATAATTGGTATCTCTCTACTCATCAACGCTTTTTCTTTAGTTTCACTTTTTGTATGAAAAGATTAATTTCCAATGAATTTTCCAGACTATTTGGAAAACAAAAGAGAATTTATCTGTTTATAAGTCGGGAATAAGCTCTATGAGGGTCCTCGGTTAGCCAATCAAAATAGACCGGAAATACTTTGATGTACAAGTGGTTATATTGATGAACAGGAAGATCTGAAAAGCTGAAAATGTGTGCCTGCCTGAGCATAGTGTCCTCAAAGAAAAGGTAAAGAGGGGGAATTTCCTTTCAAAGAGTTTCAGAAAGATAACTTGGAAATAGTACAGCGTTACCTACCTGGGTAGTATTCCTTATCACAAACATTTATGAGAAATTGTATTGTGTATGCTTGGCATGTCCAAATGACTTCACTGTTAACCTTATTGTGATAAGAAGTACGGCGGTATGACCCAGTGGGGATCGGCACATAGTAAGGGCAAAACCTAAGGTTTGTACAAACCCCATGGGTCATACTGCCACCCGAGGACGACCCCAAAGGTTCTTCTTTTTTTTTTATCACCCAAGCATTATTCAAACTATGTTAAAGGGACGTTCTCGTCACCTACGACGTCGCCACTGGCCACATTGTAACCATCTAAGTAGCGCACCAATTTCGCGACGTGACCAATAACGTCGCTGGATTACGTTCCAAAAGTGAAAAACACGTCGCCGGCCGTTCCGTCGTTAGGCTAACGTCGGCGTATCTTAGCCTAACGACGGGAGGACGAGAACGTCCCTTTAAAACAACTGATAATGCAGAGTGGTACGCACGGCCTTACAATATGCACTCCCCATAAACTATATGGCACGCCATGGGTTGTTTCAGAGGACAGGACATATATATGTCACCTGACCTGTCAGAGATTGTTTTAATTATTTCTTAAACGCAAGAGCCTAAAAAGAACCTTAGAACTGACAAAGAGGAATAAATCAGGCTTTGAACAATGGGCTGCGTGTCAGGCTTGAAACAATTGATCAATTTCTATCGTTCATATTCAAGGCAGGTGAATCTATGAATGCACATCTTCGGTGCCTGGATTGGAGGACAAACGTCGTGACACTTTTTGGTTAAACTCAACATGCAATGGTACTGCTGAATGTCATGTGCCACATGACACTTATTAAGGGCCGTTCCTACAAAGCGACTTTACCTTTGCTGGGCGCTGGGCAGCTGGGACAGGCAGCTGGGCAACTCCGGATCGCCCAGCAACGCTCCATGGGTATGGTGCAGATTTTGGGTGACAGGCAACTGGCGACAGGATGGGGGGGGGGGGGGGGGAATCGGCAGTAAAATCGGCGGTAAAGTATCAAAATCGCTTGATGTTACAGTCGCCACGGCCATTCTCCCATTTGCCCGTCGCCTGTAGCCGGCAAGATCGCCAAGTGGGTATGGGGCTTTATATTTCGGAGCTAAATTCAGGGACAGATTCAGAATTTTCAAAAGGTGGGGCTCAGCATTAGGCTAAGTACTCAAACATCCGTGTATACGCGTATGGCACTTCCCCCTGTTTTTGTAAGTTAGGGATCAGCCAAAAAAGGGGAGGGGGGGGGGGGGGGTTAAGACCCCCTGACTCCCTGGATCAGCCCCTTAAATTAGTTTTATAACGTCTTTATGCGTATGCCAACCTTTTATTGATTGGCAGGTAAGGAAGAGTTTAGAAAAAAAACTGAAATCGACTTTGTACAGGAATCTCGTGATTTAAGTAAATAATTCACGTTCATTTCATCTGATTTCATCTTATCACACCATTTCTAGTGTCAGAAATGATTAAATTATGACTATTTAAACTCGCCCAAGACATGTATAGAGATACTTGACGGGCGATGAGCCAAGCGGAACACTTAGACCCAAGAAAAATCAATTCAGACAGAAAATGAGTGGCAGTCATATAAAATCAATAGTCATGTTCTTTCTGAATATCAGTTTGGGAGTCACTTGGGATTAGGATGTCGTTTGGGGGATGCTTCATCCAAATGGGCTAAATAGTTATAAAACTCCATTAATATTGAAATATGTACAATGAATGATTGAACTCTACCGCAGAGATTTGTACTACGCCTGTACAAGCCCGGCTATTTATGTAATCAAGTTACAAAAACTGCGTCTCTGTGCTTAACAAAGACACGCCATATGTAAAATACTTTAATGAAATTAAAGACAGTTACACTCTGAAAAAAACACCCTATTAAAAGAACGGCCCAACTAAAAATCAGACGTGCACCAGAACGAGGCGAATAATTGATGCCGGCATCTGCCGCTATGGGGACTCTATCGTACGTCACGGGGTAAAATGGCCGCCTGGGTAATAATTGAGAAAGTAACCAGTGAATTACTTAATGACTAGAGCTAGCTATAAAAATGAAGCTCAGCAGTGATAGCAGTGAAGGGTGAATATATGATGAGCCGCGGTGCACTGGGTTCGTTCTGCTCTTCGATGATCGATGGTTTCATTGGCCGGCCTCCTCCATTGCCTACCTGGGATGCCTTCTTTAAAGGCCCGGTCACACTGCACGAGTTGAGTTGAGTTGAGTGGAGTTTGAAGTCGGGCCAAGGTGACAACTAGAGCTGCAAACATGCTACGTAACAGAAATGTTCTGCAACCATACATTTTTAGTCAGTTTGTTACTTACTAAGATGGCATGTAACAATTACATTATTGATGGTGAGGTTGAAACATTCTGTTTGGGTTGAAGAATATAACCGGAACATTATAAAAACATCACAGTGCAATGTCACAGCAGTAGGTTGCAGCAACATAATTGGGAGTCATCAAAAGAATGTAACAAGAACCAAATACAGAACCAACACCAGAATAATAACTTCACATCCTTGGCTGGGTTTTGCTAAAATAGTTCCTTTAAGTCGTAGATCTTGAGATGACGTAGATATATGAGTGGATTATCGGATCTCAGAGTATGTGCCTATGACTAATGATATGGATGAGGCATTAAAGTATTTTACTGCAGCCAGGTAGAGTTTCTTAGCAATGAAGATGACAGTCAAGTTGAGTTCAGTCGGTCAGTAGAGCCGAGGGTGTAAAGTCCAGGTACGACTGAAGACACCTTAACAGGCAAGTTGAATTGTGTTTGGCAATGTCCTTCTTTAAAGATTGGGTCACACAAATTATATAAAGATTTAACTCTTTTGTTGAGTTGGGTTGATTCTCTATAGTCTAATGATGTGTGACATAAAACTGGAGTCTTAGGTTTTCTCAAAACTTAGCAATCTGGTCTCGAATCCTAAGGAGATGAAGATTTAAGACTGATTAGCCTTTAGTAGTCTCAAGACCTAGTCTCAATAATTGATTGGCCTTAACACTGTAATAATAGTCTTCAGTCCCAAGCAGTTTTGAGGTCCAGTCTCAATATATGATGTAGCTTAAGACTCAATTAAGTTGTCTTTAGTCCATTGTCCAATGAGATAAAAGCAAATAGACACACCTCTTTTTGCCAATATGTCATTGTATTAAAAGGCAGGGACAAGAACCCTTAAGACTCTCCTGCTTCTATTTCTGCTTCTCCTATTTAGAGACCACTTATTATCATTATTTTAGTAAGATGAAATTTGGAACTATCCAGTCCCAAATCTTTGAAACTGTTGAGCTGAGTTCAGTCTCTACGTGCGGCCGGCGCTGAAGGCAGACGGGCTCGGCCGGTTTCATGACTTTCGTGTTTTGCTCCATGCCAGCTTAGGTGCAAGGCCCCTCGGCTCAGGAGCCAGTAATTAATTCCAGCCCTGTTGGAAGGCCATTAGAGGATAACCAAGGTTAAGACGTGCATGTGTGCACTCTGGTTTTTTCTTGGACGCGTCTGAAGTATCTATTTTATTTTAGTTTTTGGTGAGTAGTTTTATTTTGTCTTTTGTCTGAGGCCGTAGCAGACGGCGGGGTGTGGACGTGGCTGTTTTAATTGGTGTCAGGGGAGCTATTGTCTCCTCTAATGGTCTACTGCAGGCTATACAAACGGCGCTGCTGGTGTTGAAAAGCTAGACTTCAAGGAACAATTAGACTTACAAGTAACATCATCTCTTGCCATACGCAGCCTTTAAAAGTCTGCTACATATCGATTGTTGGGTGGAAGCACCAAAAGAATGAAGTGTATATTGTGTGGATACTAATCCGAATGCCAACTCGAGTTCAGTTCTTTTCAAATGATTTATTTTTAGAATCGTAAAGGGAATAATATTCTGTGTAGCTATTATCTGTTGCGGCTTTTTTGAGGCGGTAACATTACTTGTTTTGTAGTTCTAGGATTAGGGGTATAATACAGCTGCAAGTGATTGGGAGGGGTGGCACTGTTTCTGAATAGTTCACTGACATACAGATGACTATATTAGGCAGAAGGGAATGTTCCATATGGGGGACAGACTGATTAAAATAATATTGTGTAAGGCTCTTGATTTGAACCCTACCACCGTTTGGCAGAGAAAATTATAACGACGTTTGTCGGGAGTCGAAGGTGATCAGATGCAGCCAAAAGTCAGCTAATAAAAAGACGATGTTCAAATAGGTTACAATCAAAGTGTGTGTGTGTGTGTGTGAGTGTGCAAGTGTGTGTGAGTGTATGTGTGTGAGTGTATGTATGTGAGTGCATGGGGGTGAGTGTATGTGGGTGAGTGGGTGTAAATGTGTGGGCTTGAGCTGTGTTTATGTGACTGTGTGTGAACGAGTGTTTGTATGTGAGTAATTATGATGTGTGTGTACTGCTGTGTTAATAATGATGCTGTGTAAGAGCCTAAGGCCCACTCAGCAATACGTCAGCTATACCATGCCATCTCACGTTTTGCTTTATACAAAGTTACTGTCTGAGTCAATGGGAATGAGAGCGATGCCAAGGACAGGTGGGCAAACGAACACCTCTGGGAAATCAAACCTGGGTTAGTCACGTAGGTCCCACCTGCTTTCCGGTGGACCACCCCTCTCCCTGCTGTCGTTGTGTAGGATACAGTTTTCCCCCTAAAACATCGGGTGTATTTAGGCAGTTGGAGGTTTTGTAAAAACCAACACCTTCTGTACCCACGCACCTTGGTATAATGATGCACGTGGATTGTACATCGTCTCCAGTACCATCTGTATTTAACACAATCTTGTTACAAGGGCTGTAGGAGCAATGTGTACACATACATCTTTTAGGTCAGTGTAACCATCCCCCTCCCCTCTAGTGTCACAAATTGAACTGCCCTCTATGCTCTTGGGTAGTCTGTGTGAGCTGTCTTTACTGACCATCACATAATGCCTGGCGAAGAACTTACTGATTTCCAGATCTAGGGGACAGCCTGCTTTCTCCTATTTTTGGATACAGATTTTCGGATACAAGGTCATTTTTGCATTAGGTCCCCACCCCCTTTCTTTTAAGATCTCTTAATCAACTCCTATTTTCCATACTCATTTCGCAGTCAGTGCCCCTCCTCTCCAGCACTTTTTGTACATACTCTTTTGTAGCGACTGTCCTCCCGGTTTACTCTCAGCATGGAGGTCCACTCCTGTATGAGTGCCCCCCCCCCCACCTCCTCCTGGCCCCTTCTCAGCATGGAGGGCCCGTCTACAATACTAAACTCTCCGGTATCTTTCCGGCAGACTGTGCGCCCGCGACGCTTGACAAAGCACCTTCTTCACTCTCTCCCCTCCCCCCTCCCCCCACCACCCCCACAACCCCAGCGCCCCCTATCGATCGGAAACAGTTGCTGCTTTAATTGTTCACGACATTCAAATTGTCCATGGTGCGGCGGGCCACTGCCTTGTCGTTTGTATTTGTCCGGGGCGGGTTGGTTCTGGGGCAAACAAAGGGAAAAGAGGAGGTGTATTGTAATGGTTGGCTACTGTTGGGGGGGGGGGGGGGGGGGCAGAATGGGTGATGATATCTCTGACAGAGGGAGTTAAGGTGGGTATTCACCAAACGATTTGACTACAATCGACCAATATTGTCTAACGATAGAGGTGACTGTTCGATATGTATTTTGTTGCGAGTGAAAATCCTGTGGATAAATCAAGCTATCAGGCAATAAAGTGTTTCCACCAAATAACACAATCTCAAGAGAATCCAAAACAGCAGGTTTCTTGTCGTCACTGAATGAAATTGCATTTTCAACCACATTTTCTTGACATTGGCTGTTACGACTTCACAAATTCTGAGAGAAATCTAAAACGCTTTATCTCTGACATTTCTACAATGCAATGTAAGCTTCTGTCTTGAGCAAGTGTCGACAATTTTTTTTCGTTCCACCAATAGATATATAACAAAGACAACCTAAGACTGTGTCCGATACGTAATCTTGTCCGATATGCCATCTTGAGAAACATGTCATTCAGTTGAAACAGACCTTAAAGGGAGGGGATATTCAGGTACACAATGCTGACATCCTGGTGATTGTGTGATACAGTTCTAAAGGAGTCTGGGATGTGGAGGGCCCAGCAGAGCGTTGAGTCTGTGCCGAACGCCATAATGGGAATGTTTTTATTCCCAGTTGTAAGGGCCACCACAAGGCAATAACAACGTTAGAAGCCATGCCTGAATACTGCCACGCCATTCTGCTATGATTGTTAACGGACTAGCCTTGTTAAAGCGTTGATTGCAACATGCAGAATTTAAGATAATATTTTACTATACTTGTTTCATTTTCCTGAATAGTTTTATTTTTCCCGTCATTATGTCATGATTCCTTATTACTAATGTTTTTAAACATCATTTGCGGTATGTCAAATTCAAAATGTACAATTTTCATTTCTCATCATTAGGAAAAAGCACTATTACAAAATATTCTTTTCCTATGCACACATTAACGATTTCCCACCAGGTCCAAACGGCATGTTAAGATTCAATGGCTTTTCTACTACCTTTGAAACAATACATTTGAGATTAAGCTTCATTATTCATTGTCCCTGTCGTCCTATATAAGCGTCCGTAAGGTCTACCCTATATTTCTCTGTGTAGGACAATAGAGTTTGCCCAGAGATGGAGATTTACAAAATATCCTTTCCCTATTTCTATATAAGTTATTTCCAACGGGGCACAAGCGGCATTATGTTATGGGGCCTTCCATTAAATATGTATGCATCAATGGGGGTGGGGGGTCTTTTTTTTCTATTATTTGCGTATGTCCCTGTACAAATCCAATGCGTATTTGAGTCCAAGAGGGGGTCTAAGATCTTTGAAATTGTGCGCATGTACTAAATGGAAGGCCCCTATTCAACGGCACTTTTATCATCTTTGGAACAATACATTTGAGATCTAACTACACTATATCTGTTGTCATTTATGCTTCCATATAATAACCCTGTGTAAGACCTCCCATATAGACCTCTCTGTAGGACAATCGAGTTTACCCAGAGATGTGGAAGGTATACATTCCCTGTGAATATGCCTGTAAAGGTCTGTCTTTGCTGTGTGTCCACGTGAGCTTGGTCCGTCCTCCCTCTGGGAGTCTAAAGCTGCGGTCTGTGTATTGCCAAGGCCCGATTTATGGTCCTGTACCAATGGTCTATGAGAGAGTCGAGGCCCAATTACACTACACGACTTGGTCCTTTACCACTGGTCTACAAGGGAGTCAGGCCCGGTTACACTACACGACTCGAGCTGAAATATGATGATGTCAGAGAGAAGTTGCACATATAAGAAGTAAAATTCCTTGTTACGCATGTGTGAGATACTCAAAATAGCAATTATTTCCCTCCTGTATGCAAGATGACACGACTTTGAGCTGTGATATTGGCACAAAATGATGGTATTACAGAAAATTTGCTAACAGGAGTGATATTGGTGTTTATAATTTGCAATTTGGAGTATTTAACATTATTACACAATGGATGTTGTCTCAAATATGTGCGGTTTCTCTGTGACATCGTCATATCGCAGCTTGTGTCGCGTAGTGTAATACCACTTTTAGAGAGGTTGTATATGGGGTAAGGGAGCTCGTCCCTGGGACTATATAGCTTCTCTGCATGCGGGCCCATATTGTGTCCTGGGCCCTGGTGTCCGGGACGGTACGGGCTGTTTCCTGCTGCAGGACCCATCCACAGGGCTATATACAGGTTGTGGTCACAACACAGGGCTCTTTAAGGTCCAGACTCAACCACCCATATACCGACTACCTTTGTGTGCGTACTGCGAGGACATACACTTTAACGCCCCTGGCAATAGCCCTAGTTCAATTCCCAGTCCCCAGCAGCATTTTCAGATCACCTCACACATACACAGCTCCAGGGCTCCAGTGCCAGTGCCCTACTATAAAACCCTGCTCCATATCACCCTCCTTCTGGCTCATCTATCTAGCCTTCTAAAGCCGGGTTTCATTTGACCGTTTCAACCTTGATAATACTCAAATCATTTTGATAATTTACCTCTATTACTAGTGTAAGGAAATCAGATGACACATGGCAATAAGCATTAGGGACCTTCCATTAAGTATGTACGCATCAAGGGGGGTCGGGGGGTCCGGGATTTTTGAAAATGTGCGTACGTACTAAATGGAAGGCCCCTTATAACATTCTATATTGAGTATTTGCACCAAGATTAGGACCTTTGAACCTTTATCTATAAGGTCCCACTGTAGAAAAACCTATTCCCAGGCCTCCCTGAACCGTTTCGGACGTAACCCCCATGGAACATATAGACCTTGTGCAGACGTGCTCACCTGACCAAATTTTGGTGATCACCACGTGGTTCTCAGTGCTGGAAATGAATGAAATCTTAGTGATCGAAATTGTTTATCGTGTTTCATGATTTTGTTCGAAAATATATCTTCCCAATCTTTTGAATGATAGACACATATGGCTTAAGATTGATAAAAAAAAATAGGGCGACCTGCCTATTTTGAATTTCCTGTGGCATCATATTCACAATGCATATAGACCTTATGCAGACGTGCTCACGTGACCCCTTTTTGGTGACCACCATGTGCTCACCATGGCCACGTGGCCATTAAATAAATTTGGAGTTAATGAATTCTAAATGATGAAAAATTGTTTATCATTACATTATGTTTATCGTATACAAATTTAGCATAAAAATAATGTCATATAGCTTTTTTATGAGAAGTGGATGATGTTGATTCGTGATTGATCACCAATATGGCGTCCAGACCCTTTTCTTGGTGTTATGGCATCATATATATGCACAACGCCTGTACTGCTCGCCCTGCCCTGCCCTGCCCCCGCGATGACCACCATAACGACCCCCGTCCTACTCTATAGAGACCCCGACTTGTCTCCTGGAGACAATGACAGCCGGCCACACCCTAATGGCCACTGGGGGGGGGGGGGTGGTCTGCCTCCAGTCGTCCCGGGCGGCGAGGTGTCGGTATGGAGGGCGCAATGTTAAGCCTCATACCCACTAGGCCATTTTATTTTTCAGTCGGCCGATTCTGAGGGTTTAATCGGCCGACTTTGGCACCAATTCAGATTAAACATGCACATGTCAATGTATTACACTAAAGCCCCTCCCCGCGAGGAGAAAATGTTTAGGGAAAATAACCGACCACAAAGAAGGGCCCAGAATGAGTGGTAAGTAGACAGACTGGCGCCATAGTCCGACAAAGAATAACCCGTCGTCATCAAAACATAAACATATTAAACAGGCCTAATTTCATGGTCATAAACAACGATGATGAACGGGTTTATCGTCCGCCAGCCTGGCGCCTTTTTCTGGACAGCAAATATTGTTTGTCGTCAGTATTTTGCTCGTTGATCATGTCCCAATGAGGTAACACTTTTTTTGTCGTTGACAAAGTATTTTCTCCCGATAAAAAAACATTTGTATTGTCAGCCAACATAAATTGTTGGCCGACTTTCCAAAAGTTGGGCGATAACATGTTTGTTGTTAAATTTCTCCTCGTGGGGACAGGCCTTAACAGGCAACCATTAGATTCGGCTGATTTTAGTGCCGTTCCGTCGGCCGACTCTGTAAAAGTTACTTAAGCCCCGTCCCCACGGGGGATAGTACCTTGAGAATTATGTCGGCCGACAAAGGGAAGTTGGAAGCCACCATTAGACAGGCTGGCACCAGGTAATTATGGAAGCCACATCGTTTTCCGACGATAAAATCGGCTGACAAGGATGACCCCATCGTCGTCGACGATAAACATATTAAACAGGCCTAATATTTCAGTGGAAAAGACTGACGACAAACAGGTTTTTAAGCAGGTTTATCGTCAGACATCATGGCGCCTTTTTCTGGCTAACAATGTCTGTTTATCGTCGGCATTTTGGTCGTTGATCGTGTCCCAACGAGTTTGTACATGTAATTTTTATTTTTTCATCGTCAACGACGGGATTTTTGGACGGTAAAAGTAATTTTAATGTCGGACGATACAAATTTTCGGCCGAGTCTTGGAAAGTCGGCCGATAACGCGTTTATCGTTGGCCCAATCTTCCATCGTGGGGACGGGGCTTTAGTGGGTATGGGGCATAAGGCCCCTGCTCCACGGAGTATCAACTTATGTGGTCAGGCAGAGAGTTTTATAAAAAGCTTTTTGGTGTACCAGGCTGGTCTCAACTCTTAGGTCAGATTTTTCAGATATGATCAGAAATCTTTAATTATGTTTGAGATGGTGATATTTCAGACTCTCTTCTCACGTCTCTGCTTTGATTCGTTCTCAAGATGTTATGTAGGCCTAGTACCATTTGCTGGGTGGGAGGATGGCTGGGTGGGAGTGGTGAGTATTGGGGTCATGACCTCATTGCAATGGGGTCATTACTGCCCCCATTAGGCTGACCTTGAGTAACCCCTGGATGGCAGGGTACACTGCCTCTCTCAGCTGCAGGGTACATGACTCAAACCAGCCATAGGGTCTACGATTGGTTGCCTATCGTGCCATGAGATCTAAGGGTGGGGGAAGGCATTGCCTGCAAGGTCATAGCCAATGGAAAATTTGGGGTACAAAAAGGAAGTGATTTCGACATTGACAATCTGACTGTTTATATATTAATAAATAGATAGATATTTCTCAATAGTGTGGTGCCCAACTAGCAGTATTGGCCTGAACCTCTGTTTTGTGATATGTAGTCCAATGGGCCCAGGCTCAAAGTTTTGGGAAGAAGCCCTCTATTGGACGATTCACTGCGCAGGTTCATGGGAAAGGTTTATACGGCTGAAGATATGATTTTGTAAGTTATAGAGATGAAATATAACAACAGAATGACATGTTGATTATATAGATAAGCAATTAATCATGACATTCAAATGCATATTTCTGCAGTGTCATGGTGTTCATAGTTTCAGGGGAAAGAAACATAATCATTATAGAGTTTACACATCTTATCTCGTTAACCACTGGTGTTTACAAAAGTAAAAGTTAAGATTTCACACCAGTTCAGTTTTATGTGTGATTCTCACATGTTAATCTCCGGATTGTAGATCTGTGATCCCTTGTTAAGGGTAGAGAAGGAAGTTTTACTGATTGATTCTGTCCTTGAAACTGACTCAAAGCAGTGAACCAATACATTTTCACCAGGTTTACCATCGGCGTGTCCGGTACACCCCAATAACACCTGTTAGGACATCTGCCCTGTGGTAGATGGGTGGCGAACTGTTCTACAGTAGGTGTGGCAGTGTCTACGGACTGACCACACTGACGGGCTGCTGTACGGGCAGTGTGTGTATTGACCAAACTCCCCACCCTACCCCTTCTATCTACCCCCCATCTGCCGCCTCCATCTCCTACCATAGAGATAGTGGCAGGACCAGAAGTGACATTGTTTATTGACGATAGAGGAGTAGGCTAGGAGCCTGTCTAGTCAGTGAATAATGGATGGTCACCACGTAGGGGGGTGGGCGATAATAAGACGATTTGGTGTCCCCAGTGGGGGGTGGTCCATATGGGGGGATCCAGGAGGACTGATAATAAGCCACTGCCACATTGGGTATATCATAGGGATGGACAAAATTGTCTTCGTCTTGTAGGGTTGGAGTTACTAAAATAGGGAAAAAATAATTTTTCCTATATTCCAAAGTACTGCTCGTATATTATGATATCTTAGATTTGATCAAGTGACAGATTTGCAGGTTCACCAGCCAATCAAACTGCTGTATTTCAGGGCAAAATAGGGTTGGACGTTATAGGTTGGCTGGCAGGTTTTAACATTTGGTTCCTATGGGAAAAAGACTAATATACATAAAGCTGCAATTTACCAATTTTAGGAGCAATTTGTCTACCAAATTACTTTGGTGTATTTTGTATAATGTAACTGTCTTCATGAATTAAGAAAAGAAGCAATTTTGAAAATAATAATTGATGGTAATTTGTATGAATGCAAGCAAATCCTAGAAATGCTTGTATCTGCTTTCATTTCACTTGCATTTGTGTCAATGAATACAATAAGATGATGAATGCAAGTACATGAAAGCATCATGGAATAAATGCTTAAGTATGTGACGATGCAGGACATTATTTGGACGTCAATGACCTTCATTAGAACATCGTAATCCTTGGCTCGTGCTACTTTTGCCTACAATCATAATCTTGACAACACCACAGTACTTCGACACTGGTAAATTGTTTGAATGGAATTACCAGATGACTAATGACTGTAAAGAACGCTTGTGACAACCTGGCTAAAATAGTACAAACAGGATGTTTCTGTAAGAGAGTTTGACCTGTAACCTTTATCAGACCACCCAAGATGTCTTCATCTTATGTGTGTGTGTGATTGTGTGCTTTTTTGGATTATATTTCCGATATTTTGTACTTCCTGAGCAAGAAATTGTGGCAGCCAACTCAAGGATGTATTACACTACACGACTTGAGCTGTGATATGATGATGTCACAGAGAAATCACCCATGTTACAGACAAAATTCTTTATTACACACTCAATATAGTCAAGTTTAAACAATTATACCAATCCTGCATGTGAATAAGCTAATCCCAGTTTACACCAATGTTGAAATTCCTATGAAATATTTTCAAAATTGCCTCCATGCATATTAACTGAAGACAGTTGCATAATACAACATTAATCAAAGCAATTTGGTTGACAGATTGCCTCTAAAATTTGTAAAATGTAGCTTTATATATTAGCCTATTTCCCATAGGAACCGTTGTTAAAGCCTGTCAGCCAAACCTCCAATGTCCAACCCTATGTTGCCCTGAAATACAGTATTTTGAATGGCAGGCAACCCTGGAAATCAGTCAGGTGGTACAATCTAAGTTCAAGGACAGCTTACACAGCAATTTTGTCTGACCCTTAGATACATCAATTTGGGATGGGCTTAGTTATTGTCTGAGATGTTAATATCGCGCTGATATCACAGCCAAAATCGTGTAGTGCAAGAGGGCCTTTACCTAGAGATAAAGAAACACCAACCGCAATAGTCCAAGTTCCTCTACACGGTGCCCCTGCCACAGTAGACTGTAGCTATATCCAAGTCTGCTAGGCGCTCAAACCAGGACTGTGAACAAGCAACCATTTTATGTGTAATTCCACCCTGCATCCCAGCATGCTTTGGGGCCACCGGTTTATGGCAGGGGGGCCATATACGAGCCAGCACCCAAACAACCATCAAAGGGATGACCCATGCCATAAAAAGACTACCCAATAGAAATAATCCTGCCATAATATGCAATTTTTTAACTGACCAGTGAGCCCAGTGAGGCCCATCGGCTCTGTGTGGGTGTACGGACCTATTATGTAAAAGATAAGTAGGTCAGGAACGGACTACTGCCACAGCACCCTAAAAACCGGACACCACCTAGCGGACACCCAATTCATTACAGAGGACCTACGTCCAACCTGATCCTGGTCACGTTAAAAAGTCACAATCAGAAACTCCAGGAGAGATCAGAGGGAGGGGGTGGCGCTGGGGCCCAGAAAACACCAGGTCTTAGGTCTCTCACAAGGCACTAATTACATTGTTCACCTCAACATAAAACCAACAGTCAAAATATCTCAAGGGGAAATTATTTTCAAGTTCCAATTTTCGAGCGGCCAGATTAAAGACTGGGACTTCGCGGACGCCGCACCCACTGTTGTGAAAGTGTATATTCGCGGACAGAAATTTTCAAGGGATGGACTTCAAAGCAGTCAGTCAATTTTCCTGAACACAAAGGATGTAAATCTCCATTCATCTGACTTTCTTAATGTGGAACCTCTTTTTGGGATACCGTATTCTACATATATTACGCAATTGCACTCCCTAGAAAATATTATTAAAAATCAAAGTAACCATGCATTGTTACATTATTCCCACGAGATGCACAGGCAATACCTCTCTGAGGCACAATTACTATCTGTTTTTGACTTAATTTGAGATTGATTATAGATGCCTTTTTCATAATTATGTGATAATCTAAAGATCGCCGTTGGTGCTGCCTGAGGAATGAGCTTGCTGAGACTGCTATGATGATTAAGGATATAATCTTGCGGAGGTTTCAAGTCGAATATGAATAGAAGTACATAGTTTTGTAAATTTAAAACAAAGATACGTTTTCAGGAGAAAACTGTTTCAATTATTTTGGGGATTATCCGTTTTCTAACGCGTCTTTAATGGTTTACGTTACATTAACAGTTTCTCAACTTTACTTTTGTGATGCGGATAGCGGAATTACGTAGACTAGTGTGTATAGATTAGTTCTAGTCACACCAATGCTTTGGGCTTCGCCAAACTCTACCAATAGTGGTAATATTCACTCGGAAAGCCTTGTAAGTAAACTTTGTGTAAATAATGGAGAAAATGAAATTCTTGATCTAAATCACGTTATACCTTTATCTTCTAAATCAGTGTAATCAAAAAAGTACGTTTATGTAGATTTGCACATATTTCCCGCTTGGTGGCGTTGTACGGAAGATGGAGTATGTACAAGAGTCAAGCCTCATTTCCGACTTTATTCTGACTTGAACCAGTCGGGAACAAACGCCATTAGCGGAGCTCTCTAATGTTGTTTGATGGGCCGGGCGAGTCCTGAATGTGGCGACGATTTGAGAGTCTAGGGCTAGATTCAACTATCCAATTTTACTCTTCATTTCGGATATCGTGGAAACGGAAGTCGCACTAATCATAGACATGTTGCATAGGGGTCGGGGTGGCCAACGTCATTGAGGCGTTGGTACCACTCGTTGGCATTGGTACTGCATTTGTTCGAGTTCCATGCAGTGCAGCATGGAAAAAGGACATTTGGATGACCACTGAATGGAATTATGCCTAAATGATCCACAGGACTGCAATGGAAGAACATTTAATAAAGTAAACTCAGCCTGTATAAAAATCAAATAAAACAAATATCATTAGAGATGATTTTGATTATCTTTCAAATTATATATAGCACGCAGGGGTTCTTGCAATATTTCTAATGGACAATTACAAATCATCAAATTCTCACTCATCAAAATCGCCTGGTGGAATACAGCCTACATGCTTACCACCAGAGACAGCTACCAGCAAGTGAGGCTTTCAACTCCAAGGCGGAGCACTGCGAGTAAACGCCTCATAATCCCTTTATGTAAAATAGCCGGGCCCCCGGCCTGAACGAGCCGCTCAGAGCAGCTCGCCATTAAAACTTTCTCTGATGGTCTTTGCCTATGGAGATTTAATTCCATTATTGTGTTTACCTTCAGAAATAAACGGAGGCGATGAATAACAAATGTCGTTTGAAGTGTATCGCGTAACGCGCGCGTTTCAAAGCCGGCCCCGCCAGGAGAGAGCATGCTTTTAGAAGAGTGTGTTTGTTTCCCACAATGAACAGGATGTCCTGATACTCTAGTTTTTCTGATTATACCTGGTTCAGTCTCTCTGTGTGTGGGCTGGACCTGTGTCCCGTTGCACAATACCTATTGTTGTTACGATACCCATCGTTATTACAACACCTTTCATGAGCAACTTTGCGCATAATAACCCACATTTTGAAACTCAAAAAAAGCTGTTTAGAATAAGCTGTTAATTTTACAGAATATAGCCCTATGGTGTCCCTTCATATATCAATTTACAGAATTTAATCTCATCCAGTAGAAACAGAGATATTAGGAAGTATCCTAATAAAATAACTATCGTTATAAAGTAAGAAAGTTGTCGTTTTTACTCAAAGTAATTGTAGATCAGGCCACTGGGCCTTTTCTATAGGGAGGATCTGCACGTAGGGAGGTGTGTGGTGAACACTGTAAAACACAGTAACATGGATCAATTTGTGCGGATATACATGTCATAAATTGGGGCCCTTTCTGTGGACCCAGGCCTGTTTACTGTGCGGGGCCGGAACATGTATACACAATGGAGTCTGTTCACCGCCCCCGTCCTGTTTGATCACTCCGACTCGTCCCACCTGCCGGGGGCGCCAAGTGTCAACGAACAAAAATATATTTCGAAATTTCGTTATTCTTTCCCTGTTAAAGGGCTATCTTCATCTTGTACATTATATATTATTTTCATAGAGAAATTGTGAATTTCCTGTAATTTGGCATAACACCCGTATGTCTATACAGAATGCAATACTATTAGCTCAGGCGCATTTGTACAGTGGTGAACAAAATTAACTGGGCCTTTCTTGCAGATAAACTTCACTCACAAATATTTTCTACTTATATCTCTACTCTGTACTATGAAAATTACCTATATTTGACGTTTCAGTCACCAAAATAATTATCTTAAATATCGACAGTAGTGTATAAGGGGGAAAAAACGTCGTTCGTGCTCAATTTCTGTTATTTAACATATCGCACTTCTATATGACACTTGGCGCCCCATAGCCTCAGACCGGGATCAATGGCGGCGGATCACGTGACCCGTAAAGGTCCACAGACCGGAAGTGGCGGTCCGGGGAGGGGGCGTCTAACCCGTGGTGCCCCCTGCTGGTCAAAAGGTTGATTGGACAACCCAAGCAAGAACATGACGTTATTATAACGTTATCATAACATTCTGTTTAGTTCTGCTTTGGTTCTTGTTATACTCTTTTGATGGTACCCAAAAACGTCTTTAGAACCTACCATTGTAAAGGTTGCACAGTAACATTATTGTGACATTCTTGTAACATTACTTTCATGTTATAATGACGTTATTATAACATTCTTTATCAGTAAGGTCTTAACTTCACTGAGATATAATGTTATTGTAACATTCTTATTTAGTGAACCTCAACTTTTCCTAAAATAATGTAACTGTTTTTTGAAGATTGGAGAGGTTTCAGACTAACCAAAGAAGTACGGTTGCAGTATATGCTTGTAACCCTGCTGTTAGCCTTGGAACCCATGGTTTCCCCTGGTGGTCAAAAGGTCGATTGGGCAAATACCTCAAAATGGGGTCTCTTATTCGCTGAATGTCGCTCCAACGCTGACTCATATCCCGCTCCTGTGTAAACCATACTGTGCGGTGGTTATATTGAGGTGCTACGTATTGATGATATCATAGTTGCAGATGTAGCATTGAGGTATTAGGAATAGGTGATATGTGACACGGCAATCATTATGTTGATGTATTAAAGGTTGATGGTATGATACAAAGTGGTCTTTGTGTCAAGGTGGTAAGGATAGACAATACATAGTGGTTGTTATATTGAAGTGTTAAAGATAGATGATAGGAGATATAGAGATCTTTATATTGAAGTGTTAGGAATGGGATTAAGGATAGACAATATCATACATAGTGGACATTATATTGAATCATTAAAAATGGACAAAATGATAATTAGCAGTTATCGTAATAACCTGCTCAGCGATTGTGGGGCTTATTGGCAGAGATGATGAATGTAGGACAATATAATGACCACTAAGTATCATATTGTCCATTCTTAGCAACTCAATGTCACAACCAATATATATCAATTTGCCAGTTCTAAACACCTCAATATTATTGAGATGTTTAGAATGGGCAATATGCTTCATAGCAGTCGTTATACTGAAGGATTGATGAAATGATACGACCCCCGGACGTCCCTCGCAGGGGGGGGGGGGCAAAGATTTTACATAGAAAATATATTATACTCAACTGTTTATTACATTCAAAGTGTCCCCTCCCCCAAATACACAATAGCTATGATGGTTAACCCATACCTGATCAACACAGCAGCCTTTTGCTCCACCTGTGCCTTATGCCAGGTCCCCCCAGGCCTTCCCCCTTAGTGTTGTAACTTCTCTGATGTCATGTTGGGGTCTGGTGTGACTGCCTTAAACAAAACACTGTTTATTGAAGCAGCACAAACGGATCCCTAAATCGATGTTCAACACTGCCTGTTCGACAGGGTCATGGCATTTAGGAGCTGCACGCAGGCCGGTTCTGACATGTATTGTACAACAAGGCGAGGCGGCCTTGGGGGTTACAAAAGGGAATCTAACACGTTTGTATTTGGATAATTGATAGTGTACACATAGTCGTCACGCGACCTCCCCCTTTTGGACCTATTTTATGTACCTTGTGTCTGAATGTGTGTCTACAGGTGGTGTAGATATCACTATAACCGACCAAATAGTATATACATATATATCTATATATACATATATATATATATATTTATTTATATATACATATAATATAATATATATATATTTATATATGTATATATATATTATGTATGTATGTCTGTATTTAGGCTGTTGACGTATCCATGTGTATAATCGACCAAAGTGCAAAGAAAGAGAGACTTTTAAGATCGATATAAAGGCAATACAAACTTATAACACAAACATTATATTTATGGTTGTACTCCTGTGTCATAGATTGGGGAATATGGTCGAATTTTTTTTCTTTTTTTTTCCTAAGGGTATCGATTTGATTTACGAAATTTCGTTAACTGAATTTGTTGCGATGCACCGCATACATTAGCTATCGGCACCCATGGCTGTACCCTCCAATAGGCATATTATAAAGCCATCACATTTAGTAGGTTGAGCAACTTAGATTTTTTGGCATTTGGGTATAAAATTTCAAATAATTTCTCGGTTTAGGAAAACATCTATTAGTTATACATTTACATTTATACCAAGTGTTGTTTTAAGATATAGAAATATCTCCATCTCGCATATTCTATATCGAATGTATCATTCTAAATCGTATTGAATAAAGGTATTTACCTTTGCAAAGATATTTTAAAGTTTACCAGTTAAAGTAGTTAAAGAAAGTCACTCCAAGTAGACACCAAACAGGTGGCAGACTCCACTCCATACTCCTAACTCCCTGATGCTTGTCTCTTTCTGTAAACCAGACGTTCTGTTTACATCGATGCGGTTAAGAATGGGGCCTAAAAATAGCGCCTCTTTTAGCTGGGGGAAGAAAAGGGCCATATGTCAAGTGTGTGCTCTAAGTGCTGACAGAGGCTTTGATCCCACCTTCTCACCTGTATATAGTGGGCCGGGGGCAGGTAGGGGGGGGGGGAAGGGGGAGGGGGGGGGGAAATGCATGGTAGGCAAACACAAAAGGTGTTACATTAGTGGATGGAGGTCTGTTTACATATTATAACACATTTGCGTTCATATTTTGATAAATGGAGTCTACCAACATTAGGCAAATTTGGGACAGATGTATTCAATTGTCGCGATTTTATTCTTTTTTTTTCTTTTTTGACATTGACATCATTGATCCAGTGTGTAACTGCCTTAGGGGGTCTTCCATTAAGTACGTACGCTCTAAGGGGGAGGGGGGTCTGAAGCTTTTGAAAATTTGTGTACGTTCTTGTACAAATCTAATAGGGGTGGGGGGTTTAACATTTTTGAAAAAAACTTGCGTACGTGCTAAGATTAATGGAAGGCCCCTAATATATAAAGTGAACTTTGAGGTTGTGTCAGAATCTAAACGTGCCTCAAAGGGTATCAATCCCAGAATTGCTTACGGAAAAACAGAGGATATTAAAATGTGTGAATAATGAAACTCACTTGGACAGTTAACATGGGTAGCCGCATGAGTGTAAGGTCTAAAACTGCCTTAAATAATGCATTGCAAGATTGAGCGACGGTCCACTGATTCCAGGTGCCAAGTTAATTTCCTGAGCCCACCCTGTCAAACTAGTACTGAATGTGGTAGGATACGTGCTGTCATTGGGATGGGATGCCCAGTCGTCAGAGAGGAGGGGGGATGGACATGGGCATGTGTCTGGTATAAACTTATCAAAATGATCGTCGTGTGCGTTTTTCCTACAAATGCCCTATTGCCGAGTTTATAATAACTGTTTCAAGGTCAGACTGCAGTGAGTGAGTGAGTGAGTTACAGATGTTTTACTCTGTACCGACAGCCAGGGTCATTTTCACTGCAAAAACAATTTGGGATGAATTCTGTCTTTGGTGATCATATCTACGAGATGAAGGTGACAGGGTGGGCAACCAGCAGGGAATCAAAGCCTGAAAATCATTTTGGCTGTAACTTATCCCTTAGTGAACCCAGACACCAACCAGGAATCAAACCCAATGAACCACTTGGTCAGTGCTTGCCCCCCCCCCCCTATCATTGCCTTCTACGACCATGCAGCGGGGGGAATAGGGGCCTATATCCTCCCAGGAGCAGAAGCTCCTACCCGGTACCCCCATGGGGGCAGAATATAGAGATTTTACCAACTCCAGGCACGTAGTTTAAAAAACAACCTCGTATCCTGTGCCCCTCAGAGTGTCCCCTTTATCTATACGCCCAGTCGTCGACATTAAAACATGTATGTTATGGGGTCTGTGACGGTGGGAACGGTGTTCACCTTTCACCGTTAGAAGTACCTGGTGCAGCCCGCCCTCTCTACAGAGGTGTGGTGAATAAAGGCTGAGGTGCCATCTCCATCAATATTAGACCAGGGTGACCGGCCACCCCAGTCAATGCACACATTAACACATCAAGGCTAGGCTGTAAACACACATGTATGCTTTGGCACCGAGCATATTTTTGTCCATCCAGGTAATTCGCACAATAACCAAACGCATCTTCATGGAGATTAAATATATGAATGTACTAAAGAAGTTTTCTTTTACCTGTAATTCCATTTGTGTATATTAGGTTAAGATATGTGCATTATTGTAATCATTTTTCAAAGAAAAAGTAACTCAAAAATATCTTCAGCCACGACAGTATTTGCTGTGGCCGTCACCTTGGTAGGAGAGGGGGTGAGTGGAGTGAGGGGGCAGAGGGTGGAGGGGGTGGACGAGGGGGGGGGGTGGAGGCTTAATGCGGCGACCACACCAGTGTCAGGCCAAATGTAAGTGAATTAAATATTAAAGGCCTGGCGCGCGGGAGGAGAATCCACAACCAGGTAGCAGAGTGTTGTTTTTTCACCTGGCAGAGCAACCAGTAGCTGTAGCATTGGGAGGCCCCGACTCAAGGTGTCTGACAGCAGGGTAGTTGGCTGGTATGTTTTGTACTAACTGAAGGTGTGCCTACCTGGGTAAGCATGCAATGTTACTACAAAATTGCAGTAATATTCTGTTTAGTTCTGTTTTGGTTCTTGTTATGTTATTTGGATGGCACCCAATAATGTCTCTAGAACCAAACATTGCAACATTGCACTGTTACATTATCGGTGAGGTCGTAAATTTACTTACATATAATGTAATTTTAAAACAATAGCAGATCACATTCTAACAAATAACTGTTTCGTGAAAATTTAGCAGACTGACCAAATAAGAATGGTCACAGAACATTCCCCTTACATTATTGCTTGCCTGGTTTGCTTGGTAGTTTTTTTTATGATAATTATGGGCCGATTCAATGCGTTCTATTGGTTGGTTTCCTGGTATATTTCGGATCAATTGAAGAGTTAGATAGCCTTCTTTGTAATAAGGACAGATTCAATGATTTTTTTTTATATTGGGTAGTCTTCTGGTTTATTCATAACCGATTGAAGTGAGCTTGGTAGGTCTTTTTATAATCAGGCCAGATTCAAGGTGCCTTCCCCCTGGACAGTCCCTTTATGACCAATGCAAGGTGCCCTCTGCTTTGACGGTCATTCAATATGTATAACCCGAAACAACGTAACCTCCAAAAGGGTGATGTGTCGAAAAAGAATATAGACCCAGGATTCATCAAACTGTTAAAGCTGTGAACAATAAGTGAATAGGGTTAGGTGTTTCTGAGGGAACTCTATCAAAGACACACCTAAAAAGGCGGTGGTCCAGCCTACCTTTATAGTGTATACCACCGTCAGGCCGTCTAAAGTGATGGTGATTAATGGTACACAGGGAGGGGGAGTGGATAGAGTGTGAACGGGAGTTTGGGGGGAGGAGGTACATGGTAGTCAGGTTTAGGCAGGGGAAGGTGTTAGGGAGGTGGAGGTGGAGGGAGGTAAAAGAGTGGACATCGAGCCTAGGTGTGACGTAACAGTAACGTTCAATGAAGATATCTGAATTATGTGACGTCATAATGACTGGACAGCATTATAATGAACTTATGTAATGTTCTGCGACGTTATAATGAAGTTATATGACATTCTGCAACATTACTATGAAGTTACATAATACATTATTCTGCGACATGATAATGAGGTTGTCTGATGTCCTACCCAGCCAAGGGTATGACGTTCTTATAACATTCTGGATTTATTCTTGTTACGTTACATTTTTAGGTTACAGCAAGAAAATTTCAAATACACTGAAATCTGTGTGTACGAGAAAATTAACCAAACAATTGTTGCAATGTTACATAGTGACATTCTTATGAAATTCTTGTAACATTATTTATGAGGCAAATATTGGCCCCTCACTTAATAAAAATGTCACAAGAACGTTCCGTGTAGGTGTGGTTGAGACCTCACTGAAAGAGGATGTCATGATAACATTCTGTTTAGGTTAGGTTAGCACCTAAGGGGGGTGAGGTGAACGGCCGTGAGGTGGAGTGGGGGTGGGGGGGCTGCAGGGAGCGTTGACCGCTTGTCACCACTGACTCTACCACTCACAAACAGAGCACCAGGACTTACCGACATCTGGGGCTCCTGACGAGAAAGGGCAGGGGGCTCCTAAGACATTTATTCATTTCAATTCTTATTTTCTTCTCTTAATTATATAGCCTGTTTCAAACTACTATTTCAGTATACTACTATGTTACCCTTACTAAACTCGTCAGTAGTATAATGAAATAATAATTTGAAGCGGGCTTTACTACACATAGCCACGAAGAACATTTTGAAATAAAAAAAAAATAAAAAAAGAACAGAGTTGAATACATATTTATATAGGCCTAATTGTCATATGATTTGATATCTTTTATATTAAATTAACCGTCTGTAAACGTGATGCTAATCGATCTGGAGTATAAGCCATTACTTATATTACGCAATGCATTTACTCGCCCAGCACGCACGTATTCCAAGGGTAAGCATGTACCTGAACTTGCTCTAAGAACCGCACAGTAAACACGTTTATTATTTTATCCATCTTATGACAATGACAAACTTATGAAAAATAACAGTGTCTTAATTCCGATATCGTGAATTCAAATATTTATCCGCGACAAAACCGATGTAATCCTCCCATCCTGCTAACCAATAAAAGAAACAAACTAAAATTAATGTTGTAGAATAAAATAACAATTCGTGTAACGTTTTCGGATCCCAGGGTCTAGAGCCCAGTTACCACATCTCTCTGATCCTCCCCACTCTCCGGAGAAGGAAAAAAGATACATAGAGCGGAGAGTCGACCCGGCCCGTAATTACAGCCTGTATGGTCCGTGCCCAGCATACACAACTCGGTTTGCATGCCCCCCCCCCTCCTCCTCCACCTCCCCCCTACACCCAGGTATCAGCCTTTAGGCTCTTTTCCAATAGCCGATTTTTACATCCGATTTTGAAAATCGCCATTAAAAATATGGGCTGAATTCACACATGTTGCATATCATTAGAAAGGATTTTGAACTCTCTTTCAGACGGTATGTTACATGCATGGGTTTTCTATAATATTTCTAATTAATAAGAATTACTAAATTTTGAGTAGTTATAATCGCCTAGTGGATTACAAGCTTCAAACCTGATTTCCACGGGGAGAAATGTCTGGACCTAATCGCTCGTGACTAAGGTGAAGATATCAGACATGTCCCGTGTTTTTACACTTTTCGTTGACGACTGGATACACTGATCGTCAATGACGAAAGTTCGTTGGCCCACAAAGCGCAAGGACCCACCGACGTCGAACTACAGGGAGGTTTAGATATTTACTTAGGTCAACTGAAACTGGACCAACCTGTCCCAGAGTCGGCGGTTCGCCTCCGCTTCTCTACCTCGAATCACCTCTGTGAGGGTTGGCCCCAACACGGCCGAGCTTTTCGGGACGCTTCCTACGCGCACTCCTTTCGGTTCTTAACCCAACGCCAAAACATAGTTCCGAGTTTTGTTGTACATAATTATATGAAGGCTCAGGTTTTGATAGTAGTATCGATTCAGAATTGGTATTTGTAATATTTAAATCATATGAATCGAGGTGATTCTACTTAAATCGTTACTGCCGGATCTACTTTCACGATTCGAAAACCTGTCAAAGTGTTTCTTTGTTATTATGAGAATGTCATGTCATAATTGTACAACAGACTTCTACATTTTGGTATAAGGGTGCTCCACATAATGGTGATTAGATGATCATCTCATTTTATTGTTTGAAACACAAACTGTCATTTCGATGTCAACAAAAGGCCGCCATTTTGTAAATGTGGCTTCCCAGAAACTGACCCATGCAGTGATGATTCGGACGGAATCTGAGCTGTGTTGCAGTTTGAAACTGGACGTGGAGGGCAAATCTAGGTCAATTTCATGTTGCCAATGGTAGAAATTGATAATGTTACATGTTTATTCACGTCGACGAGGGACCATAATATAGAAGGGGCGGATCTAGGGGGGGGTCCAGGGGGTTCTGACATCCCGTATCCACCCCTGCTATGCCAAAACCTTCCTAATTAACATCCTAAAATTATGTTACGCAACAAATACAAAACATAAATAATTTGTAGCAAAAAAGAAAACAATCAAAATATCGAGTTTAGAAGGCCAGTGTTTGCATGGTTACATATGGATTTATTTCTTATCTAACCATCCGGTGCAGCTATGTAACACAATCCTCAGAGCCTTAGAATGAGTCGTTGTTTTGTTATCCTTACCTTGAACAAGTGTTTGTTGTGGGTGTGGCCTCAGCCTGATGATAAGGCATGATTCATATTAAAATATGGGCCTAAAACCAACTGATTTCGGCCTAACTCGACTTCTGGGTCAGGTGAGGAAGTGTTTCAAGACGAAACCTATGAATCATGCACTTGCTTCCTAAGTTGTATTTTATTTGTTTTCCTGGCCATAAATAATATGTTTTTTATATTATAACTTATTTAAATAAAAGATACCTGTATCCTCATAAAGATCTGACTGGCTTTGGACAAAAGTTTTCAGATTAGGAATATAGGGTTCAACCATTAGTTTGTATCGTATAATATTTAATACCCATTGATTATCTATTGTATGTATATAACTGGTTGTAAATATATATTTATCTATGCCTATATTAAATGATAATATCCGACATGACTTATTTTCAAGACACTATATTGTAACGTCTGGAAGAACAGTTTATGTACTGAAGACGACAAATAAAATATTATAAAAAAAGGGGGTCATGTACTCTGAAAGAACCCGCGAACCAATTGACCTGCTGTTATGGCCCTATAGGAGAAATCAGGAATGTTTAGGTTTTGTCGCTCTTTGATGTAAACGTGACGTTAGAAGTTGCCAGTTGCTATAGGTTTGTTGGCCAAGAAAGGGCCTAAAACCTTAAAAGTTTTGATGAGTTATTATTGGTGTAGATAAGTGGTAATTTTCATTTCATACCTTATGTCTTTGAAGTTCAAATCTATTGAACAGCTCTGAACATTCACAGATATATTCTCCTGATAACAACTTTACTTTATCGCACATTTAGGCACCCAAAATGTTAGAATAAAATTCCTTTGACTCTTTGGAAATTAGACCACACTCATAAAATTGGCCCTTTCTTAACCAGCAGACAATCCGTTTGATCTTCTGGGTCGGGTCGGGAAGTGTGTCACAGCTTGGATGTCTACCTGAGGTCTCTATGGTAGGGATATGGGGTGAATCTGGTGCTATATCTCTACCAGAAGTTACTGCGATGGTGGCTGTGTTTTAATGCATGTAATGAAGAACATGAATTCTTAAGATGGCAGGTGTCCAGAGTCTGCCAAAGGTGCATGTAGGTACGCGACGTCATGTGCGTGACCTCACTTGTACTGTGAGACATAGTACGTGACGCAGTGTGCATAAGATAAATTATGTAAACAACATAAGTGCATGTGTACTTACCTGTCTGATTGACAATGGAACCTGTACCTTGTATTGTCGTGCATATAGTAGAATATACCCGTAAACCTCCCACTGGCCCACACACAGCCCCCAATACAGCAACCCAATGACCCATCAGGCAGGAATGATCAACTGTCAACTGTCCAGCATTTCCTGCTTATTGTGCATGTCTAGGTTACTCGTCCCTTATTATTGTATTCATATTGCAATGAGTGCACTTGTCGTTTTATTGTTACTACGAATCTACTGCCTTCTTCTCTTCTCTTAATTTTGAGAACCGTTCACTTTTTAGTAACTAACTCAAATGATCAAACCTTTATTTAATTTCCGTATGAAATAATTATATTGAAATTTATAGACGTTTATATCAAAGATGACATTTTCTTATCGCACATTTACATCATCATACCTATCATATCAACAGGAAGACCATGTATGAAACCTGCGTGATGTTGAAAATAAACGAATTGAAAACAAAAGGTCTGGTGGTTCAGCAACAATTTTCGCTTCAACAAATATACAGAATATGCTGACATTTATAGATATTTTCTAATAACTCACAATAATACACCTTTTTGACCCTTTTGTTGATGCTCCGCGCCCCATCCCACCCTGGAGTGACCTGTGTGGTATACAGGAGGACGCTAAACCCCACCACCCCAGCACTCAACAGGGACTCGGGCCCTGGACGTATTAGTGGGAGAAAGGGGCGGCAGTAACACCTATTGGTAGATTGTATTTGCCTCTGAAGGCGAGGCGTGAGGGGCAGAAAGAAGGTAGTCCGTCCCTGACCTACTTAGCTATTGCATAATGGGTCCGTACACCCTCAACAGACCATGGCTTCTATTGGCCACTTCAAATCTGTTAAGAATTCGTTTATTGGCCGTCTATACATAGCATGGGTAGAAATTTGATGGTTTTTGGGATGATGGCTTGTTTATGATCCTACTCGCCATAAATCAGCGGCCCCAAAGCATGCTGGGAGACAGGGTGAAATTCCCACCAAAAATGGTTGTTGGTGTACAGACTCACTTTGGGAAACAGTGGGTCTGACTGCGACAGACTAGAGAGGAGGGAGGCGGCGGGCCACAATACATTTAATAGAGTTGGGCATATTTATGACCGCGCGAGGTCCAAGGTGGGCTATGAAGGCCCTCCAAGGACACCTCACCCAATACCCTCCAGGGGGGTGGTGGGAATTAGCAATAGCCGCACCCCCCGTAATGACACAGATAGCTGGGACCCGGCGTGATGTATGTACACCCACTGCGCATGACCCCCATGATGCACCGCGAGAAGGACCCATAGAGATATCGATTCCCGTGAGATTTCACATCGATTTGGGATTGAACTTGAGTCTAAGGTACCCCGCTAAGGCTGGAGGGGGAAAGGACATTAATTTACTGGGTGGGACAGAGTCGACTAACAGTGGTCTATTTTGGTGCAGAATTCCACCCACTCGTGAGATTATGTTACTATGCTATAGTAAAAAAGGCCAGTTTAAATCAATACAGTACTTGGTTGCCAATAGAACCTGGTTTTGTTTTCCCCACGTTACAATCTCCATCTCTGGAATTGACTTTCCAAGCC
Organism: Lepidonotus clava; assembly: GCA_936440205.1. NCBI lineage: Eukaryota > Metazoa > Annelida > Polychaeta > Phyllodocida > Polynoidae > Lepidonotus > Lepidonotus clava. The sequence continues at coordinate 47,084,593 of OW387147.1, forward strand.
CTCAAAGTATTCAAATATCATATTCTTTCATAATCCCCTCGCTTTGCGCTCTCCTAATATTTGTGTGCCTTTGACCGTGGAAGATTGAAGCCAGAGTTGTATTCTTCTGCTATTATCGCTCAGCCCATAGCTGACTGACAAGGCAAACAGCGGTGTTTCCAGTGGCCGGAGGCTGTGGGGAGTGTTACTACACACACAAAGAGCCGCTATTTTCCTCCAGACCTCCAGGGGTTCCTCAAGGAGTGCTGTGTGTTTAGACCCAGCTCCCATCCGCCGATGATTGAGAGCTGTAATTTCCCCGCGACTAGGCTGTAATGTTCTAGATATTGGCCCATAATTAATCTGCGGATTCTGTGATCAGAAACCATATGTGCTGACTTGATCATATGTTAGTTATGACCTATATCTTTACAGCATGTCCTGACTGCATCATGATGGACAAGTTCTCATTGTAATAAACTATGTTTAAGGCTTAGACGAATAACGTGAATAACATGTTTCAAATATCTTTAACCTTTATTAACTGAGGTATGCAGGGGCGGTTCCAGAGATTTTCAAAAGAGGGACGCCCTGTTGTAAAAATTCCATTCTCAAAAATTTGAATACAGAAACATTGAAATTTTCCCCAAAATAAGAGACGATCCCCACCTCCTCCTCCCCCCCCTTGCGCCCCACCTTGAAATCCGCCACTGGTCCGCCATCTGTTTTCAACCGAAGATCCCCCCCCCCCCCCCCCAGTGCCACCACTCTTCTTGCAAAAGGATATGTATCATCGTTCTGAAAAGCACGGATAAAGGGCCTGTTTTCATAGACTTTGCGTGTCCCTGCTTTTGAATAAAAGGGTACATTTTCTGCAAATGTGTCAGTGTTTTTTTCAAGTTGGTGGAAAGGGGGCGTTTTCTATTTTGGAGAGCGATGATATGTCCTGCATGAATATACTCCCCCACCACCTGTCCATCACCCCCTCCCCCCCTCCCCCATCATCGATCTGTGAGCGGTAGTAGGGGGAGTTAGAGTTGGGGGGTGGTAATAGGGAAGTTGGAGTCAGTAAGCGGTAATAGGGGAGTTGGAGTCGGTGGGCGGTAATAGGGAAGTTGGAGTTGCTAAGCAGTATTAGGGGAGTTGGAGTCGGTGAGCAGTAATAAGGGAGTTGGAGTCGGTGGGCGGTAATAGGGAAGTTGGAGTCAGTAAGTGGTAAGAGGGGAGTTGGAGTCGATGGGCGGTAATAGGGGAGTTGGAGTCGGTGAGCAGTTATAGGGGAGTTGGAGTCGATGGGCGGTAATAGGGGAGTTGGAGTCGGTGGGCGGTAATAGGGGAGCTGGAGTCGGTGGGCGGTAATAGGGGAGCTGGAGTTGGTGGGTGGTAATAGGGGAGTTGTAGTCGGTGGGTGGTAATAGGGGAGTTGGAGTTGGTGGGCGGTTATAGGGAAGTTGGAGTCCGTAAGCGGTAATAGGGGAGTTGGAGTTGGTAAGCAGTTATAGGGGAGTTGGAGTTGGTGGGCGGTAATAGGCAAGTTGGAGTCGGTAAGCGGTAATAGGGGAGTTGGAGTCGGTGAGCAGTTATAGGGGAGTTGGAGTCGATGGGCGGTAATAGGGGAGTTGTAGTCTGTGGGCGGTAATAGGGGAGCTGGAGTCGGTGGGCAGTAATAGGGGAGCTGGAGTCGGTGGGCGGTAATAGGGGAGTTGTAGTCTGTGGGCGGTAATAGGGGAGTTGGAGTCGATGGGCGGTAATAGGGGAGTTGTAGTCTGTGGGCGGTAATAGGGGAGCTGGAGTCGGTGGGCAGTAATAGGGGAGCTGGAGTCGGTGGGCGGTAATAGAGGAGCTGGAGTCGGTGGGCGGTAATAGGGGAGCTGGAGTCGGTGGGCGGTAAAAGGGTAGCTGGAGTCGGTGGATGGTAATAGGAGAGTTGGGGGCGCTGTGTTGCGAGGCAATCACCTCCCCGAAAAGACCCTCCCAGACACAGAGGGCTTTACGTCATGGCGGACCCTGTACAGACCCACAAGCACGGATTATCTGAGCGGGTTTGAACCTTACAGGACCTTGAGTGTGTAGTAAATGGCTTTTTGAGAGGGTCGTTTAAGTCAGCAGGAGTCACACAATGTATTACCTTTCTACAAGACCTGCGTTTAAAGGTCAACCTCAATGAACAAAGGATGTTTCTAAACCATTGTACGTATAGTGATTTAAGGGAGGAAATATACAAACAGTGGGGTTTCAACACTGAAAAAAATGAACATTGGAAAGTTAGTCATATTGCCCAACTTTTTGCAAAAACCTTAGGCAATTTGACGGTGCATTTTTGTCCGAACTTTCTAACCTTTTTTTGACTAACCCATAGACAGATTGACTAACCCTAATATAAAAAGTTAGTCAATACTGACGAAAAAGGCTAGGGCATGGGGGAATTGAACCCCGGCCGCTGGCATGAAAGACAAGTATGCTAACCACTACACTACAGTTCTAAGCTTTACATACCACTGGCGGCTAACCAGTGCGTGTGGTGAAGGAGGCAGGGGTGACGGCGGTGGCAGGGGTGGAGGGGGTGGGAGGGTTGGGAGGGAGGGGTTGGCCACCCCCAAAGCATAACCTGGGAATGGGCCTGGACCCATATCTTCGTAACTAATTTGGCTAATCAGGGAATTCTATATTTCACAAAAAAGTAGTAATTTCATTGAAAAATAACCCATAATGGTAATTATAAGTTATAGATATTTTTTCTCCCAGATGTAATGACTTATATTGAAACACTAATCAAATTTCACCTGATGACCCTGATTCGTTACGAAAATATGGCCCCTGGTCATACTGTAAAGGGCGTTGTATCAAGGTTTGTGTGGTAGGGCCTATTTAGTATTGCTGATCAAGATTTATACAAGAATTAAAAGAATACTTTTCCGACAAGACTACTGAGGAGGCCCCGCAAATTATTACTTGAGCATGTGAATAATGTTTGCATGCGAAGAAATGACCCCCTTGAGCATGACCCTTATGAAAGACACTTAGTCAATGTGACTAAGGTGATCATAAAATTTAGAATATCATAAAATAATCACATAATGATGAGATGGAGGCCAAATACATACACTTATATCTAAAGAGGTCTTTTAATGTTAATTAAGCCAAATAATTTCTTGACTAACTTTAGGGTTAGAAAATCAGTCAATCTGACGAAGGGGTTAGTCATGACATAAGTAATATACACCTCGAGGAATGTTAGAAAGTTAGACTTTTACTGACTAACCCAGACTTTCGGTGGTCAAAGCCAGATTTGACTAAGTTTCTAACTTTTCACTTTTTTCAGTGAAAGCGCTTTGTTATTTGATAGTAAGTAATTGAAAACGAAAGGCAAGAAGACTTCTATTCAATGTCAGGCACACCTAATTAAAAATGTGCAATGCGTAACTTGCGTATTATTAAACTGAACGTTTGCGGACATTCGGGATCGTGGGGTACTTAATTGAGAGGTATGACGCAGGGTTTGTCCCGAGAGGGAAATTTTGCAACCTGAAAAAACGTCTAAAGCAAATGTACAGTATTTTTCATTTCAACCTTAATCTTACTCTTTTGATTTAGATTATGGTTTATGCATAAGATATTGTAGAACAATATGTGTGTTATGAGATGTGTCTAGGTAGCTAAAGTCCAACCAACCCAGCCAAGGATGTGACGTTGGAGAACAGTATTGCAACGTTGTAGAACATTACAGAACACTTTTAGAACATCACAGAATGTGTGTCGCTCCTTAGCTGAGAAATGCTTGCCAATACTTTCCTATTGTGCATCAAAACCTTTGAAAGAAAACTCTTAGAAAGACCTGGGAGATATACAGTTTAGCGGATAACCCCTGTGGAAATAACCCAACGCCATTGTATGTCTGCTGACGTGGACAAATGACCCGGAGAAGGTTCCATCTCACTTGAGCCCTTATGAAAGGACTTAAAGTAATTTGCTTGCTTCCTCAATATGCCTCCCCGCCACCAATCCGAGCACCCCCTTTTTGAGGTCGTGTCGACGCACTCGTCAATAATCTTATATTATAGAACCGGCGAGAAGGAAGAGACCGCAGCGGAATAATAATGGCGGAAGAAAACCTAGTCCGGCACTAATGTAAATACGCGTTTATAGTCGCCGACATAGGGTGGTGAGGGGGTGGAATCTTACTGCTATGTGAGTCCGGCTGTAGCCTATAGGGGATGGAGTGGGGAAAAGAGCGTTTTGTTGAGGAGGAACCAGGGTGGTGAGGCGGAGGCAGGGGGGCGCGCTGGTGGGACGCTGGAGGGACGCTGTGACAGGCGACGAGCAGACATCAACGCGCATCGATCCTAACGACGGCGCATTAATCTTTTTACGGTCGATCGCGACTAAAAGCACTACTTTTCTGCGCGCGCACCCACCACCCTAGCGGCGGACGGCGGAGAACCAATCAGAAGCCTCGGCACAAAGTTGATCTTGGCTGGTTCCTCTGGCGCTGGTTATCATACGGCATCCGTCTTAAGTTCTTATCTGTCTTGTCACCCCTGCCGGCTCCCGGCGGCTCCCGGGGGGACCTCTGCTGGAGATTAGGGCCCCTTTTAGGTCGGCCTCTTACACTCTCCACCGCAGCATTCCCATTGTCTTCCGCGTCTAAATATAAACCGTTATCGTACGTGATGTATGGTGTGTGTGCTGGGGTCAGGGGCCAAATGAAGTCACTTCGACTTGGGGGATTTGTAGGAAGATGCATATGATGTATAAACGATATCGGCGACATGAGGATACAAGTTACTTTAGATTATGTGTTTTTCACGTAAAGGGATGCAATGTAAAGTATATATCATTCATATGTTATGGCCACCTAGGATTTATGTTTCTATATTCTAGTTAGCACATTCAATAAAAAGGTATGCTAGTTTACGTAAAACAGTTTGCAAAATTAGCTTAGTTCGGCTTGTATTTGTCAACGCTTTAAGCTTTGAAGACTCCCGAAAACGGTGGTACAAAGGAAACATAAACTTGCATTCTTTTAATCTTACACCCACCCCGTACCCCGCTTCACTACCCTGAGCCCTAGTTCTAGCCGAATCAGGTTCACAAAAGGAATCCCGCGCGGTCTTGGATATGAGGTTTGATTATGATATATATGCCTTGCCCCACCCCATCCCCGGTAAAAGCTGGATCCACTGTCAGATGTTTCTCACAATTTTCAGAAACCGCCAGTGACAATACGGTTAGATATACACATATTATATATCATTAGAAAGGTTTTCACAATCCCTTTCAAATGAAATGTAGCATGCAAGGATTTCTTCAATATTTCTAAACCAACATCGTCTAATGAAATATTACCTTGAAGACAGTGTTCCATTAGCTGATTTTGGGGGCCGTCCATAAATGACGTCCCACTTTTTCAGGGTATTTTTAGGAATCCCCCCCCCCCCCGTCACACGGGTAAATTTTAACTTTTAACCAGTATTATGTAAGACAACATATCCGCTATATCATTCAAAAGAGAATTAAAAACCCTTTATTATATCATATAACAATTTGATTTTTAGCACATAATTATTCCCACTGTCGATTTTTGAAATCGGGAGTAAAATCGGCTAGTGGAGTACAGCCCTCAGTATGCCGTGGGCCGGGCCGCCGTCAGCCCTCCTATACGTTTCCCGGCGGCGCCTTCATTAAACGGCGCAGGCACCGGGCGGCCAAACGAACCCGATATGATGGATTCGGCCCGGCGAAGGGGCGACGTTTAAAAGATGCAGCGGGCGTGGTATCGGGGAGGGTGGGTTCGATTGTCGTCGTCGGCTCACCCCGCGCCCTGTGAAGGTGTATGAGGATCGCCGGGGAGGGTGGGTTCGATTGTCGTCGCCGGCACACGCCGGGCCCTGTGAAGGCGGATGAGGATCAGAAGGAGTGGGATGGGCCGAAATGATCTACAGGGACTGGGGGAGGAGAATCTGGAGGGTGGAGGTGGGGTACGGGAAAGGTGATCTAGAGACAGATTCACAACTTTATGTGTGAAGATCTTTACATGTGCATTTACAGATACATTTATATACTAGACATTAATATATATGTGTCTGTGTCTGTGTGTCTGTGTCTGTGTACGTATTTGTATGTTTTCTATGTGTGGTTTTTATTGGTATTAAGACCTAGGTGTAAACTTTCTGCAGCTAACCATTCTATTTATTATTATTTTTTATTCATAACTTTCAAAGGCTTGAACACGCCACCTCTAGTCAACCATGAAGTGCTGCAAATAAGAACTTTAAAAACTGTAAAACATCCTTTTTTTTATGTGTCTCTGTGATATTTACCTCAGCCTACAAGGGGCATCAAGCCATCTAGACTTTGTTTGAAAATGTCGTGAACTTACTATCTCAGTATCCCTAAATGGTAAAACCCAAACAAAGAACGCCCAATGAAGTGTACCATACAATGAAGATAAAGGGATAGTTTATTAAATTCGTAGAGAGCAGTCGAAGGCCTGCATGGCCAAATATATGACCGACCAAAGGCCACACCACAAACCGTATTATGAGTACTGGAGGCTGGAAACTCAATAAATAACCCGTTATTAGACATTCCTATCTGGGCCGTAGACCTAGATATGGGGACCTGGGTGGACATAACCCGGTCAACTGGTGCAGAGAGATAGGAGGAGGAGGAGGAGGAGTGTGTGTGGGGGGGGGGGGGGCGCAGGGGGTAGGGGCACGGGCAAGCGGTAAGGGAAGCACAGGGGGTAAGGGGCCGGGTAGGGGGTAGGGGGGGGGGGGCGCCCAGCTGTGAGATGACCGGACCTACATTGAAGGTGGAATTACACACTACACGACATAAACCGTGGCATGACAATGTCCCAAAGAGGCGACACATAATAGAAATTAGGGTATTTGTTACACATATATGTGATTGTGAGATACTCCAAATTGCCAATTTCAAATTATTATATCATTCCTGCATGTGAATTGTCTGTAATATCTCCATAACTTGCCGATATTGCAGTACAATGTTGCTTAGTTTAATAGGGCCCAAAGCCCCATACCCACTAGGTGAATTAGACTGGTTCGGCTGACAACTTGGCGCTTAAGTCGGCTGAATATACCAGGATAATGGTCCAACTTTCGCACTAAATCAAATCACCAATTAGTATGCTATATTAGAATGTGCATGTTTGTTATGAATCGGTCTTAAAATTGACCAATTCTTCAGGTAAAATCAGCCGATTTTAGCGCCAATCATTCGGCCGACTGTTTCAGAATTGCATAGTGGGTATGGGGCTTAATACTCGGTCAGACCGACCTACTGCTGGCACGGGCAGTTGGTGGCAGGGAATGAGGGAAGGGGCAGTACATGGGTACCTGTGGTGCTAGGGCTTGATTGATGAGGGTAGGGGTAAGGGGCAGCAACGAGAGGGGAGAGGGGGGTTGGACTATAGTTTTATTGTTACACTACGTATTGCGTGGGCCTGAATCTGGATTTTACTATTTCAGCTATGAAATATTGATGAATCTTTCCCATCTGCCATAAATTCTCAGAGGCAAACAGTATATTTTAACAGCTCCCCTATTTCAAGAACAAATTGTGCAAACTGTGCAAAGTTTTGGTACTCTGAGTATAGTTATTTGATTATGTCACGATTTCATACATCCAGGTAAGATGGTGAACTCCCTGTGCTTCTGAATTTTAACAATATTGAGAAATGCGCTTCTGTTATAGAATATTCATGTGACGGAGACCTTAAACTTCCCACTTCCTATGACTCCTGCCCTCCGATCATCCATATTCCCAACTGACAGTTCAAGCCGTGAACAACACTGACTGACCTTGCTGAAGCTTCCTGCCATCTTGCAGAGTGAACCTCAAGTATTCTAAAGGTGGACCTATAAATCTGGTCAGTAGAAACAGCTCATTTTGTGGTCCTTTTATTATGACATAATAAGAGTTAAGAGTTCTAGCTAGAAATTATTAATGTTATTTTATATGAAGTGCTGTACATTAATGGTACACATATTAATTTTTCATTACACTTTGAATGTGCCTTTAGAGTTGCATTTTGAAGAATTTACAAGAACATAGGAAAAGACAAACTAACATGAGGTGACAGGAAACATTCAGGTTTTTGAGTTGTTTCTTGTGTCCAAGATCTATAGGGGAGGGATAAGAAGGAGTCAAGCACCAACCAGTGACCAAACACTGTGCAATGAACTAGGCATATTCTCAGGGTCGATGTAGGGGAGGGGTACGAAGGAGCTGGGGCAACAATCAGTGACTGATCGCCATGCGGCCTGGACGGTATATTCTGAAGGTGGATGTATTATTCTCAGGGGGCATGCAGTTTGAATGGTGCATATCCTGGCAGTGGACTTACAGGGAGGGATAGGAAGGAGTCTAAGCACCATCCAGTGACCAACCACTGTGCAGCATGAACCATTCATATTCTCATGGTGGATGTAGGAGAGGAATAAGAAGAAGTCGCAGCACTAGCCACCCAGTGCCAAACTGATTGTGGACCAATAAAATACCAGCCAACTACTGTGCAGCATGAACCAGGCTTATTCTCAGGGTGGATGTAGAAGAGGGATAAGAAGAAGTCCCACCACTAGCCAGTGACGGATAAAAAGGAGTCATTGTACTAGCCAGTAACTGACCATGGTATGATTTCAAAAAGGTATATTCTGAAGGTGGATGAGGGGGATGGATAAGGCATCACAGCACTAGCCAGTGACTAACGACTGTGCAGCATGAACCAGGCTTATTCTCATGGTGGACATAGGCAAGGGGTCAGAAGTAGTCAGTGCACTAGCCAGTGACCAATCACTATGCAGCATGAACTAGGTTTATACCCAGGGTGCATGTAGAAGAGGGATAAGAAGAAGTCACATCACTAGCCAGTGATGGATAAGAAGGAGTCGCTGCACTAACCATTGACCAACCACCTAGCAGCATGACCTGGGCTTATTCTCAGGGTGGATGTAGAAGAGGGATAAGAATGAAGTCGGACCCCTAACCAGTGACGGATAAGAAGGAGTCAGTGCACTAACCATTGACCGTCCACTGCACAGCGTGAACCAGACTTATTCTCAGGGTACATGTAGAAGAGGGATAAGAAGAAATTGCAGCACTAGCAAGTGATGGATAAGAAAGAGTCACGGCAACACCCAGTGACCATCCACTGTGCAGTTTGAACCGGGCTTATTCTCTCGGTGGATGTATAAGATGGATAAGAAGTCACACCACTAGCCAGCGACCGATAAGAAGTAGTCGTGGCACCACCCAGTGACCAACCGCACTATGGCTGGCAGGTCCCAGATAGGCCCAGATGGACTCAGTGCCAGGCGGTCCTACAGGCTGATAGGACCGGCCCACTGCGCCACCCCGGCCCCCCTAATCTCCCCCATCTGCGTCCAGTCAGCCCCCTAATCCGGCCCGGACGCGGGCTAATCTGACTCTATCATCTCCACCGTCTGCTGGGTCGATACGCACCCCATCACCGGGGAGGGGAGGGCGGAGGGGAGGGGTCAGAGGGCAGATATTACTGTGTTTTTTATCACCAGGACCCAAGGACTGTAACACACCATACACATGGTGTGTTCCTCAAGACTACACCAGTCGGTTATTATTCATGATTTCAGAGATTGTCACTTTGAGTATTGGTGGTAATACACGTAATGTTGTATAATAAAGTATCTTAGATTATATTACAGGTAGTATGTAAAATGCATGGGGTCCTGCTATTTCCCTTATGAAAACTTATATAGATTCATTCTAGGTTGTGAAAATTGTGGAATACATGATTTAAGCCATAAACCGTCTGCTAGTCTAAAATAGGTACAGGTACGGCGTGATGGTTGTGAGATTGGCACGAGGGCTGATATTGATAGAGAAGAACATAGAATAATTGGTGTTAGAAAGCTTGGATTGCTCCCTGTCTGGGTCATTCAACCTGAGGATGGCACCGTGTCAGTCTATAGATCGAGAGAGTAGACTCTGCATGCATAGTGATTACAGCCATTTTGGAATTTTGACACGGTATCATTCTGCACCCCACCCAATCCATCTAGAGCCCTCACTTGAGTGGTACATTTTCAAGAGCATATTAAGGCACAGGGCACACCTGTTATTGTGTATTTCATCGTGGGGCTGCAAAAGGGGTTGCTACCGCCCCAGCATTAGCCAGTCTCTTCTCTCCTTTTAAAACAATACCCGGACCCCTGTCCTCTCCTTCCATAGGGATAGAGGGTCTCCTTGACCCAGCATCAGCCCGTACCCCAATACTTCCAACTAACATAATTGTTAAATGCAAATGTAAGTAACAAACTGACTAAAAGGTATGGTTGCAAAACATTTCTGTTATGTCGCTAGTTTGCTGGGTGATCCGTGCACTAACCTCGGTCTGTTCTACCTTTTGACCTCTTCCTCTTGACCTAAAATAGGATGTCTCTACTCCACAAATACCGTTTGAAGTAAGCATCAGGCCAGTGACACTTAACTCTATTATGATCCCAGACGTATAAATACACAAACCAGTTTGCGAAAGGGGTTGCTACAGCCCCAGCATTAGCCTCTATCCTTATAAAAAGATACACCGATCCCTGTCCTCTCCTTCTAAAGGTATAGAGGGTATCCTTGACCCGCCATCAGCCCATACCCCAATACTTCCAACCCCTTCCCTCACTCCCTTCAAACCCTTCAATATAGTGCAGATCACAGACCCTGGCCATCCTCCTCCCCTCCTCCCGCCTCCCCTGCCCAGTTGGTACCTGACAAAGGAGGTATTGATCATCACCTCTTACCACGACAGGGTTGCCGACCAAACAGCATCCACCAAATTTCGTTGGGTGGTTTAAGGGCAACAATGAAAAAATTCTGCCCAAAGAAAATCCACATAATTTTGTGGACATGAAAGTTCATGGAGAAATCGTACTAAAATAATTCACAATAATTATGTATGTTTATTCGCATAATTATTATACCTTTTGATGTGTGTTAGAAAGACATTGGGACAGCTTGATAATTATGAATGATTCAAAGCAATCAAAAGATCTAGAGCAATCCTTGTAATTGTGTGGAGGCTTGAATTCTACGATGGTAAAATAGTGTCATTGTGGGTATTACAATTTGTCATGGGTCATTATTTTTCGTGGATGTTTTTTTGGTTGGCACCCCGGCTCGGGATTCCTTTTAACTTGTCAAACACCCACTCTGTACCTATACCCCCCTCTGTACTCCTACCCCTAGCTGCTGCCTCATCAACACCCAAACCGTCACACTCCAAGGTAAATCAAGACCCACAGCTTTATTATTAAAAGTGGGAACTTTGTACAAAACCGCTGCACCTTAAATCATTACTCTCCAGGTCGATGCCTTTGATCCCAGCAGCGGTTGATAGGTCATTTATAGAGAATAATTATGACTTTCGCATCAGTATTATCTGATGTATTCATATCTAGTTTCACTAACTTTTTAACTGACTGAGTCACTGCCTGTAAGATCTTTTTATGGCAGCTTGCCTTTTGTAGAGTACCCCCCCCCCCCACCCTCTCCTTAATCCCCCACCCTGACCCATCCAAGCCTTAAGGACTATAAAGCCCCACCTCTTGAAATCGACTGCTAGCGCTGAGTAAAAAGTTCCAGAGAGGTTCAGTTTAGAGAGGCCCTCTGTCTGTGGTGATTATTGGCACCCTGTAGCTCCTCCAACCCTTTGATCACCCCAGGCTGGTCTAGGGCAGAGGTAATCTATAAGGTATTTTGCCTTTGCTACATCACATCCTTCATTAATATTGCTATCTATGTCTGTTCAGCACGGGAAAAGCGTCAATCAACGATAGACAGTGCAAACTCTCTGATGAAGTTTTCCTTTGCCAGCTATCACAGAACCATCCCCCCTTCAAACTACACTGCTGTAAACCACTCTAAGTCTCCCCCTTCATATATCACTCCTTTCAATTGGACACCACACAAGATGGACTCAAACAATTAATATATCACTTCTTTACACTTGACAATCCTTGCAATCTTCCCTTAAATTCCAAACTCACTTTCCCAACTCCATCTACTTCAACTTTGAACCTACAATCCATACCATCCTGTTTCTTATCCCAAACTCTATATGCTTTAAATCCTGCAATTTATTTTTACTATTGCTTTAAATCTTTTTAGCCATAATCTACTGCTTCAAATACCACATTCCATATTTTATTGCCTCAAACCCCACAGTCCATGTACTACTGCTTCATACCCCACACTCTATATACTCCTGCTTCATACCCCACACTCTATATACTCCTGCCTCATTCCCCACACTCCATATACTACTGCTTCATACCCCACACTCTATATACTACTGCCTCATACCCCACACTCCATATACTACTGCTTCATACCCCACACTCCATATACTACTAACACTTACCAAACACTCCATACAATATCGTTTCAAATCTCTCACTCCATATATACTACTGCTTCAAATCCCACACTCCAAACTATTGCTTCACATCCCAAACTCCTTAGACTACTGCTTCAAATTCTACACTCTATGTCATCCTGCATAAAATCCCAAATTCCATATACTTCTAACTCTTATCCCACACTCTATACACTATACTGTTTCGAATCCCCCATACACCCCTGCTTCAAATCCAGCACTCCATATACTACTGCTTTAACCTTACAATCTATGCACTCTAATTGTTTCTTATACCATACTCCATATATAGACTTCTGCCTCACATCCAACAGATGCTTCAAATCCTACACTCCCTATTTAGGCCTAACAATGCTTTAAGTCCTATAACAATACTAGTACATGCTTGTATCCAGGGGGGGGTGACTGGGGTGGTGTGCCAACCCCCCATAGAGGAATATTTAGAAAAAGTCCCACCTTTGCTTCAAAAATTCATTAAAAAGAAACCTAAAAAATGTGCTAGGAAATGTTACAAAGTTCCATCTGGGGAACCTCGCCACCTCCCCTTTTAAATTTAGATTATTGAAATTATTAGCAGAAGTCCCGGTCCGGGAATTTCGCCACACCCCCCCTTGCAGCAGAACCTGTATACATGCCTGACTAGTATGAGCTATAATCTAATGCTTCAAATCTCAGACTTCCACATATATACAGCTACTACTACTTCTAATCTCCTCCAGGCTATATAATACTGTTCCAAATTTTTAATCAATCAAAATGTTACTGATTCAAATTCCACGCAACATAAACAGGGTTCCCCTCAAGAGTGTCTGGCATTGAAGCCCTGCGGCCTTTTTCATTGCCACTATACTTGTAATTTGTCTGCCAACTGGTAGAGTGCCAGCCATTTTCTCATTGAAACATGACCCTCACAACGGGCGTCAGACACACCATATGGGAATATACACCATCAATAAACCAGGCTAGGTGGCATTTTCGCATGCACAAAATTTCACAATCTCTGGTTTCGTTTCACAATTGATTCCTTGCATAAAATGTAACAAAAAATTATTACTACTGCAATATTTAAGTAATATATATCGCATTGGTAAGTAAAATTACAGTGCATTGCTGTGTATGAAAATCTGCAAAAATATATGGCATATGTGTATACCACTTTATAGCGATACAATGTATGTGCGCTAAACACTTTATATATATTGGATGGTCTACCTCCAGTACAGTATGTCTGGCGATGGAAACCGCCACACCAGACTACAGGGAAATGTGATACTCTACTGAAAAGGAGGATTTCAATGTAACCCTATCTCAGTGTGATGTTCCTCGGTAGGTCGGGGTTTCCGATTCCTACGGCGAAGAGACATGGGGGCTGTTTTGATCTTGAGCTGAATGAAGAGTTCGAGCTCCAAACCGAGGTGTAAGATTAAGAGTTGTGCCTCGCGCAAGAGGGGGAACGGTCAGGGACGGTCAGGGAAACAGTATTCTTGTGTGACGTTCTCTGGTAAGTCGGGGTTGCCGATTCTTACAACAGAGGAACGTGGGGATTGTTCGGGTCTCGGGGCGGACGGGGAATCCGGGCCAAGAACCGAGATGTGTTTTTAGAGTCGTGCCTCGCGCACGAGGGGGGGGGGGGGCTGAGCGAATCGGTCGGGAATCGGCGCTCGATGTCAAACGGAGGACTGCGGGGAAGGGAAATTATGGTAGGGGTACGGGTCGGCCGGGGCTCGTCTCGCTCTATCTCCCAGACCAGCGTTCACCCCTACCGGGTGGTCCACCCCGTGGTTCCGGTCCGCGGGGCCGTCGGGCCGACGGTCGCCTATTGTTTGGTAGCGTGGGGCCGAGCCTGCCGCGCCCTCGTCCCCGCGGACTTCGTTCCTTCGTTCCGCCCTTCATGCCTTCGTGCCATGCTGCGCCTCTGCTTCCGGGACGGTTTCGGGCCTTCGTGCCTTACTTCGGTCCTTCGTTCCTCGTTCCTCGGGCCGTCGGGCCCCTACCCTAAGTTCCTCCTATTTATCTCGAACTTCGACTATTTTATCCTAACTTCTAGTTAATTGCTCGGATCGGCTCATCTTAGCGGTTGTTTCAGGAAAGAAGACACGTCTGGACACAAGGAGAACTGTTAAAGAACTCTGTTTATTCGGGCCTCACCGCCCCTTTATATACCCTAGAGGTCAGCCCTGATTGGCTGCTTTCAGTCACGTGATCTACAACTGACGTCACTTCCGGTTTACATTCTCGTTTCCGGTTTACATCTCACTTCCGGTTTACATCTTTCCGGGTCTTCGTTCCTTTACATATTCGTGCCTCTTTTTCGGGCTTTTTACACTTTCGTTCATTCTTACATATTTCGTTCTTTTATACTTTCATTCCTTTTCGAACATATATACCTTTTATAATATTTACCTTATTTTCTCTTATTTTGATCTCTACATTTTTGGATGAATAGCCGTTCATCACACTTGGATGAGGGGTGTGTGTGTGCGCCGGTCTATCGGGCCTGGGTTGTTCCGGACATCGGCGGAGATGGATCGGTTTTGATTAGGAGGGTGGAAGGATGGATCTTTGCTGTATCTACTGTCCGATCCGGTCTTCCATGTGGGTCGGGTCGCTGCTTGCCTAGTGGTTGGTAGCATGGGGCCAAGCAGGCCGCACCTTCATCCCAGCGGTCATGGGCCGGTTGCCCACAATTTCGGGCTTTCGTCCTGCCCGGTCTTCCGGTCCCGGGTCGATGTTTGGACCAAACCGGGCTTTCGGGCCATCTTCTGTCTTCCAGACCCCTACTCTTTTCATTTCCGATAACTTACTAAACTTAGACCAATTACTTGAGTTCAACTAGTTAATTAACTTCTATTTTAGCATATCTTGGGCTTAAACCCATTCGAGGGTCAGATTTCTGGAAGAAGACACTGGTAACACAAGGAGTACCAAGATGGGACTGTTTATTTTGGGCTTTCACGTCCCCTTTTATACTCTATTACTCAATTCTGATTGGTCAGTCCGATCACATGACTACTATGAAGTCATATCCAGTTTCAATACATTTTTGTACTTTCGGGATTTCCCGATATACTTTTTTGTACCTTATATTTACCATGTCATTTTGATTCTTGATTACATTCTAGTAAATGGACATTCATCACATTAGCCTTAGACTAACATAGTTAACTGACCCATGGTACTTTCAATACTGTAGCTTTGAGCAGGATAAGAATTCAGGAGTACAGAATCAAGTACATGGTAGTCATTTTCTTAATACCCACGAGCCTGGCTCAAATGTACCTTATTATGGTCAAGATCTCCTAAAGTATTGATAATCTTCAACATAATGTTGCATGGTCCAAAGAACTGTACCAGTAAGGTTTTAGTAACAATATCTAATACATACAATATTATATACGTGAATATATAAACTTATGTTAATATGAGTCTATCAGACTGTACTACTATAAGAAGACTCGCAGGGGGGTGTCAGAGGATTGAAGGATGGAAGGCTTCACGCTTGGGCCGTACCCTGCCCAGAGTGTCGTCCTTACATGCAGTCTAGCTTGTATAAGTAGCCTGTGTGTTACTCTACGTGTATATACCAGTATCCACCTCACCAAGGCCTGTCATAACACCCACAGATAGGGACTCAGAGGGGCAGAGGAGGGGTCTAAGGGTGCCATTGCCAGGTTGACAGGGTCGGGACGACTTTATTTCCCCAGTCTCTCCCCTATCAGGTTGATAATAAACACAGGGACCCTGTCCTCTCCCTGAGGACCATCCCGCCCCTGAGCCTGACACCAGGCTGGTGTACTTAGGGTCAGGCGGGGGGATCTTCAGTTATAGTAGAGTCAAGGTTAGGCTGAATGCTACAAGATCAACAAAAGGAATGAAGCCCCATGCCCACTAGGTGATTTTTACAAAGTTGGCACACGCATCAGTGCTAAAATCGGCCGATTCTTAAGCCTTGTCTCCACAAGGTGACGAAAACGCACTCATTGCCCGGCAACAAATTTAACCCTTTCAAAGCACAGCAACCAAGGCTGCAAACTAGCAATTGTCGCCATTGATTGAAAGGGTTAACACATGTCACCCGGCGACATACCTTTATCGCCGGGGTTTATTGCCCAAGTGAAGACATGGCTTTACGGTCACCTATTAGTAGAGTATATTTGAATATGCATGTTTGATCTGAATTGCCACTAAAATCCGCCGATTCTACCCATAGAATTGTTCTTATAACTTTCTGTTATAGTTATGTCCTAACTTCACCAAAAATAATGTTGTGATAACATTCTGATATGGTAAGGTTTCAAGCTCACCATCAATAACCTAATTGTTATATGCCATCTTAGTAAGTAACAAACTGACTAAAAAGGTATGGTTGCAGAACGTTTCTGTTACGTCTCAAGTTTGCTGGGTGATCCGTGCACTAACCTCAGTCTGTTCTACCTTTTGACTCTTCCTCTTGACCTAAAATACGATGTCTCTACTCCACAAATACCGTTTGAAGTAAGTGCCATGCCAGTGACACTTGACTTTATTATGATTCCAGACATAAGAATACTCCGTTAAAAAACAGGGTTTGTTATAAAACAGGCCTTTGAAGCTATAAAAGTCACCGGCCACTGAGGCAATAGAGAACAAAGGCATCAAGGAACAAAAGCCAAAGGTGACCCTCACTATTCTCAACACTGACAACAGGCCAAATCCGTAAGAAGTATAACCCTAAAGGCCGTATTTCACATACCAAAAGTGCACTGCCGATTTGCAGTTGCTATACTTTTGGCATTGCCGATGAATAACCAGCAGCATTGTCAATAAAATTTACGGACATATTGGTAAAATTTCCTGCTGATTTTGTGCTGGCTTCCGTTATTGCACTTTTGCAGCCAATATCGCACTTTCTGAGGCTGATATCGCACTTTCTTTTTTTAATGTAATACTATCGTTGAGGTCAAGGACAACCCAGCAGTCCATATATGAATTGTAAAGGCTATACTCAACTTGCAAAGGTGCTCGTGCAATTTGCTGCCAGTATGTTTTTGTACTGTACTTTATGTAACTGCAGGCATTGCTGATTAAGTTTACTATTAGGTTATATAATAACACTGCCCTCACAATCACATCTCGGCGGGGAATACGATAATTCTAGACAACTGCCGCCCCAGTTTAGAGACATAATAGCAGTGAAAGTATCACAATAGTTCTATGAAAGGAACATTATAGTGTGGTATAGTGATTACTTCTTTTAAACTACAAAATAATAGGATCTGTGTGCAGAATACAGCCTAAATGTGAGATAAAGCGATGAGATGAAACTGTCTCCAGGAGATTTACCTGACAGCTTTTGTACCGACCTTAGTGCTACGATTCTAAAGTGCCAACAAAAATCTCTGTTCTATTCTGAAGTCAGGAGAGTGCGTCAGTCGGCCTTCCATGAAGGATGTATGTGAGTGCTAAAATATCATTTTCATAATACAAGTAATTTGTGTTTGAAAGCCAGTTTTTATTGATTTGTACTGTACGCTTTAATTCATCAGCCCCCGGCCTGGCCCTCGGGACGTCTGTCAGCAGCGGTGAGTAATGTACAGGCTTACGGCCCGCTGATAACCAGATCTATATCGAAATACAATACTGTAATCACTTCAAAGGGACCCAAATCCAATCAGCATCCCGCGGAGGGGGAAAGTGGGGAATCGGGTCAGTGGTATATGTGCTACTGTTAAGCCTCTGTTCCACTGGACGATTCTGACTGTCGGTTATAACTTATATGGTAGTTTATTATCTTTGTAGGGTGATGGGATAGTGTAGTGGTTAACATCCTCGCCTTGCTTGTGGGAGACCCGGGTTCGAGTCTGGGCTGTGGCTGTTAGTACACTACCTTGCCTTGCCATCGTTCTCACCCCCATAGATTCAGTTAGCAAATTGGTAGTCAAAAAAACAGAGTTGGTCTTGATATAGCTGAAATATTGCTGAGTAGACCTTAAGGCCGTATTCCACATACTGATTTTGCTGCCGATTTTAAAAATCGGCAGTGGAAACAAAAGTCAAGTATAGACATGGTATACATCATTAGGAAGGTCTTATGATTCTCTTTCAAATGATATATGGGATGTCATGTTTCATGTCATATTCTGAGAGAAAATCGACCAAATGCAAAATCGGCAGCATCAAAATCGGTATGTGGAATATGGGCTTTAAACTCCAACACATCATCATCATATAATCTTTGTACCAGTAATAGGCCTATTGCAGAATACCACCCATGCTACATATCTTTTGAAAGGGAATTTGAAGACCTTTTCAATGATATGCAACATGCCTATATGTAACGAAAGAATTTCATATCGGGAGTAAAATCGGCGAGTGTAGCACAGTCTTTAATCACCCTCAATGTCCATGGGGGTTCTACCATGCGTCACCACGTACGGCCAGAGTTGTAAACGGTGGCGGCAATTTGCCCGTTATCCCCGCAAACATGACGCGTCGGGCTAGTGGTGGGGAGCGGCCGGCCGGGGTATAGAGCTTCTGCAAATGTGGTCATGTAGCCACTTTTTGGCGTCCACCATATATATGCATGTGGTATCCATAACTATGTGATCCTTAGAAAACAAAGAATTTATCAGGAATGTATACAAATCAGAAACGTACACAAATTGAAACATAACTTAATGCCTGAAAAACACCAACATTTCAT
This sequence comes from Lepidonotus clava, assembly GCA_936440205.1. Lineage (NCBI taxonomy): Eukaryota > Metazoa > Annelida > Polychaeta > Phyllodocida > Polynoidae > Lepidonotus > Lepidonotus clava. Next base: position 47,103,684 of record OW387147.1, read on the forward strand.
TTGATTGCGAAAATATATCCTATTTCCCTTTAAGAATTAAATGATTAAAAGATCACCAATATGGCTGCCAGCTCTTTCCTGATCACTATGACGCCATCTTCACAACGTCTACAAATCTAGACCCTGTGCAGACACTGTTAAATGACCATCGTTAGGTGATCAGTTGGTGATCACCAGAACCAGGTGGCCTTTAGATATATCTAAAAGTTCTGAATTTGATATAGCAGAAATGGTTAAATATTAAGAATTAACGAGATCATTTGAAATAGATTTAGTATAGACGTGTGTTGTAGTTGTTTTTGATAATGCCACTCTGGATAATTATAAGGACCTCATCTGCACAAGGTCCATTGACTAGTTGTAGTTACGTGGGTGGGTATGGGACTTTTTTTTAGCAAGTTGGCGATAAAAACCAATTGAAATGATGTACCAAATTATGTTTTAAATAGAAACATATTGAATACAACCATGGGCAACAACGCACAGAGAGCATTGACTGGTGGTGACAGGGTCTGGGTTTGTCCATTGGGAGATGCATCATTTAGTTAGATTATAAATGGGCAGGGCTGATGCAGCCCAATGACAGTGGCATCAAAAAAATATTGCTTCACAAAGATATGTGTCTCTGACCATCACATACGGGATTTTCGTGACGTTGTCAATAGTGGCGCCCCCTACGAGAGTCTGTGCACACCGTTATGACGCGACGTCAATTTTTTGCCATTTTGGTGACGTCACCACACTTTGTTTATAGATGACGTCAACAAAATGGCAAAAATTGACGTCATGTCATAAAGTTGGGCACAGACTCTCATAGGAGGAGCCACTATCACAACATTCGAATTGAAAAGTACTCCAGTTATTGATCTTTCCTTTATACAATCCTTGGTGGCATCAATAAGATGTGTCCAGGGTTTTACATGGTGGACGCGAGTCAATGTTTGTGTTTTTATTCAGATATTTTGATCGCTTGGAGATTCTTCTAAATATCCAGCTGAATAAACGGCCAATTATTGCAGCAATTCTGATGAAACAACCCAGGCAAGCAGCGACGTAACAAGAACGTTCTGTGACTGTACTTTTTTAGTTAGTCTGAATCGTCACATAACAATAATGTTATTTTAGGTAAAGGTACATCTCAATAAGAAAGAACATTATGATAACATTATATTTTGGTCGAGTTGTGACCTAACTAATAACTAATATTATATTAATGTTATTATAACATGAAAGAATGTTATAAGAACATCACAATAACCATACAGTGTGACATCGCAACGTTAGATTTAAAGGAATTTTTTGTGCCATGAAAATAAAGTAACAAGAACCAAAGCAGACCTAAACAGAACGTTGCTGCAAAGTTTTTATAACGTCATATTTTTGCTTAGGAACAATGTTTCTATAGTACATACTTACAGGCGATCAGTGCCTTGGTGTTTTTAGAGCGCTATTGAAAGGGCCAACTGTATCATCACAAATGCTAGTATCTCCCTACAGGGGGTGCTGCGGGGAAAAGCCCCTATTGGCGGTTGTCACCGGTAGCTGGACCGTAGACTCCACTAATCGGGACGTCAGTCAGTGTCGGAGGGGGCCCCGCGGGCGGCCCTCATATATCAACGTTAGGGCTAAAGGCTCGATTCCACTAGCTGAGTTTGACCACCGGTAACTTGGATATCTATAAACATTAATGAGTCAAGGGGATCCACGATTCGATTTTGGCCCGATTTGGAACCGATTTTAAAAATTGGTTTGTAAAGTAATATTTTTACTTATGAAATATACAATCTTTCAAAGAGTTTTGAATAATCTGTATGAGAAAAATGTTATTTTCACATGGAAAATCACTCCAAATATACAGAAAATACATGAGAAGGAAATCGGTTGGCAATTTGTTACATCGTGGATCTTGGCCTTAGTATGGCAGTAGAGTATCCAGTCTAGCTATCATTTGAAAGGTGATTTAAAACTCTTTCTGATAATATGCTGCATATATTCCCAGTGCCGACTTTTTGAAATCAGAAGTAAATGTATCTAGCGGATAACAACCTTTAAGCCTGTATTTCACCTACTAATTTTGATTCTACCGATTTTGTATTTGATTGATTTGCACTTGGAATAGAACATTAAACATTATAATTATGCTACTTACCATTCGAAAGAGCATTAGAAACGCTTTCTAAGTATATATGACATGTCCATATTTAACCTTAATATCCAATGCTGATATTCAAAATCGACATGTGGAGTATCGGCTTTAAGGCCATATTCCACTGTGCGGTGTTTTGCTCACGGTGGGCAATTAACTTGCGGCGTTTGGCCCCACTGCTAGTAAAACTGGGCGCCGCAAGGTGGAATATAGACAATACTTGCGGTGATACTTGCGATGATGCTTGCAGTGATACTTGCGATGTGTCACCGCAATTATCACTGCAAGTGATTTATATAGTTTTCTATTGAATGCTTGCGGTGGCAGAAACGAACATGTTCGTTTCTGAAATGCAAATTACTTGTGGTGGAATAAATTCCCACCACAAGTGGAACCCTACCACATAGTGGAATATATAGGCTTTACCCTCCCCTCTCCCCCCCCCCTCCTCCACAACCAGTACTCCACGGGCTGGGTGTGTGTGTGTGGGGGGGGGGGGGGTCTGTAAAGAGCGGGGCCTGAGTTGTAACCCGGTCTGGGGATAAGCAGATCTGATTGGTTAAGGACCATGTGCCTGTGGGGTGCCCGGATTACTGGTCCCTGGAGGGAGGCAGTCACTCTGCGACACGCAGCTCTCGAAACCCGGAAGGGACCTTCCATAAATTATATACGAACCAAAGGGGGAGGGCGGATTTTTTTTAATTTGTGTACGTTCCTGTATAAATCCAAAGCGCACTATGGTCCGAGGGGGATGGCGGGGTCTGAAAAATTGCGTACGTACTTAGGCCCCAAACTCATTATAACGGTAGGAAGCAGGGGTCTCGGAGCAGAGTGGATTGGAGTACGGTAACGGTAACCATGGACAGGAATTAGGGGGGTTTAGGGATTTTGGGCTGGGGGACTTTACCTAATAGTAACTTTGTATAACGATTCCAATGGCGCCATCAAGAACAACAGTTTAGCCAGGAACGTGGAACATTTGGAAAGTTTTTCAAGTGTGTGTAATCTTTCTTTTTTCTTGTTTTTTTGTTGTTGGGGGGGGGGGGGGTTGCGAACCTTGCCACCTCCCCAACCCCTCTGCGGACATGTTTACTATAACGTGACATGTTATTAAAAGGACCTACTTCTGGGACACAGATTACAACCTCTTACCGGACGAGGTTATGGCACGTTGATAGTTACAGAGTACCGTAATTACAAAGCCGTCAAGGTATTGACAGTTAAATCAGTTTTATATCCAATACTGCGACTACATCTTAACTCACTCAATATCCCCTGGGAATGATGAAAGTCACCTAATTTAAAAGTTTGGTCTATAAAGAATATGAAAGCACACAATACAAGCAAGTGTGGTGTATCAAGATTCTTCCACTTCATACTTGAAAGAACACTTGGCACAGGAAGATATAGAGGGACTAGAAACATGACAGCTTTATTTTAGTAAGGTAATACTTATTTAACTTAAAGCCAGGTGTGTTTTTCTTACGGCTCTTGTACATCAGCTAGAAACGTTGACAAACAAGTACAAAGTCTGGAGCCAGCATTAGAAGGTTATTGCCAAGGTTAATCAAGTCTGTGCCACATTAGGGGCTTTAAGCCTTGCTGGTGCATCACATGATAATATGATGTATAATATGCTGGTCCCCGCCACTCTCAGCGCTAGGAGGACTCGGCGTGAGGAACTGCAGGTCCAGCCTGTTCTTTCCAGGGATCTGATTGGTCGAGAGGCGGTCACGTGACCCCAAATTTGTCAAAATCTGACGAACTGGGCAGTGGCTTGGACCTGCGCCAATTTGTGACGTACATCAAGGCATGAGTTCGAGGCGCGGGGACCAGCGTACATGTATAAAGACAAGAGGAATCGATTTTCACCTACTTCTCAGGGTCTTCAAGGCAGTTCACATTATATCGCATAATAGACGTCTCTAAATGGCGTGAATCCATTAGTGTAATAGAATAATAGAATATTATTGAAATAATGTATTGGGATGTGGGTTTGAGTGGGCTGAGGCTAAACGTGTCGGGATAAATACGTCTATGGGACAGCTCACTTCGCAGACTCATGCAAAAGGGGGTATACTTGCACTGAAAACACAGAGTTGTCAAAAGTGGAGCCAAAAACGACAACCCAAGGTTGTCTGTGTCTTTTGTACGAAAAAATCTTATCTATGAATTGTTTCATGTTGTAGATATCATAGTCCATAATAATGGCTTCCCATCACCTTATCACTAGGTATTAGGTATGGCTATTACACATAGGAGGCCTATGAGTATGTTTTTGACACCATTCACTTACAACACTTTATCATCGACAGAGGCACTGACAACCTTGGGCGGTCGTTTTAGGCACCATTCACTTACAACCCTAGGGTTGTCAAGCAGGACTTTTGACTTCTCATTTTCTTCTGTGACAACCCTATGACAAGCCAATTTACAATTTTGCTTCTCTGAAAACCTTTTTGGCCCAAAGTAGTCAGGAGAAAATGACAGCCATTGGGTTGTCATCCAGACTCAAAATTCACAATGACAACCCTCTGACCATCCCCAAATTGTCATAGGATTGTCACAAGGTCGTCACACAGCATCAATGGCCTGAAATGAGCCCTGCTCTGCCCCCAAAAATCTATGACAACCCAAAAGTGACCAATGACGACCCTCTGACAACTTTAAAGTGGCTCTCTGACGACTTTGTGTTTTCAGTGTGACGTCACATAATTCTGCCCAAGAGGTCAGGAGTGTGCAACCAGTGGCACTTACAGTACTCTGAATGAAATCACTTCAACTTTAATCAGACACATTTGTACTTTTCTGTACCAATCCTTAGCGTGATTTCCTTAGCGACCGTCTCATTATGATTTCATTGTCTTCAGTACCAACTGCAACAGAGAATAGACATTTGTTTCTTAAGATCAATTATTGTTTATAAAAGAAAACTACTAACTTTGGATAATTTTTGTGTAATGGATTATTATTTCTGCAACTTGAGATAATTGCTACATATTGTACTTGTAATGTAGTTTTACATACTTTGCCTGCAAACTCACCTCCAACTCCTCGCTACCTTCATTGGCAAATTGTTAACCGTGTTTTACAATTTCAACCTTTCTGGGCAGCCGCACAATACTAATTCACATTTATTTATCATCTAGTAATATCAATCTAGTCTCCGGATTGACAAAAGCCAGAAGTAATAACGACAAAACGTCGACAATAGGCAATATAAAGGAGGAAAGTAGCATATAGAAATGAGCTATTGATGATGGCAATCAGCCTTTTATCGCCTCGTGAAATGTCGCAGCAAATGACAGTTGGCTTGAGGCTAGTGTGAATAGCATTATGTGGGAAGAGAGACTAGAATGATTCTCACATTATAGATATGGGGGCTACCTCAGGGTACAAATAACACTATTATAATACGTACTATACACTATTTACTATCATGCATTATGCAAGCTTATGCGCACATTTTTATAAAGTGAGTACTCCTTTTAGGAAATCAAAGGTAAGAATTTATCTTAAAAATAGTGATGTGATTAAACATAATATTGTCCAAAAGAACAATAAAAACAATAAAACTGATACTGTATCAGATAAGTCTTATGTGCATTGCCCCCCCCCCCCCCCCAAAAAAAAAAGCAGTGCCCCAATACAAAAAAGACAAGGGTTTTAACTTTATTAAATCAATGATTTAGCACCTAAACGCCCATAATATCAGCCCTTGTTTGTTCTATCCAGTAGAGATTGAACGATAAAGGTGTACATAAATACAGCTCCTAAAGGTGCGTCAATCTGCTTTTCAATCTGCCCACCTGGTGACGTCACTGCCTCCCTCCAATATCGGGTAACAATAGAGGCCTTTGTATAGGTGTGTCCAATCCGGTCCTTTTTATCATTTAATTTTAACCTTTCATTTTAGACCGCTTCGGGAGAAGAGAGTGATATCTGTCGTATTTTTTGGGGACGGGCAGCGCACGGTCTCAAATTTCACTGTATTCCATTCAGTAAAACGACTGCGGCAAACTTTTACTGAAATCACAAATGTTACATGAAATGGAGATTAAGATATTGCTTTACTGTGGCTTATTGCCAGTTACTATGGTTACTGCTAGAGACTAATCCTCGAGAAATTGATCAAATAACGTGTCTAGATTTTGTGCAACCCAGCTAAATGCAATCACCTCGGGTGTCATATTTTGGTTTAAGGAATATCAAATTGCTTTCATGTCTTTCCTTTGCGTTATTATCCATTCAGTTCCTACCTGATACACATGATCATCCTACATCGTGTATGAACAATAAAAGTGAATAGTACTATCTAAGCTTATCGGCGAAACTATATAGCCAAACATTACGGCGTTGGGATTGGTTCATATAAGTGACAGTGTTACAGATTCTATAAGTAGGGTTGGTGTAAAAGATGTTTTTATGCTTTACGACCGTAAAAATCATGAACCACTAAAAGTAAAAGGGAAAACAAATCCCCTGTGCAAAATATATATTTTGTACTTCTGGTTCACTGTATGGATGGTCTAAAATTAATGGCGTGTCGGTGGTTTACAGCACAATAAAGTGTAGAAGGTATAGAGGGGTGGTGGAGTGGTCTACATGACGGCCATAAACACGGGGTGGAAGGGAAAGGGGCCGGGGAGGTCGAGGCAGGGCATTATCGGAGGCGGGCATTAGCCTGTTTGTCGGCCCCAATATGGCTGGTAGTTGGTGCATGGGGGAGGAGGGTGTTCAATCCCTGGCTATGGGAAACCAGGTGTCAAAGAAATGTATTACAAAATGGCCCTTTGATTCATAGGACAATAGATGTATTGTTTATATTCATGATTATATTGGGCCTTTCACTTCCAATGAAGAGCAGTATAGTTGATTCTAAAATGTAAGAACTATTTGAAAATCCCAAAGCAAATAATCATGAAAGAATGGAGAGATATAGCTCAATAATAGAGCACTCATCTCCTTATCCAAAGGTCCCAGGTTACATTTCTGGCCCAATGTCTAGCCCCATGGAGTATGAAGTAGGGGTATACTGCTAGAGTGGTCCTCAACTTACCAAAGGCTGTGGTTGTGGAGGATTCTGTCCACTATGCCAAAACAGATCCGAGATTCGTAATTGGATTGATAAGAGGAGGGTTCGACCCTGGGACTACCAGTCCCTCCTTTCAGTAATAGATGGTATAGTGTACTATAGGTCTGCAGGGCATGAAAGGACTGAAAAACTTGAAATATCTGGTCCTTCTACCTGTCTTAAAATCGTAGCGCTGTTAATAACGTTATGATAAAAATAAAAGTGGTATATTTAGATTTGGTATATTTTTTTCTATCATTCAATACCAAAATTGTTTGTCAGACACAAGTATTTCAATAGAGAAATGGGAGTAGAATCTGACAAAGACAGCACAAGTTTTCAAAATATGAGCATCCTCCTATGTGACATTGCTAATGAATATGATAATTAATGGGAACAAAGGGGAAAAAATATAAAATAAGTTCAGATGATAAATGGCCACAAATGACACACAAGATATGTTTGGAAAATTCACAAAGTCATCAATCATGTACTCCCCCACCAGTAAACTTATGTGTTTGATATTAAAAACTTACTACAAATCTTTGGAAAGTAGAACTCAAAATAGAACTGAAAAACAAAACTAGCCCTTTCTTGCCCTGCAGACTTGTAGAGCAAGACAACTTGGAAGAACAAATGTTTATCTGAACAATGAGTACTTGGTAAAATATCTATTAAAAAAAGAAATAATGAAAGCGAAAAATGACATTTGGTACCGCACATTAGTAAGTCGGCGGTGCCTCTGTCAGACGTCCATGTTGGGACGTGAGTTAGGCGGGCGATAATACCGGAAATATGGCCCGCTGAGGTTTATTACCCCCCCCCCCCCCCTCCGTTAGATAAGGGACGTACGGGACTGATTTACTCACCTGAATCACTAATTCATTAACCCCGCCCCCCCTGGCGGGTAATTTGGGCGACATTTCCGATGTAGGAGTGGCGGCGGAAAGTGTAATGGTCGGCTGGTTGGGGTGGGGGGTGAGCTGGATGGGGTTAGGGTGGGGGAGGTGATTGTGGTGGGAGGGGGGAATAACATTAGTTATCCAGGCCTCGAGAGTTTGGAACATATTCCTGATGTGTATACATATTATTCAACAATGCAATTGAGAATCCAAAAAGAACTTTGAAACTATTCATATCCATGACTATCATGACATGATGATATTTTGTATCGTGAGACCTGAATGGAACTCTCCTGTCACAAAGTATATGGAGTAAAGAAGATGGCTTGAATTAAGTATTCCTTGCTAATGTACTCAAGATTAAGTCTGGCATATATTGTATTTATATGAACTGAATATATGACAGACAATGCACGGCATCCGACACATAGTTTGCCCAGTTTCTATACAGTTTTGTAATCCTTTATTCAGCATTCTTGGAATATTACTTTGAGTATATATACTCAAGTTAATATTCTTTTCACAAGTATATATATATACTTGTGAAAAGAATGTTTTTTTCTATGAAATAGAAGGAAGTGCATTAATGGCTTATATAGTTACAGTGTTGAGGCTCATGCAACAAAGCCTAATCCGAGTCATGTTAGTAGAACTTTGAAATCAGTATTCTGTAATCAATCAACACCAGTCAGAAGGTTAAAGTTACAAACCAGAAGTGTCTACTATTAAGTTACTATAACTTTATGTTACCAGCACCTTGCCCAGTTTTAGCAATATAAATTGATTCAACTGCACATGATGTATTCTTCTAGTCGGATGTGCTTTTGTCATATCATTGAAAGTAAAAGGATTCCAAGCTGTAAAGTTGTTAGTTTTGTTTTAAAAAAATGCATTCTGTAGTCAGCATTCTCTTATCTACGTTTACTTGTCAATATGTCGGTGTCAGTAGTCTGAAACCAACTTTGCTCAATAAGAATCATGTAATTATATTTTATGTTCAAACAATAGGAAGGAGGGAGAATGGGAGTGTGAATAAGGATACAGGTCTATATTACTCCAAATACAAGTTGCAGTAATCACATTTTTGTATGACTATAGATAATTGCAATTCATTTATTTTATAACGGCAGCATGAACGTAGGGTCAATTTACATTGGACCTTCACGGCCTATTGAAAAAGGCTCTATTGGCCGGGTTGATTTACATCGACCCGTGGCGACCTATTGAAAAAGGCCCCATTGCCGCCCCCCGTCTGTTCCAGTTTCCGTTCGTGGTCGGAAACAAAACGGTCCCCCCCCCCCCCCCAAAAAAAAAAAAAAAAAAAAAAACGAGTCTAATTACGCATCAATTATCATAAGGCCGCCGGCCGAGCCAGGATTAGAGAGTCCACCATAAGCATAAAATCATCGATTAATAGACTGATTTATTGTGATTAATGGATCTGCTGCCATGTACCCCGCCATTGTTACCAGATGTATGGGGAAAATATTCATGTTGTGTTATTGAGCGGCGGAAATCTAAATATAACCACTTGATTTATCGTTAAGAACTACCTAAACTCGAGTTGTAGCAGTGTTATGTACCTGTCCTACTTGGTTTATCGTTAAGAACTACCTAAACTCGAGTTGTAGCAGTGTTATGTACCTGTCCTACTTGGTTTATCGTTAAGAACTACCTAAACTCGAGTTGTAGCAGTGTTATGTACCTGTCCTACTTTCTTAATCGTATTTTTCTTGTTCTTTTCCAGGTACGTTGTTTGTGGTCTTCATGTAACGCGGGTTACTCCTGTTGTGTGAGATCAGGTCAAGGTAAAGTTTTTACCCAGCATAACTTACTAGCTGTTACATGGTGCCTCCGAGGATATCACAAACCAAAGGAGTGTATATTAACCACTGAGCGAAATTTCTTCTTGAATCTCGACCCTCAAGTGACCACACAGTGTTGAGACATGACCAGATATTGTGTTGGTTTTGAGCTATGCTGGAAGAAATCCGCATTCAAATTTCCTAAGAAATGGTCAGCTTTTAGTATAATATGTGAAAACGTTAGATAGATATTGGTCGCTATAGACCCATGCTTCAAGAAGGCTTGACTTTAATTTGTCATTACATTACAGCTATTTATGATCCATATAGAAGGCATTAAAGGAACTCAGAGGCTTTTAGCAAATGAAATTTTATAATTTGTGTTAGAATTTCATCACATTATGTTTTATCTAATGGAAAGGTAGAATTTAGTATAGCCCACAGAAACACTAAAGCACAAGTCAAAATGATCATGGCCGATGTTGATGGTAAAGAATATAGCTACTGATATTGAACATGACCATCATATTGGTGAGTGTAAGAATGGGAAGTCCGTGGTTTTCCTTCATATATAATTTAAAGTAAGTTTTCTCTTGTCTTTGAAGCCCATGGAGTATCCACTGAATATACCACCATCAAAAGGATGACCAGTTGAAATAATGTTTTGTATGTTGTCGGTATCACTATAATTTAGACATTCAAGAGAGTAGAATGCACAAAATTGCTCTTTGACTAGAGTAATATTACCTAAAGTGATCCAAGCAAATAGTGCTCAAATGCTGACATTTTAAGTTATTCAATATAAGTAATCTCACAAACAGTAAATGTTGTTGATTTTCTCTTAAATTTGTGTCTGCACTTCTATAAGTGTAAGCTTTGATTAAAAGAAAATATCTAAGAGGTTCGACTGGTCAATAAAAATCAGACTGAACACACTGAAATACCTTTAAGGTTTGTGAATACAGAAATGCCACTCAATATACTCGCCCTTAATGCAGTGTGCAAGCCACCACTTCAAATGTAAAAGCAAGTGTAATCTTAAGTGTAAGCTTAGAGAATTAAAAACAAACACCTCAGTCTGGAGGTGTAACAAATGGCGTCCTCGTGAAAAGCTCATATTCTTCCCATCGTGCACAGTGAAGGGCCTAAAAAATATGACGAAACACTTCCTAGAGCTTAGTGCCGCCGCTGTATAGAGGGAATATGACACTGCATTTCGTTACCTTTATCAGTTGAATCATTAATCTAAGGACACAAGCCGAGCGGTAGGGAGGCAGTGCAAACATAAATCGTTGGCTTTAGTAGTACCGCACACTTCCTGAAGTAATGGCTGATTGCGGGTCCGGGCAAACTCAAATTAACTGTGCCTCCGCAGACACATTTTTCAAGGACTTAATGTAAGATGTTAGTTTTCAGCCATTGTACCATTGCTGGATAGCATTGGTGGATATTGGATTAGTATGTGAATGATTAACATGAATTATTCATATTTATATTATATTCCCCTCTCTTTATTTTTATTTTGTATGTGTCTGTCGATGTCTGCCTGGGTCTCTGAATGGTGTGTGTGTGTGTGTGTGTGTGTGTGTGTGTGTGTGTGTGTGTGTGTGTGTGTGTGTGTGTGTGTGTGTGTGCCTGTGTAAGTATATGTGTCTTTCTGTGTGTCTTTGCATGTGTCTCGAGTGACGTTGCATCTGTCTGCATTTGTGTCTGTGTTCCTGATAAAATGATCATATCGGGCAGCTAGGTTTCAGTACAATTAGCTTCAATTTCAAATCAAATTCAAATCCCACTTAGGTAACTCAATCCTCAATATCTAAAGAGGTATTGTTAATAAAGCCCACGTGTATTAGCCCCTGATTTAAAGACCACGTAATTTGATACCCTTGTCCCAAAATAGCTGTGGATGAGGCGTATGACACTTGAGGCCCTATTACACTATACAACTTGCGCTTCGATAGTGTCTGTGACATGATGATATTACAGACAAATTACATATAGGAGTGATATAATTGTGAAAAAATGGTAATTTGGAGCCTCCCACATCAGTGTAACAAGAAATTTGATCCCTCATATGTGCCGCTTCTCTGCGACATCGTCATATGGCAGCCTAAAGCCCCGGCCACACCGCACGACTGAACTCAACTCGACGGTCGAGTTGAGTTGAGTTGGTGTCAGTCGTACAGTGTGGTCGGGGTAGTCGCACCTAAACCTACGACAGTTGAGTTGAGTCCTACATGTTGAGAAGATGAAGATGTACGACTGGATCGTTGGGTCGTAGGGGGGCGTGCTGTAGAATTGTATCTATGCTATGTAGCCTTCTAGCTGCGACAGTCGAGTCGCAACCTATGACATGGTAGCGTTTTTGGGCTAAGACTGAATGGTCGGGGTCTACCGGTGCCGTTATGTCTACGACTATCTAGTTGAGTTGAGTTGGTAAGTGTGGCCGGGGCTTAAGTCGTGTGGTGTAAAGCCCTAATTACACTATGCGTTGGCTACCTGACCACGTTCGGTAAGGTGGCCCAGCGCAAAGGATTGCGTTAGGGGCGTATTTAAGGTTATATTACACTACACGTTGGTTACTACGTGTTTTGGGGTCCCGTAGGTTGTGTTGGCTCACGTTGGGTTGCGTTGGTGCAATTTTGTTATATTACACTATACGCTGGGTGCTTTGGTGTACGTCAGGTATTCGCGTTTGGGCAAAATTGCCAAAACGTGAGGCAGCTGACGCGTAGTGTAATATGGCCTTAGGAGGGCCTTGAGCTCTGCGTAGGTGTGAGTGGGCGAGGTGTGGGAGGGGAGCCGGCTGGGAGCACCTGAGACCTGCTATGGGGAGACGAGATTCAACTCACAAACCTGTTTTTATGTTATTAATAACTAGTCAGTTTGAAAGGACTGTTTCAATATCTTATTCGTGTCTCGCCACAAAAGTGATGCTAATCCCATCCAAGCAGTAATACGAATTATCATTTAATATATGATGTTATAACAAGAGCTAAAGTTCAAAACACCACCATGTGCAATAAAGCTAAGATTATTTTCCCACGCGAAACCTTTTGTATTAGAGACAGCATCATGTTGCAAGATGTTCATTTTCTCATTTCCATACACTATGTATAATGTAAAAATGCTCTCAACATGCATCTACCTGTTGTTGAATTATGCTTGGGTGAAATGGCACAAAAACAATGATTTATACCCAAGGGCTGAACCTAGAACAGACCTGACAGCCTTTAATAGGTGACGCATGCACCTGTCAACTTGAGTAACGCCCCAACCGAATAAGGGCACCCCCTTATCTCTGATTCTAATAGTCTACCTGAGCCAAAAAACACGAAGACCCAGACAACACACAAAACCCCTTGTGACCCTGAAATATCTTGAGGTCCCCAAGTCCTGTTCACCCCCTTTCCCAAGTGAAACCAAAAAACAGGCTATGCATTTACGATAATCATGAATTATCGTTTGTACAAGATAGACAGTTCACGCGATATTGTTGCATACATACTGAATTGACAAATATGAACTATCTTAGGTTAAATATCCAGTATAGTTAGGGTGTTGTTTAAGTCGTGTGATTGTCCCAGGATATTAGCTAGCTCCTATTCATAGTCTACCTGTCTAAACTGCAGTCATCAAATACATAATAATAGTTATGTATTATGAAAGACATAACACTCATGTACATCTGAAAGGATGTTCTTTAATTGTATCCAGTGTGTATGCATACTCTTGACAAGATCTCTCAATCACAATGAACAATCCAAAGGGTAGGATCCACTCAACAACACTCTGCCAATGTTCCAGCCAAACTACTCAGTCTACCAGCTTCAATTCCAACTCCAAGAACAAGCTCCTAGTACCAAACTTTCCAGGATGTTTAACTCGAAACTAACTAACAGCATTCTGCCTGAGTGCTGCCTGTACAGCACTTTATATATGGATGAAATAATATACGTCACCAGACTCCTCCCTTGCTCTTAGCATTTTGGCAAAGAGGAACTACTTTAGCCCTGTCCCTTAGTATAAACACTAGAATGGCTAAACTTAAGCACGGACTGACCATCTGGATCAGTACAATAGATGCATAAGGGGCTTGTCCAAATTCTGCATAAGGTATTGGATCCATAGGTGATTCCAATGAATTTACTTTGCTATAACGCTAGGGGTAGCATAGCTCTGTGAGATCGCCACAGAGAGGTCTTCTAGTCGGGTCGCAGGGGTCAGATTCCGAAAGTCAAGGCAGGAATATTGATTAGCGGCTAAACGTGTCCAACAGCGTTCGGGCTTTTTATGTTGAGTGCAAAACTGTAACGGTAGGCAAAAGTTTGTATATTACATACAAATATACATGAAACTAAGCATACAAACTGAAAAAAAAACTACAAATTTATATAAATAAATACATGCATACATGAAAAACATGTTAATATACGTACATGTAAACAAACACCTAGACATACTTATAAACTTAAATACGTACATATCTATGTGTATTCATAGATACTACTAAGCTAAGGATATGACGCTAACGTTATCTATGAGGCTAGTATTGTGACCTCAACCAATAAGATTGTCACAAAAACGTTTTGTTTAGTTGTGGTTGAGAATTCACTTAAAGAGCGTGTCATGATAATGTTCTGTTTAGGCTAGGCTGACACCTAACCTAATAATATAGCCACAGTAACATTCTGTTTAGATAAGATTAAGACGTGATCTAATCAGAATTTCACAATAACGCTCTGTTAATGTAAGGTTAGGTCCTCCCCTGGAGAGGAGGTCACAACAATGTTCTCTTTAAGTGAAGACATAACTTCCTGATGGCATTCTTGGTCTGAACATTACCTCATTAGAATGTTATGATAACATTTTGTTTTGGTTAGGTCTGAACCTCCCAGATAAATAATTATGTGAGATTTTAGAAAGATTACAAAATAGACAAACAAAAAAGTACAGTTGCAAAACGTAACTGTTATGCTACACCTTGGGTGTGATACATACTAATATATATGTGTACACATATTTTAACCACATATGCACATATATATATATCAAGCATCCTTGGTATCTAATGTTGATAGATTACTGAGCGAACACGTGTTTTGAAAATACAGAAATAGCAGTGAATAAAAACCCCACCCATATTGGCAACTGGCCATGCCGTCCTGGTGTACCTGACACCAATATCATAACGGTGCACGGGGTCACGTGACATGACTCCTCCCCCGGGGCCTGCTTCTCATCACCGAGTGCTCTATGGGGCGCCAAGCGGCAACTAAAGCTTCTCATCACCGAGTGCTCTATGGAGAGCTGAGTGTAAACTAAAGCTTCTCATCACCGAGTGCTCTATGGAGAGCTGAGCATCAACTAAAGCTTCTCATCACCGAGTGCTCTATGGGACGCCAAGTGTCAACTAAAGCTTCTCATCACTAAATGCTCTATGGGACACCGAGCATCAATTAAAGCTTCTCATCACCGAGTGCTCTATGGGGTGCCGTGCATCAACTAAAGCTTCTCATGACCGAGTGCTCTATGGAGAGCTGAGCGTCAACTAAAGCTTCTCATGACCAAGTGCTCTATGGGGTGCCGAGCATCAACTAAAGCTTCTCATCATTGAGTGCTCTATGGGGCGCCGAGGGTCAACTAAAGCTTCTCATCACCGAGTGCTCTATTGGGCGCCAAGCGTCAACTAAGACCTCTCAATTGAGTGCACTATGGCCTTGTGTGCCGAGTGTCAACATTAACCTCAGGTTCTCATCACAAAAGTGCACTATGGGGGGTTGAATGTAAAACTTGTATTGACAGGGGTGGATACAGGATTTTCGAAAGGTGGAGGGGGGGGGGGGGGGGGTTCAGCATAAAAGCTAAGTACTAAGACGGTATGTATTTGTGTTTATACACTTGGCATTCTTCCCGCTTTTTGTAATTTAGGGGGTCACCAAAAGAGGGGGTCAGGACCCCCTGTACCCCCAACGCACAACGTCTATAAGTGAATTAATGTATGCGACAAGTAACAAACTCATTCCCATGTACTATTCATGTAATCACAAACTGTCGGGTATTCAGTGGATCATATGACTCATAAATTCCCATTTCAATATACTATTAACACTTTGTGCGTATAAAATAAGCAATACAAGGGATAGTGTAACGTAGAGAGTGGAGCTTATTGAGGCTACGTCCTGCGCATAACTTGATGCACGTAATCGAGAGGCCTCAAATTCCCTTTCCCATACACTTCTTACACAATCATAAATATTAGTGTATACAAACTAGTCTGAACACGCCATATTGTCACTTGTTTGGTGGAAGTTGCATGCATAGGGAGTGTCCTGGTCCTATCTGCTGGGTTCCCAAGATACAATTCAGCTTTACTAAATTGAGCTTGTGAAATAGGTGACGTGTCAAAACAAACTGAGTAGTATATGAAAAGATACATTTGAATCTTGTCGCGTAAATTATTTTACAGGCAATTTTGTGTCTCAGATGTAAATGACGTCGCACGAAACGTTTAATGAAATGTTTAACATTACTTATTAAATGATACTTCAACCTTTCTATAACGAACTAATTTACAACGGGTTCCGTTAATGTCATAATCTCTCTCTTCTACATTACATTTTCACATAAAGTCCCAGCAAATTTTTTATTTTTTTATTGATTTTTATTAGGGTTTGGGGATCGTCATAGACGATTTTAATTCCCTTCCCTCTCAAGTAGACAATACAGATATACTTCAACTTAAGAAGATTCAGTCAAGTAGACAAGTCAAAAGTACAATTTGATGAGAACACATTATGAAAAGGTGAAAAAGATTAGCATGATGACAAGTGAATAGACAATTAGGATAAATAATTTGACAGTCCATCCCTGTTTTAACGATATTTATACATATGGATTATCAAAGAAAAGGACCCCCCCCCCCCCTCACCAACGCACGTCTAGCATGATTCGGCCATGTTCAAAAATTGCAAATGGACTTATCCTTGACAATATGAGTCTTTTATATATGTGTGTATATATATATATATATATATATATATATATATATATATATATATATATATATATATGCTCTATATGCTTGGTGTCCATTCAGCCAACCAGTACAACTGGACGCATTCGTCTTATGTGCAGGGATGGTTGACACTCCCTCCTCCTCGCCACCTTCCCATAACGACTCGACGCTCGCCTGCCGTGTCCAGTCGACATTCCCACGAGTCCGGTTGCGGCCACAGTAGACACCATACCTCCTTCTGGCGGCATCTTCTACATGATCTCTGCCACCTGAGATCTCTCTAATCCTTGTGGTGGCCCTTGGAGGTTAGGCTGGGGGCTGCTATAGATCTGGTCACCAAGAAACAGCTCTTTTTGTGTTCCTTTAACTGTGACAAAGCAATAATTAAGAGTTAGCGTTAGATATTATGTTTATTTGTATGAAGTGTTCTACATTACCAGGACACATATTGGCATAACATATATATTTTGAATGGGCCATTAGAGTTGCATTTTTTGTGAATTTACGAGAACACATGAAAAGACGAATTAACAGGAGGTGACAGCAGTGGTAAGGTTTTTGAGTTCTTTCTTGCGTCTCAGATCTATAGCACTGCTCTGGGTAAACCTACCCGGGTTAGGGCAACTTGTTACATGGGAATGTGGCGTGTCCTAATTCTAACTCATTTTGAGATGTTGAAATATGAAATCGTTGAGCTTTTATGAGAACTATGATTTAAATTACGTATTCTGCTTTTTCAAAATAGGAAAGCTTCGTGTTTGACTGCTATGGGTAGACCTGTTCTGTCCATATGTAATCTAGAAGTATCCAAAAGCTTATAAAGTTATAGATCATGATCATAGGGATCTTTGTGAATATGGATGCTGAAAAGGTTACAGCATGTTTACATGGGTTTCCTTAAAGAAACAAGAAGGCTATCTTCTTGGTATGGTTCCTCGTGGAGCTGATATTAACAAGTCTACTGAAAGGCTTGTGTGTGGGCCGAGGCTGCATATCGTCCATCACCCCCCCCCCCCCCCACTCCCACTCCCACCCCCACCCCTCTTCTTAAGCGGCCATTTCCAGTAGTCTCACACCTAACGTGTCACCCGGCCACCAGGGGGAGACACCGCCGGCGGAGTGAGCGATAATACCGGAGGACTAGGGCCGGTGTCAGCGGGGACTGTTTACGGCCCAAACAGGCTGAATATTCATGCGCGCCGTGCCGCCTAACTGCCCTGCTGAGGGGAGTGATGGGGCCGGCCCCCGCCCCCGGACCTTTGTCTCATTATCAGAGTAATTAACTCGTGTTTGATAGCACCCAGGCAGATTAATAGCCCCGTCGTCGTATGTCATTTGTCATATTAGCAAACACCTCCCCGAAGTCCCCCTTTACCTCCTAGGCAGAGTTGCATAACTTTCATTTAAAATTGTTCGGTAAAACATTTCCATTGTCATGACACAACGAACAAAGATGCACAATGTTGCATATTCCGTTATCTGTAAATCCGTTGAATAGTGATTCCATTAGATAATCTAAGTTTACAAGCATATTGAAGTTTATCATGAGATATTTTCAAAATTGCCTCCATTATTATTCCATGATAATAATATTGGTAAACTCTAAGAAATCCCAATGTTTTACCAGTACTTGGGAATATAGAATATGGTCATTGCTTACTTCAGTAGCTCACACTCATGGAGACAAGGATGGCTTATATTGTTATTTTGTCCAACCCTTGTCCACCCCTGGTATATACCCAATATGGGATGGGCTTATTTTCTGCTTTATGTGTAGGTTATATAGGCCTATTGGCCTTATGGGAAAATCCGATATAATTAAGCTTTTACAGAAATTGATTAATATATTTTATATGGGTCTCTGTTATCTTATTTGCTACAATTTGGATCAGTTAAACATCTGTTGAATATAATAACGGAAGGTTATGCAACCCCCTCCCGAAGGTAGTGTCTACGGGATGCAAGCCTGAACAAAGGATGGGACGGGACTTCTTTAACTCGGGCGGGTAACACGAGAGCCCCACATGCAATATCCTTGAGCATTTTCCTACTCTGACATGATATTTCCAGCATGAATTTGGTCGGAGTTTGCTTTTTGTTCTTATATCAAAATGGTTCACAATAAACTTTCGATCAGCGCAATGCTGATTTTTGTTGGACGCTTTGGCAGACTCCTGACCGCTTTTGTCTCTGGAAGTCTCGCCTTGGACATTTTCAACGTATCACTTGCCTCGGACATTTTCAACGTATCAGTTTAGAGATACAGATACTCTTCTAATACACAGACCCTTGGAAAGTACTGAATTGAACAAGCTATAGCTCCGTTTATGACAAGGGGATATCTTTTCATGGTCGTATCTTTTTTAAACGTTACTTGTAACCAGTCGAAATCTCGTGTCATGACATCGGGGTAAGTCTCACATCTGTTGGATTATTGCCTTTATGGATCTTGTGCAGACGTGGCCACGTAACCATATTTTGGTAATCGCCACGTGGTTCTCAACACAGCTTGGCTATAAAAAGATCAGACATTTTTCAGTTATAGATAATCAAAATTGAAGCAATATGATTCAGTGTGTTATTCAAAGTGATTCTTTGTGAAACATAATCTTCTAAATGTTTTAGAATGGAAAATAATTATATTTTTTAAATTGATCACCGATATGGCGGCCTGCCCATTTTGAGATATATGACGTCATTTGCACAACATCTATTGAACCGTTTGAAAACTTGTTCAGTTGTTGATTCCAAGGGCAGTCCGTCAGGGGTATAATCATACGTGGGACCTGTAAGTAGTGGAAATCACGTGTGGTGCCATGATGACGGGGTGTGTGTAAGAAAAGACAGTTCGACCAGGAGGGTATTTCATAACAAAATAATAAGAAACGGGTGAATCTTAATACCTGAAATAAGAAATTCTTAATACAAAGTTGATGTTGAATTGTACAAAGATGCTTTTTAAGAATCGATTGATTCTTAACATCATGTTATGAAATACCTAGGTAAAATTACTTTCTTACCTGTGTTTTGCCATTGATATAACATTGATCATACTGGGTCTAAGATCAGGTTGTAGGTCTCTTTAATTAACAAAGATTTTTTATACAGCCTTTACCAAGAACTCTTTTTTTCTTCTTAAAACCTCTCTTATCTTTACAACAAAGAAAAATAATCTTTAACTAAGATTTTGTTCTGAAAATGCCTCCTGAACTCAGTGACTGGGTTCACCCACATTTCTTGAATTCAATATGCCATAAGGCACCCCCTGCCCAATCCCCAGAGGTAGGCCGGCTTTACAGGCTGTAAGAGTAGGACGCTAACTTAGCATGTGGCCTATTGATATGCACGCAACATGTTCTCATGCTCAGCTACAGACGCACAAAAAGCGGAGCTGCGTTTTGAGGCGGCACCGCCTCCGCTGTAACTTTGACAACACAGACCCTACTTAACTGCTTCACGCAAATATCAAGGAGGAAAATGATAATAGGAGGGTCCAGCGTGGCAAAATGTGTAACCACAAATTGAGGTGATTCCTGGCATCGATAAGGCACTGAGCCATGTCGTAGGATTGGCGAGATAGGGGGTCCGAACTTAACCTGCTCATTTCTCTGTTTCTGTTTAAGTATCGGTTCTGTAAATCACATAATTTGCATTAATCACAATTCTTGCTGTCGAGATCCAAAAAAAGAATTGTTTGCTTTCCCTTTAAAAATACTTAGAATGGCAGTGTTATGGTCCAAATCGACAACTGGTTTTAGCCTACTTCACTGAGAATGTGGGAACCAGCTCATACCCTTATGAAGTCACGTGCAGCCTCTGTGAGCTTGTTCTGACCATGTGCAGTTACATGTAAATTTCTGTGAGGTTACAAGTGGGCAGGAAAATGATATTTTACATAAGCTAGTCAGGTTACAGTACATTTCTATAATGGCGATCGCGTGGTGAACCATCTTAATGCGTAGCTAATTAAAAATCTTTGCAAACATCTCAACTTTACTTTGCCTTTAGTCATGACCAATTGTTTTGGTGGCCACCTGAAAGTTGTTCAAATTTGTTGTTCAACCTTCAACTGTACACAGTTGTATTGAATGTCACACAGCAGGGTCAGGGAGAAAATCAGCAGTGTTGAGCCTAATTGGCCCAAATAAAAACATAAAGGATAAAAAATGGTACTCAAATTCAAACCTAAAAACAGGACCTTGATATAAAGGGTCATGAGTTTTTAGACCATGTTTGAAAAATGATACTAACTTTCAACATTATCCTTGTGGATCTAATTACACCTGATAGAAATACAAGTAACCCTAACACTCAATGTAGCTGAGAAAACTTGAAAACTTAAGATACATTTGGTTAACACCATTTGATGTATGGGGTAAGGATAGGTACGTAGGCTATGGCACGGGGAGAGAGGTTGTATTGGGAGTACTTCCAAGATTTTCAAGAAAGGTTTGAGAATTTTCTTTAGCATTTCTTAAAAACTCTATTGTAATGTTTTCTTTTATGTATCTGTTAATTCATATCCACTTTATCCCACTCCCCTCTTCTCACATGAAAGGATTTTTCTTTTAAAGGCTTTTACAAAGAATCCTCAAAGTGCAACTTAAAGAACTAAACTGAAACAGGAATTTTTTGCAGAGATTTGTTTGGCCAGAGGTCCTTATGAAATGTCCAGATCTAAATGTTGTCTTACCATATGTATAAACCATTGGAATTCAACCCCCAAAGATCACATTTTAGTTGATCTTAGAATAAGAAGATACGTAGATTATATAAACAGGTACATAGCAATGATTCTATATGAAAGGGTTTTACTGAATTCTTGAAGTTTTTTCCTTAGAATTTCTTACATCAACAAAATAGAGTTTAGAATACGCAACAAATATTATCTAATATAAGATTTATTCTGAAATCACCCCCAGGAGGATGCAAACTATTCGCCTCGTGGAAATCCAGTGTCAGTGGTAGCAGTAACTCTGCCACTTCACCCCTCTTGCGTATAAGAATAAGTTGTTTTTTTTATTCATTCAACCACAATCATTGTTACAATGATCTTCCTTGTGGGTAATAAAGAGAAATACATAATACAATGTCCTTTAAAACCATATTGTTCAATATAATGAAAGGTCAAGAATGAGGTTATTCTTGGCCCTATTAGTCCATGATATATGTCCGTAAGATAAACATTATAGTGTCTGCACTATAGTTTCTGCATTATAGCGGTCACTGTTTTGACTACAGTAGCTAAGTTTGCACCAGCGAATACCACCAGACTCCTCTGAGCTGCAGGGCGTAGTAATCTTACCCTACTGGTGACGAGTTTTCTACCTATACAGCAAAGGCTACTCTCACGGACTATTTTCTCAGGGCGGAGGTAGTTTGCAGGGATTGGTAGCACTGGGTGCCTGAGGGTGGTGATCAGGCCCAATCACACAGAGGGAGGAGTAGGAGCCGGTCACAATGATACCCTGAATGATAGAAAGTACAGGCTTCGTAATGGGGCCTGAAGTGTCAGATCTACCAATAGGGCCTGGTGGTGGTAGGACTCTGTTGGGGGGGGGGGGCAGGGGGGAGTACCTACCGCCAAGAGGTCGGTACCTGCCCAGGCAAGCAGCAACGTAACACGCACATTCTGCGACCATACGTTTTTGGTTAGTCTGTAACCTGCCCAGTATTTACATAACAGTTACATTACAATTCAGGTAAAGTTGAGACTTACCAAAAAGGAATGTTATAATAATAGCATATTTGAGTGGAGTATAGACCTTACCAATGAAGACTGTTATAATAACATTATTATAACGTGAAAGAATGTAACAAGAATGTCATAACAATGTTACAGTCCAAGGTCATAATGTTAGGTACTGAAGTTATTTATGGGTGCCATCAAAATAACATAACAAGATCCAAAGCAGAACTAAACAGAACGTTGCTGCAACGTTATGATAACGTCATATTCTTGCTTGGGGTGTTTTTAATTCATTGTCCTGTGTGATTTCTCCAGAGAGGTGACACCTGTATAATAGGGGTCTCTCTGCTTTTGCCCTAAGTAATCCGCAGAGGTACATGGTATCTACAGCTACACAATTGTACACACCCACAGTCATTTTCACGGTTAATTATATATGAAACATGATTGAAAGAGGCCCCGGTGCGAAAAAAAGAATAGCAATCAATCGAAAGACCCCTGGCATGCTTGATTAACGATTAAGAAAAAGAGGTTATGGTCCGCATATGAGAATATAAGTACTTACATTATTGGTTTGAAATGAAAATCTTATTTTCCCCATTCTGTGTAAGCCACCATTATCCACAGAACCCGAACTCTTGATATCTACAACCCCCACAAACACCTTCAGCTTTAATGATAACCGTGTTAAAGGCAGTTGAAATCAGATTTTTATCCAATGTAGATGGTTCCCCTTGGTCTCTGCTGCTTCAAGTGATTTGTTGTTGTTTTGTTTTCAGTTTAGGCCTATATAAATCTCACTGTTTCTGTGGGGTGTTTCATAATAACCTACATAGCTACGCCTAGGTTTTGTGTGCCCTTACAGAAACTGTGCACGAGTTTGAAACTCACATACATGGCCGTTTCATAACAAAACTTGCGTAATTTGAACCATAATTCACATAAATCGACCCAAAACTCACATATCTCCATGCAAACGTAGGCCAAAACAAAATTCATGTAGTTACGGCACCCAAAAAGCTGATCGTAACTTCATGAGACAAAAAAAACGTACGGAGGTTTGTTATGAAACCGACCACTGGTCTGTTTGGCACAGTGTACCAGTATTTAGACCAAGTGCCCCCAATGAGGTGGCGCCACCTCGTGGAAGCAGTGCGGGATGGGGATAAAGCCCCGTCTCCTCCCGTCTCCTCCCGTCTCCTCCCGTCTCCTCCCCTCACTACATAATCGCTGCAGGGGACTACAGCCCGTGGATTTATGCTCCGACTATGTAATGATTGCCCGACTCTTTTTTTTCTTCCTGTGTGGAAACGGTCTCTCTATAACGACAGTGTCATTAAAGATGGGACAGTGTATGTATTAGTGGTTTTTAATCCCCCTTCTGAGTCTACCCCAGGACATGCTCTGTTATTGGGAGACACCGCCCGAACCCAATAGAGCGGTTTCGGTGGCAACACTACCTAGCAGATTTTTCCTAAATCTGAAATACGCCCATATTGAAAACTCCACTGTAAGTTTTGTAGCCAAGCATGTGACAATATTATAATGTTGCTGCAATGGTCTGATTCTTCGTACATCATTTAGATGGCTCCCATTAATGTTGCTGTGATGTACTGCTTTGACAACACCATACTGCAACATTAGTCTTATTTATTGCATCGTCCCAGTTACATTCTTTGAGCAAAGATTACTGTTGTCATAAAGTTTTGCTTTGGTTGAGTCCCAACATCACCAAAAGTTAAAATATGATAACGTTCTGTTTTGATTGGTCTTAACCTTAAGCCCCATACCCACTAGGTGATTTAACCGTCGCCGGGTGACGGATGACTGGATGAACAGCCGTTATTGTCCACAGGCAACTAGGTTTGCCCAGTGACACTCTGTGGGTATGGTGAGGATTCTGGGCGAAGGGCGAAGGACAACAGGATCGCCGGGAAAATTGCCGGGAAAATTGCTGAAAAAATATCAAACTATTAATATTACAGTCACGCATCACCAGCGATGACGATTCTCCCAGTCGCCCTTTGTCCGTCATTGGTAAAATCACTTTTAGTGGGTATGGGGCTTTACATTGCAACTTGTCTGGGAGAGGTTGTAAAGGGTCTATAGGCCTTGGTAGCGGCCTCCCCTATTCCCCACAGCGCCTCCTCATCCCCCTGCTCTCCATAATTTAAGAGCTGTATGATGTGCATCATTTTTATCCCTACCTTATCATCTGTTCATATTTAACATACCTTTTTAGTCCTTATTATGTTACTTGAATGACAAAAACGGTGTCGGGAGGTAGTGGATCATTCCCTCTGCGACTCGGCGCAAGAAGAGGTAATTTGCAGGGGCTCCACATAGCACTCAAGAATGCTGACCCTTTTTGGATGATTGATGCTGAGCATTGCAGTTTATTTTTCTGCATGTAGACATTAAAGTTCTAATGTTATGGTAATACTCTAGGTATCCCGAACATGATTCAAGTTGTCATGCCAAAAGAGTCCCAATTTATATTATGATAATATGAATGTGTCACCCTAAAGGTCGTATTCCATATACCGAAAGTGAGGGCTGGCGATACTGTAACTCACATTGGAAACATTCTATACCGGCAGCCCACACTTTCGGCGCGATTTCGGCCAGCAAAAGTGCAATATCGGCTGCCAAAAGTGTGATATCGGCCACCAAAATTCAGCGATTTCAGCAAGCAGTACATAATTGGCAGGAAGAATTTACCAACATGTTTGTAAAATTTATCGGCAGTGCCACCGATGTTATATTGGCAGTAGCGAAAATGTATCCAGGTAAAATTGGCAACGCACTTTCGGTATATGGAGTATTCCAGTGATTATAAACACAGTCTCATGATACCCAGTGTTAGGGCTACTACTTCTTAACCACACGTTTGCATTGGTACCATGAAGTCTAAAATTAGTGTGGTGAATTCCATTCATGATGACCATTCCAATACTTATTTCAGACTCACTGCTAGGTAGGATCCAAAACCCAATGCAGACCCACTATTATATTTCATTACTTAGTTTAGACCCACTCTGTTACATTCCAATATCTAATAAAACCTACCTTTAGGCACATTCCAATAACTACTGCGGACCCAATCTTAGCTACCCAATATTATATTTAATAACCTATTGCAGATCCAATTTTTGGCACATTCAAAAACCTATTGCAGACCTAATCTTTTTTACAATTCAAAACCTATCACAAACCCACTCTGAGATACATTCATATATACCTCTTGCTGATCCAACCTACATTCCAGTGCCCATTGCAGACCAACTCTTAGTTATATTCCAATACCTATGCAAACCTACTGTTAGGCACATTCCAAATTCTATTGCAGACCTATTGCAAGGGACATTCAGACATAATTTTAGGTACATTCCAATACTTACTACAGAACTACTGAGAGGCACAATTCAAAAATCCTTTACAAACCCACTTTTAAGTACATTGCAATAATTTTTGCAGACTCCTAGGCATATGCCACTCTTAGGCATATTTCAATGCCTATCGCAGATGCAAACTTTGGCACATTCCAATGTCTACTGCAGACCCAATTTTAGGTACCGGATCTTTAATATATTTCATTCCCTATTTTAGACCTACTTTTAACTACATTCTAATACCCATTGCAGTCCAACCCTTAGCTACATTCCAATATCTATGAAAACCTACACTTAGGCACTTTCAAAAACCTATTGCAGACCCACTCTTAAATTCCATTGCCTATTTTAGGCCTACCCTTAGTTACATTCCAATACTTATTGCAGACCTACTGCAAGGTACATTCCAATACCTATCACAGACCTACTGCTGCAGGGTACATTTCAATACCCATAGAGGATATGGCCTCCCACTAAATAGATTACCAATAACATTTGTTTATTATTTCTGCTGCAGGCCACTGTCGCTGCTTCAGGACCTTTGAGGTTTTAATGTCAAATCTTCCACTCTTAGGTTTTATTCCAAAAACTATTGCAGACCCAATCTAAGGTACATTCCATTGCAGACCCAGTTTTAGGTACATTTCAATGCCTATATTGCCAACCCACCCTTTCCATCCCCACTGTGGATAGGGCCTCCTGCTAAATTGATTACCGATAACATTTGGTTATTATTTCCGCTGCAGGCCGCTATCGCTGCAGCAGGACCTTTGAGGTTTTAATGTCAAATCTTCCCCGCCGTAGCCCAGCGGGCCCTGCCAACCAATATTCCTTCAGGGACCAGGGACTTTGCAGGCCTTGTCCTGTCACTCATGGAAGGGGGGAGTAGGGGAGGGCACTTATTCTAGTACACAGAAGAATACTGTCACTGTAAAAGAGGCAGTATCCATATTTTGTCTACCAATGATGCTAAAATCCTTTGCGTTTTTGAAAAATACTCTGTTTTGTTTGTGTGCATTAACAGATTTATTACAAAATTAGAAAAAAATATCTGGAATAATAAGACTACTGTCTTTTAAGACTGAGCTCAGTTCTGATAAATTGAGAAGCTGCTACCCTGCAACTAGTTTTGTTGGGCAACATATCAGTTGTTGGTTATAGGCCCTTACCAATTGCAACTAGGTGTTTACTGGCAACTAGCAATCATTGACAGAATCGCCGTTAAAGTGGCCGGGTGAGTTTAGTATTTTTACCAGCGATTTTTACCAGTAATTCCATTGGCAGTCGCTGGTTGTACAGATTGTGCTCCATACCAACAGGTTATTTGGGGTTCAGAACGGTGGTCAGGCAACTGGCAACATCGGCTATGCCATCATCATTCGCTGCTGGACATCAGTTGCCAATAATATCGCCTGGTGGGTATAGGACTTCAGTGTATGTTGTATTTGTATTTCACACGTAATTGCCTCTAAGGAGTATAAGGCAATTTGTTGTAATGAAAAGTACCCCCCGCCTCTTGGCCCAATGTCATTTATATTTGTCAGTGGTGGTACCACAGTCCCCTTTTCCCGGGTATGTGGGACCCAGAAAGTGTTCTATTGACTCTGGCAGTTTTAATCTACCTCTGTGACAATACCTCTCCACCCCCACACACCTCCCCCAGGCCCTGATCTTACTCCCCAGCCCAAAGGGTCTGCTTCTGGTTGCAAACAGGGAAACTTTCTCATCTTGGGAGTTGGATTATGGGTGTATTATCATTGGCAAGAAGGACTATTGGAATGTGGGGGAATGTGCCTTTTTGACCTCGATGTATTTCACACCGCATGATACCATTGAGCGATCCCACCGGGATCCTGAATGGTGGAGTCAGCATATAACACAAGTACCAAGGCAAGAATGTAATATCATAACATTGCAGTAACATTCTATATGGTTCTGTTTTGGTTCTCATTATGTTACAATGTATTTTGAATGACATCTTTCGAACCTAACAGTGTGACATTGCATTGTGAAGTTATTATAACATTCTATTCATGTTTTTTCATTTAGAAATAAGACAATTATAAAATTCAGTATTTGTAAGGTTTCAACTTCAACCAGAATATAAAATTATTATTACACTCTGTCTTAGAGAGTCTCAACCTAACTGAAAATAATGTCACTGTCGAATGGAAATTGGGCAGGTAACAGACTGACCGAAAAAGTATGGTTGTAGAACGTGCTTGTAATATGCCACTACTGAATTGTGCATAGACAAGCCACATTTCCCCATTTTGTGTAGTTTAGTTGCCCACCACAACAAGGGAGGGGGACCAGAACCCTTTGAATTTTTTCCTTGATCCAGCCCTGTTAAAGGCAGCTAAATCTTGTTACACATGATGTATATTTTTGATATGATAATGTGCAGTGATCATTTCTGCTGTTCGCTCTCATAGGTTTATCAACCTGAAAATCAAAAAGATCCATTTTAATCTATGTGTTGAGGTACTACGGTCTGAGTCATCCGTTCTAAAAACATATTTCAGTCATTTGCCTTCTTCACTAGTAAAGTATAATTATTCACAACATTACAGGTTTAATTAAGGCCGTATTACATACACCAGTTTTGATGTTGCTGATTTTGCATTTGGGTGATTTTCTCTGAAAATATAGCTTGAAAACTCACATCCTATAATATATCATTTGACAGAGAATCATAAGACCTTTCTAATGATGTATAACATTTCTATATTTGAGCTTTATTCCCACTGCCGATTTTTAAAATCGACAGCAGTCGGTTTGTGGAATATAGGCTTCATTGTGGGTGTTTGTTAACTATTCTCATATCCTATACTACCCAATTTCCTCAGGGACGGATCCACATATCTAAATAAAAGGTGGGGGGGGCCCTATGTATAATTTGAGGCGCCCCATCCATGGTCTAGCATTTTACATTAAAATAACTAAATTGGGCAAAAATTAGGGGCCCCCCTAAATCCGTCCCTGGCCCTAATCACATGTAGCTTCAGACATAAATAGACATGTTTGGGGAAGTTGGTTAATTCTACCAGTAGCGATATCGATGATAAAGCACGTATTCATATATAAGAGGACCGGTCAATGGGCCAAAATACTCTTGATCAATATTCAGAATAACACATATTAGTTTTTATTAGGTTTTTAATCCGATGGGATCTCCCTATATTGTTTGACAGATGACATCCCCTTATTGTACGAGACGTCGGGGTAACTGAGTGTGTCTGTATGAGCCCCCGTTATCTGAGATGGGGCAAACTTTCCTGGGGTCATTTCCAAGCTCCGTTGGCTTCCTCCTTCTACTCCGCTCTCAATCCGCATCAGTTGGAGTCTTTTTCTCCCCTGCTCCACCCCCCTCAGCCCCTTCCGCTCCCCCCCCCCCCCGCCTCCTCCAACCGTCGGCCGTAGAGGTGGTTTAACTCCATCTGAAGTCCCTAATGATGCTCGCTACTTTCCAATTGAACCGTGCTTTTATCATTCACATTCAGATAAAACTCTATCATGTCGCCTTTGCGTGCGGGCTTTGTTGGGTTAAAAACTGGTTTTAATTATTCCGGTAACGACCAGTAATGTAACGCTGGCTCGGGGAGGTATGTACTGTTGGTTAGAGATGAGAACAGAACGTCGGGACAAAACCAAAGACAGTAAAAGACGCTCTGGAATCATAATCAGAGGCCTCGGCGCCATCTTTAACTCCTGATTAATGACATACTAGGCGGAGAAAGGTGGGTAAGAAGAAGGCATGGGGAATAGGGGAGGAGACGATGTTATAGCGCTTAGGCGAGTTCCGCCACAGCGTTTTCAAATCTACGAACTGGAAGTAGGATGATAAACCTCCGAATCGTAATGAGGCATTCGTGAGACCCATCAGTGTTTTTCTTTTTCATTGATTCAACATTTTACTTGCAAAATAATCTTTACTGCTTTATAACTAACTAAGTATTTGTCCAACGGGGTCCCAGCCTGTTGATGCAACTCCAATAAAAACAATTGGGTCATTTTATTTTGAACAGAACCTTATCCAAAACAAGATAACCATAACGTTAAAGATCCTCATAATATACTAAAAAAGATATTACTTTTACTTTAGATGTAGACTTTTTTTAAGACACGTGTCATAAATGAAGTGCAATGGAAACCTAAAGGTGTGTTACTAAAGATTCTTAAATGAGACATAGGTTACGAATTGTTTTTCCTAGCGTTGTGTAATCCAAATAGTATACCCTTCACAACTGATGCAAAACCTGAGATTTGTAACATAGAATTGTCTCATTTACATGTTACCCAATCATAGACTGGGGGGTGAAATGAGAATGATATAAAATTAAATATCTGTGTTACCTCCACATCAGTCCAATATAAGTATCTTTAATACATACATATGTTTATTTTTTCTGTGAAATCGTCATATCACAGATCATGTCGTGTAGTGAAATGCTGTTTTTAGATCAGGGCCTCTGACTGTGTGAGGTGCCCCACCAGAGAGGGGAGGCACCAGAGAAGACCTCCCCCACCCCTCCTACCGATCGGTCAAGTCTGTGGTCCTGACTCTGTGAGGTGAGTTGGTACACGGGGATGGTAGGGCCCACAGTAAGGGGGTGCTGCTGGTAAAAGGGAGGGACGTCAGGGGGGCATTCCATAAAAATTTGGCGATAATCCAGGTTGAAGAGATACCACGATACCAACAAATGTTATCGCCACATAAAATTTTTGTTTTTCATTTTTTTTGTTCAAATTTTTTTCAATCAAATTTAAATTTTACAGGCTTCTTCCTTGGTCACATATACATATTTTGATATATTAATATTTGTGAAAATATATATTTTTAAAACGGCGATATTTTGTAATTATCGCCACGATACTGATTTGAGGCATTGGCGATAATAATTTGAGTATCGCCAATCTTTTATGGAAGTGCTTTAACTGGAGATAATTATCGCCAAATTTTTATGGAATGCATACCTCATGTCTCAGCATCTAAGCATCTTTGAAAGAAAGGTAATATGTGTGGTTTTACTGTGGATAAGAGACAGACTTGACATGTTGTTCAGAGCTTGGTAGCTCCTTTTTTATTTAAAGGTTTATCCCACATGCACGTGATGTTCGTTTCCACACAACTTTCTGGGATTGTAAATAAATATATTATTGCTAAAACCGCCTATTCTGGGGGGAAAATGTGAATTAATAAGCCACTTAAAGGCCAAAGGTTGTTAAGCTTCTTTAATCCCATCTTTAACAAACCAGTTGTGACAAAATGTTGTGGTCCAACACGACAGAAAGAAACAGTGAAAAACGTGTCTGTTTGTGATGAGAGGGCCACTGACAACAGAAGCAGTGGACCACTGCCCACCACCTACTTCTTGTCATTCTTTTGGCTAAAAGAGAGTTTTATACATCAAGTGAAAATGATCAATTGTTAAATCTAGATGATTTTATTTAGCACAGTCCAAAGCCTTCCCATCTTTCCGAATAATTGGTAAATCTAGATGATTATACTGTGTCCAAAACCTCCCTATTAGCTCCACCTCAATGCATGGCCAAGCCATTTGCCTCATACATCCACATCCATTTATAAAACATTTTATTCTTTTTGTCAGCCATTACCATAGGACTCTTCCACTCTCCTCCCAGATGACCTGAACTGAACCACACTCTGCCCCTGAGTCTTTGTACCCTGACTAAGACAGATGGGCGATAGTTATAAGATGGGCGGAGAGTCGCGGGGGGTCGTGGGGGTCAGGCGGTCACGACCCCCCTAGTTGTCCGTGCCCGCGGAGAACGAGCCATGCTCGTGATGGGACATGACGAGTGCAGTGAGGCGTGTCACGTGTGTTGGGACGACCAATGAGAGTCGTGCTTTACCCGCCCACTCACACGTGCACAGATAGGGCGGGGCGGGGCGGGGGATGTTCTGATGGTGGGCAAAGTGCACATAACTATACTCTGATTGTGATTGATATGATTGTTCTGGGAGGCAGGCAATGGTTTTGCTAGGTCAAATGGATTTTTTCTCTTGGATATCAAATCTTTCTACTTGTGCATAGATGCTTTCCAGTTACAATTGTTCAGCTGGCCCAATCATTTCTTGGGGATGTAATCGCTATTGGCTGATCGCTAGAAACCTAAACTGTTGGATTATGTTTTGAAACAACTGGGCTGGATAATGGATACTGGCTTGTTTGGTTACTTGGAGTTCAGACATGTGGCTAATCTATCAAATTGACAAGAGGCAATGAAATACAATATATTACACAACAAAAGTCAATCACTTGCCTCTTCAAAATGAACAAAATAAAATGGAACTTTCCTACCACCACAGAAAAAGGAGGGGTTCTAGGACATTTAAGCACTCCCCTAAGAGATGGTTTTTAATATGGGTGTTGAAGAAAATGATTTTGGATTACCACCAAAATTGTTGACTCTCTGGGCTAAGAGTGAGACTCTCTATAGGTTCTGTTTGGAGAGTGAAAGCAACGTCAAGGGACCCGTGTAAAACAGGGCCCACAAGCAGGCAGCCAGAGTGTGCTAAGCAAGCAGTAAGGTAACACCTCCGATAGAGAAGCAGGCCACAGAGACTGGGTTTCTAGCATGGAGAATATGAGAACCAACAGGCAGGAAGGCTAGGAGTGTTGGCTGTGGGGGTTGAGTGGACCATGCCTCTTGGATAGTTGATTGTCAACAGGAGCTCAGTGATGTATATAATGTGTTTGGACTAATAAATAATATCCTTTCACGTGA
This sequence comes from Lepidonotus clava, assembly GCA_936440205.1. Classification (NCBI taxonomy): domain Eukaryota; kingdom Metazoa; phylum Annelida; class Polychaeta; order Phyllodocida; family Polynoidae; genus Lepidonotus; species Lepidonotus clava. The sequence goes on from OW387147.1 coordinate 47,136,463, forward strand.
GTGTTTTTTTTTTTTTTTTTTTTTTATTGGAACAGAACATCATCACTTTACAGTGCTTTTCATGACATCTTATAACATGATGTTATATACATATATTTACAACATATAAATGCCATAGGTTCAATCTACATTATACCTTGTCCATGTATTTTGCTCCAAATATTTTGTAACATACTAACATCAAGACATCTTTTAAATTCAGTTACATTATTCATTTTCTGTATATTGGGTGGTATAAGTTCCCAATATTTACACGCCCGATATTTCCAGTTTCTTTTATATACTTCTAAATTAGGTTTGTCCAACTTTATCTTAACACCCTCATCACTTCTCAATTGGCGTTGGTTTACAGCCAATTCCGATGTGAATAACATTCTATTATAGACACATGAATGCAAAAATAACAATAATCGTCTAACCCGACGTAAATATAGCATTTCCACATTACAATGTTTATGTACAACAATTTCATCATTTTTCGATATTATACGTCCATTATATTTATAGTTATTTACAATTTTCAACGCTCTGAATTGTAATTTCTGTAATTTCACAATCGTACCCTTTTGACCACCATCCATCAAAATGTCCATATAGTCAAAGAACGGTAATATCATTTGTTTGTACACCATAAGTGCCGCTCTATAATTCAATAAATACCTTATTTTTTCGAACATATATATCTTATAAGATACTTTTTTAATAACAGTTTTGAGGAAACTATCATAGTTCAAACATGTATCAAATGTCACCCCCAAATAACAGTAATTTCGCACATTTTTCAATTCAGTACCGTCTAATATAATGTTATCGAAAGTATCATACACATCATCAACTTTTGTTAACGTGGTAAATAACATAGTTTCAGTTTTCGTCCGATTTACTGTTAAGTCATTTAATTTACACCAGGTGTCATACACAGCAATACAGTCCTGCAACACGGTTGACACCTGATTCACATTTTTACCACTGGTCAGCAGCACTGTATCGTCAGCGTACATAACTGGTAGTATTGCATCAAAACCATTATTTTCTAGGTATTTAAAACATTCATTAACATAGATAATATAGAGGGTCGGTCCGATACAACTACCCTGTGGTACTCCATTATTTACAGGTTTTTCAGAAGATAATATATTATTAAACAAGGTACATTGTACTCTATTCGATAAATAAGATTCAAACCAGTCTAGTTCTATTTTTCCTAATCCATAGCACCTCATCTTATCTAGCAATTTACTATGTTGTAGGCTATTAAAAGCTTTAGATAGGTCCACGTAAATACAACCTACCAAATTACCTTTATTCATACTTTCTGTTATGTAGTCAATAAAAGTTTGTATGGCCATATTGGTACTTTTTCCACGTCTAAAACCAAATTGTCTCCAGTCTAACAATTCGTTATTTTCCAGATGGTACATCAATTGTTTGTTAACAATTTTTTCCAATATTTTCTCAGGGTAAGGTAATAAATTTATTGGTCTCCAATTGGAGGCCATACTAATTTTATTACTTTTAGGAATCGGTATCACCTTAGCCTTTTTCCAGTCACTAGGGAAGATCCCTGTACCCAATGAACAATTAAACAAATGTGTTAAGTATTCGATCAGAACAATAAACGCATCCTTAAGAATTTTACAATTAACATTATCTATAGCAGACGATTTATTTATCGAGATATTTTTCATTATCTCAAGAACTTCATCTTCCTTAACCGTTTTAAAACTCATAACATTCATCATGTCTATTTTGGGTATGTCTCTATGTAGATTCACATCGGGGTTCTCATTCTCTTTAGCCTTCCCTATCATGCTAAAATATGTATTCACATATTCAGTTGACTTCGACTCATCAAGTAAAATCCCAGTACTCTCCTCGTTAATGAGGGTAACACTAGTGTCAATACCTTTTGTTTTTCCAAAACTATTATTAATAATTTCCCAAAATTTCTTTGGATTTTCCCTATTTTCTTCCAGTTTAGTATGCACAAGTTCCGACTTCCCTTTTCGAATTGATTTTGCACAATCTTTTCTACATTTAACAAAGATTTTCCAATCATCCACAGATTTGGTATATTTAAATTTAGAAAATGCTTTACGTTTTCGGGAGATAGCATCACGAATTTCTGGTCCTAACCAATCTGGCTTGTTATCCTCAACCATCATCGCGCGAATCGGGTACAATCGATCTAAGCAATATACAATATTTTCATATAACATACTCCATAATATATCTGGATCTGTATTTATCATATAATTATCCCAATTACATGAATTCTTTAACAACGATTTAAAGTTATTCATATCAAAATTTTTATAACTTCTCCCATAGGTAAGTTTTTTCATATAAGTTTCCTTCAATTTCTTCTTAACTATCACAATGGGTCGATGGTCACTAATCAACATATCCAGTACATGTACATACATTATATGTTTCATATTAGTTAGGATCAAATCAATTCTAGATTCCTTCCTTTTATCCATCCGTGTATTCTCTACCACTTTCTGTGACAGACCTCTATTTCGTTCCAGTCCCTTTATTATTCTAAAGCCTTTAGTGTTTCTAGCATTATAATTTATGTTAAAATCCCCCAAGATAGTTAATTCAGTCTTGAGCAAATCTAAATCTTCAGTTACATTAAGTATAGTTTTTTCAAATTTTCCTAAATTTCCAGACGGCGGTCTATATAAAACTATCACATTCTGTAATTTCATATAAGGGTATTTAATTTGAAAAGACATTCCCTCCAAGTCGGATTCATTTTCACATAAAAGATCATCATCCAGTTGTATAGTATGTTTTGCATACTTATGTTTGATATACACTAGGATACCCCCACCACGTTTTACCAGGTTCGGTTTATTTATACTTGGAATAGTCCTATCTCTTCTATATAATTTATAACCCGGTTTATGCAAAAAGTTGTCGGTTATAGTGTTTTGAAGCCAAGTTTCTGTTATACAAATAATATCATAATTTGAATACAATATAAAAATTTCGTCTAATTTAGAAAATACACTTCTGGCATTTAGATGTATAATGGAAAAACCTTTAGGGTTATCCATGAAAAAATATTAACAGCGCGGTTTCCATAGTCAGTACAACTCGACTATGTTTAACAACAACATATTTACAATATTGCCTATGTAGAGAACAGATATTAACAAATACCATTTCACTGATATTGGTGTAGTGTATGAGGATCCAATGCTTTAATATTAGGATTGATCCCCTAACTAGGATGTAAACAGCCTAATCGTTCGGTAAACTTAGTGTAGATTTACAAAGGCAATACAATATTTCAGTAAAGTTTCTAAGAGTCTATGTAGTGGTCATATTGGCTATAAATTCTAGTAATTACGGGTAAGTCTATTTAATCTTCAGCTCTGAGGATTTGTCTTCCCGTATGAAATCTTCACGCAGTTCCTCCAGACATTTCCCCATCACATTTTTTCCGGGTAATACCTGCTTCACTTTTAGTTTGTCGTCACAGATCAACAGTCCACATGCCCAGAAGAGGTTTCCAGTACATTCTATTAGTGGGTATGGGTGACTCTCCACTAATTTTTGTCGAAGTTCCTTGTTCTGAGTGAATTTCGCTCTGATGATCTCTTTCATTTTTTGGACCTTGATCGCTTCCCACATTGGGTTGTACCCAATCTTTCCACCTATCAATTTCATTTCTTTTGCGCTAGAGGTTTTCATGATCTTTTCGGCCGATACAACGTCTTTACAATATTTCGCTTTTGTGTGTTGGTACGCCTGTTCGCTACTGATATACATAATACCGTTGTATTTGACATTTACTGAGAAAAAATTACTAAGGTACGAAAATCGGCTACAGAATAAGATACCATTGTCACTAAGCTTTGTGAACTTTTCAATTAGATTTTTGTTGAGTGTAGGGTCGTAGTGGTAGATTCTTGGCGCCTTAACCTCTGCTTCCTTCTTTTCATCTTGCGATAGTTCTCTTGTGTAGTCTTCCATAACTGCCTCGTTAGTCTTCGGTTCATCTACCTTGTCTACTGCTGCTGCTCCTACGTTGTCTTCTTGGTCTACCTGCATCTTCTCGTTCTCCTGTCCAGACTCTTGCTTCTCATCTGTATTTATTTTATACTGATGGGGGATGAACTTTAAGTCACATACCGGATATTCGATCCCGTTTATACGGATGCTGTAGTCCGTAAGTGCCACCTTTGCACCTTGTAGTTTTGCATTTCTACTAATTCTCCTCATCTCGCGTTTTTGATCGCGTATCTTCTTACTTTCGTAGACGTTAATCCACACAGACGAGTATTTACTATTTTTTATCTTTCTGCGTGAGCTGTAGAAATTCCTCTTTGTGTTCTGGTTTATGAAGGTGACTGACAATGGACGAGAGTGTTGTCACCTCTTGATGGAGAACTATGTCTAGAAATGTCCTGCAGCTTCAATGGAGGGAAGATTGTGATTGGAAATAGCTAGCAAATCGGAATAAGCAAAAGAAACACAATATTAATGCTAAAAGATACTTCTACAAGGAACAGTATATAAAAATAAACCTGTGAGTTCAGAATAATGGTTTAATGATTGCATTGCCTCTTGTCAATGATAGCTAGATAGCAGCACAAGGGAGAGACCAGCATGCCACAATGGAACGTGCACATGTTTTTTCATCCCCAATGCACATAAATCTGACTTGATGGATTGGTATTTGGTGCATGAATGGGCCCTTAAAGGATTAAGATGTGGAGAGTGGGTAGGTGGATTGCTCGGGACCTGGGGGAGGGGATTGGGCGATGGCGCAGTAATTACATGTTTAATATTTTTCAGTAGGTAGATTGTAGATAAGTTGGGAGGTATGAAAAAATGGACTTCCTAAGTAGGGACACTCTTTTGCTTGCCAGGTTATCGTCAAAATACAACCATGGGGACAATAACTCCCTTATTAATACCGATGGTGCATGCATCTATAGGGATTTGGGGAAATGATTGGAAAGATTTCTAACAAATGGCAGCTCCAATCTGAAGAAAGGTTGTAGAGGTAAATATTAAAGGTTAAATCCATTGAACTACATAAGATGGTTGCATTCTAACCATGTTCCTATCATATAGCCAAGTCTGAGGATAGTAATTTAAGATAAGTGTTCATATGGCTTCTATGGCAATACCTCACAGTAGATCTAGGATTACCTTTTGTTTTAATAAAAAGGAATCTAGATATTTAGTAGAGTGGAGCAGTCGTGGTGCCAGACTGAAATATTGAATGAGTTTGATATCAATCTTTTGCAGGAAGTTAGTATAGTCTTTAGATTTACATAGATAGACTTTACAATCCCTATTAGACCTGTCCACTTTGGGATGTATTGCTGGCATGATAAAAGAGGTCGGACATAATTGCAGTTTTTGCAAAGTCAGGCACTGATACAAATCTGAGTGAATGAGTTAGTACTTGTGTTTTCTAAGTCAATAAGGTGTTGATAAATGAGGATGAATTACTATTTTCTCTCAATTAGGTAATTACCTCCATTTTAGGTGAACCAAAATAAGGTATGTTTTTGTGATTTTAGGGTTGGGCATTGTGAGCAAAGCTGAAGGGCTTTAACACTGTTCCCTATGGGAAAATGCCATTTTTGCTTTCCAGTCCTACAGCTACATATTTTAATCATATTGAAAGTAAAAGCTTATAAAGTTTAGTTTTGGGTAATAGTACTAGGAAAATTACTGTGAATCAAGTATAATAAACATTTTGTTAAAAATGTGGATATCATAGAAATAAGGGGTGGGCTAGCTGGCAAAGTGGACAGGTCTAATAGACATGGTCAAGTAGTTATTAAAGGTCTAGGTTCCAAAATAATTCAGGAGAAACGGATATGGACTTTGCTCTTATGCCACAAGTTTTCTTCGTTTCATCTGGTATGATGATCCCTGGGACCCCTACATTTAATTTGAAAGGGAGGCCACCTGGAAATATCCACAGAACCCCGATTGGTATGTGATGGTGTGTGGGGTTGTGAATAGTGTGGGGGTACTTGGCGTGCAGTGGTGAGGAGTGAGGTGGTGGGGGGAGAGTGTGGCTGTGGTGGAGAGTGATTAATGCCTGTCGTTAGGGCGGGTGGCGGGGCGCGTGTACGGGTAGAAGGGAGAGGTGTTGTATCTTTCCACCCTGCTACTGTATCCTACACTGACCTATCTTCGCCTCACACCACCAGTCAGGGATGATCAGCAACTTGTGAGGGAATCTTCTCGTAAAAGAGAAAGGTTTAAATATAGCGAGACTCTGCATGTGTTTTTTTTATTGTAGTAGGGTAGAAATGAGAGGAGTTGTATCGTTTCACCCCGCCACTGTACTGTACCCTAACCTAGCTCTGCTACACACCAACACTCAGACATGATCAGCAACTTGCGAGAGAGACTTCTCATAAAAGAGAAAAGTTATAGCAAGACTCAGTGTGTGTTTTTTATTGTAGTACGGTAGTAGGGAGGGGTGTTGTATTGTTTCCACCCTGCCACTGTACTGTACCCTAACCTATCTCTGCTACACCCCAACACTCAGGGATGATCCACAACTTGTGAGGGACTCTTCTCGTAAAAGAGAAAAGTTATAGCTAGACTCTGAGTGTGTTTGTTATTGTAGTAGGGTAGTAGGGAGAGGCATTGTATCATTTCCACCCTGCCACTGTACTGTACCCTAACCTAGCTCTGCTACACACCAACACTCAGACATGATCAGCAACTTGCGAGAGAGACTCCTTGTAAAATAGAAAAGTTATAGCGAGACTCTGTGTGTGTTTTCTATCATAGTAGGGTATAGCAGGGAGGGGTGTTGTATTGTTTCCACCCTGCCACTGTACTGTACCCTAACCTAGCTCTGCTACACACCAGCACTCAGACATGATCAGCAACTTGCGAGAGAGACTCCTTGTAAAATAGAAAAGTTATAGCGAGACTCTGAGTGTGTTTGTTATTGTAGTAGGGTAGTAGGGAGAGGCATTGTATCGTTTCCACCCTGCCACTGTACTGTACCCTAACCTAGCTCTGCTACACACCAACACTCAAACATTATCAGCAACTTGCGAGAGAGACTTCTCGTAAAAGAGAAAAGTTATAGCGAGACTCTGTGTGTGTTTTTTATTGTAGTAGGGTAGTAGGGAGAGGCGTTGTATTGTTTCCACCCTGCCACTGTACTGTACCCTAACCTATCTCTGCTACACCCCAACACTCAGGGATGATCCACAACTTGTGAGGGACTCTTCTTGTAAAAGAGAAAAGTTATAGCGAGACTTTGTGTGTGTGTTTTTATTGTAGTAGGGTTTCGTAGGGACAGGAGTTGTATCGTTTCCACCCCACCACTGCACTGTACCGTAACCTATCTCTTTTTTTTGCTGTTGCTATGTGTTGAGCCCAGCCTATCTTCCACACAGTCCTGATGTACTTGATTACCAGCTACGATTAAGATGGCAGACCAGTATTCTTGGGGTCATGCCACCCTCTTCTTAATCCAAATAGGTTTATCAATCTTTTCTTTGCATAGGGGATGTACATAAAATATGTTGAGCTGAAATATGTTTTTTTTCTATCGTATCAGACTCTGGCAATGCTCCCTTCATCAAAAATAAATGCCAGAATAGTACAATGCCAGTTTCATACTCACAATCAAGTGGAAGTGCAATAAGCCCATCCCACATTGGGTATATCCCAGGGTTGGACAAGGGTTGGACAAAGTTAGCGTATATGTCATCCTTGTCTGCTAGAGTTGGGATTACTGGAATAACTAAGAATTATGTTTTTCTATATTCCCAAGTACTGATAAAACGTTATGATTTCTTACATTTTACCAATTGAAAGATTGGCAGGTTTGCCAGCCAATCAAAATGCTGCATTTAAGGGAAAATAGGGTTGGACATGAAAGGTTGAGCTGATAGGCTTTAACATTGGTTCCTATGGGAAAAAGGCCAATATATAAAGCTGCATTTCACAAAATCCAGGAGCAAAGGGTCAACCAAATCACCATGGTTCATTTTGCTTAACGTGTCTATATTTGGGGATTAAATCAGAAAGAAATTGCTATGACATTTCATGGTAAATTTGATTTTGATGTATACTGGGATGGGCTTATTCCCAGTTGCCACAATATTGTACGATTTTGTTCGTCCAAATGTGAAGGTGCAAGGTTGCAGCCAATTATCTAGATACAAGGGTTTTGATACCCACTGAAATAAACAGTGGCCTACATCTATTGGTGTGTGAGTGGCGTTTCAAACACACATAAGTTTTGTATAGCCAAAATCTAACAATTAGGTCATATAGTAGATCCCTATTCTATTATTAACCCTCCTTAAAAACATTAAGAGATGAGGGCGGTTGACATCTATACCAATGTAGCACCTAGCAATTGTTCGCTAACATAGTCTACAGGGGCAGATACAGGATTTCGATAAATGGGGGGGTCCATATATAGGGTAAGTACTAAAAGTGTGTGCGTATGCGTGCGCACGACATTTGTTTCTCTTCGGCAAGTTTGAGTGCCCACTAAAAGTATGCCCCCCCAGATCCGCCCCTGGTCTAGAATATCAATTTATAGATGACGCACCAAACTTTTGAATCAACCGCTTATACATTAACATTTTGTATAAAAATATGTTTGAACACTCCAAATAATTGTTAATTTGCCCTTAAGGCAATTCTCTTGAAACTGCCCGGATGAGCCGATGTTGAGTTCCTACAAATACTGTCTGCCGGTCTGCCGTGTCTTCAGGTAGGGCCTTACAAAGCTCCACCCCTGTAACAACAGCACAAGATGTATCCAAGTGCCACTTTGTATGCTGAGGGGTAGGGTAGGGAGGGAGGGTAAAACCCCATACCCACTGGGCGATTTTTACATATTGAAGCTCAGAACCCACTGCGTGATTTTGACCAAATCAATGACTGATCAGTGCTAGAATTGACTGAACCAACCAGAATAATCAGCCGATTTTATCACCGATTCATATCTGATATACAAATTTAATTTTGCATTCTGTTTGGTGATCTGAATCAGCACAAAAACGGCCTTCTCTGTTGGCAGTAATCAGCCGATTTGCGCACAGGTGGGTATGGGGCATGAGCCAATAAATCATTATTAAAATCAGACGATTCTTATGACCACCTTGAGTATACTGTATTGAAATATGCATTCTTGATCTGATTCAATACTACAATCTACCAACTATCAGAATATTCAGCCAATTTTAGCACATATCAGTCCGCCGACTTGTTGAAAATTGCTAGTGAGTATGGGGCTCAATGCTATATACCCACTAAGCTGAATCGGTGCACAAATTGGCCAATTACTACCAAAAGAGTCAGAAAATGTTCACGCCAATTCAGATTACCAATCAGTAAACAATATTAAAATGTACATGTTTGATATGAATCAGTGCTAAAATCAGCAGATAATTCTGGTTGAATTGACCGATTTTAGCAGCGATCAGTGTGCCAAATAAGTAATAAAAAAAAAATTGCCTAGTGGGTACAGGGCTTTAAGAGGGGTGAGGGATGGGTGAGTGATGACTGATTGTCTCTCAGGGTCTTAGAGCTGGCCCGGCGGTAGGGGAGGGGGAGGTAGGGGAGGGGGGAGGTAGGGGAGGTAGGGGAGGGGGGAGGTAGGGGAGGGTGGTAAGGAGCTATGTCTTTGTCTTTACATTGTCTATGCAGCTGGGACCCAGGCCGACCCGGGAGGCCCATCAGGGAGACGGATGGACGGGGGGGGGGGAAGCAGGGGGGGATGGGGAGTGATCAGGGAATATTCATACACTTCACTGGGGTGGTGTTTGGTGTATGGGTATATATCAACCACGTGTTCGATAGCCAAACCCTACTTCCACAACCACCATTATCAAAGTGCGAAGACCATATTTTGTTTACCAAGTGCAGATGTTGGAAAGTTGAAACTAGTAGTGTTGTTATTTTGGAATATTGTACGTTGCAATAAGTTCCTCAATACGGTCCTCATCTCAATACAAAATATTTCAGGAAATATTTCACAGAGGTACCACTTTATCTGCGTTCTGTTTCCAAAGGTGTTGCATGACATCTTTTCCAATGTAATTTGAAGGAATCCACTTGTATACATGCTACTGAATTGCTAATGTCCATGATTATAAATCCCAATTTACATCTAAATCGCCATACATACTGCCCCTATGATTTGATGTAATGAGCTTTCACAGGGTATAGCTAGTATCATAGGACAGAAAAACACTCTGACTTTTGAAATTGATAACTTCATTTTTATTAATCATTTTAAAGTTGTGGTGAAACTTTACACAGACAGGTTTCAAAACTTTACCATAATAGTTACTTTGCTTATCCGGATATTTTACCATAGGCGAGTAGTTCAAGCACCCAAATAAGCAAAATGTAAAGATTTCTTAAAACTTCCTATACACTCATCATAATTATGATGGCTACTGCTAAGATCAGATTTCTGTATCTACCTTACACTGCTACTAGCACAAGAAAAGCTCCAGCCTTTTCTAAAACATGCACTGATTTCTAATATAAGCTCTGTGTGTCTCGGGTTATATTACCATTACTATAGTTTACTGTACTTATTTCTAATTCCATTGATTTCTCCTCATGAAGGCAAAGAGTATTATCGTTCAGGAAGAATTTGAGTAAAACCAATCTTTGCGGTTAATCCAGTTGGGATCGTGCTCAGCTCAGTGACTAAGAGCTTTCCCAATCCTGAAACACGCTTTGGGTGTTAATAATTTACTGGTGTGCCCCCTTAGGTTTCCTAGCGGGAGTTGAACCCAGGACGTGAAGGTCACTGGGTCAAGGGTTAGTCCCTAACACTTCTTTGGTGTCTATGTTGTGAAGAGGTTTACTGAGACATTTATTACTTGATCAGTATTCAGTGTGATGCGGCCTGCTTCATAAGAATCTGTGTGACAATTTTGTAAAATTGTACAGAGGTTCATTAAGGGCTTGCTTCAAAGGGAAGTCTCCTAAAATGCTTCCAAACCCTCGGTGAATGGCACTTATCGTAGGTACACCAAAACATCAATGTTGCTGTTTTTTCTCTAAATTCTCGCAGTTTCGATGCAGGAAAGATCATTGGTTTTTAGAATTCGACGTAATCAGCTTTTTATCAAATTCGAATATTGCACTTCTTGATTTATTTGATTTAAGTTGTCATGCCAAAAGAGTCCCAATTTATATTTCAGGATGGGTATAATCTCGACAAATGTGTTGCATTTTTTTATTCCATCATGATACGCAAGAACCAACGCAAAGTCCCATAACATGTGCACATCCAAATTTGCCATTACACTTGTTGAGAGGACCCTCCTAACAATTGGTCTTATCAGAACGTAACGGTCCATTCAGTTTGTTTCATAGTTCATCGTTACAATGTTGCTGATGCAAAGAGCCTTAGCTAAATGATTCGACGCATGCGCAAAAGGTACTCCCGAGTGTGCTGTCACGAACATGTTTTGGTGCACTACAATAACTTGAAAGCATAACTCAATCCATCTAATTCGAGTAGGTTTACATGTTTCTTGATTTTTGCATTGTGATATTGGTGACATATTTATGTCGCCATTACACGTGACGGGAGGAATTAGTCGGCAGTACTGGGATCTATACATTAGTTATTGTGCCTCAGGACCTGCTAGCCTGATTCAGTGGTTAACACGACAGCCTCACATCGGCCTTGTTTTAATTTATCAGCTGGGCTGGATGTGTTTTCAGTTAAGGCCGTATTCCACTACACGATCTTTGGCTCCCTATCCCTTGGTATTCTGCCGATGTTTGGAACAAATTCCAAAATTCGGGAGGTATTCCCGCTTTATGGGGTCGTGTTAAACATCCTGAGGTGGAATATACCAGCAAAGGCTCGCAATCTTTGGCATCCCCAAAATCATGAGCAAAAGATTGTGAGAATTCCCTATCAGAATTGACCATGTCCATAACTATCGGGAGCACCTATTCACGATCTTTCCTACCTGGAGTAGACACACTCGCGATCTCTGGCCCTAAAACCTCACGATCTTCGGCAGTTTTGTCTGCCACGTAGTGGAATACGGCCTTTAGGCTTTTGTGAGGTGCAACCATTCACAATGATTAAATAACATGACGTGGGGAGAGCGGCATGCAGGAGGGTCAGGTATATTAGCCATTAGTGTGTATCTTTTATGACTCTACCAGTAAACTGGGTCTACGGGAGTAGTGGCGATAGATTGGAGTCTCAATCACGATAACATCGGCGATTTGTTCTACTTTTAAAGGTTAAAAAAACGACCGGTAGCCATTCCAATTCAATCTAACAGTTAGGGAATGAACAAATCGCATTCAATTGTGTACGCTTATTAGTTTCAGTCAAATCTCATAACTGAACACTTTATATAAGGCTACGCGTATAGGTGAGCCGCTTTTTGATATTAATATTAAGATGAATACCGCTGAATAAGCATTAGATAAATTGAAAAGTGGCGTATAACTTTCTCTTCTACATCGCTAATATTAGAATAGGAAATGTCAGGTAAATTCAAATCACTTGTAACTGGAGATGCCCATTATAAAAACGTTTGGAAATGTTATGTATAAATAGAAAAGATTGAAAGTTATGATTCCATGCTCTTTATTCTGAGTTAGTACAGCTCAGGCAATCGTTCTAACATAAGAGATAAAAGAAGACCGATATCTTTACGAATACCCCGCTGTCTTTCTCCCAGTCGCCCTCTTTGAGGGCTGTCGGTGATGTCATCTGTCTCCACCTAACCTTACTTTGAACAACCTGAAAGAGAGCAACTGACATCAGTCAGGCCTTTTTGTATGGCCGGCCAAATGGTACCTCTCTTATTACACAAATTGTACTGTTGTTTTATCGTGATCAAAACGTATTTGTGTAAAGTGGGTTTATGAATTTAACATAATTATTTGCGCCCAGTGATTCAACTATATGTTGTGAGAGAAAAGACAATGTGAATAAAAATTCAAAAAGAAAAAGACAATATGAATTGAAAAAATCAAACAATTTTGTCATGAGCAGAAGAGTTCTGCCATATAGTGGAAACGTATAGAAGAGTTAAGAGATTGATTGGACAGTTTCCATCGATCCATTTCAGGTGGTATATTCCTTTGGTGCATATATGTAATGCGTCTATTTTCTTACTTAAGCTTCTACTAAAGACTTACTAAAAAAGAATGTATGATAACATTATATTTCAATGGAGTTGAGACCTTGCTATTCAAGAACATTATTTTAATGTTATTATAACATGAAAGAACATTCCAAGAATGACAAAATAATGTCACAGTGGGACATTGCAATGTACGGTTCAAAAGACGTTTTCGGGTGGCATGAAAATAACCTAACAAGAACCAAAGAACAACTAAACAGAACGTTATGATAACGTTGTAATAACGTCATATTCTTGCTGGGGTTCACACTCGGTCCCCCCTGCCCCCCCACCCCAGAGTTGTGGCGGTAAGCATTAGATAAATAGAAAAATTCCCCCCCCCCCTCCCCCCCCCCCTCCCCCCTTGGTCGGTGGGCCTTCAGCCTTAACGTCTCTCCCTCTGTACATCCCACCACCACTTAAGACCAGAGTGTCCGGGCTTTGACCCTTAATTCGGCCGGATTGTTGTCTTCTTTGACACAGAGATCTGTCTTCTACCCCCCCCCCCCCCGTCCCCCTTCCCTCCCCAACTCCCCACCACCGTCCTCCCCTCCTCCCCTACCTTTCTGTTGGTAGTAGCTAGGCTGGGTTTTCAATAATGCAGACTCTGACTGGGTCCCACTGGGCACCCTGGGAGCTGGCTGGGTCCCTGTGGTGGTCCTCAGACCTCCCACCTGCCTGCAGAGTAAGGGCCGTCCTCCTGGGTGTTGGGGGGGGGGGGGGCACTCAGACTGTAGGCACCAACTATGAGACTCAGCAGGCTTGTAGCCAGGGGAGGTCGTAGTGTTTAGACTACTCTAACACCACCACCCCCCCCTCATTTTATTGCTCAAATATTACATTTTTTATGTAAAATTCTCAGGCCTGGAGGGCCCTAGCAAACATTTTGCTGTAGCATCCACAGACTACAGCCCTTAAGGAGTTTTGGTGGTACAGTAGTAGGGTGTTGGTTTCATCATTCAAAGGTTGGGGGTCAAGTCTCTGTCCTGCTGCTGTGGTATTAGACATTCTCCTCATGGTCAACGGCAGGGTTATCAAAGGCTTAGTGTCAATGTTTGCTGTATATAATTATGATGCCCTGCCTATGGGACAGTGTGTATTAAATTACATCTGCCTTGACAAACTTGTATGGGTATGGTCTCTATCCTCTCAGAGATTTGACTATTCATCAAGCAGGGGTGAGGTGAACCATCCAGTACTCCAAGCCCACAAACAAACAACAGCCCCCCCCCCCAACATATTTTGGGATGGCCATACCCCTTTTTTCGAGGCATCTCATGCACTTTCCCCTCTGAGAATATTTTTTTTTAATGTCCTTTTTAACAATTTGATTTAGGATCTCAATATGCCCTATTTTTCTAGGAGGCATTATGAAGGAATTGAACTACATAATGTAAACGTTCAATCTAGTATAAAGCTATATCATTGACAGTTCCCCTGAAAGGCGGCTTTATTATTTAACAGCCCACCTTTTCAGTCAAATTGACAATTCACAGTTTCAACCTACAGACCTTCCCGATGCAGTAAGTACCCATTTCAAGACCAAGTACCCCTCCCCCCTCCCCCAAGTGAGAGGATCGGTTGTGGTGGTGGGGGGGGGGGGGGAGTTAAGTCAGCTATGGCCGTTACAAAGCCGGCTTGGTTCTGTTTATCCTTTTGGGTGAAGGCACATGCTTCACACGTCCGTACTTCCGGAGGTCCTTGTGGTATTACTATGGTAAAGGTGAAGGAGTTCCACTGCAACAGTTGGGGATTTTAGGTTGGCAGAATGGCTCGATCTGATGGAGAGCTACATGAGCATTATCAATATTACGCGGTGCAACATTCACAGGACGAACGTTCCGCCACTCATTATACATTCACTCTTTATATCATTCACTATTTTTATTATACCTAAGGGTGATACACGTTTAGTAGTTAAGAGTTTAACGCATGGTTTATCAAACCCATGTGATAACCAGCCGTTTATCACCCTCCCATGTGATACATGAAAGTAGTTCGCGCGGGAAAGGCGCATGAATACAAAGTGTGTATCGCGTGAACCGCTGCGAAAATAGTCCGCGAAAATGCGTTATATAACGCATATTTTATCAAGAAATAAGCGAGATTTTCTATTTGTATGCGTAGACTTATGCTTGAAACGCATGAAAAACGCATAAAAAACGCATAAACATCGTAAAACGCATAATGATAGCTACGTTTCCGACGTGGGCAATAATAGGGGAGTTGCGAAACGGAGCCGCAAAACAGAGCCGCGAAACGGAGCCGCGAAACGGAGCCGCGAAACGGAGCCGCGAAACGGAGCCGCGAAACGGAGCCGCGAAACGGAGCCGCGAAACGGAGCCGCGAAACGGAGCCGCGAAACGGAGCCGCGAAACGGAGCCGCGAAACGGAGCCCCAAAACAGACTAAATGATGGAGAATCTCGGGGGTAAGGTATAATAAATCCACAACCAACCTCGAAGGGAGTACTCGGGCGGTTACCACCCCTCGCCTGGACCCTGGTATCAGCCCTCGACTGGCCCTGCGGGCCCTGGTCTGGGGCTGATACCAGGGTCCAGGCTCGGGGTGGTAACCACCCTCGTACCCCCTTCTCGGTTGGTTATATGTATATATCAGTCACATGGTGACTATTCAAAAACTACTCTTATATGTCGCCATTGCATAAAACGGATACCCTTATTCACGCACAATGATATATCAAAAATCTGTATTGTAAATCGGGGAGCTGATAATTCTCCCCTTACTTCCTACTATTGTGAAACGCCCTCCTATGTAGGTCCTATGTAGGCTACCAGCATTATAAGATTATCATGCCCTTTGGTTCAAAAGCCGTCCCGCGGTTTTCATTGGAGTGGTCGGGGCTGTAGGGGCTGACCCAGTGGCAGCTATAGTGAAGAGAGGATTCCCCCCAGGCAAGCAGTGACGTAACAAGAACGTTCTGTGACTGTATTTTTTTGGTTGGTCTGAAACCTGCTCACTTGTTACGTAACAACAACGTTATTTTAGGTGGAGTTAAGACTTACTAAAAAGGTTTAGACCTTACCTTTAAAGAATGTTATAATAACGTTATTATAATGTGAAAGAACGTTTCAACAATGTCACAATAACGTCACAGTGCAACACCGCAATGTAAGGTTCACAAGACATTTTTGGGTGCCATCAAAATGACGTAACAAGAACCAGACCAGGACCAAATAGAACATTATAATAATGTTATAGTAACATCATATTCTTGCCTGGGTCATCCCCAGATTCCTAAGTCCATTTATGGGTCTGTAAATTTACGGAAAAGGGTTTCACCCGTAAAATAACCTCCATTAGTGTAGAAAATACGGAAAAGTACAGAGGGTATTTCTAAGTTTATGGAAAATAGAAAAAACTAGTAAATGACGTCAAAATTCCGTAAATAGCAAGATTTTCTAGGGCTTTACGGAAAAAGTGTCCCTAAATGTTACTTTCTAGGTATAAAATTACGGAAAATGACCATATTTACGGAAAAACGAACCGGGAGGGTCAGAGGTACTGTAAGCTTTTCCATATACATTAATTGTAATGTTTCTGTTACTTTAATGCAATGAAAACATGTTTTACCTTCATTAAATGCATTTTATCATTCAGTAAAATGTCTATAATGTGTAGAATTCATTAGGCCCACCTAATGAAAAATATTGTTGTTCTTATGTTTAGGGGCCCTCAAGGTAAATTGCATTCCTAATGTATTTTCATTGATGTGAGCATTCACAAGTAAATGCTATTTTTTTTTTTTTTTTTTTTTTTTTTATTTCACAAATAAACAGTTAGACAATTCTCAACGCTATGCGCTGCTTTTCAGAATCATACACTGTGTTATATCCTGGTTTACAACAATTCGTATTTCTTTTGGATGGTAGTGCTACAGTCGCACTAATAAATGTACCATCAGTACATCTTTATATAACAGAACAGAATTTGTTTAAATACTCAAAAGAACAGTAGGGAGGTGGGGGGAAAGGAAAATGTTTGTATTCATTTGAAATCAACATACCTAGAGACAACGAATGTTATCAATCTTGGTTGATTCCGAGGTGTACTTTACATCTATATTTAAATTCTACAAAAGTATCTGATTTTTGAATATTTCCTGGAAGATTATTCCATAAGGTACCTCCAGAATATATTGGTGATAAAAAGGTTTTTGTTAAAGTAACCTCTGGAATTTTCAATACAACTTTATCAAACTGCCTGGTTGGTAAGATCCTGACATCACAATATTCTGGTAGTTTAGATCTTTTGTACATTAGACCAAGTAGATGTAGCTTCCTCCTCTGGTCTAGGTTACCCATACCTACTCTTCTTGTCCTCTCTAAGGTATTAACTTTACTACCAAAAATAATTTTAGTAAATCTATTAAATAGTGCCTGTAATCGATCCCTTTTGTCCTGTGGTAATAACTCATAGTAAAAATCATTATAATCGAATATGGGCAAGATGGTTGACTTGAAGACGTGAGGGGCAGTCTCTGTCGACATCAAATGTCTAATTTTTGCGAAAGTAGTTTTCTTTGCGGTTAATGAGCCTATTAGCTTATTCAGCTGATTCTCACCTGTCAACTTGTAGTCAATCATTGTGCCCAAATAACAATATTTATCAACACTATCCAATTTTGCACCTCCTAATCTCAAATATCTATCATTAGGCCTATTTTTCCTATAGGCATAATGGATATATTCACTTTTCTTTGTATTTAAAGTTATCCGATTATCATTACACCATTTGTACACATTATCAAGATCTAATTGCATATTATCATATGCAATACAACAATCCGGGTTCGTATAATACAGGACAGTGTCATCTGCAAATAGTATACTCTTTGAAAAGGTTAGGACATCAGGTAAATCATTTATATACACCAGAAATAATGTAGGACCTAATATAGATCCTTGCGGGACTCCAGTTTCTAGTAAACCCTCTGTTGAGTACTCTCCTTTATAGAGGGTAAACATGATATGACTGCAGGACCCTTGTGGATGGTGTGCACAATTTCCGTAAATTTATAGAGCTACTTAGGGACACTTGTATGTATTTACGGAAATACTGCAGTCCGTTCACAGGACTTGCGGACCTATTTTACGCATCCACAAGTTTATTTTAGGAATCTGGGGCATGCCGGGATTGGTGAAGAAGCCCATAATATAGAGGTGTCAAGTTGTGGAATGGGTTGGGTGAATCTGTACAAAAATCTGGTAATGTTTATATGTTTAAATATAGGATAAGAGTGGTGATATGAAATGTAATAGCTTGTTTATAAATTCACATGACTGCGTGAATATATGTGACATGATGCCAACTTTTATTATGTACACATGCTGTTCATCAAATGTATTCATCATATTTGTAAAAAAAATCATCGACATCGGAAGAACTACCTGTAATTTGAAGAGATGTTAAATAAAAAATAAAAAAAACAGGGGCGAGTGGAATCCGCCGACGTCTAGCATCCAGCCCATGGCTTATGTTCCCATTAGCACAGCACCGCATTCAACGGACACTTTATTGACATGTAAACCGTAATGGCCGATACCGATACAAATGGCATAATGGTAAACGGTTATTTTCTGTTATTATAAAAGATAGATCAATCAGCTGAAATGTTTGATCTATTTCTTACCATCATGATGGCATGCTCATCCTTATAGTCGGGAAGCAGAGCGGAGATCACAAGAGAAAAGGCGGTTATTTTAGGACCATTTTCTGCACTTAGTAATTTTGTATTTGGATTCCATCCACCTGTGTATGCACACACACGTTATTAACCAAATTGTTCATCATCTGCTCTGAACGCTCTGTTAACATTATTTACCATGATTTGGCTTATCTTAAGATGGGTGAACGACCTATGTTTTTTTACATATAGATTGCTGTCCTAACACGCGGTCTGTTTCTTTTTTCGGACGTCCCTTAAACTATTCCTGAATCAAAGTGCTTGTCTCTAGTTAGGAAGGTGGAAATATAGAAAAGAATTCCCCGAAAGCCTTTTTAAAGATTTTAGATTGCCATTCATTGAACCATGGTCTTCATGAGCACCTGCCTTTTGAGAAAGCGCAGGCCCAACAATACATCCATGTGTCGTTTCCTGTTCACGAAGAGGTTTATTTGTTCAATCCTCTTTAACAATGGTGATTGTATTTTCCATTTGTGACTCCTGGAAATTGTTAAATCTGTTCAATGTCATATTCCAAACGACAGTATTTACCAACAAAAAGCATGAGAGCATTAGTATTGGCCCAGATGCTTCTGCAACATTCCTCACGAAGCCGATACAACGTTGGATACACACCAATGTTGTGTGAAACTGTTTAATACTACCTGTTAGCTGTGTTTAACACTGCCTTTTAACCCAAAACAAAATTGGCATGGATACACCTTTCTATGGCGGTGTCCATCGTGTACGTGTGGTAATGTTTGTAATCTATTGTAAAGCTTGTTCTATGTACCACTCATACAATAACCAACAAATACTCTGAGATTTATTCATCCATATTCATAATGGATAGGCACGATCATGCATTTCGATGCTATTTGATATGACATTGTGAACTATACTATTTACGTGACAGGCTTGAAAACTCCCATTTCTATATGCTACTAGCATGTCGCGTGTATAGCATTATGAATGCACGCAAGACTATATAGTATTATGAATGCACGCAACACTTTCACGTATATTGTTCAACAATAGCGTCGTAAAGATGGCTGCGTACTATATATACAAATCCCCATTTACGTACACTTCTGATCCCATTGTATCTCATATACGGTCCCCATCGATCCCCATTTTATATACTTCTTATGTCATTATGTATACAAGTCTCAAATCTCCATTCATTTAAACTTCTGATGTCATTATATCTTTAGAATTTGAATGATATTCTTGTGTATCATTTGTTCAAACAACGCAGCACCCTTTGTTGGGTATTTCAGAGGCTGTGTTCAAATGAAATCAGGGTAGGAGACTTTGAGGGAAGCTATCATTCTTAAGCCCCATTCCCACTAGGCAATTCTGACAAAGTCCGCCAACTGATCCATGCTAATATAAAGCCGGCCAATTTTACAAGAAGAATCGATTGATTTTGGCACCGACTCATATCAATATTTCAATATTGTATAATAACTGATGATCTGAACCAGTGTGAAAATCACCCAATGATCTTGGTAAAATCGGCCGATTTCTGGGCCGATCAGTCAGCCGACTTGGTGAAAATCATTTAGTGGGTTCCACTCCCCAAATCGATATTTGAACACTGGAAACATTATACATGTCTGAAGACGGACTTTTAGATATAATTCCTTTGATTATAAAAAGTAGTCTACATGTGTTTTTAGAATACCAGACTGCACAGACTTTTAGTTTCCCTGTTGATAACAGAGTCTGTGTGGGGTGATTACTTCCCGTCACAGCCCCTTCCCTGGTCCCAATCCCCATTCATACAACACAAAAAACCAGTGATCGGACCCATTTCTTGTTGTCCTGATAGTCATAATTTAGTCTCCCGACAATAACAGAGTCTGTGTGGGGTGATTACTCCCCGTCACGCCCCTTCCTCTGGTAGTCAGCCCTGTTTATACAACACAACAATCCAGTGACTGGGACGATTTCTTGTTGTCCACATAGTCATAATTCAGAGTCAATCCCTGCCAGAAGTGCCACCCCTACATAAATTTTTCTTTCCTTGAGAGGGATTACACAGACTGACAAACCAAAAGTCTCCTTATATTGGTCAATGGCGTATGCCTCAACAATTAGCATATGCCTTACAACAGTCCCACTGTACAAATCCAAAATAATGCAAAGATTATTCATATGTATGTGGATGTACTTTTAAACATAATTTCTTTCATCCAAGAATGTTTTTTCAAATACTAGACTGCATGAACCACCTGTGCAAAGTCCCTCAGGAAATGAACAACTACTTGGCATCAGACCTAGGCACTTCGCCTCTCTAAACTGTTGTATCAAGACGGGGATCAGAAGGCCCCAGCAGCCATCTCCCCAACAATAACAGAGTCTGTGTGGGGTGATTACTTCCCGTCATGGCCCCTTCTCTGATCCCCATCCCCATTCATACAACACGACAAACCAGTGATCGGTCCGTTTCTTGTTGTCTCAATAGTCATAATTTAGTCTCCCCAACAATAAAAGAGTCTGTGTAGGGTGATTATCCTCATGACGGCCCCTTCTCTGGTCCCATCCCCATTTATACAACCCAAAAAATACAGTAATCGGGCCCATGTCTTGTCACCCCGATAGTCGTTATTTTAGCGATGGTCCCTGCCTACAGTACCACTGGCTCACACAGCCAAATTTTAAACAGAACTTTTATCAGCTGTATGCAGTATTGAAATATACATATTTGATATGAATTGGTAGTAACATTTGCCTATTCTTCTGGTAGAATCGGCTGATTTTAGCACCGATCAGTTGGCCGACTTGTTCAAAAAACGCGTATGGATATGGTGCTTCAGAGTTAAGACAGTGTGAAACAAACCTGTAAAGCGGCCTTGTCCCTGCCCCCCCCCCCCCCTCGCCCATGGGTCCCTGCCCCCCGCCTCCAGATTATGGGTCCCAGCCTGTTTTATAGGGCCGTATTGTCACAGGGGTAGGCAGGCGTGACAGAGCCCCAGCCCGGACTGAAGACTTTATATGATTATTGAGACACACGGTCGGCTACCCGCGCCTCCCTCCCACCCCAGCCGCATCCTTCTCCGGGCCACTCGGGTGGTAAGAGTCAGGGCAGGACGGGGGGGGGGGGAGGAGATGTCGGGGGTGGCTTGGATACCAGCCAGCTTGCGACATAAGAAACGTTCTGCAACCACACTTTTTCTAGTTAGTTTGTTACTTGCTAAGATGGCACTTAACAATAATGTTATTGATGGTGAGGTTGAAACCTCACCAAATCAGAATGTTATTATGACATTATTTTTTGGTGAGGTTAGGATGAAACCAAAACAGAATGTTATAAGAACATTCTGTTTGGGTTGAAGAATATAGCCAGAATGTTGTAATAAGGTCACAGTGCAATGTCATGGTAGTACATTGCAGACACATAATTGGGAGTCATCAAAAATAACAAAAACCAAATACAGAACCAACCAGAACATTATTATAACGTTTCATCCTTGGCTGGGCTGGGCTCGGATCGAGGCTGGGTCGTTGGAATGGATACTTCCCTTAGTTCTAAGCTTCAGTTTGTTTGTCTTGATTTTAAGAGGCAGAACGCTAAAAAAAATTTCGACCTGTATTTTTGCATTAGCAATATATATTGAATTCATCATAATTATGCTATGCCGCTGGGGGTAGTCTTATGACATTTTGCCAAATTTGAAAAAGAAAAATGCACAATTGAAAAAAATGGTAAAAAGCGGGGCAAACCTTTGTCTTTGTAAAATTCACAAACGCTTTAAGAATGATGTTCAATCTGATGTTATCATTAACAGTAATTAAGTTTTTTAGAAACGACTTTGTTTTTTAGAAAGTTTGATGCCACTTCCACTAGTCATTAGGCCTTTATTCCCATATCACAATGCAAACAAAAGTCCACCGCCCTTTCCCATCCCCCTCCAAAAAAAATGAAAGATTAACAGTATCTTTTCTTAGAAACGACTAACATTGATGTCATTTTTACTCTTTGACTCTCTTTAGTCATTAAACCATAATTCCCATATCACAAGACCCAAAAAAAGCCACCTCTCGCCCTTTCCCACCCCCCTCTTCGTCTGAGCTGCTCGACGTTTTACGCTTGGACTACAAGATCCGATGGTTGGAGAGGAGGGAAGGGGAGGAGGAAGGGGAGTGGGTAGGAGGGGGAAGGAGAGAGCTAGGAGAAAGGGGGGATAGCAGGGGGTATTGGGTGATGTGTGGGGGGCAGTAAGAAACCGAAGCAGATTGACGACTGTGGCCAAGGAGAGTTGCACACAGGAGAACAGGGCTGGGTTGATGCCCCGGCCTCCGCCATGCAGAAAATGACGGGTCATTTATTTGTAGCCCCCCCCCCCCCCCCCCCCCCACCGGACTACAACCTCCACCCCCTCAATGGGCGGGGAGCGGCCATTTGATACGCTTAGCAGAAATGACGGGTCATTTACTTGTAGCCCCCCCCCCCCCCGAAGCAATCACCCCTCAATAGGGGGAGGGGAGCGGCCATTTGATACGCCTGGGAGGGGTGAGAGGTTTCTTTGTAACTATTTTGCCTTAGTGTACATTTAAACGCTCACGGAGTTAGAATAAGATTCTTTTGATTCTATTAAATCTCAAAAGTCGGTCCTTTCCTAATCAACAGACCTGTAGGACCGGAGACAGCCACGTGGTCATTGTACACTCTCCACGCGTGCTACCAATTAATCCCCGGCGTCCAGCACTTAAAACCAGCACTGTGACTGGAGAGTGGACCGTCATGCTTGGCCGAGTGTCGCCGGCCGGAAGTGAGGTGGCGGCGGGGCGGCGTCCCGGTAGAGGGCGCATGTCGTACGTCCGGCGGCGTCTGTAATAGAGACAGCGTCTGGGGGCCGGCGGGGGGAGAGTGGACAAGTGGGCTAAGTGGGCGATTTGAGCGCCTTTACAGCAGTTACTGGTGGCCAAGCCAGGTCGGCGAGAGTTTGATGGGAGGGTGCATGGAGAAAGGGTGGGGGAGGGGGGGAGGGGGTGGTGGTTACTCGCCGGGAAAAAATGACAGGTATTAAATTCTCCCTACCACGGATAGCTTATTTGTAGTTGTCCTGCAGAGTAGCCTATAGAAAGTTTTACAGATGGTTTGCAAATTCATTCATTTCAGAAAGTTGAAAAGCAAATATTTGTAATTTTTCGATATTTTTTGTTAGAGTTTTTGTCTACAAAATCAGGCAAAATTAATCTGCAGGTGCCTTAAATACAGCAAATAAGCTCTCCGTGGTAGGGAGAATTGCCTGAAAGCTAAACTGAAGCCGTGGTATTTACAGTGGATAGAGTTGAATGGTGGTTGAAAATTGATTACACAGTGAAATTGCTGTTGGTGTTGTTCGTCCTGAAATGGATTTGTTTGTATGCGTATACAACCACATAAGGTCGTGCTCT
Source organism: Lepidonotus clava (assembly GCA_936440205.1). Lineage (NCBI taxonomy): Eukaryota > Metazoa > Annelida > Polychaeta > Phyllodocida > Polynoidae > Lepidonotus > Lepidonotus clava. The sequence continues at coordinate 47,160,702 of OW387147.1, forward strand.
ATGGCTCATAATAGTAGACGCGATTGGGTTACAAACACATTGTGATATTGTTTCCTCAGTAATTAAACTGCGACTCAGTTGCCCGTCAGTCAACGTTTTACGTCTAAAAGCCTCTCGACCCGTCGTAAAATATATCAAGACACATCCCCATGTCCCCGTGTGCCATGCACGAGGCCCAAAATTTCTCTGTCCCCAATGGCGGTAGACTATATATGCATCGTAATACATACTTTGTAACAGTGACTACCTTATAGATGGTCTCAGATTGAAAAAAGTTCGTCTGACCAGTTTTCTGTAGTCAGCACTCTGAGAATAAGTGAAACCAAAGCTGCTGCTCGATTTACTTGTGCCGGCTGTCACAAACGACAAACCTGAAACACTTAAGACGTCTTATATACACGAAGATCATCTCAGTGTCTGGGCAATCGTAAAGTGGTAACCATTTTGATATATCAAGTTCAAGTTCAAGCTTTATTTTGATATACTTCTTTACAACGTAACTTGTACAAAGCACATAGCTAAAGTCCTACATACATAAACATGCTTCAATACCAATAAACATGTGAGAATAAATAGAGAATGAGATAATTATGAAATAAAGAATCGATCTGGATAACAGTTGGCAAGTCTAACAGCATTTGACTAGGACTAGAGCTGACCATTTTTCCTATGCAATATTGTCTTTAGTATGAAGGATTCAACATAGTTGGCAAGTTGAGATTCTTGGGCTTGCATGATGTAAATAATTTTTTTATTTGAATCTAGTCTGTTAAACATAATTTGATCAAATGATTTGGTTCGGTCAAGTTCATTAATTTTACACTGCGTGACATAGTTTTGATATATATATATATATATATATATATATATATATATATATATATATGCTTTATCATCGTATGTTGGGAGGTTTGGTCTAATAGTATAGGAAAGCTCTATCCTTTTGTGTTGTCGGGGAATACTGTGACGTTGTGTATAACCGACCAAAAACAGAGGTGTTGCGGCAATTCCCCTACCAAAAGTGTGTTTAGAATTCCGGATTTTATCAAATAAAAACACATTTTTTTACTTTTATTTTTTTGAACAGCGATATCTTAGTTAATATAAGACTGGCATGCCTAATATTTTGTGTACATCTTTACAACATTCATATGCAGAGAACTGTGTCTCAGATTTTTGATTAAGGCCTTATATTTTATTTTACAATCAAAAATGGCAAAAAACGGGAAACTTTTTGATTTTTTTTTGTTACACCATATTCTACATTTGATAAAAATCAAACTAGGCCCTATATCAAAAATCTGAGACACAGTTCTCTCTGTATATATTTCAAGAAGATATGGTAAAAAATTTCAAAGCTCTAAGTTAAAAATTGACTTAAATATTAAAGTTCAAAATTTATATTTGAATATTACGATTTTGTTGCGGCAATTCCCCTACCAAAAGGAGGGGCTCTTAAGAACACTTTGTTCGTTATGGTCATCAAAGGGAAAAAACCACACATACCAACATATTTCATTTTAGCAAATGAAAAAGGGACAATATCATGGAATTTAATCACTGATTATGGTCCCTTTTTTTCTTGTTTTTAAAGGAAATGAACCTTTCAAAGCCGCAAAAAGGGCACTGGCCCTTTCCCTGACCACCAGTTGTATATGATATTGGTGCATTCCAGGACTTTGTGCTCCCCTACCTACTTCTCCGGCCGGGCAGGCCACTCCACCCGAGCTCGTCGATAAGCGCCCTAATCGTCAGTGCCCAGTGTTCGACTGTCGATAATTCACCAGACCGACCACGTCCCGGGACAATTGAAATGGCCGATTATTACTCAGAAAAGGACCCAGAAAAACCTCGACTGGCGACATTGTGACTTGTGCAGGCCCACAACAAAAGATGATTGCCTCAGATTACGTCTGGTTTTTGCACCCGCTTTCCCTCCAAGAAAGATGGAATATAAACGTAACCAAGATGCGAGTGTTATTGTGTTTCGGTGAAGATTTGTGAAAAATACTATTATAAATCGAGGCCATTAGAGGTTTTCCCCGGTTGTTGCTACACGGACAATTTGCCACTCCTCACAGAAATTGCTTCATTTTGAAATATTAAAACTGCTGAGTCATGATTACACGTGGGCAGGCTGATCTGACCTGTTCATTTCGAACAGAGCATTATGAAACCTCCATGTCAATAGTCAATAACACTACTGTGGTAAGTTGGTTGTAAATAACGCATTATGAGAGCATTATGTCCACATTAAGATGGCCCTTAGCATGAACAGTCACGACACAGAAACATATCAAATTAGGCTAGATATTCAAAGAAATTCTGCATAAAAAGATGACTTCATTATATAGCAATTTAGAAATTCATATGATGATTGAGTAACTAGATGGCATTTGAAACGTCTCACTAAAAGCAGTTTATAGATGAGCTTCTTGAAAGCAAGTGGCAAGTGGCAAGAGGCCAAATATTGCACTTATTTAACGTAAAATTCGGAGGGTGTGTTAAGACGCTATCCTACAAAAGGACGCTATCCAGCAAAAAGGTTACATTTGTCACTTAGCATGAAGCTAAAGATGCTATCCTACAAAAGAACGCTATCCAACAAAACCTGTTTGTTGGATAGCGTTCAGGTCATGCTGCTATCCTACAAAAGGATGCTATCCAACAAAAAGTTTATATTCATCATTTAACTAAACTAAAAATAATGAATAATGCATAAATAATTAATAAATGAATGTATGATTGATGAATGATCAATATAAATATTATAAAGAATTAATAGTACATAAATAGCTGATTGATAATAGATGAATTAATAGTTGGAAATAACTAATTAATAAATCAGTAATGAATAAGTTATTAATAAGCAAATAATAGTAAATAAAATTAATTACAAATTATTAATGTTTTTGTCACTTAATACCTTAAGGGTGACACTAAGTGACAAAAATTCTTATTTTCTCAAATAGTGCGTTTTTGTCACTTAGTTCTTTAATTATTAGTTACAACTATTATAATTATTGTCACTTAGCAGCGTTTTTGTAGCTTAGCAGCTTGTGGTGATGCTATCCTACAAAGAGATGCTAAGTGACAGAATTTTGTAGGATAGCATCTTTTGTAGGATAGTGTATTAACAGGGTGGGCTTCGGAGGGTGGCCATATGACCCATAGGGGACCGTTACATACCGAGGGCGAAGCCAGAGGTTTTTATGATCCTATGGGTCGTACGGCCACCCGAGGATGCCTCCTTAGGTCCTTCTTTATTTTATCACCCAAGAAATATTAAAAAGATGTTAGAATTACTGAGAAGTAGGTGACTACAGTGAGCACTGCATACAGCTAGGCAATACGCACTCCCCATAATACACACCGCCAGTCAGCAGAGTGGGTGATAACATGTTTTTAGTTTAATTATTGAGGGAGTTTAAGGCCTGCAAATCACACAATTAGTGTTTTCAAGGGGCGATACCCCCACACCCTCTTCCTCGGGGGATCTCGAGGCGAGAAGGGCACACTTACCCCTCCCCACTACCAGCTGCGAGAAGGGCACGCTTACCCCTCCCCACCACCAGGGGTGAGAAGGGCACACTTACCCCTCCCCACCACCAGGGGTGAGAAGGGCACACTTACCCCTCCCCACCACCAGGGGAGAGAAGGGCACTCTTACCCCTCCCCACCACCAGGGGTGAGAAGGGCACACTTACCCCTCCCCACCACCAGGGGAGAGAAGGGCACTCTTACCCCTCCCCACTACCAGGGGAGAGAAGGGCACACTTACCCCTCCCCACCATCAGGGGGAGAGAAGGGCACATTTACCCCTCCCCACCACCAGGGGTGAGAAGGGCACATTTACCCCTCCCCACCACCAGGGGTGAGAAGGGCACACTTACCCCTCACCACCACCAGGGGAGAGAAGGGCACACTTACCCCTCCCCACCACCAGGGGAGAGAAGGGCACACTTACCCCTCCCCACCACCAGGGGTGAGAAGGGCACACTTACCCCTCCCCACCACCAGGGGGAGAGAAGGGCACATTTACCCCTCCCCACCACCAGGGGAGAGAAGGGTACACTTACCCCTCCCCACCACCAGGGGGAGAGAAGGGCACATTTACCCCTCCCCACCACCAGGGGAGAGAAGGGCACACTTACCTCTCCCACCACTAGGGGGTGAGAAGGGCACACTTACCCCTCCCCACCACCAGGGGAGAGAAGGGCACACTTACCCCTCCCAACCACCAGGGGAGAGAAGGGCACACTTACCCCTCACCACCACCAGGGGAGAGAAGGGCACACTTACCCCTCCCCACCACCAGGGGAGAGAAGGGCACACTTACCCATCCCCACCACCAGGGGTGAGAAGGGCACACTTACCCCTCACCACCACCAGGGGAGAGAAGGGCACACTTACCCCTCCCCACCACCAGGGGAGAGAAGGGCACACTTACCCCTCCCCACCACCAGGGGTGAGAAGGGCACACTTACCCCTCCCCACCACCAGGGGGAGAGAAGGGCACATTTACCCCTCCCCACCACCAGGGGAGAGAAGGGTACACTTACCCCTCCCCACCACCAGGGGGAGAGAAGGGCACATTTACCCCTCCCCACCACCAGGGGAGAGAAGGGCACACTTACCTCTCCCACCACTAGGGGGCGAGAAGGGCACACTTACCCCTCCCCACCACCAGGGGAGAGAAGGGCACACTTACCCCTCCCAACCACCAGGGGAGAGAAGGGCACACTTACCCCTCACCACCACCAGGGGAGAGAAGGGCACACTTACCCCTCCCCACCACCAGGGGAGAGAAGGGCACACTTACCCATCCCCACCACCAGGGGAGAGAGGGGCACACTTACCCCTCCCCACCACCAGGGGCGAGAAGGGCACACTTACCCCTCCCCACCACCAGGGGAGAGAAGGGCACATTTACCCCCCCCCCACCACCAGGGGCGAGAAGGGCACACTTACCCCTCCCCACCACCAGGGGCGAGAAGGGCACACTTACCCCGCCCCACCACCAGGGGCGAGAAGGGCACACTTACCCCTCCCCACCACCAGGGGAGAGAAGGGCACACTTACCCCTCCCCACCACCAGGGGAGAGAAGGGCACACTTACCCCCCCCCCCACCACCAGGGGAGAGAAGGGCACACTTACCCCTCCCCACCACCAGGGGAGAGAAGGGCACACTTACCCCTTCCCATTGCAGGGGTCGCTCGACCCTCCAGAGGTCGTCTGACAGGTCCTGAAGGTCACAGTGCCCGGATGTGTAACCGCCCAGTCACGTGACACCTGGGCGGCCCTCCTGTGACCTTCAGATGACCTTGTCGGGCGTCATTTAGCCCGGTATGAGGTGAGACAATGGCTGTCGGGCCAGCGGGGGTCAGACACTGCTGGCCCCACTCACTTTATCACTAGCCCAGCCACCCGTTATAGCCCGCCCCTGGGTCACTAGAAACTGGGCAGGGGTGTATAGACCTTGTGCAGACGTTGTCACGTCACCAGATTTTGGTGATTACTACGTGGTTCTCAATACCACGTGGCTATGCAAATAACATGAATTTGTTAAATCTAAATTATCAATTTTATAAATTATGATTAAGAGAGTTATTGTGAGGCAATTCCGTCCTCAAATATTTCTTCTAAATCTTTTATATTGACAAACATTTATGGTTTTAGGTTGATCACCAATATTGGGCCCTACCATTTTTAAGAGATATGACGTCATCTGCACAACGTCTATCCAAGGGGAAGTGAAGGAAAGGCAAAGGGGCTGTGTGGGTTGCGGTTCAAAGGGGGTAGGCGATAGGGGCCTGGGGTGTGTATGGGGGTGAAGGTAAGGTAGAGGGGATGGGGGTTAGGAGCTCTAGGGTTTGGGGTTGAAAAGGGGTGGACAAGTACGGGGAATGAGGGGGATGGGGGTGTGAATTGGGGTGAAGTGAGAGTAGAGGGGATGGGGTAAGGGTTGTAAGGGGGAATTGAGGGCAAATAGATATGGGCGGTGATAAGCGTTTAGATGATGGATTCCTTTAGTCTATGGTTGAGTTCGTGTGAGTTGGGGGAGGCGTGAATGTAGGCCAGCGGTATTGGTGAAACATTCGGAAATTTTAAAAAGGGCCAGTGGCGAGGAAGATAAAATGGTCCGCCATGTCAGTGGCGGATCCAGGGGGGGGGGGCAAAAGGGGCAATTGCCCCCCCCCCCCCCGACCTCGAGGTCAAAATTGTGGCATCTTAAAATTTAAAGATATGTGTAAATCTGGTGTTTTTATTTTTCATTTCTTATATAAAGGGGGTCAGGGTTTGCATGTAGCTGTGTTGTGAGTTGAGGCCGCATGTTTGATTAGGGTATCAGAGAATGAGGATTTAGTAGCTGTGTGTGTTCTTGGTGTTTTGGGTGATCAAGGCCAAGGCTGGGTTGGTCTTACACGGCCTTGTTTGATAGAGTATTGTCAGTAATCCTGAAGAGTTAGTATGTGTGAAATTTCGGATGGCTGCATGTGACCCTAACGTCAATAATGTATAGAAACTGGAGGTAGGCCTCATGCTAATTACAGGCAATGAAGGGGAACAATAACGTTTATTGAGTCCTTCTTATACGTTTCTTAATAGTTGTAATGTAGGATTTTATACTGCAGGTAATCTTCGAAGATTTGGTTTAATAGATTGATGGCCAAACTGTTAACATCCCTGACACTTCAGATGACCCTATAGACGTTGTGCAAATGACGTCACATCTCCCAATTTGGGGTGGCCGCCATGTTGGTGATCAATTTGAATTCATCATTATTCCCAATTCTCAAGGATCTATAGTGACAATCATTGTCTTTTTTATCAATAGCAAACTAATTAAATCATAAAAACTATTATTTTCTATAAATTATGTATCTAATTGATAGCCATGTGGGTGTGGTGACCATGTGATGATCACCAAAATCTTGTCACGTGACCACGTCTACACAAGGTCTATAGTATAATTACAGTTTCTACAGTTCATAGTATGTAAGTTGTTGGTAAAGGGGTGCTATTCCCTTACAAACTCATAAGGTGGTTTTACACTATGCGATATGGGCTGCGATGTGACAATGTCGCAGTGAAGTTGCAAATATTAGAGATAAAATTATTGGTTGTATATGTGAGAAATACTGAAAATAACCAATTTCAAACAATTATATCATCCCTGTGAGTTAAGTTTCTGTAATATCCTCATGTCAATCTGATATCGCAGCTGAAGTCGCATAGGTGTAAAAGAGCCTATACCTTCATAGTGGTTCTCAGCAGGGGGGTAGGGTGGGGGGTATTACCTGGCAGGAAATCTAGGCCATGTCCAGCCAGATATCCCTCTCATTCCTCAACCCAATCCCCGTATAATAGCAGTGGTCTCCCTGCCCCCCTGGTCCCTAGACTCCTCCCCTATCAGTGTGGGGCTGGGGAGGTAAAGGGGATGATCCACCATGCGATTTCGGGGTGATTTTGAACCAATTTTTAGAATTGGTCCATTAAATAATCGTTTTTCTTATAAAATATACCATTTTTACAAAGAGTTTTGAATAATTCATATAGGAAAATTGGTATTTTCACAGGGAAATTGTATTCCAAATATGCAAAAAAAAATGCATGAGAAGAGAAGATCGGTTGGGTTTTAGTCGCTTCGTGGATCATGGCCTCTATGGTCTATGGGGGCCGGGTAGGTTATGGTGTATGGGGGCCGGGGATAGGGATGATATCCCCCCCAGGATAACCTGGTCAGGGTAGCCCCCAGCTGGAGGCCCGTATGTTTGACCGTGGAGAATGGAGTGGTCCGGGGTGGGGTTAGGTCCTGAGGGCACGGGCGGGGAGAGGGGGACTCCGGTCAAGCCTATATTCCATTGAGCGATTTTCACTACCAGAAATATGTTGATTCTAAAGGGCCATAACCACTAAGTAACTTTAGCGGTGACGGGCAATGGGCGACTGGGAGAATCTTCATTATTGTTGCCGGGCAACTAGACTATCAGGCAAGTTTGATAATTTACAGATGATTTTCTCGGTCATCCCATCGTCCGTCAATTGTCGCCCATGAAATACCTCATACCTATGGGAGTCGCCCAGCGATCTGCAGTTTCTCCACTGATCCTCCCAGTCACCCATCGCCCATCGGCCGTCGCTGCTAAAGTCGCTTAGTGGGTATGGGCCTTTAGGTTTTCAAAAGAAATTGGGCAGGAACTCATTTGTGCTACCTACCATTTGAACGAGGATTCAATACCTTTTTTTTTACACGTAACTAGTATCTGATTATTCCTTATTTCTTCTGACGATTTACAAACTTTTGAATAAACTCGAACAGTGGAATACAGCCTTTAGGAATACTGGTAGGATGAGGATACGGGGACCGTTCTGGGCCGCTGGGTATCAGCAGTAGGTTATTGACGCACCTTGCCGGTATCCAGCAGCAGGGAAAGTTCCGGCGTGTTACGTTGATTACCTATGGCTGGTACCCTGATTACGTATGGTTGGTACCCAGCGGGCTAGAACAGTGACTTCCCTATTTGTCAGTAAGCAGTTCGTGGATTGACACCTAACTGGTCGTTTAAGGAAAACTGGCAGAATAACTCTGACCAAGTCACTCCGTAATATTTATTTCGCTCTAATGTTTTTCTAGAGGGTAAACTAAAAGATAGAACCCGATCAGTTTCTTAACGCTAAACAGGAGTGACCTGAGAATAGAGTACAGAGTATTGTAGGCTATGGTACAGCCTGGTAAGGTGTTAGTACAGAGGAGGGGAGTAGGGAGAGATGGAGGTGGTTAGGAGTGTACAGTCTGCGGTTATAATATGAGGATATAGGCGACTTTCAGGGCATAAGGGGTTGGTGTGGACTTATAGGTAAAACAAGTATATAGAGGTCAGGTCAATAAAGGTGGCGGTATATATAGTGGAGGAGTTTATATATGAATGGTGGCAGTATGGAAACTGTAGTGATGGGGGCTAGCAAACGTATGAGAGAAGGTGCAGGGTAGGCTGAGGTAGAGTAAAGGCTGTATTTCATTGTCCGATTCCACTCCCAATTTGAAAAATCGCCAGTCAGAATACGGTCTAATCATAAACATGTCATACATCAGAAGAAAGGATTTCAAATTATCTTTCAAATGGTAGGTCGCATGCATGGGTTCCTGTAATATTTCTTATTTAAATTCAGAAACTAACAAGTTCTCAGTGGTCCAAATCGCCTGATGGAATACAGGCTCGAGGACTCGAGGACAATAGATGGGACTCTAGGCCTGGGGAGGTGGGGGGAGAGCGGCTCAGGGGGACCAAACATGTGGTGGGAGAGTGGAGGTGGCCGGCCAGCCGGCGGGGATGGGGAGTGGGGGTGGGTGGTCCATCCCTCCCACTCCCCGGGGAAATCATGACTTAGGGCCGGCAGGGGGGGAAGTTACCTACGTCTGAGCTGATCACTCACATCTAGTTACAGATGGCCGTATGATGGCCGGAGGCCGCTCCTCCTCCAGGCCAACCAGTCATATCTTACTGGCGTTGCTAACATGAGGGAAAAACGCAATTGCGGACAGTTTATTCTCAAAATATAATACTATTCTATTATGAAATGTGGCAACAATCGCCAGTGCGTACACCCAAGACCAAGTAGGGAGTACACTCAGTGTCGGGGCTAGGTACACCCCTAGGAATTCACCCTACCATGGATAGCTGATTTATTGTATTTTTCTGCACCTGCAGGCTAATTTCTTCAGATTTTGTCGACCATCACACTGCAAAACTTATAGGAAATGTGAAAATATTGTCTCTGTATCCATCTGTATCGAATATATTTTCTAGACAACTCAGAAAATAAAAGATACATATTGTCAAGAAAAATATTGAATGGTGATTTTCTATCATGTTCAATTAAAATAATGCCATGATTAGTGCAAATTCCTATACTTTTAGCCTGATGACTTGTCGACATATTACCCAGCATGCACCTGGATCTGGGTTAACCTGCTGGTAAATTGGCTATCCGTGGTAGGGAGAATTATAAGCCATGGGACGAACCATAAACATATCACTTGACATGACCCACCTGTCGTTCCCTACCGCTGTACTACACCAGGTTTCAAAAGGAGGCTCCCGTCATCAGACCCCTAAGTACCGCCCCCTGGCGTCATCCATCATATCCCATCATGCCCTATTCATTGTCCGCCGACAGGCGTTGCTGAGGTGTCGACTTCGCATGACGGACGTGACGTCATCCTGATGTATGATGACGTCATAGTCATTATGACGTAGATGGTACGTTAAACATGGCCATCCCATGTCTTCTCTCTGGAAACGTCGAGTTATATGTATGGTTGAGTCAGTGATCCCAGTAATTTAGTGTAGTTTTCAAAGCTGTTGTAGCCATCACTGGGGAATATAAGCCCCCTGTACGTACAATATCAATCTCAAGCTCTTAAACGCTATATGGTGGGGGGCTGGGGGGGTTATTACTAAAGTTCAGATGAATATAGAACCTCTTACAACTTTTTTCCCCACAAATTTCTTTGATCCACTTATACCAATCCTGAACATACATATCTTATCAGTTTAGTTATATATAGGAAGTTGTTGTCACAGATAATTGCAGCCTGATAAGATTCCCATGTGTAGTGACAACCTATACCATTAAGATGACAGCCTACTGACAGCCATACCCCTCTCTCCCTATACTACTGACAGCCATACCCCTCTCTCCCTATACTACTTACAGCCTTACCCCTCTCTCCCTATACTACTGATACCCCTCTCCCCCTATACTACTGACAGCCTTGCCCCTCTCTCCCTATGCTACTGACAGCCATACCCCTCGCTCCCTATACTACTGACATCCACACCACTCTCTCCCTATACTACTGACAGCCATACCCCTCTCTCCCTATACTACTGACAGCCATACCCCTCTCTCCCTATACTACTGACAGCCATACCCCTCTCCACCTATACTACTGACAGCTTTTCCCCTCTCTCCCTATACTACTGAGAGCCATACCCCTCTCCCCCTATACTACTGACAGCCATACCCCTCTCTCCCTATACTACTGATAGCCTTACCCCTCTCTCCCTATACTACTGACAGCCACATCCCTCTCTCCTTATACTACTGACAGCCATACCCCTCTCCACCTATACTACTGACAGCCATACCCCTCTCTCCCTATACTACTGACAGCCATACCCCTCTCTCCCTATACTACTGACAGCCATACCCCTCTCCCCCTATACTACTGACAGCCATACCCCTCTCTCCCTATACTACTGACAGCCATACCCCTCTCTCCCTATACTACTGATACCCCTCTCCCCCTATACTACTCACAGCCATACCCCTCCCTCCCTATACTTCTGACAGCCATACCCCTCTCTCCCTATACTACTGACAGCCTTACCCCTCTCTCCCTATACTACTGATAGCCATACCCCTCTCTCCTTGCTCAAATAGCTGAGAAGGAAGGTCCCTTGCGATATTTTCGAAAGCAATCTTGTTAAAATGGCACAGGATCTTTGCAAAAAAAGTTAAACATGTTCAATAATTTCACAAGGATTAAGGTCACAGAGGGCTACGATAATCCAACGTTGGAAACATTCACAGATCGCAAAGGGTTATGACAAACCATGTCCACCACAGCAAACGGGGCTTTAGTATATTACTAACACCAACTCATCACTTTGTAACTTCGAAATCACTAAGCGACTTGTGGGTTCCTCACCCAGGTGTTCTCATACTCTTACAGTTTTCCCTATGTACTGAGTCCAAAACCCCACCCCTCCACTACAGTATTGGAGGTATATATGTATATAATAACCTCCCCACCCACTCATCCATCCCGGTCCCTTTGGCCCATCAATAAGCCCCTGTATAATGACCGGGCAGCTCTATTCATTATACAGCGCCTTCAATCAACAGGTCCGACCGGCCATCGGCGCCAAACGCAATTAGCGCCCGCCACCCTCCTGCCATCTGCCGGCAGATTAGTTAACGACCATCCGCTGGTATGTGGAGACAAATGTTAACTGTGGAAGTAGGTTTGATCTTCTCGGATATTCCCAGTATTTTCATTACAAGGTGCCTTCAATCAACAGGTCCAACCAGCCATCGGCACCAAATACAATTAGCGGCCGTCACCCTCCTGCCATCTGCTGGTGGATCAGTTAGCAACCAGCCACTGGTATGGGGAGACAAATGTTAACTGTGGAAGTATATTTGATCTTCTCAGATATCCCCGGTATATTCATTACAAGTGCCTTCAATCAACAGGCGGGACTGGCCATCAGCGCCAAACGCAATTAATGACTATCACCCTGCTGCCATCTACCAGCAGATTGGTTGACGACCATCCACTGGTATGGGGAGACAAGTGTTAACCTATGGAGGTATATATATATATGTGTGTGTGTGTGTTTCTGTGTGTGTGTGTGTGTGTGTGTGTGTGTGTGTGTGTGTGATCTCGCCAGCCGTCCCTTGTCTATCAAGTATAAGGCGCCTTCAATCAACAGGGCGCACCATTTAATTCTATTACTGACACTTGGTTTCCCATAAGGAAGTATCGATGGCGTCTGCTGGGGTGTCCAGACACTGGCCGTAGGTGGTGCTAGGGTCACTAGGAGTAGGGGTGAGGGTGTGAGGGGGGCCTGGAGGACAGGGCTGTTAAATAGCCCTTGGACACAGGGGGAGGGGGGAACTAGGGACAGGGGGAGGGCAGGGCAGGAGGGGGAGGGGTATTGAGAAGGGGAGGGAGGAGGTATGAGGAGGGGGCAGAGGGAGAGTGGTAGGGGGCATGGGGCGGGGCTGTTAAATAGCCCTTGGACCCGGGGGGGAGGGGGGGGGGTAGATGGTTGAAGGGAGAGGGGGAGAGTAGGAGGGGAGGGAGTGTGGGTCTAATGAGAAAGTATTACACCCTCCCTCCCCCCCCACACATTCCCACTCCCCTTAATGTGACGGCTTCATCTGAGTCAGTGACATTTATTGTTGGATGGTGATGACTTGTTTTCTAACCTACTTAGGTTGTTTTGCTCACGGCGCGTCTTCGTTTTCATCAGCGGATACATGAGAGGGATTGTGCATGATAGGATAACTTGAGCCGATTGAATCTTGACTCGTTTAGCTTTCATTTATGTGGACAGTTAATGCCCCAGTAAAAAAACGAATGTCATAATAAGATTATATTCTAGTGAAGTTGAGACCTTCCTAACAAAGAATGTTATAATAAAGTTATTATAATATGAAAAAATGTCACAATAATGTCACAATAATGTCACTGTGTGACATCACAATCTTAAGTTCTAAAGATGTTTTTGGGTGCATTCAAAATACCGTAACAAGAACCAAAGCAGAACTAAACAGAACATTATAATAACATTATAATGACGTCCTATTCTTGCTTGGGCATGCAAATCAGAAAGCGATTCGCTTGTCTGTCGATGTGTTTTGGAGTGTTGTTTCAGTATTGGCTATTATAAGCTGACCTTTCGGATTTCAATACAGTAACAATATCCTCTCTGTTTGAAGTAAAAGCAGTACTAGTAATGATTTGATATTTTCAATACTCATCCTGTCTGTCTATACTGCCTATTGAAAAGTGCGGTTAATACCAACCAATAGTAGCAATGTAAAGGGTAGAGCTGGGTTTTTTTGGTGTTTTTTTTAAAAAATCTCTTCGTTGATACAAAGTTCTTCCGATGAGTGTGAAAGCCATTATATGTACATAGTCACATAGATGAAAAGAGATGAAATACAACATCATTCCACAATAAATAATACACAATCATACACCACATAATTATTTCAAAATTTAGTCAGTTTTACAAGGTTATATTATTTTACTAACCTCTTGTTTGAATCTATGTATACTGGGAGCATTCTGAATTTCTGCATCTAACTCATTCCATTTATCAACTCCCATATAAAAAGGATTCCTTTGAACCCTACTTTTCAAAGTAAAAGTACATTAAATTTAACGTTGCCACTATTTTGAATCTCCTATCTGGTTTTTCACTGACCACATAGACACTCTTTTTTTCCCAACTTATACATCATACTCAAAACTATCATTTTACGTCGCGCATATAACATTTCAAGCAACAAGTCCTTATGTAATAAGGCCATGTCATCAGTGACTAAGTGACAAAAGACACTAAATCACAAAGTTGTGTCACTTAGTGCCATTGTGTGACTTAGGGCCATCACAAGACACTATGTGACATAGAAAATCCTTAAATGGTGAAAACTCTAAATCACAAAACATCAGATGGCACTAAGTAACACAATAAGGTATGATTCATTTGGAACTTATACATGATGGATAATCAGAAGCATATTTTGATTTCTCAATGTTCAATAAGTTACATTGAAATAAACATACATTAATGTAATTATTTTTATTTTTTTCAAATATATCATACACATATATAACTATGGTGATATATATAAAGAGGTATACATTAATAGTACATTGAATATCTCTATTTTTAATATGGATTTGGGATGCTTTATTTATGAATTTATATTGCTAATCACTTGAAATTTACTGAACATTTTAGTCATTGGTCCCTATTGATCTCTAGTTCAATCTCGGTCACATCACTTAGTGGGCTCTTGCCAAGATTCTGGTCGAACTGGAGATCAGTAGGGACCAATCACTAAAATTTTCAGGAAATTTCAAGCAATTGGCCTTTTTTTTTTGTTGCATGGCCCAATGGAAACATTATTTCTGGTATTTTCCGACCAGTTCTGGTCTTTTTCAACCATTTCTGATCTTGAACGACATACATTATAGTCCCATATTATGCATTTGATGGAAGGCCATGTTCTTTCTTAGTCTAAGGTGTATGTATGAATAAAACCAACCAAGAGTTACAGAATTTATGAATTTAAGATTAAGGTTTTACTTCCGCAGAAAAACTCTGCGAACACAATTCTTGAAATAAAATTCTTAAATACCCATTTAGAATTTCAAAATACTCTGTCCGATACTATCTGAAGTCTGATTGACCACAACATAGCTGACCTTGGGTGAATTTTCATTTAGTCTACATGTGTTTTATATCTCCATTGTTTATTATCTGATGCTATATTTCATACATGACTTTTACTTTTATTGAATTTAGGAGCTAATAAGATGTACAGGTTCAGCGAATCACGCATGATGCACCTGTATGTATCCTTGAGCTCTAGTTTGCGGACAGTGTGGGTGGGCCCGGTAACCATGGCGCCCGGTAACCAGGACGTCCGGTTGTAGAATCGTACATGGTTCTAAAGGATATTTTTGCAAACCATGTTTTAAAGAAAATATATAATAATTATATGGAGGTGGTAGAATCATATTTTAGTCACATAACCACTATCAAGCCAGGTGTTCCATAATCTCCACAGATTATAAGTGTCCAGTCCAGGTAATCTGTAGATAAAAGTCCCTGGCATGCAAAGCCTCTTCTTTTAGGTTTATGTTTTATCTTGGTTTTATCCTGAGCCCAGACAGAGGCTCAGGCTTATTCTTATCTCTCCAGTTTTCTGGGCTTATCAACAGTGATAAGTCTGAACAACTGATAAACCCTCCTACTAGATAACTGAATAATCATGCATTACATTTCCCATAAACTGGGGAGGGGGGCTGGTCATTTAGGCCACGCCCCTCCCCCTCCTTATCAAGTGATTGACAGGTCATGTGACCCCTAGCCTCATTTTGGTTATCTGGTCATGTGACCCAGCCTCAATCTGAGTGTGACTTGTGTGTATATAAACCTGTGCAGAAATACAAATCTTCAGTTGACAACTCAGCCTCTGCCTTGTCTTCTCATTCCTGCCTACTATGCTTCCATAAGATAAACCCTGGCACTCTGCTGGTGTTTATACTGGTGACCACTTGACTGAGACTTTATTCTGAACAGAATAGGACTCACATCTAATGGGGCATTTGTTTGGCAAGTTTGATGGACTTGGTATGCTGCCAACTACCATGTTCTGCTGACAACACCAACCACACATAGGAAGACTCCGCACTAGGATCTGAAGGTAGGAATTGTGATCTTGTGAGTGTGTTGAGTTCAGGATGAGACATTTTGAGAGGTGTTTTGTTGGTTGGATACCTGTGGGTATGGTAAGATTGCCAGGGAAGTTAGTGAAGTAGGTGGCTGTCGTTCTCGGCCGTTTTAAGTCCAATTTTAGATTTCTTTATACTGTTAGAAAGGCCCCGATTAGGACTATCTGCTGTAAAAATTTCAGGTTAATAGTCGCGTTATTAAGGGCGCCAGAAGCATTTAAGTGATTTTTACAGTAGCCCGCCGTTCTCGGCTGTTTGAAGTCCGATTTTAGATTTCTTTATATTGTTAGAAAGGTCTTGATTAGGACTATTTGCTGTAAAAATTTCAGGTTAATAGTAACATTATTAAGGGCGGCAGAAACGTCTAAATGATTCTTACAGTAGTACATTGTTCTCGGCCGTTTGTAGTCCGATTTTGGATTTCTTTATATATTTAGAAAGGCCCCGATTAGGACTATTTGCTGTGAAAATTTCAGGTTGATATTTGCATTATTAAGGGCGCCAGAAGCGTCTAAGTGATTTTCACAGAAGTCCGTCGTTCTCGGCTGTTTGAAGTCTGATTTTGGATTTCTTTATATATTTAGAAAGCCCTTGACTAGGACTATATGCTGTAAAAATTTCAAGTTAATAACTGCATTATTAAGGGTGTCAGAAATATTTCAGTGATTTTTTACACTGTGAATCTTATTTACCTCACTTAGTAATAATTCATAATGGAAGGAGATCAAGACCCAGCTCAAAACCAGGGTCAGAACCAACAATTATCTGCAGCTGACCGACAAATCATTTTGATGGCCACAAGTCAGCTCCGGAAGCGGCTAGAAAGGCATGGTACTTACATTGGCACTGCAGATGGCAATAACAAGGAAGCACTAAAGGAGTGGATGGAAGCAATAGACAGGGCTGTTAAGTACTGCAGTGCCACAGATGCCCTCACCATAGAACTAGTAGGTTGTCTAGCTGTGGGGCCATTAGCCAAAGTTATATGTAGCTACTTGGAATCTCAGCCCCAGGCAGGCCAAACCTGGGCTGGTATAAAGGCTGAGATTAAGAGGGCTTATCTGTCGGAGGAGGAGGAGCAACAACAAAGGGCTAAGTTAGAGAAAATCTTTCAAAAACCGTATGAGGACGTACAGACGTACGGCCGAAACTTCCAGTTGGCAGCCAATAAGGCTTACACTGAAGTGCACTTTAACCATGAAATGGTACAAGAAAACCTTGTTCGGTTATTTGTTTCTGGCCTTAGAGACTCAAAAATAAGATTTGAGACCTTTGCCAAGAGGCCACAGACTTTGCAGAGGGCAATAGAGGCTGCTGGTGCTGCAGCCCATACAGTGAGTATTGCTGAGGTACCATCCCGGTGCGACCGGCAAGAAGAACCCATGGAGGTAGGGGCTATGGCTGCAGGGAGGTCCAATGTTCCTCAGCCAAACCGCCTCATGGATCTAGAGCCTGCCGTGTCCCGAATGGAACACCGAATGGAACAAATTCTTCAAGAAGTTAAGGGGGTTCAGGGACAGAATTTTACAGGTTCTATGCCAAACAGCAACACACCTCATATAAATGCAATGACTTCCATGAACTCAAATGCTCACTGTTCACATTCCTCTTGTTTACAGCCCATGTGTTTGCCTGCTGCTCCTTATCCTGCTCCTGTCATGCCGATGGGTCATGGGTTTCAGCAGGGCTATGGATCAATTCCTCCAATGCATTGCTATCCTGGGTTTGTAGGGGCTGGGAATGGGTCTATGGGCGGAGCGCCCCAAGGTTTCCAGAGCCAACAGTTTCTACCTAGCCAACAAAGTAATTTCCCCCAGAACCAGCAATTCATGCCTAGTCAACAGTTTCTACCTAGCCAACAAAGTGGTTTCTCCCAGAACCAACAATTCATACCTGGTCAACAAAATAGTCAGGGTCAGGGACAGAGAAAAAACCAAGGAGGTTACTCGAACAATTCAGGTAACTCAAGGAGGCAAGGACAGCATCAGAAGAATCAAAATGGAGGTAACACTAGATTTAGAGGGGCCAATAAGTGTTACGAATGTGGAGTTGAGGGTCACTATGCTAGGGAGTGCCCTGATAGGAGAGCTGCCCTTCGGGATGAGTTACAGGATGTTCGGGGTGAGTTAGGGTCGACGAATGCCACCCTGGCTTCCTTGTCTGCAAAGATGGATCTCATGAGAGCTCCTGTCTCTGGTAATATGCCAACACAGCATTATGCACCCTCACCCTCTGATGTTGGGTCTGTGCAGTTCCGGGGCAGCCAGAATCCTTTCATCCAAATGGGTGGGCCTGCCAGCAATGGGGCTTATGTGTCCGGCCAATCTGCCCAAGGGCCGGGAAACTAGAGGCCCCAGATCCAAGGGTGTGTATTGAGCTAGGTATTGCTCAAAGGCAGCTGTACACACTTGTGGACACTGGGGCTGCGAGGAGTTTGTGTAGGAAGAATGTTTGGTTAAACATTTGTAAAAGTTGTCACAGGTCACCAATAGTCCAAAAAGGGGAGACCCTGCGATCACTCAGTGGCCATATCTTGCCTACCCTGGGTCGAACCAGCATAGAAGTAAATGGGTCCACTATATATGTCTATGTGGTGGAAGAGCTTCATCATGATATGCTGCTGGGCGGGGATGCCCTAAATATCTTGGGGGCCAACATCGATTATAGGTCCCATGTAGTTACCTTGGGGGGCCAGGAGTACGAATATACTGGTGCCAATGGTGAAGATAAAATGCTGGCAGCAGCTCAGACTGATGCTGACAGGTGGGCTGATCAATTCCCAGATGTTTTTAACACAGAGGTAGGGCTAAGGTTTACACCATTGGTTAGTATGGAGATAGACACAGGTGATGCTTTGCCTATCAACCAACGACCTTACAGGATACCTCTCAGAAGAAGGCAGATAGTGGAGGAAGAACTTGACAAAATGTTAGCTGAGGGTATTATAGAACGAAGCTCATCCTCTTGGGCGAGTCCAATTACCCTTGTCCCAAAGAAGGATGAATCAGTCAGGTTCTGTGTCGACTACCGTAAGTTGAATGCAGTCACCAAGAAAGATGCCCATCCCTTGCCAAATATACAAGATATATTCGACATGATGACAGGGGCATCAATCTTTACTACATTGGATTTGAAGTCTGGCTATTGGCAGATCGCCATGTCACCTCAGAGCAAGGAAAAGACTGCATTTGTGTGTCATAGGGGATTGTTCCAGTTTAATAGGCTTCCTTTTGGTTTGACCAACGGGCCCGCAGTCTTCCAAAGATTGATGAACCATGTCCTAGCCCCATACATTGGCAAGAGTGTTATGGTGTACCTGGATGACATAGTGATTTTTAGTAGAAACCCAGAAGAACATCAGATTCATGTGGCAGAGGTCTTGGAAGCCCTTCAGGCTGCCCAGCTTACAGTCAAGTTGTCCAAATGTGAGTTTGGTAAATCAGAGGTGAAACTTTTGGGATTTGTTGTCTCCGGGGATGGGATAAGGTCGGACCCAGAAAAGACAAGAGCCATAGCTGAGATGGCCCCACCCAACGATGTGAAAGGGATTAGGAGTTTCCTTGGGATGTGTGGGTACTACCGGCAATGCATTCCTGACTTTGCAAGGATTGCAGGGCCATTAGTAAAGCTGACAAAAAAGTATACCCGCTTCGTATGGGGGGAGGAGGAAGAGAATGCATGGGAAACACTAAGAGACGTGTTGATATCAGATCAGGTAATGGCATATCCTCAGCCTGACAAACCCTACAAGTTGTACACAGATGCCTGTGAGTATGCAGTTGGAGCTATCCTGTGTCAAGAAGATGCCGATGGCATTGAAAGGCCTGTCCAGTATATTTCCAAGCAACTCTCAGGTGCATCCTTGAAGTGGGCCACAATAGAAAAGGAAGCCTGGGCTGTGGTTTTTGCTCTGAATAAACTCCGACCATACCTCTACTCTGCTGACTTTACCATCTACACTGATCACAAACCTTTGAAGTCATTGTTCCTATCAGAAGTTAAGAACACCAAGATTCAAAGATGGGCTGTATTGTTAGCTGATTATGGGGCCCCCATAGAGTATAGGCAAGGGCCGAATAATATTCGAGCCGATATGCTTTCAAGAATCAGACCTAGAACAGACATAGAGAGGGACAGCCTGGTCATAAGCGCGGTGACAGAAGAGGATGAGATCCCTTGGGAGTTTGACCAGCTGGAGAAACAAGAAATAGGTAGGGAACAGAGGGAGACACCAGAATATAGGTTGGGGTTGGATGATGAGGAAGGGTACGCCGTAACAGATGGGCTATTGTATACTCTGATTCCACCACCAGGGAAACCTGAATACCCACGTCTGGTGCTTCCCCCTTCTGCCAGATTCAGAGTTATCCGGCGTGCTCATGCAGAGGTGGGCCACCAGGGGATGAGGAAGACTCTAGACAGAATCCAGGAGGCTTATAAATGGCCAGGAATGCGTAGAGAAATTTATCTCACTATTTCCAAATGTGCCAAATGTGCAGTACACCGTAGCCGAAGGGAAAGGGTTGCGCCCACAGCCATGCCCATTGCACATTACCCTTCCCAAATAGTGGGAATGGATATGTGTGGGCCCTTCCCTGAATCGAGGCAGGGCAATCGTTACATATTGACCCTGATAGATCATTGTACTGGCTGGACAGAAGTTAAGCCCCTTGCAAACAAGACTGCTGAGAATGTGGTAAGGTACCTGGAGGGTGAATATATCCCAAGATATGGCCCCCCAGAAGTCCTTATAACTGACCAGGGTCTAGAGTTCAAGAATAAGCAGGTCGAGGGTTATCTGGCCTCATTAGGGGTTGATGTCAGGCATTCCTCACCCTTTCACCCTCAAACTAATGGCAAGATTGAAAGGTTCCATCGTACCTTTAAGGGTATCTTGAGGAAATTTGTCAATGCTAGACCGGGAGAGTGGGAGGACCATTTAGGGCCTACCCTGTGGGCACACAGAGTCAGCACTTCGACTGTCACTGGATTCACACCATATTTTCTTACATATGGGCGGAAACCAAAACTTCCCTTTGCAAGAGTATTTCCAGGGGTTGGGGGTTGTGAGGAGGAAATCCTAGGGACAAGACTGCAGGAACTGACAAATGCCTTCCGGGAGGCTGCAATAAACACGGAGAATAGTCGGCAATACAATCACCAAAGACTAGTGGATAGGGCCAACGCTGGGGACCTGAGGGTGGGGGACTCCATAGTCATATTAGCAAATGATGGCTCACCCTTAGACCCCAAATGGGATCATGGCTATATGGTAGTTGGCCTTAGAGGCCCTGTAGTTACAGCAGTGGGCCCAAACAATCGTAAAAGGGTGGTTAATAGGGAAAAGGTTAGGTTGGTGGATGCAGAAGCAGACTGGGATGTTTTGCGGGTAAGGCAGACACGAGCAGGTCGGAGCAAAAGACAGGGAATGCATGTTGTTGTAAAACCTTCTCTTCCAGCGGCTACGCCTACTGTGCAACACTGTGTGCCACAGCAAAATGTGATTAATAACAATGCACCTCAAATACCTTTGCAGTCTACAGAGGGTGATCAACTGGTCGATTGGCAGTCCACAGAAGGCGATCAACTGGACGAACTACCTCAA
Organism: Lepidonotus clava; assembly: GCA_936440205.1. NCBI lineage: Eukaryota > Metazoa > Annelida > Polychaeta > Phyllodocida > Polynoidae > Lepidonotus > Lepidonotus clava. Next base: position 47,182,356 of record OW387147.1, read on the forward strand.
GCAGACCGAGTCAACACCTTACAAGACAGGCCCTCTTTGCCAGTTCCACAACCTGCCACAGTCAACTTGGCTGAGACCAATCGCCCACTCTTGGTGGCACATAGACGGCTAACAACGCGGTCTGGTGTTGTCACTAGGTCACAAGCACGCCACCTGGCACAAGGGTCCGTGCCTTCTACAGAAACAACTCCAGGGCACCGAAGGCACTTCCGTGCCAGAAACCCTGCAGTCCCGAAAAAGAGACTGGGCGACCCCCCCAGTCTTGAGGAGGCATTGGCAGACAAAAGAAGATGTCTCCAGTTCGTCTGCTCCTTCTTTGCCTCGCTGCAGCAGCAGTAGGAAACATCAGAGCAGACCTTTTTACAGAGGAAGGGGTCTTGGTCACTCGTGGAGGGGAGGTGCGTGTTGTGTCTGGACTATGGACAGTGGTAGTTGTCCTACACGCACCTCAAAGGCCACAGTTCATGGCCTGGATTGACCACTTACTAGCAGATATTAATCGACTGAAGGATCAAGGACAGGCTGGAGCAGCCGATCTTGCTCAATGGATGGACCGGGTGGCTTTCATGCGGCAAAGCTTGAATGAGTTTAATGTTGTCTCCGAGACGGCGGACATACCTGTCTCACGTACTAGGCGTTCCCCACTGGACTTCATTGGCTCTTTGAGTAATGCCCTTTTTGGAACAGCCACCCAGGCGCAAATAGATGTGCTCACCTCAGCCATCCAAAAGTCACAGGACCGCATTGATGCACTTACCCATCAAGGGGGTGACATGGTGTCGGTGCTTAATCAAACTCGCCGTTATCTCCAGGAAAACAGGATGGACATTGCTGTTCTTCAAAATGCCTCCATTGAACTGTCTGCAAGAGTCCAGCGAAATTTACAAAGGGTGCAGGGGATGGATAGGACTATTGATATGATTCACATACGCCATCACGTGGATGTGTTGTTAGATAGGGTAGATCGAGCAATCCACTTGTACCTACATCAGGCTGGCCTCTTCCATCGCCAAAAGATACAACTGGAGAGGGGCTACCTGACAGATGAGATCATGCCTCCATCATACCTTCATGACATCTTAAGGCAGCTCACCCGTCAGAAACATGAGGTTGCTCCCCTTCATTGGCACTACCAACACGTGACCATTACCCCCCTGCATAACTTTGGACATGAACTTGCATTTCAGGCTGTCATTCCTGGCCTAACATCCGATAAATATATCCACTTTTTCCTTAAGTACTTCCCTATCCCGCTAGGGAAAGGACACTTGCGACAGATATCTGGGGCTGCAGATGTGGTCCTAGATTCCATCTCAAGTGGATCTTTCATTCCAGACGTCTGCATGGGGTCTGGACCTAAGGTCTGTCGGGTGACAAAAGAAAGACTTACACCGACGTGTGAATCTAACCTCCTGACAGGCCGTCATCCGGAAGGTTGCTATGCCACTTTGTCATCACGTAAGAACATGACTAGTTCAGTCCACAGAGACACTGAACAGAGTTCTTCTATTGTAATGGTGGCCTATCAGCAAACTGAGACCACACTGCGCTGCCTAGAGGAAAGGCCCATAGTTCGGCAGTATACCGGCCCAGTGAGGATAACGGTTGGTCCCGGTTGTGTCCTGGAGACGAAGGACTGGAGGGTAAGAGGGGTGGACTTCGGACACTCTACCATCAATATTCCCACCCCAAAGTATATTACACTCCCAAGTTTCAACCTCACCTTCCCTGCCAGAGTCGAAGAGACTGTTCAGGAACAACTAAAATTCACGAACCGTGTAGACATTCCGTTACTAAAACTATCAGACTTTAATCACTATCATCCTCCTATAAGCCACTGGCCACCGCTGAAACTTGGTTCTGTTATTGGTGGTCCACTCCTGTTTTTTGTAATTGTCCTCATTATATTCGTAGTGGTGTGTGCAAAATGTGGCTGTGGCAGTTGCCGCCGGTGTGGAGTCTGCTGTTTCAAGGCTATGGGGGAGAGTCAACCGGAATTGCCTTCCTATACCCCCCAAGCCCCTTCCCACTCCAGAACCTATCACCAGACAAATTATAACCTTGTGCCAGTATCTCCCCCTCCTCCTGAGACCCTTCCGACTTCTACCAAAAAGGCTATAATGCCACCAACAATGGCAATAGTCCCGGCCCCAATACAGAGTCCAATAGTCTCTGAACCGGTTGACTCTGTCCCACTAGCAGGCAGTGCTGCAGAAGCAGAAATGTACCCGTACCGTGCAATTACTGCTGCATTATATGGACCTCAAGGGCCCATTTCAGGTGCACCATAACTCTCGTCTCCATCTGACCTGATGGTACGCTTGATATTCTTATGTTAAACTTATGTAGGTTGTATTAGTTAAGAAGTAGTAGTTATTTTTGATCTGTATTGCTAAGCTATGTGTAGATCACAGTGGTGTGTATTGTAGTAACTATGTTGGATTCAGTAGACGTCTTTTGGGTTGTTGATTTACATAATTTGGTTAACTCGCTATGGTTGTTTCAATTCTGAGTAGGGAAGGTATACAGAATCATACATAAAAGTACTAAAAATTGTCGAGTGTAGTGTTAGGGTGTGATTTAGGTATTAATCGTTGTTAACTCTCTAAAGTGGTTTTAATTCTGGGTGGGGAAGGTATACAGAATTATACCTAAAAGAACTAGATATTTTGTGTGCGTGTGTGTGTTTTAGGGTGGCAAAATGGGCTCCCCTTTTGTTTGAATGTTTTAGGGTGGTAGCAAATTGGGCTCCCCTTTTGTTTTTTTTCTAGGGTGGTAGCAAGATGGGCTCCCCTTTTTTTGTATTAGTTATTTCGATGTGTAGTGTTTAGGGTGGTAGCAAAACGGGCTCCCCTCTGTTTGTGTTTAGGGTGGTAGCAAAAATGGGCTCCCCTTTTATGTACTAGTTATTTTGATGTGTAGTGTTGAGAGTGGTAGCAAAATGGGCTCCCCTCTGTTCGTGTTTAGGGTGGTAGCAAAACGGGCTCCCCTTTTGTTTGATATATCAGGTCAAATCTGTTGAGTTTAAACTATTGTTTTGATGTACGATTCTGTTCTTAGTGCTTGAATTGAAACTGTAGTTTTAATTCTGAGTATGGAAGGTATGTAGAATCGTACATGGTTCTAAAGGATATTTTTGCAAACCATGTTTTAAAGAAAATATATAATAATTATATGGAGGTGGTAGAATCATATTTTAGTCACATAACCACTATCAAGCCAGGTGTTCCATAATCTCCACAGATTATAAGTGTCCAGTCCAGGTAATCTGTAGATAAAAGTCCCTGGCATGCAAAGCCTCTTCTTTTAGGTTTATGTTTTATCTTGGTTTTATCCTGAGCCCAGACAGAGGCTCAGGCTTATTCTTATCTCTCCAGTTTTCTGGGCTTATCAACAGTGATAAGTCTGAACAACTGATAAACCCTCCTACTAGATAACTGAATAATCATGCATTACATTTCCCATAAACTGGGGAGGGGGGCTGGTCATTTAGGCCACGCCCCTCCCCCTCCTTATCAAGTGATTGACAGGTCATGTGACCCCTAGCCTCATTTTGGTTATCTGGTCATGTGACCCAGCCTCAATCTGAGTGTGACTTGTGTGTATATAAACCTGTGCAGAAATACAAATCTTCAGTTGACAACTCAGCCTCTGCCTTGTCTTCTCATTCCTGCCTACTATGCTTCCATAAGATAAACCCTGGCACTCTGCTGGTGTTTATACGGTGACGAGCACGGGCTAAAAATGTCTCATCTTTCGTATCTTAACATTTTTCATAGTATATCATGCAAATACATGCTACCTTTACTTATTGAATTGTGTATGTCGACATGAGTTGGCTTTCCAACTCCACCTTAAGAAAAACACGTCAGCAATAATATAAATGCGTACCAAAATACATTTATCATTATTTATAATGTTCTCATATGTCCAGCCAGTCTTATCACGAGTGTTCCGCGCCCGTCTCACGAGTGACCAACAGTAACATGAGCCATCCTTGCATTATGACTTCAGATATAGATTAAATTTGCTATCAGAAACCGGCTAAAGTGAAGTGAAGAAATAAAGTACTTTCGGCCTGTGCGTAGTAAAAGGTGAAAAAAGGGTACTGAGTGCACACAAGGGAAATATGATGATTAGGTGCTACCTCAGGAGTAGTATTTTTACCGGTACAGCCCAGCCACTCTATCTATGCCTTAGAGAGGGCAAAAAAACAGCCGGAGTGTGGGTGAAAAATGGCAGCAGTAACATTGCAATAATCTCCCGTTGAAGATACGTGTTTGGATAGCATTCCCCTGGACGGTGTACTTGAAAGAGGCCCGGGCGGGAGGGTTGATTGAATAAGGGAGAGGGAGGTGGGAGCGGGATGGGAGCCACACATTTAAAGGGGGAGTGTGGCCGCACCCGATGGGACGCAGGCCCGGCGTCTGTCCTCTCCCCTTCCCCGCGTCCCCATCCCGCCACTTGTTTTATGTATTAATGCATTTCGTCACCCAGTGCTTTCCCGCCGCTCACAGTCGTTTTTACGCCACACCATCCCCCATAACTCACTTACCACGTGACCCGCGGGTATGGTCACATGACCAGCCCCTATCTATCACGTGATAAGGCGTCTATCAGAGGTGACCCTCGTCCAATGATCAGTGTGGGTTGGGGTGAGGAGGGGGGATAGCGGCACGCGATAGGCGCTGAGCGAGGAGGGAGGGGCGGCCCGGGCCCCCAGTGTCTTATCTGTGAAGGGGTTGGGGTGTGGGTTTTTATGTAGAGGGGAGGCGGAACCAGTCATATCCTTCTCATTACGCCCGCCATCTTGTCCGCCGTGCATCTTGATCGGGGCCTAACGACGGCTGACGTGGGTACATTACTCACGGGGAGATGGACCGCCCCCTCTTTGTACCCTCCCGCTAGGGGGCGGCCCGGGCGGCCTGCTCAGCCATCCGTCTTTTCTCTCTTCTCCTTCTCGTTTCTTCTTGATATTTGTACCCTATCTCCTCTGGTATTCCTCTGATAGGCCTAAATCTTCGGATAGTCTCCAGGCAGGCCCCCTCTTACTCCCTATGTTCTTGCATTGATCTCTTCCCTGCTTCATTCGTTAAACCTTATTCTCAGCATGTGATCCTCTTGTTTGATTGTTGCCGGACGTGAGATCCACTAGCTGCTTTGATACTTGAAACATGAAGGTTGGAGCAAACATATATAATGCTGTCAATTGAGCAATCGTTATAAGATTTTGGATAGACAAAAAGAAACACGTGTACGCTGTGGCTTATCATGTTTAGATCATAGATAAACCCCCCCTCATTGATAAAGTTCACATATTCTCAAGTTAATTGGGTTTGTAATAGCGTAGGTTTCTCACTGACCCCTGTAAACACTTTATTCTAATAGCGGAATGTATGATAAGATGTATAAAACCTGTAATAGCTGAATAAAGAAGTGCCGGACTCATCCCCGTCCTAGACAACAACTCCAAAGCGGTTAACCTAACCAGGCCCCAGTGACTTCCCCGAGCTCCTGATCAGACATCCATGCTCTACGATTGTGAGCTTCAAGCCTTTGGCTAACTGAAAATGAGGTGTCCATTTTACTGAATGGTACATTATTCAAGTCACTCACACCCTCTGTTAGTTCAATCGAAGAATCCATACTGTATATCCGTCCATACAGTTACTGGCAAGCGAGAGGTATACACCATAATGCACGGAAATGTACGGGAAATATAGAAACCAGGGTGCCTGTTTCCAGACACTTCCTACCCCTATCTCCCCCACCCCACTCCCCCTCCCCCTACCGGCCTCACGGCGCATTAGGCTGACCTTTGACCTCGCCCCGCGCCGGAACCGGAAGGAGCGCGGGGCTGGGATCGTCGATCATGTCCCGGCGGGGCCGACGTTCCGGCGTGGCGGACTGACCGGGGATCTGGGTGTGGACGGGCCGGGCTCAGGACGGGGATCGGCGGGGATTGTCCGGGGACAGCCCGCTAGACCCCAGCCAACTTGGCCCACCCTCCTCCGTCCGGCAGGGAGAGGCTGAGCAGTCAGAAAGGTTGACTGTTGGTCAACGGGGAGAGGGGCTACTGGACGTTAAAGCTGGGCCCAGTGGCGGGTTTTCTTTAATTTCTATTTTAAACAAGTTTCTTATCCTGAGACGGTACAATAGCCTGTTTTCATTGGAATATCAGCATCATGTACAATTTAATAATACAGTACACATATTGGAATACATAGCACCACAATAATTTGTATAAGCTATCATCAACACTTTTTAGAGTGGCTTCCCCTCCTTTTTGGCCATTTTTAGATTTTTAAATGTAAAATTCTGGCAAAAAAGGGCACACACCCTTATTCATTAGAGCTCCCCATCTTTTCAAAAAGCTGGATTCGCGACTGGGGGCACCATACCAACTTTACTTAAACGACGTCTTGAAGCTATGCGTGTCATTTCATATTGAGTATAATATGTGTTATTGTTACTTTGTCTTTTCACTGATCCCAGCAAAACAGCTGCCACTGAACATTGGCATTTTCACAGACTTAAAGTCAAACCAACTACCCTGCAAACTGTTTTCTTATTTTGATTTATTTTATACAGAGGAGTCATGCGGAGCATTCACACAAAATTATACGTCTTTTAAGTGATCACAAAATTCATGGATTTCCCTTTTAATAAACAGTATTTCACGAAATACTGGTACTGTTTACATTTGTCTCATGTCAACGGATACTTCGTACATAGCTAGTAAGCCCGTAGATTCTATATATTAGGTGAATCTCCCACTGGGTCCCCTACATATCCTTAACCTGTCAGTCTGAACCGACCGCCGTTGACTGGACCGGGACGTAAGAATTTATATTGGCCCATTTCAGGAATTCTTCGAAGTGTGGCGATTTTGCGAGCAATTGCTGGTCACATATTCACAAGGTAAAGCGATTCTTATCCGAAACCTTTGGTTTTGTTACACTACAAATGAATGGAGCTTTTTTTTAAACATAACCATTAAAATACCAAATGATTAGTAACATAATCATGTTTGCTTTACAATCACAGTATGACTATCATAAGGAAAAATAACAAAAACTTCTATTGTCCAACTTTAAACAAACAAAATATTTATAAATCTGTAAAATCATCGATAAGAAATTATGGATAACTTCCAGAACCTCAGCCGACCTGCGACATAACAGAAAGGTTCTGCAACTGCACTTTTTTAGTCAGTGTGTTCCTTACTAAGATGGCACAACAATTACATTATTTATGGTGATGTTGAAACCTCACCTAATCAGAATGTTATTAAGACTTATTTTAGTGAGGTTAGGACAAAACCAAAACAGAATGTTATAAGAACATTCTTTTTAGGTTGAAGAACATAACCGGAATATTACCAGAACATTATAATAACATGGCAGTGCAATGCCACAGCAGTATGTTGCAGCAACGTTATTGGGAGCCATCAAGATAATGTAACAAGAACCAATACAGAACCAAACAGAACGTCACATGCTTGGCTTGGTTGACCTACACATAAACCTCATTTGGTAAATGATCTCAGTTATTGTAGGTTCAGGGGGCGGACACATGACAGTCAGTGACAGGTAGCCCTAGTGTCAGAGGCAGAATGAAGTCTGTCTGTAATATCAGAGAGGTGGGCAGGAGGTGGGGTGTCAGAGGGGAAGTGGTAGACAAACAAAGTGGAAGTCATTGCTTTATTACATCTGACGAAGAAAGTGCTACTATATTAAGACCATATTGGCATTAGAATAATGGTATCGCAGGGAGAGGCGCCAATCTGAATAACCCCCCATTTAAAAGGTGCTATTGAAACCGCATATATTAAAGACAAATTTATTTGTCAGCCATGTGTGAAATACTCCAGCCTGCCAATTTAAACCATCATATCACTCCTGTGTGAGAAATTTCTGTGACACTGTCATATCGAGAAGATCTTGCAGCTCAAAGTCATGTAGTGTAATAGGGACTTTAGATAAGACATCGATTCAGTCTATGGGAGTACTGTATCCTCTATTACATAATACATTCGACATGTATGGCCATTTACAACTGACCTTGACGACATTATTAAATATAGGTGTTGTATCCTATCTTACAGCCTGTGAAATTTGCTCCACGACTTAATTGCTATAAAAAGCATATTGTGTATCTCTCCTGTCTCATTCAACTGTGCAGTACTCTTTTACACTGATGCTATAGACATTGTGCAAATGGTGGTACGCAGCCCAAAAAAGTACTAGACGCCATGTTGATGATCAATTGAAAATTATTACTTTTCAAAATTAAAAATCAGTTATAATAGAATTTATGCTAAATGTTTCTTAATAGATCGCATTAGGTCACAATTTCCCATTTTAATTTATTAGAATTCCTAAATTCTACACATTCTTGTAGCACGCAACACGCACACCCCCTATTGCGATATGGTTGTGGTAAGCGCATGATGATCGCCAAAAAGTGCTCAAGTGAGCGCGACTGCACAAAGTCTATAAATACAATATTGTAGGAGATGCTGCTACGACGTTGCAGCTCAGTCGCCAGATGTGATAGGGCCTAAAGATGGGAGATTTTTAGGACTCAACCACAAACTTTCGTTCGTCATTATGTAAATAAGTCCATCCATCCTTGTTTGTGCACGTCTATGGTGTGCCCCTGTAGAGGTATGGGTCTAGGGAAGGTCTAAGGGGCCAGAGGTGCCAACCCGCGGTTGATGAGCTTCACTAGGGCTCCATACACAGTCTAAATCACATGGCGGGATAATGGTAGGATGACATGCCATCTACAGATATACGGAATATTTCCAAAAACTATCGTTTCAAGGCCTCCACTTTGTGCAGGTCTAGAGTTTATCATGTATAAAAAATATCATTTCTAATTCAAGGCCTGCTGTGACAGTACACCTAGAGTTTACAATTCATGATAGTAGCTTTACATTTGGTCCAGCTTTACTCAATGTTTAAAGCACGTTTTTTTAAGTTTTCAAGGGCAGGTAATAATCAATGATTCCATGGCGTGCTACCTGAGGCAGGCTTCAAAGTAATGTGATTGTCATTGTACGTAGGACAAAACCAATCATGTATCCTGATCCTAACCAGTACGGTTTACTCAACAGAGTGGGTGAAGCCACATTTGCCCAGGGCACCTTTTCATCGTGATCTGAGATATAATTGCAATCTTCTTGTATTTAGAATTATTATCTTGGAAAAATATATTTTTGTTTTACAAAGAACCTATCATTGTACAAGGTCATGTGATTATTAAGTCATAATGATAGTTTTTCATGCTTGCGATTTTAAGATCACATCGAAAAGTTGGCCAGGGAAAATGGGGCCTCAGTCTCAGTGTTCTTATAGTTTAGTTACCATGTAACCGCCTCAACACCATTAACTGATGCTGGAAACCCTTTTAAAAGATCCCTTTGCTAGTTTCCGAGCTAAAAATCATCCATTGTATCTAGACGAGCAGTCTGTTTGAGGTAGCACTAGTCTAGGAAAGGTTCTAAGATGACAGAGGTGCCTACCCCCATTTGGATGAGCTCCACAAGGCCTTAATATCCACCCTAAATTACATGAAATAACGGTAGGATGACATGCCATCTACCAATGTATGGAATTTATGTACATAAAATATCATTCCAAGGTCTGCTGTGATAGTACACCTAGAGCTTACAATAAATGATACAAGATTTGCATTCAGTCTAACTTGACAATAATTGTATGACATGTTACCGGAGACGGGCATGAAGGTCATTATTATGTAATTGTGATCGTACATAAGACAAAACCAATCATGTATCCTGATCCTAACCAGTACAGTTAACTCAAAAGAATGGGTCAGTCTCAGTGTTCTTACAGTTTAGTTACCATGCATGTAATACCACCTCAACACCATTAACTGAAGCCTGAAACCCTTATAAAGATCACTTTACTAGTTTCGGAGGCTAACAATCACCCGTTGTATCTAGACGAGCAGACTGTTTGAGGTTGCACTGGTCTAGGAGAGGGTCTAAGGGGGCAGAGGTGCCAACCCCTGTTTGGATGAGCTCCACAAGGCCTCAATATTCAGCCTAAATTACATGAAATAACGGTAGGATGACATGCCATCTGCCTGTGTATGGAATTTATGTATATAAAATATGATATCATTCCAAGGCCTGCTGTGATAGCACACATAGAGTTTACAATTCACGATAGCAGCTTTACATTTGATCTAACTTGACTATGTGTATATAATACGTTTTTTAGGTTTTCAAGGGCAGGTAATAATCAATAATTACATGAAATGTTACCTGAGGCGGGCCTGAAGGTCATGTGATTGTTTGTGATTGTAGAACAAAACCAACCATAAAACACAAAACCCTAACCAGTACAGCTAACCCATCAGAGTGGGCCATTGTTCTTACTCTTCTCATCTTACAAGCTGAACACCATTAATTGAAACCTGAAACCCGTTTAAAAGACCAATTTACTAGTTTCTGCACCATGATGTATCAATGTACACAGCCTTCTATCCACGTTTGTTCGTGTCTAGTTCCTTCTGAGTTCATGCTTTTCTCCATTAATTGATTTTCTCTGGCACAGGGTCCTTGAATGGATCGTCTTCTTCACCTTTGATTCAATGTTTATTCAAAGCCAGTGACCTTCATTGTAGTACACAATGTGCCTTACCTTGGCCTGGCAGACAGGTGTGTCTATAGGCCATTTGCCTGAAGGACGTACCCAGCCGGAGGTGTGACGTGATAATAAAGTTGCAGTAATGTTCTATTTGGTTCTGGTTCGGTTCTTGTTACGTTCTTTTGATGACTCCCAATTACGTCACTGCTACCTACAGCTGTGACGTTCCTCTTCGACCTTATTATAACGTTCTGGTTATGTTCTTTGACCTAAACAGAATGTTCTTATAACGTTCCGGTTTGGTTTTGTCCTAACCTCACCAAAAAATATTGTTATAATAATGTTCTAGTTGGGTGAGGTTTCAACCTCACCATCAATAACATTATTGTTATGTGCCATCTTAGTAAGTTACAAACTGACTAAAAAAGTGTGGTTGCAGAATGTTTCTGTTACGTCGCAAGCTGGCTGGGTATAAAAAAGTATACGTTTTTTAATTGTTTTTTAAATCCGAACTGCCCTTAAAGCAGTCAATGGAAGATGGGTTTCAATTATGTTCGAATACATTCTTTGTGCATCTATGGGTATTTAGAATCTCGATAAAATCTTTGATTTTATCAAAATATATGTGGAAGAAGCTTCAGCTATGCCAAAGAAAAATGTCACTTTTTTTTATTTGAACCACTGACCTTTCACGTATTAGTCTAAAATCTTTACTACTAGGCCACAGAGACTGCCGTTTACTCAAACATCTATTCATTATTTACTTTGGTAGGCCTATACAAGAACCTTGAATAAAATAGAAAGGTATAGTTTTCTCATTATTATTGTGATAAGGAGCAAAAGGTATCAGATGAAATATTCACCCTACAAATAAGTCACTGTTGAACTAGTGTCATGAGAACTTCTGATCAATCATGCAAGTTATGATACTGCCTCAGAAACACTGTATCATAAGTGCCACATGATAAGTTAAGATATCATAAGTTCTGAAACCATGAAACTTGGGAAATGTTAGGTTCTAGAGACACTTTTGGGTGCTGTCATAAACAATATAACAAAACTCAAAACAGAACCTATACTGCTTCTTAATAATTGTTTGCTTGCCTGGATAGTTACCTACAAATAGTCTATTAGTGTTTTATGTGTTGTGGCCTTGACACGCATTATTATACAAGTGGCATGCTCACTCTATCACATCTTGTGGTTGTTGGGTGTAAAAGTGTACAACTAAAATACTATATCAGCAGACATATTTAATGGTTATGAGTACCTCACGATATCGAAGATACTTGTGGAATATGGAGGTGCTTCACATTGGTCTAAACTGTATGATTGCATTTTTATCGAAGATACTTAAAAGTTCCCATGGTGATGTTTCAGACTTGCTATCTTATATTCCTATTGTTAGGGGGTGTTTCAAAATGGCCATAATAATAAAATTGTATTTTTGGTTAAGAGATTTTCTCTTTTACATGATTGTTTCAGATTATGATCTTATGCTTCTGTTATTAACTTAATCTTAAACTTTGCAATGTGAGAAACATAATTAAGATTGTTCTAGTTTGAGATTTGCCCTAACCTATGCATTGTGTAAAATTATAGATTATTGACCATACAATTCATCTTATCTTAAACTATAAGATGCGAGAAACACATTTATGATTTTGTGAACGTGAAACGTGCCTCTTGTGCCACTTGACATTCTTAGGAAAAATGTCCCTGATCAATTGGCGTTGGTTAAGTGTTAAGATATAATCCTGTGAAGTGTCTTGGTATAATACCACTTAGATTAATAGTTAGAGTGATCTAGCCTATGTGATCAAATTATAAATTGCTGTGTCGTGCACTCTCTGCGTTATAGATAGCAGTGCAAGGTGATTGAAATAAGTGACCAGAAGGGTACAATACACTGTTACATGACAGGGTACTACATGAATAGAGATGGAGCTGGATAGCATCGCTTAATGGGATTACCCTCCATGCCCATGCCCTAAGATAGCCTGTGTGTTACATAACCACCCACCCAACACCCATGGGTCACCCTGACTTTACTGTATTATAAGTCAATTAGGTGATACTCACGGACAATAGCAGACACGAGCCTGCAGCCAGCTTTACAATGGGGACATGAAATATGAAGTATGGAATAGCCATTATCCCAGTGGGGAGTCAATCATTTCAACAGTTTAAAGGTCTCCTGGAAATTTGAACTTCGACCCATGGAAATATCTGAGGAAAATATTATTCTACTCATGTAGTTTATACATAGGCTCACATATCAATATGACACGTTATTGTTAAAAAGGAGAGAAATACAGTCTTCTACATATATCCCTACCAGGACATTTTTGTATGAATATTTCAGTAAGATTTGACAGTTGTGGCTCGCCCTATTTCAGGCGTATACCCCCCCCCCCCCTGTATTGAGGCTATCATATCAGGGGGGGGGGGGGGGGTCACTGTTCAGTAAATGGCACCCCAGTTTCCTAACCTATATTTGACCCCAAGATTACCCCATTAGTATATATGCATTACTCTATGAGTTACAGCAGTGTGCAATTCGCTGGGTGATTAACAATATGCTATTGGAACAAAGGCTAATTAAGGGGGTCTCACATAGTACCATAAAGGATTTTCGAATATTTTTTAAATGGCAAGTCACATGGGTTGGTTTGTGTCTTATCCTTGATCAAAATGGCAAAATCTCTTTTAGAATTTAGGCTGTACAATAATACACTCACTATTGTAACAAAACCGCAAAATTAGAGATGTAGAACTTTACTGAACTACAGTGGAGCAGTGTGGTAAAAAAATATTATGGCTTCACTAAGATATGTGACTCCCAACCATCGCCTACATGAATTTCCTGATGTGGAGGACTGTGACGCCCCCTATGAATGTCTGTGCTACCAGAGTGAAAACAACAGAGTGTCTTTTTATATCTTTTTCAAAACATAAACAAACAGCGATGACGTCACGAAAACAGCAAAATAGGCGATGTGTTGTACCGGTTTGCACTAACTCTTGTAGGGGGCACCACCATCGCGACGTTCACATCGAAAGGTCACGAATTGTGTCTCTTATCTTGTAGGCTCATTAGTGTGGTGCTGACCCAGGAGGCAGGAGAACTTGGCTTCCGGACTGAATTATCAGTATGTAATGGGTTATCTTAGGGGATGATTAAATTAATTTCTCTCTTCATTCTTTCATAGAGTACCTATGATATCAGAAGATTGAAACAGAATTTCATGAATTCTTGTGTTAAGCCCCATATCTACTTGCTGAATCGCTGCACAAATCAGCCATCCCTAGTAACAGAATCAGCTCATTCTTACATCTATTTACTTTGAAATGAACTTAAAGGGAATCAGCACAAAGATCACCTGACTCTTCAGGTAGAATCCGCCAATCGTAGGACTGACCAGCCAGCTGACAAAATCACCTAGTGGGTATGGGGCTTAGTAGTATATTACAGGAACAGATACAGAATTCCAGGAAGGGGGGATCCAAAATTAATATAGGTTAAGTACTAAAATGGAATCCACTCGCACATACATGCACGCGCAACGTTTTTTTCTCTTTGGTAAGTTTAATTAAGTCCCTACCAAATGGGGGGGGGGGGGCCCTGACCCCCAGGACACCCCCCCCCCCCCCTTCTGCCCCTGGACTATTTTATAATTCTGTTGAGACTGACATAAAGCTGTCGAGATCCATAATGATGATAGTCGAGTAGGTATCGTAGGCCATTATTAAACATTGCCAGAAGCGTTTTGACGCTATGTGTAAAAGTGCCTTTGTTAAGCCCCATTTAACCCAGGTGCCTTGGTCTATAGGCCTGAGGGGATCCCTGTCACTGCTACATGGGCCTTCTGATTACTTCATGAAGACAGCGTATAGTGGATACTCCATATATAGAGTGTATTACTTTCACCTTCTGACTTGACGTCATACACACCACGTCCGTTATGGGCCACCAAGTGTTAACACCCAGAGTGTACTACTTTCACCCACCTACTTGATGTAAAGACCTCCGTATGAAGGGGGGGGGGGGTCGTGTGTCCTTGGTTTCACTCTTTACCTCACAGATTCAGTAACGGTATTTGTACGTAGGAAAGACGTGAGTTGGTGTTGATACAGCTGAAAACTTGCTTAGATGACCTAAAACTCCTTACAGATCATCGTCATTTATGTGTGCGTCGATGTGTGTATGGCCACGATTAACAGCATCAATATCTTAGATTCGAGAGAACCTTTAACCGACAATGCATCTAGAATTACAGGGATGCTAATTGCCATAGGGCCTAATATTTATTTGTTTATTCATTTATATACATACGATAAGATTTATGTCCCTTAACACCCCGCCCCCATACTACCCGCCCACCAATGTCGGCCCAGGTAATGTCAGGTAAGGTCAGGTAAGCCCTGCTAAATGGCGGACGTTAATAACCTCACGGGAGGCACCCCTCTCAGGCCCACTTCTGACACCAGCCAAAACCGCCGGCCACGTACAAAAGGACCTAATGACGCATTGATGCGTAATGCGTCCGTAATGCGCACGGCCACGGGGAGAAGGCCACAGGTAATCAGTCCCCGGCCACCCGCGGGGGGTTGGGGGACCCCTCTCACCCCCCTCTCACACCCTCCGCCCCCCTCTCACCCCCCTCTCACCCCCTCCGCCCCCCTCCGCCCTTTGATATGATTAATCCGCTGGGTGGCGCCACTGAGCCTTCCCGTCGTCCTCTCGCCGTTTCCGGCGCCCCTCTCCCACTCAAGGACCGACCGGAAATGTCTTACCTGCGTCCCCCGCGCATGCGCCGAGTACAAACGCGCATGCGCAGTGATGAGCGGCGTCTCGTTAAGGGGGAGGGCGTCTCACAGGAGAAGGGGGACGCTGGAGGGTAATTAGGAGGAGGAGGATCTGACTGGGAATGGGGGGGGGGGGGGAAATGACATCTGGAGGGATCGTGAACCCCTGTACCTTCTAATTCTGTACGTTATTTGTGAGAAGTGGTGACTCTTATGCACCGGCCGCCTGTTGATGATTTTGAACCTTGCATTTTGGCCAATGCTTTATTGTGTGATTGTATACGTCAATCCTGAATACGTAATATTTCGAGCAGAGATCTGTCCCACAAAATAGTTTGGACTTCACAATGCTATAATTTGAGGGCCGAAAATAAACTGATAATTGAAGTATCAATCTAGTGACCATGCACACGTATCAATAACCAGCACCAAATCGCCGTTTCTGTATACTACTTAAATCTTAGTGTGGCGTATGTACAATCAGCTGACAATCAAGTAATTCAAGCAATGAAGTCGTGTACAAATTTGAAGAAATAGGTACGTCAACATATTGGTTTGCGGTTTAACTTGATCCTTTAACACTCTCTAATGATCCTTTAACAGTTTTTAACAGTTTTTTCACTCTCCCTTACAGGTGTGATCTTTCTTAACGTGGCTTCTGAATGCTACCACCATTTTATCACCCAGAAGCGTGATCCAAGAGTACTGCGACCCAGCTGCCGAGGTGGTCTGTGTGTGAAGGGACACACTAACTCTCTTCACTTTACAGGCCTGAAGATCCTTAGATAGTTCTCCTTATAGAGACAATTTATATATATATATATATATATATATATATATATAACCACTCTCCCCTCTCCCCCCACATCCATGATCCAGGAGTACTGCGACAAAGAAGTGTTCCGGCCGATATCCACAGCCGACGAGGTGCTACGGGAGGGGCCGTGCACACTTACATAATATCACCTTATAAAACTCCTTAGATAGACATAAACCATATACATATATAAATATATATCTAACCACTCTATCACTCTCCCCCCACAGGTGTGATCCAGGAGTACTGCGACACGGAGGTGTTCCGGCCGACGTGCGCGGCCGACGAGGTGGTCTGGGTGGTCAACGCGCGCTACGGCCGCATGCAACTGGGGAGGTGCGTGGAGATCGACCTGGGCTACGTTGGCTGCTACACCAACGTGATGGCGGTGGCCGACGCACGGTGCTCGGGGCGGAAGACGTGTGATATCAGGGTGCCCGACGCCGAGCTGGAGAGCACCCGGCCCTGCTTCAAGGAGCTCAAGACCTACCTGGAGGCCAGCTACAAGTGTGTGAAAGGTGGGTACTGTAAGGGGGTTAAACCGTTAAAGGGCCTTCCACTAAGTACATATGAATCAAGGTCGGTAGGAGGGCATTCATCCGTTAAAGGCCTTAAGACTGCAATTCACCGTTTAGGAAACATTTCAATAACTGTACATTTCATATATCTGATACACCAGAAAAGAGAAATCAATAGCGGCCTATTATAACTATGATACCCAGCAGATCAACAGATCAAAATTGTATATTGATAAAGTTCTTATGAGGGAGTTTCAAAAGTCTAAAACGCATCATTATACATGTAGTGTGTATGTTTTAAAAAATAGTTCCCATTTAGTTCTGTGGCAATATGATTTAGGACCATTTGAATGAGTTTCTAAAGTTCCGTACTTAGAGTCTCAAAAGTGATTAGATTTATCTTTAGGCAAGCAAAAAACACCTTTAGACGTGTTTATGATGACATAGTATCCCTGTAGTTTCAGATGCATTTGTTGAACTTAGGTTCTCTTCCACCTAAGATATTGATGCTGTTAAATGCACCATGCAAATCTGTCCGACTCATCAACTTTCATCTCGCTGAATCTTTCACTAAAACTGCTTACATAGGCCAAAACAAACTCTCCATTTAGCCGCTGGTAAATATTTCGGCAGGAATTATACACAAAAGCTGACCGCATTGAAAGGTTAATGGCTTTAGCGGTGGCCGGTCCATAAAAGCGTTCAGTGAAGAATGCAGGATGCGCTATGAGCCTAATACCCCTTTCACACTAGACAGTGGAAGCAAAACGAAGCTCTATCGAGTGAGGTAAACCGAAGCGATGCGATGCGATTCAGAATACGGCCCTTTACACGGCCACCACCTAGCACTGTTTGAGTGAGGGAAGAGTATAATAACAATAAGTATTTGTATGTTAGAAGTTGGGTTTTGTATATCAACAAGTTGAATTCGTATACTACCGATATGTATTCGTATGATAACAATAGGGATTTGGGCATTAATATACTAACAATAGGGATGTCTATGGCAACAATAGGGGTTTGTACATTGATGACAGGGATTTGCAAACATACAATATGGATATTAACAATAAGGATGAGTATACTAAAATTAAGGATTTGTATATCAACAATAGGGATTTGTATGCTAACAATAGGGATTAGCATACTAACAAATGGAATCGTTTTAACGATCAGGATTCGTATATGGTTCACTTCTTTTCTGTGTCTTTCAGTCAGCATGGAAGAAGCAAACCAAAAGGAAGTGTAGAATGCAAATTGTTGAACTTCATTGCGCTACCACTGGTCTAGTCTGAAAATGGTATATGTAAGCACCATGATAAACGACCGGGCGGGGCGATGCAGATGTTTCAATGCATCTTTTATAACGCTGATGACATTTGTGTCATGTGGGCTGTTCCCTGCCTGTCAACTGGTCTGAATATTTCATCACCCCGGGTCTTCAAATAAGTGGGAATGACCGCACAGTTTCCTGGTCTGAAATACAGTGCTCTATCCTGAATTTATTGTTATACATGTTAGAAACGGCCCTCCTCGCTGCCACCTGGCCATTACTAAAAAGGGGAATGACGGCACAGTTTTCTGGTCTGAAATACGGCGCTCTATCCTGTAGTTAGCATTATACATGTTAGATACAGTCCTCCTGGTTGCCACCAACTAGGTCTGTACAGGGCGGCCATTACTAAAATGAAGGGGAAATGACCACAAAGTTTCCTGGTCTGAAATACAGTGCTCTCTCCTGAATTTATTGTTGTACATGTTAGATACTGCCCTCCCCTGCCGCTACTTGGGTCTGTACAGGGTGGCCATTACTAAAATGAGGGGGGAATGACCACCCGGTGTCCTGGTCTGAAATATAATGCTATATCCTGAATTTATCGTTATACATGTTAGATACGGCCCTCCTCGCTGCCACATGGCCATTACTAAAAAGGAAATGGCCGCACGGTTTCCTGGCCCGAAGTACAGCACTCTAGCCTGAAGTTAGTATTATACATGTTAGATATCGCCCTCCCCACCACCAGCTGAGTCTGTACAGGGCGGCCATTACTAAAAAGGGTGAATGACTGCCTAGTTTCCTGGTCTGAAATACAGTGCTCTAGCCTGAAGTTAGTGTTATATATGTTAAATACAACCCTCCCCCGCCACTACCAGTGTCCACACAGGGCAGCCATTACTTAGAGGTGAATGACCGTCCAGTGTCCTGGTCTGAAATACAGTGCTCTAGCCTGAAGTTAGCGTTATATATGTTAAATACAACCCTCCCCCGCCACCACCAGTGTCCACACAGGGCAGCCATTACTTAGAGGGGAATGACCGTCCAGTGTCCTGGTCTGAAATACAGTGCTCTTTCCTAAATTTATTAATATTGTTATACATGTTAAATACTGCCCTCCCTCACTGCCGCTACCTGGATCTGTACAGGACGGCCATTACTAAAAAGGGGGAATGACCACCCGATTTCCTGGTCTGAAATACAGTGCTCTATCCTGAAGTTATTATTATACTTGTTTGATATCGCCCTCCCCACCACTAACTTGGTCTGTACATGATAACCATTACTGAAAAGGGTGAATGACGGCACAGTGTCCTGGTCTGAAATACAGAGCTCTATCTGGAATTTATCGTTATACATGTTAGATACGGCCCTCCTCGCTGCCACCTGGACATTACTAAAAAGGGGAATGACCGCACAGTTTACTGGTCTGAAATACAGTGCTCTTTCCTGAATTTATGGTTATACATGTTAGATACTGCCCTCCCCTGCCGCTACCTGGATCTGTACAGGGCGGCCATTACTAAAAAGGGTGAATGACTGCCCGGTGTCCTGGTCTGAAAAACAGTGATCTAGCCTGAAGTTATCGTTATACATGTTTGATACGGCCCTCCCACACTGCCACCTGTGGTCCAGACACTTCAATTGGACACCAACACGATGCGATTTTTCACGAACGGCTTGTGAGTCACTGCCTCATAGCAAGGACAGGAAGATTTATTAGCATAGAGTGGAACAAATATTCTGAAACCAATATATGACAATATTAATAATCAATTGGCCTATGACAGCATTTGTCTTTCGATATGTGAAAAGGAAGGGAGCGTACACAAAGAGCTTATCATGAGGCCTAGTGACAGACACAAAGGGAATTGACCTTTTAATATTTGATGTTTTATTCCCCAAGGCACCTGTTTAGGAGACCTCCTTTCTTTGCCATCGTTCTCACCCCCATCATCAGCACTTTGTACATGGCGAAGCATTGAGTTAGTATTGATAAAGCTGAAAAATTGCTGAGTAGACCTTCATATCCAGCACAACAACATTATCAGCCACCACCCCCGAGCCCCCGCCGCCCCCTGATATTAGGACCTCGCTCCCTCAACCCCCACTCCTGAGGTTACAGGGATGAATCCAGAGGGGGAGGTCCTGGGGGTCTGAACCCCCGCCCCAACTTTCAGGAAGAATTAAACTTGATAAAGGGGAAGAAAACGTCGTTTGCACAACATTTCAGTATAGCAGTTTAATCACCCCCCAACGCACCCCATATTAAACGCAAACGCAACGTATCTATTCTATCCCTGCTGTAATGGCTAATATCAAAATTATTACTTTTGAGGTACACTTCTTTTCCTATGCAATCAATAAATAAATGATTGCCTCGAATATATATAGTACCAGTAGTTTGTGATGTGGCTTGAAAGTTTTGAGATATGTTAACGGATCGGCATACGTCATGGTTGCTAAAACTCCCTATTGTGGATCCCCCCTTTCCGAAATCCTGTATCTGCCCCTGATGGTTATTCAGGGCCCCACCCTGAGAGTGATACCAGTACCTTTTTCCATATCCATTTCCATTATCCATATCCAACCTACTTCATATCCTATCTTTATCCATATCCAACCCAGTGTCCACCAGGTGTGGCGGGAAACTCAGGAAGCCATTTTCTCCGAATCAAATACCCCCATGTCATATCACTTTTCCAGAAAAGTTAGTTTAATCCACTAAGAAGGAGATGCATACACTACTCCTAACGTGCTGGGACTACTGGGCCTGTTTTTGTCAGCCGCAGACCGACACTTGACCCGCTCCCTGGCCACCAGAGGTTTTGGCGCCAGTTTTGGCGGCTGCCAAAATTGTCGTCTGCTTAGGCCGCTTCCGGTGTCGTTCTGCGCATGCCCCTTAGGTTATTATTCATCACGGTGGTTTAGCAGAGGTTTCTGAGTAGGAGGGAGGGGTCTTTGGAGAACCAAGTGTAGACTACTACATGTCCACGCTATACGGACACCAACACTCAATAGGCCTAGACCTTGTGCAGCTGTGGTAAAGTCATCCCTTTTTGGTGGTCCCCAAGTAGTGATCATGTCTACGTGGCTCTTTTGTAAATCAGCTAATTAAGTGATCATGAGTTAAGTTATGATATAGGGAGTTTATTTAAAGTAAATTTGGCACAGAAATTGGTTTCCATCTGTTTCATACTTGTGAACAAGGAAATTGATCATCAATATGGCGGCCAGCCCAATTTTTGGAGAGGGGACGTCATCTACACAATGGCTATATCAGTTGAGCCTCCTTAGTTTGGCAATTGTTTCCTTGCAGGCTATAGGGACAGGGTTAATAAAGTTGTTTGCTGGTGTTTATTCTCCGCCTATTATGGGATGTACAGCCTCGTTCCCGGCATGCACCTGACGGGCGTCCGTCATGTCGATGAGACGTATAACTGTCACATGAAAAATGCACAGAAATGATGCACTTCCGGTTGTTTTTCGCCCAAAGCCTGGTGGGTACTCTACTCTACTCATAGATGATGTTTGCCACACCTTTTCTCTTGAACCCAGTTGACACTCATTATTGTTTAGCCCAAAATGAGGTGTTTTTATCGTTGTGACTTAAATTCATCGGGACAGCATTTTAAGAATGTCATCTCAGAAAACCATAACCGTCCCTTTTTATTTTGCATTGCACATTTTTAGCCTCACTGAGTCACTGAAAATGCTTCACATTATATGAGTCACTTGAAAACATAACATATACCAAATATACTGGATGTGGAGTCGTTATGACTGTATTTCTGTCCCCTGCCCTGACTGAGTCTGTATAAGTGTGGCGCTAGACGCCCCTCCCCACCAACATACCCCACGCCGCTATTCCCCATTTGTATTACTCGGCCTGTCAAGTCGACACAACCTGTAAAACAGCGCCTCATGTGAGTCAGTACAGCAGGCCGGGCGGTGGGGTCTGGTGACGGCCAGTAGTGGTGTAATAACCCTTTAGTACTGGGGGATGGGGGGATGGGAGGCTGGGGGGGTCACTTTATGGATGGAAGGGGGGGCTTTTAGATCTTTTCTTTTTTCCTTATATTTTTACCGAATCTTTTTGTTTTAATATTGTTTCTTATCCACCGATGAAGGGGCATGTCAGAAAGAAATAGAAAGAAAGTAGTGTGTCCGGACCTGTTACAATGAGTTACCCATTGATTTAACACTACATGGCATGTTGGGAATACTCGCTCTTTAATACCTCCTTTTAAAAAACTACCACAGAAGACCCACAGTAGATAGTGCTAAATAATCCCCGCACTCGTATAACCCAGCTCTCCTCTTCGTGTCAACCAGTATTAGTTCTACAGACGTAAAACCCGTCGTCAATATCCGGTGGCTTTCGAGTAATAAAGATAGCACCCGTTTAAAACCGAGTACCCCCCCCCCCCCCAACACATTCAACCTCTATCTCCAATCCGAAAACCACACCCCGGTGGGACGGCGAATCGGTGAATCGGTATTTATTTTCATGAGAAGATGCAATTTGGCCATGACGAACGGCGACATTGGCAGCTTGGTTAGCGGCCGGGGGGTGCAAAGGTCCCCTCCGGCAGATCTGCCAGTGTCATTTTAATGTGGCGGTTATTGATTGCTTATTGCTGTTCCGGCCCCCTTATTGGGCCCTAAATCTGGATATATAAGCCGGGCCCTATGTCTCAGACAGCCAAGGCGTGGTCCGTGCCCAGCCCCAGAACCCCTTAATTCAGTATTTATGTACTGGGCCCATGTTACCAAAAAGGTCCATATGTACAGAGGGGATTGGTTTAAAGGGACATTAGTATAATGCCAATAGAATTCGGACATCTGTAATCTGATAAATCTGATAATACTCATCCATAATGTAATAGATCCCGAAAACCAAATGATTCCCGCTGAGGTTTGACCCAACAACCCAGGCAAGACACGACATGATGGGCACGTTCTGCGGCCATACTTTTTTGGGGAGTCTCTTACTTGCTAAACATTAAAGTAACAGTTATGTATTTTATGTGAAATTGAGACTCACTGAATCAGAGTGTTGTGATAAATCAAGTTTTAGTAAAGTTACAACCTCCCCTAAAGAGAATGTTATTATGAAATTATCTTTAAGTGAGAGAACACAACAAGAATGTTACAATAACATCGCCATATAATGCTGCAATGATAGATTCCCGATATTTTATTGGATGCCATCAAAATAATTGAACAAGAACAAAAACAGAACAAACCAGAACGTTACTGCAACTTTATAACAATGTCCCATGTGTGCCTGGGGATGTACTTCTACAACTCAAAGAAGCAGATCAGGGACTCTGGGGTGGATCCCGGGGGGGGGGGGGTCCGTGTGGTCCTGCCCCCCCCCCCTTTTTTTTTTTTGGTGGACC
Source organism: Lepidonotus clava (assembly GCA_936440205.1). NCBI lineage: Eukaryota > Metazoa > Annelida > Polychaeta > Phyllodocida > Polynoidae > Lepidonotus > Lepidonotus clava. The sequence goes on from OW387147.1 coordinate 47,205,803, forward strand.
CCTAAACTAAAAAAAAGAGGGGGAGATGCCACACACATACGCACAATAATTGCACGCTGTTTCAGTTCTTCGCCTTTATGCCGACCCTCAATCCTTTTTATTTTTTAAATCTGTATCCGCCCCTGTGAGTTCACCGACATTTTGTTGAGGAAGGTGAACATGCAGTTTGTTGTTTTCTTATAAACTCAAGAAAAAGGTCCTTTTAGCGCCACCTGGCGATTCCTCCCCACATTTCCCGCACTAATTGGGCCGTTCCGTTTCCTCCGACTCCATTCCTGTTTTTAGCAGATGCGCATACAGCAATAAGGTGTATGGGGGTCCCGCCAAACCATTCACCGGAAACGGAAGTCGGAGAGGAAGGTCTTAGTAAAGTAAGAGAATAGTGCAGAAATAGTACGAAGACGGAAATTCCATATGGCGTTTCTTTGAGATTTTTGAATAAAAGTCAGAAATTCTGATGTCATCGATACAAATTATTCACATTGAACAAAACATGTATACATAGTAAAGGCAGCCCATAAGCTACTGTAGGAACTTTTGGATGCTTCCGATGGGTTGGTTGGTTGGTTATTGGGGTTTAACACCGTAGCAACATCTAAGGTCATATCACGGCGCGAAGAAGGTTTGACAATTCTGTCGTAGATGATCGCATCTATGGAATGAACGAATCTATGAGAAGATAGAGACCATACCCCTACACATTTACCGAGGCAGGTGTTCTTTAATGTGCAGGGTCCCATAGGCAGGGCCCTACACACAACAGCCGGTGGCCCACGAGGAGCCTTTGATAACCCTGTTGTTGTCACAGGGAGACATGCAGAGGGGAGTAGCAGCTAGCCCACCTCAGCCCAGACTTGAACCCGGGCCGCCCGTGCAACAGACAGACACTCTAACCACTACACCACCCCACACGCCTGCTTCCGATGGGTATTGACGGGCTAGTTTACTTAAACATGAGCAAAACAAGCCTGCTAACACACGTTAATCGGCAGTTTCCACCCCAAACAAAGTTATGGACTTCCTACCTGAATCACAAGCCCGGTTCGCTGCACTCAATCTTTCCTTTAAATTCCTTGTGATACCACGGTCAGCAATTTGGAAAGTTATTATCTGTACCTAAATTTGCGGCACAAAAGTCATTGATACCTCCATAAAAATGTAATGAGAAATTCTTCGCTTTTTTTGGTTTGTTAAGAGCAGTACTTTATTACTTGATAAAACATCACAACGTCATTTCACTCTAGACTTTCGCTGTTGTGTAATGAGAATCTTTATTAGATACAAACTATTCTACCTTATATCCCAGGTGATATTTCTGTGGTCCCCCCCCCCCACTACTCACACACACGAGGACAATCTGGAGATTGTTACTTAGTATGACAAAAGGGCTGAACAGCGGGAATATCATGTCAAAGGAGACCTGATCACTGTAATCCATCCCCCCTAATCCCCGTCCATAATGCATTGTGCGCATTAGTCCTCCGCCCTTTGATAGATAACCCTGAATCGCTTGTCGGCGGTCGGCCTCTCCGACTCGGCGGCCATTTTAAACCACGAGTAAATACAATACAGGTTGAAAGGCCACAGAGACGCCATCGTAGGCTATGTCATTATGGGGCGCCATGTGTCTATGGTTTAATTTTGTGTGTGATTCCGGCTGTTTATATGAAGTTAATACAAGTGTGAATTTTTAGAAGAGAGGCACATCCTCGGTATCCAATGAAAGCATCGATATTTAAAGTTAGTTAACTTAATAACAAAGACATATTGCTTAGTGATCACATTTCAGTTCACGACTGGACACTTAAGTTAGTGTTCCAATGATGGCTGTATTTAATCCATTTATCGTTCTATAAATAGAATGTTTATTCATTCATATGACATATCTGTTTGTAGAAATAATAGCAGTATTAAGGAATTTATCACAATATACGCTCACCTATCTTTTTCACTTTACTTATATTTCATGCATATCTAGAGCTTCAATAATTATGTATCGAATGTTAGCTTTAAACAGTCACGAAATATCTATAAGAAAAACTACTTAAATTTGCTTCAAATAAAGAAGAAACAAATCGAATCAAATATCTTCAATTTGCGGGTTGACACTTTGTCCCCCTATTACTCTGCATTTCTTGGTAAAGGGGAAGCAGCAAAAAGGAAATCAACAAACATAATGGATGTGCCGACTTTAAGGGTCTCAACCTAATGGACCCACCGGGGAAATCCCGGCCCCCACCCCCAACCTTAAAACACGGCCGAAAGACAACATTCCACTATCCGATTTTTCTCACAGTTTTAGAAATCACTAGCGAGTAAAACGGCTCACCGCTCACTATAGAGATGTTACATATCATTAGAAAGGTTTTTGCAATTCTGTATGACCTTTTGTAATATTCCTAATGGAAATTTAGAAATGACCAAATTCTCGGTAGGCGTGCGGGGTGGTGTAGTGGTCAGAGTGTCCGTCTGTCGCGCGGGCGGCCAGGGTTCAAGTCTGGGCTGAGGTGGGGTGGCTGTTACTCCCCTCTGCATGTCTCCCTGTGACAACTACAGGGTTATCAAAGGCTCCTAGTGGGCCACCGGCTGTTGTGTGTAGGGCCCTGCCTATGGGACCCTGCACATTAAAGAACACCTGCCTCGGTAAATGTGTAGGGGTATCGTCTCTATCTTCTCATAGATTCGTTCATTCCATACATACGATCATCAATGACAGAATTGTCAAACCTTGTTCTCGCCGTGATATGACCTTAGATGTTGCTACGGCGTTAAACCCCAATAACCAACCAACCAACCAAATTCTCGGTAGTCAAAGTCTTGTAGTGGAATACAGGCTTAAAGGAAGGGAAAGTTGGCCTTTCGGATTGTGAGAATGCACAGGAAATGAACATACAGCCCTGGGAGTTGTAGGCAGGCCGCCACTTAGTGGGAAACAGTGATGTCTGTGTGTTATCTGAAAGATGTGCTTACTGTTTACTCTGTTGTTTTCTGAAATTGAACATTTAGTTGGATGTATTTTTTCTCCTGTTACCCTCTGGCTCTTATGAACCCAGACACAGAAAGAATGCTTTTATGTACTATACATACAAACATACATACGTGCATAAAATATATGTAGACAAACGTAATATATATATGTGTATATATTGACCTATGAATTGCCATATATCCATAATTTTGTAACCACTGAAGTCCTATATAATAGCATAATAATATTGCAAAAGTTTCTCCGTGTTTTGACAAATAATCTTATTCACATACAAAACAAATAGGTTTTGTCAGTATTTTGAATGGTTTGATCTGAAACACATTTGCGAACTGAGTATTGAACAGATTCCACTAAATCATAAATCCATTTGTTTATTGTTCATACTTATTTTTCCGATAACAAAGCAATGTTTCTGCTGTGTGTCAGATAGAACATGTAGATAGTCTAACTGTCACATTAACTACATGATAAGGTCGGAGACTGCACAATACGTTGTGGTCGACGTCAGGGGAAAAAGGTAAATGTGTGAGGTCCCTGCAGTGAAGGGGTCCTCAATGGGGAAGATACGGGTCGAGGAAGAACATGGGTGAATAAATTGGTACGTGCTGGAGATAGTGGAACAGATTGAAATCATGAAAACTTGAATTTGTCAGGGAGAAGTCAGTTTGATTTATCTTGGGATACATTATTGGTCGAGATGTTGGTTTTTCTTGGCAATGCGATTTGTTCTGCTTGAAATAATACCGTTGAATATATATGCTGCACGCTGACTCAAAGTGGCATTATAGACCCTGTGCAGATGCGGTCATGTTGTAAATATTTTCTATTTCAATCATGAGACAATATTGGATGTATGATCACTGTGCTAGTATTATTCGGATACCAAAAAAGAAAGAAAAGGAATAAAAGTGAAATGATAACCATGTAGGTATGTAATAAATCTAAAATACATGATTCTGAATAATGAAAATGATCAATTACAATTTCATGTGTGTATGTGAGGTAAGATTCTGGTAAATATTTGATCTTCTGAAATTCTGAAAAAATAATAATTCTATCTTGAACGCATACCTGGCACCAAGGCATTTATTTTTAGGATTTTAGGTCTTTTACAACACATCAGAAACCAACGAACCACGACTTTAGTTGTGCAAAAAGAAACATGTACAAAAATTGCTGAGTGTGCAGAATTTGTGCTGTGATACCCTTGGTGATACCTTGTAGTACCAGTTCTATATAGTAAACAGAGTAGGACTCTGTGTGTTGTCTATGACCAGTTTTACATAGTAAACAGACTCAGTGTTTGGTATATTGTCTCCAGGGTTACCGTCCCCATACACCCACTCCCCCTGGTGACAGAGGCCCCATAATGGGGACATTCAGGGCGTCACACCCGCCACATAAATACCAGGACTTATACAGAGTACGGGGCCGGCCGGGAGCAGGCCCGGTAATGTGTATTGACAGCGCGGCTAAGTACCTGCCAATGGGAAGACCGCATTATAAGGTTAGCGAGTTTTTAATGGTCAATTTTGACATGAAGGGATTAGGGTGCGGGAAGCCTCAAGTAGAACACTGGGCCATTAGCGGGGCTAGGGAGAACTACCCAAGTCACACTGTACAACCCCACTCACACTGAGTGATAATAGGGAGCTGGAAAGTACAATCCACACACACTGAGTGATAATAGGAGTGAAACCCCAGTCACACCGAGTGATAATAGGGGTACAGCCCCTGTTACAATGAGTGATAATAGGAGTACATCCCCACTCACACTGAGTGATAATACGAGTACAGCCTCACTCACACTGAGTCATAATAGGAGTACATCCCCACTCACACTGAGTGATAATAGGAGTACAACCCCACTCACACTGAATGATAATATGAGTACTACCCCAGTCACACTGAATGATAATATGAGTACTACCCCAGTCACACTGAGTGATAATAGGGAGGCGGAAAGTACAATCCACACACACTGAGTGATAATATGGAGCTTGGGAGTACGACCCACTCACAGTGAGTGGTAATAGGGAGCTGGGGAGTACGACCCACTCACACTGAGTGATAATAGGGAGCTTGGGAGTACGCCCCACATACACTGAGTGATAATAGGGAGCTGGGGAGTACGACCCACTCACACTAAGTGGTAATAGGGAGCTGGGGAGTACGACCCATTCACACTGAGTGATAATAGGGGTACAATCCCAGTCACACTGAGTGATAATAGGAGTACAGCCTCACTCAGACTGAGTGATAATAGGAGTACAGCCTCACTCACACTGAGTGATAATAGGAGTAAAACCCCAGTCACACTTAGTGATAACAGAAGTAAAACCCCAGTCACACTTAGTGATAATAGGAGTACTACCCTACTCACACTGAGCTATAATAGGAGTAGAGCCCCACTCACACTGAGTGATAATAGGCTTACAACCCCAGTCATACTGAGTGATAATAGGAGTACAATCTGAGTAACACTGAGTGATAATAGGGGCCTGGGACGTGCTAATGATGAAAGTACAACTCTGTTACACTGAGTAGTAATAGGGAGTGGGGAGAACTATCTGCGTCACAATGAGTGATAATAATGAAGAGTCAAGGTTCACAGCAGGTGGTCATTGTATATGGTGTATAGCGCTTTTTTTACACTATATTTTATATCACCACGACCTTGTGCAGTTTGAACACATCCATATAGACAAGAGTATTAACTTCATGGGGGAAGATAGCCTAAATTGTCCAACTGTGATATTCAATGTGTTTGTGCAGCCAGTTGAAATAGACAAAATTGTTCAACAAGGGTAAGAATTATTGTGTGTAATGCATGCACAAACAATATCCAGAATAGATATAGTTTTCCCATAGGCCAGAAATCAAATATGTATACATTCTTTAAAAGAAGATATATCATTGTTTACATACATCATTATGAATACCAAATCCTGTTATTGAGTTTGCATTGCTATGTTTTGAGATACAATACAACAGCTAAGAGAGATTAGAGACAATTACTGGTAATTAAGAGCAAATGCTAACAACATTATAGCATTTAGAAAGCCTTACATCTGTAGTAATAATAGCTGAGCTTACAGCAAATTAATATTTGTTCACATGGAGGTGTAATTTAGGTATGGATTAGGATAATTGTATAAACTTGTAGGAAGGGAAACACAACCCCAAAGCTGTAATTATATTGGAAATACCCTGTTCTCATCTATAAATAAAAGTATTATTATTCGTTATTGATACATTTCTTAAGGATAGGATAATTACCTCATAATTACTTTAAAAACATCCAGATGTTGTTTCCATACTTTGTTTAGTATCAGTATTTACTAATTAGCACAGTGCACTGTTTGCAGCCTTCATTCCAATTTAATCTTTATCCTATCTACTCATCGAATTCCTTATACAATTAAACATTTTGTGAGTTCAGAATGGATAATACGAGATACACTTTGTATATACTAATTACAATGTCCAATATGGTTAACACCACACTATAACGAGGCGTGTGGGGTGGTGAAGTGGTTAGCGCGACCGTCTGCTGTGCGGGCGGCCGGGGTTCAATTCTGGGCTGAGCTGACTACTACTCCCCTCTATATGTCTCCCTGTGGCAACAACAGGGATATTAAAGGCACCTAGTGTGCCACCGGCTGTTGTGTGTCTGGCCCTGTCTATGGGACCAGACACATTAAAGAACACCTGCCTCGGTAAAAGTGTAGGGGTATGGTCTCTATCTTCTCATAGATTCGTTCATTCCATAGATACGATCATCAAAGACAGAATTGTCAAATCCTATTCTCGCCGTGATATGACCTTAGATGTTGCTATGGCGTTAAACCTCAATAACCAACCAACCAACCACACTATAACGCCACATTTAATATACTACTTCTTGGCTCTTACACGGCCAATGCCAGATTATGACACAATTTTATATATACTGCTTACAGATGTATGATACAGGCAACACCATGTTCCAACCCTACTTTGTATAATACTACTTACAGGATTCAATGTGACTAACACCGCTAAACCTATATATGTTAAACTTGACCTTCATATCCCCGTTTGTCCTTGACAGCAGTGACCAGGGACCCGGACAATTTTCACCGCTCAGATTACATCAACATGACCAGCTGTCCAACTACATCTCACTATAATATGCATTAACCTTGACCTAATTATCCCCATTTGTCCTTGACAGTGGCGACCAAGGACCCCGACGAGTGTCACCAATCAGAGTACGTCAACGTGACGTCACCATAAAGGTGGCTGTCCAGCTACAACTCAATATAATATATGTTAACTTTAACCTAATTGTCCCTGTTTGTCCTTGACAGTGGCGACTAAGGACCCAGATGAGTGTCACCGATCGGAGTACGTCAACGTGACGTCACCACAGGGGTGGCTGTCCAGCTACATCTCACTCGAGACCGGATGCGGAAGCAAAGAGCACCCCTGGGTCATCCAAGCACTTCCGGGTCAAAAGGTCAACTTGACCTTGTATGACTTTTCCATAGACACGTCCTATGTTGTGAACGAGGTGTCCTTCGTGGGGGCCACCCAGGCCTGTAAGGAGTACGCCTTGGTCCAGGAGTGGGGCGGGGACCAGAGCCCCCACGTGGTGTGTGGAGGAACTAAAAGGGAACAGCACGTGACCTTGTCAAGGACTAACGCCTTAGAGGTCAGACTGACCAACAACAACGACAAGTACTTCATCGTGAAGTATGAAGGTGAGTAGAGGCAGGCGTCTAATTGTTTGTGTGTGTGTGTCATTCTTTATTAGGGTTTTAGTTTGTTTGGGTTTGTTTTGTTTTTTGTGATGGGTTGTTTTGTATTAAGGGTTTTCTGTTGAACTGTATATACCTGAAAATTTCCTTGACAAATAGAAATTAAACGGAAAAGCTGGACATAAAATCTAGGAATCAACGTAAATACAAGGTTTCCATGTTCATTTTTTCACATCCTTTACGCAATCCAGCAATAAAAAAACAGACATTTAAATATCTCTGAAATATTAAATTATGTATCCCGAAATCAACAATAAGAAAGATTAACCTAATGTCTTGGCGGTGTAGAAGTGTGAATAACATACTGGATCATATCCCCGGAATGGAAAATGCATTATATATAATGTTGGGTAAATGGGAGTAAAATGAAGCCAGTTTATTAAATGTTTACATCGACCTCTCAATACTAGCCCCAGCCAAGGTGCAATGTAACTGTAACATTATCCAACTATATATAATGCCATCGTGACATTCCGATTAGGTGAGGGTTTTTTTGTGACCTCTCCCCTAAACAGAATGTTATTGTGACATTCTGATTAGGTTGGGTCTTAACCTTACCTAAGGTGAATGTTACTGTGATTGTTTTATTAGGTCAGGTGTCAACATAAACAGAACTTTATCGTGACATCCTCATTAAGTGCAATCTCAACCACACCTGAATATAACGTTATTGTGACATTCTTATTGGGTGAGGTCACAATATTAGCCTCAAAAATGATGTTAGAGGAATGTTATTAGAATGTCACATTGTAACATCACAAATGTTGGTTGGAGCGATGTTTTTGGGAGTCATCAAAAGAATGTAGCTGCAACCTAATGTAATGTAACAAGAATCAATCCAGATTGATGCTGCGATGTTATCAGAACGTCAAATCCTTGGCTGGAAGGAACTGCATGAAGCACAACAAATTGGGTCGCTGGTCATGAAGGTGGCATGGTTGTTAGCTATCTGGGAAAGGGTTCAATTTGATACAGATTCACAGTCCCTTTCCTTTGTCAGTCAGAATAAGCAATCAAATTAGAAATTGAAACCACCGAGGAACATGATATTTGTATAAAACGTGGAAATTGTGGCACCAACATTATTTCATTGGAGCAAGTATCATTTCTAGTCTGGAGGGGTTTAATATTTCTGTGTCAGTCGATATTCTGCTTCAAGAATGAAGTTGTGATTTTATTAAGCAGTGAATTATATTCACGAGTCACCTAATGTTATTTCCTACAGAATTAATATGAAAGGATTGTGTTTCACATTAGGAATTCTCAGCAACCAATTCTACCTACCACGGATAGCTGTTATGTAGACAAAAGCTCTGAAAATCTACAGAAAATTAACAAATATTTGCTATATATCTTTCTGAAATGAATGAATTTTCAAACCAACTTGAAAAATGATTAACATATATATAGAAACGAAACGGAAAAATAGTCAACATGCCATAATTTTTGACTAACTCCTGAATTCCTGTAATTAAGCCTTGTGACTAGACTACATCGGATTTTTTTATTAAGCGAAAGCATTGCATTCAACCAACGCTTTTAAGAGATTCGGTTTATATATAACAAATTATTGTTGTACAAAATAACAAGTTGAGACCTTATCAATACAAAATGTAATAATTATACTTGAGAATAATGTCACAATAACATTACAGTGCAATGTCACAAGACGTTTTTTTGGGTGCCAACAAAATAACGTGACAAGAGCCAAAGCAGAACTGATAATAACATTGCTGCAACGTTAAAACAATGTTATATTCTTGCTTGGGTAAGGTTTAGATGCTTCTCTTCTAAGGTTTGCTGATTCCACGCACTAAACAATCCAATGTAAATAATAGAGTAATGAATCCATTATTATTTTGTACTAATCGACTCGGCATCACTGTTAGTCGATGATGTATCAGAAGGGGATGAGTCTAAAGCCTGGTCCCCACTTGGGCGACTAAATTTCCTTGGTGGGCGGACGACCAAGCTTGTTAGTAGCCCGGCGACCAACTCTACACTGGCGCCTTGATGTCTGGCGACCAAACCACTAGTCGCCGTGGGTTTTGGGCAAAATATTTGACATGTTTAATATTTTTCTCTAGTCGCCGGCGATTAGGGCAGTTAGTAGACGAGGTGGGGGACTAATGAGTCCTCTAGTCGCCGGCAGTTTTATAGCAACAGCGTCCCAACGTGGCAACTAACTTTATTTTTCACCAGCATTTAGTTGGTCGCCCGACGACGTACTAATTCCTTAATCGGCGGGCGACTAACGTTAGTTGCCGTCGTTGGTCGCCCAAGTGGGGACGCGGCTTTCACCAATAAACGGCCTTTAAGTGTATCAACATGTCGTTACGCTCAGAGAGCTCTTCGTCTCTGCCGGGTTTTAAGCTGTAGGCTTTGCACCAAAATCTGAATACATCCATTAGCAGTAATTAAATATCAATCACGACTGAGTCCGATTTTTCTGGGACATTGAAAACGTTTCCATTATACTGTCGTTATGGTCTTGACAAAGTGCCGACCTATTTAGAACACTGTGGTTGATTTCAGAGATGTCGTAGAGCGTAGAATGCTCATATACGAAGTCCCCCAATGACTTGCAAATAAGAACATTATCACAAATCAATTTCGCGCCAAAGCAGCTAAAAGATAATCCATCTATTACTCTGTGTTCTTCTGAAATACCCCTATCATAAATGCCGTTTTGAGGTGCTTACCTCACCCTACTCCCACAGGCATTGGACAATGTAACATTTCAAAATGGCATCATTTTACATGCTCAAAAGGAATATATTCTATGACCTAAACCACTCCACTGTTAAGCAATAATCATGACAATTCGTTTCAATCGTATAAGAGTATGAATATAACACGTGACCCTGTATGCTTTTATACCAAGTGGTGTTTTTCTGGATCTACTATGATCAAATTACACTATAGTTAATTATTGTCTAACCTTATACTTATATTTATATTTCATCATCATAATATAAGCTCATTTTAATCTAATGTAATGTGCCAATATATCACGTGGAGATTGTAAAATGTCACTTTGCAGCACCACATTGTTTTTTCTCCATTCCAAGTCATTCACTCCCTTCACACACAAAATCCGCTGTGGGACCTCATCAAGCGAGCAGTGACCTTTCCCCATAGCAACAAATAACGGTTTTATGAAGTCCTGTAGCCATGCCCTTAATGACTGAAAACGCCAGTAAAAGCTATTTCTTATTTCGAAATCCTGGGCTAGAACACTCAAAACATTAAAATTACTAAAAACCCGTTAATGCATGAAACAAAAACGTCGAGCTGACTGATGAAATTTATATAGAGTAGGAGTTGAAATTCCGTTTTCCCTTGAAAACGCTAACAAGATACCTCCGTTTGAAAATAATGTAATTTTAAATCTATCAGATTTAATGCTTTGCGTTATTTGTCTGTATAAGCATTTTTAACTGTTGCTGTGTTGGTAGATCTTTCTGTATGTCAACTTAAAACTTAAAGCGCAAACCTCGTTATTTGTTGATAGTTGCATAGCTTCTCAGGCAAGCAGCTATGTAACAAGCACATTCTGTTACCGTACTTTTTTGGTTAGTCTGTAACCTGCCCAATTTTCATGTAACAGTTATGTTATTTTAGTTGAGGTTGAGAGTTACTAAAATAGAATGTTATAAACACATTATTTTTTAGTAAAGTTGACTATCCTGACTTCATATTGCTGATGTCACCATTCAAAATATTTGAAACCCCTTGATCACAGTTATGCTAAACTTACATAAAACAAACCCATGACAAAGTTCTGAACAATTATCGTCATTTAAAATGTAATATTTTGAGAGTAATTCATAGCCCAGTGGTTACGATGATCACATGGCTATATCGCCAATAGGTTTTCATATCACCACGTCTGCACAAGATCTATAGTTTCAGAAGTAGCACTCCCCACTTAATGTGACGTTATTATAACACTGCAGCTATGTTCTGGTTTGGTTCTATTTATGTAATTTTGATGGCTCCCAATAATGTTGCTGCAACATACTGCTGTTACGTTGCACTGTGACGTAATTATAATGTTCTGGTTATGTTCTTCAACCTAAACAGAATGTTTTTGTAACATTATGTTTTGTTTTTTTTCCTAACTTCACCAAAAAGTGATGTTATAATGACGTTCTGATTTTCAACCTCACTATATAAATAACCAAATTGTTACATGCCATCTTTGTAAGTAACAAACTGACTAAAAAGAGTGTGATTGCAGAACGTTTCTATTATGTCACAGGTTGCCTGGGAAAGGTGCAGGAACTGTGACATCGACAGTACATTGACTTTGTTTGCAGAATACCAACCATCTCTTTTGTTGCCCCTAACTATGATTGTAACTGTTTTCCTGATGACTAAACCCCTTCCTCTCTCTCCCCTCTCCCCCCTAGCCGTGGGGTGTGCGGACCAGGCCCCTCCCCTAAACGGCTGGTTTGAGCGGAAGGACACGGGGGCCGTCGTCGGCTGTTACCACTCCCACGAACGCTGGCACCTCACGTGCACCGGAACCACGTGGGTCGGACACGTGGGGAACTGCTCGGCGCGTAAGTATGATGGGGATGGGGCAGGCTGGGAAGGGAGACTGTAGCTACATCCAAGTCCGCTAGGTACTCAAACAAGTACTGTTCACCAGCTGCCATTTTAGGTGGAAATTCCACCCCATATCCCACCATGCTTTGGGCCGCTGGTGTATGACAGGTAGGACCATAAACCAGCCAGCACCCAAACAACCATGAACAAGGTTCCCCATGCCATCTATAGAGTAGCCACTAGTAGCTTTGGACTCTTGTGGGTGTAAGAACCTATTATCCAAGAGGTATCTAGGTCATGAAAGGACTAGCTGGGGGGTGGGGGGGGGGGCTGGCCTCTGCAGAACAAGTGTTGGCCATTAGGGGACGTCTACTCCAGGGTAGGGGGGAGGGGGGGGGGAGAAAAACGGTCAGCCACTTGGGTAAGGGGGTGAGGAGGGGTACAGGAAAGAATTGAGCGATGTCTGGGTGGTGTTGTGTTGCCCTTCCCGTGTCCCCTGCTGCCGCCCCCCCCCCCCCCCACAAACACACTCCCCAGAGGCAATCAGCCACAGTTTGCCCGCCATAATTGATATATTTGGACGGACGTAGAAAGGCCGAGGGTGTGAGAAGTCACACAGTTATTATGGTGCTGGTGGGGGCATTTTAAGCGTGTTTTACACTGTAAGATTCTTCCTCCAGGGTTGGTCGTAGGCAAACGTTAAGTATATAGGACTATACACTTGTTTAATTAGTGTGGTGCCCTGATAGTGGAATGGGTCTAAACCAATATATTGGGATATGAGTTCTCATGAGCTCAGGCTAAAGTGTTGGAAATGTTAAGGGGTGGGCCAGGGATCCAAAGGCATTTGAATTCACAGACCCATGGAAAATGTGTATTAGGTGAGTACCTTGTTTTACTGGTAAAAAAAGGCTTTACAAAGCTATGTTAGTGGTCCTCTTGGTGTTATAGTAGATTCTTGTGAGTTTGTACATTATATATTTTAGAATAATTCAAAGTGTGGAGAATATATCCAACTCGAAGCCTGACTAGTGGACAGATGTTGTTAAAGATTTATTAAAATGAATCAATAAAGTGGCATGATCAACATGTTTCGACTGCTCAAAGTCTTCTTCAGGATACTTTAGAATAGTTCTAGTCAGTTAGCTATAGCTCGCTCGGAAATCGTATAGAAATCATAAATCAAATTGTGACATAATTGTGTAAGAATGAACAAAGAACCTTTTTTAACATATTCCTTTCAGAATCGCAGAGTGAGACAATTTCTATATGTACTGATGTTTTGTCTACAGCTTGTCGCAAATGAGGTTGGAGAGGGGGGTGAGTTTGTAGATTGGAATGGGGGAAATCAGTGGTGGCGTCCGTCCGGGGGGAGGCTGTTGGAATGGCGGGCAGGTCATGACCCCGGGAATGGGCGGCTGGTAATGAGGGGGAAACGATTAGAGAAGACTGGCGTTCTGTCGGCGTCCTGTTGGCGTTCTGTTGGTGTCTGTCATTGGGCAGGGTGCTAACTGGCCGTCACGAGAGAACTGTTTTACCACTGGTATGGTAGAATAAGCCCATCCCACATTTGCTACATCCCAGAGTTGGACAGGGGTTTGACAAAATTATAGTATGAGCCATTTTGTTTCCTAGAGTTTGAGTTGCTGAAATAAGCAACAACTGTATGTTTCCATATCCCCAAGTGTTGCTAAAACATTTTGATTTCCTAAATGTCATCAATTAACAGGTTTGCAGGTTTGCCAGCCAATCAAAATGTTTTTTTTCACCTTTACCTTGTGCAGTCTGGTAAATGAACCCAGAAGGGTTGGCCGGACGTTAAACTAATCCCACAAACAAATTTAGCAAGAATAAACAACGTTATATATCAGTGAAAGTTAGCATAGATTCATTTGGATATAATAGGAAGAACGACTGAGAAAAAAGGAGTATCTTTCAGGATTGAGATGGTAGGTATATGTCTCTGTCGACCATCAGTGAGACAGTATAAAAGGCTTACAGGCAAAGAGGCAGACTTTACTAAGACGACTAGACTATGGGACGTCATACAGGGAGGTTTACCTCAGATTGTGATGTATTGCAATGGGAAAGACTAGTATGGTGATACTGCCTCATATTTCACATTAGACTTATATTTAGATTGTTTATTAGAGTTGCTTGGCTTAATGAAAGAACCAAAATAAAGTAGGCTTTCATGTGATATGTTATTGCCACCAATGGGATACCTCCACCTACCAACACAAGTCCTCTGAAATGGCACAACAAGTATTCAACAGCTGTAGCCACCCACAGCGATGGGAATGGCTTTAGGTGACCTTTAGACACCCAATCAAATTAAAGTGTCACTGAATACAAGGAAGCCGTGCAGGGAAATTTCTTGATCCGTTTCACCCACTAGAAATTCTTGTCAATGTAACAGAAACGTTCTGCAACCATACTTTTTAGTTGGCTTGTTACTTACTTAGATGGCAAGTTACAGTTATGTTATTGATGGTGGGGTTGAAACCTCACCAAATCAGAACGTTATTGTAATGTAATTTTTTCGTGAGGTTAGGATTAAACCAAAACTGAACATTATAAGAACATTCTGTTTAGGTTCAAGAACATAACCAAAACGTTATCATAATGTTGCAGTGCAACGTTACAGCAGTAGGTTGCAGCCATTTAATTGGGAGTCATCAAAAGAACGTAACAAGAACTAACCCAAAACGTTGCTGAAACGTTATCATAACGTCACACCTCTGGCTTGGATAGAAAGCAGTCAATCAAATATATTTCTGATATATTTCTTATGATTTCCCATGATTAAAATCAGCTTAGATTAGTACCTAAAGGAAAACAGTTCTGTTGCCGCAATCAATCAGAAAGTTTCATAAGGCATTCTGAGTCATCGTGAGTCACTGTAAGGATCAGGGTGGAGACCACCACAAGTAATGTCCAATCACAGCCAGCATGTTCCTGTTACACATGGACCAACCTATCTGCAGACCGACAGATATAGTTAGGCAGGGGATAGACCCATGGGGGGATGAATCACACACAAAGCAGGGCATGGGTGAAGAGAGTGATCAGACATATAAGCAGATAGACATATCAATAGAAAAGAAGACATACTACTAAAGCTAATCCAAAGACAGGCCAGGCGGGCAGTATAGAAAGACACGTTAACACGCAAATATATATGAAGACACACATTCTGAAGGACAGATACATAGATAGAGGACAGGCACACACACACACACAGACAGTCCTGCGGACAGGTCAGTGGTCAGTGTGGGCGGTCAGTCAGACAGACAGACCCACATACAGGCATGTCAGTGGATCATGAAGGCAGTCAGGAAGTTAAACAGTCAGTCCTACCAGTAGGTTGGTGGTCGTTTCAGGCAGTCAGGCAGACAGATGTATACAACACAGAAGCTGTCAGTAGACACACAGACACACAGACACACAGACACACAGACAGGGCAGTGGTCAGCACAGGCAGTCAGGCAGAGAGGACCAACAGGAGTTGGTGGGTACCAACGCTTGACAGACAGACAGAGACAAAATCACACCGGTAATAAGTCTAATATATACAGAATCCAGAAGTTGTCAGCAGACACACAGACAGGTCGGCAGTTAACGGGGCAGTCAGGCAGAGAGGACCTGCAGGAGGTGTCGGGTACCAATGGCTGAAAAACAGACAGACAGAGAAAAAATCACGCACACAAAGAGTTTAATATCTGTCAGCAGACAGACAGACAGGACAAAATCACACGGACAAAGTGTGTAATGTATACCACACAGAAACAGTCGGCAGACAGACACACAGACAGACACACAGACAGGCCACTGGTAATAGAGTATGGTCAGTGGAGGCAGTCAGGCAGACTAATCATTGACATACAGACAGACAGAGACAAAATCCCACAGCCAAAATATATGCAACACAGAAGCTGTTAGCAGACAGACACATAGACTTGGCAGTGGTCAGTGCAGGCAGTCAGGCAAAGACGACCTGGAGGAAGTGCCGGGTACCAATCATTGACAGACAGACAGAGGCAAAATCACGCAGACAATGAGTCTAATATATACAACACAGAAGCCATCAGCAGACACACAGACATACAGACAGGGAAGCGGCTGGTGTGGGCAGTTGGGCAGAGAGGACCTGCAGCAGGTGCCGGGTACCAATGACATACAGACAGACAGACAGACAGACAGACAGACAGACACACAGCTCAGTGGTCAGTGTAGGCAGGGAGAGACAAAATCACACCATCAAAGAGTCTAATTTATACAACACAGAAGGAGTCAACAGACAGACACACAGACACACAGACACACAGACAGACACACAGCTCAGTGGTTGGTGTAGGCAGTCAATTAGACAGGACCTGCAGGAGGTACAGACCAACAGACAGACACAGAATCTGGTAGCAAATGCATCTAATATACAACACATCAGGACAAGAAGCAGACAGACACACAGACACACAGACAGACAGGGCAGTGGTCGGCACGTGAAGTCAGGCAGAGAGGACCTGCAGGAGGTGGTGGGTACCAATGACATACAGACAGACAGACAGACACACACACAGCTCAGTGGTCAGTGTAGGCAGGGAGAGACAAAATCACACCATCAAAGAGTCTAATTTATACAACACAGAAGGAGTCAGCAGACAGACACACAGACACACAGACACACAGACAGACACACAGCTCAGTGGTTGGTGTAGGCAGTCAATCAGACAGGACCTGCAGGAGGTACAGACCAACAGACAGACAGAGAATCTGGTAGCGAAAGCATCTAATATACAACACATCAGGACAAGAAGCAGACACACAGACACACAGACAGACACACAGTTCATTGGTCAGCACTTGCAGTCAGGAAGAGAGGACCAGCAGATAGACAGAGAACCAGGTAGTGAAAGCATCTAATATACAACACATCAGGAAAAGAAACAGACAGACACACAGACACACAGACAGACAGGGCAGTGGTCGGCACGTGCAGTCAGGCAGAGAGGAGCTGCAGGAGGTGATGGGTACCAATGGTTGACATACAGACAGAGACAAAATCACATAGACAATGAGTCTAATATATACAACACAGAAGCCATCAGCAGACACACACACACACACACACAGCTCAGTGGTCAGTGTAGGCAGGGAGAGACAAAATCACACCATCAAAGAGTCTAATTTATACAACACAGAAGGAGTCAACAGACAGACACACAGACACACAGACACACAGACAGACACACAGCTCAGTGGTTGGTGTAGGCAGTCAATCAGACAGGACCTGCAGGAGGTACAGACCAACAGACATACAGAGAATCTGGTAGCGAAAGCATCTAATATACAACACATCAGGACAAGAAGCAGACAGACAGACACACAGACAGACAGACACACAGTTCATTGGTCGGCACTTGCAGTCAGGCAGAGAGGACCAGCAGATAGACAGAGAACCAGGTAGTGAAAGCATCTAATATACAACACATCAGGAAAAGAAACAGACACACAGACAGACAAACAGGTCAGTAGTCAGTGCAGGCAGTCAGGCAGAGAGGACCTGCAGGAGGTGGTGGGTACCAATGGTTGACATACAGAGACAAAATCACACAGAGAGTCTAATATATACAACACAGAAGCCGTTAGACAGATACAGTTCACAGGCAGACAGGTCAGTGGTTGGCACATGCAGTCAGGCAGAGAGGACCTGCAGGAGGTGCCGGGTACTAATGGTTGATATACAGACAGGTACAAAATCACGCCTGCAAAGAGTCTAATTTATACAACACAGAAGCTGTTAGACAGACACACAGACAGACAAGTTGGCGGTCGACACGTGCAGTCAGGCAGAGAGGACCTGCAGGAGGTGCCGGGTACCAATGCGCCCCCTGGCAGTCCTCCTGGGCCTGTAATGACACTGTTGGACCCTCCGGTCGGGGGGCCTCAGGTCCGGCCCGCCACGTGCTCGGAATGCCCCCACCTTCTCCATCCAGCCTGCAAGCCCCAACCACTCGGCTTATAAACGTTGTGCAGCTGACGTCATATATATCCCAAAAAGTATACCTAAAATGTATATTTATTTGTCGTTTTTCCAAATATGATACCACGTTAAGTATTTACTTTATTAGCTGCGTATTGCCAGGAAGACCAGCTGCAGGGCTTGTGACTTTTTAAACAACTTGTTTTAGAAAATAAGCTGGCCGCCATATTGGTGACCAATTTGATATCATTATTATTCACAATTCTGTAAAATTTAGAGAGTGCACGTATGTATATATCAAATATAAGTATTTACATATGAATGTGGCATTAGTGGATAGCCACCTGGTTATGGTGTGCAAATGGTTATCACAAAAAAGTGCCCAGGCAAGCAGCAACGTAACAAGGTTGTTCTGTGACCATACTTCTTCGGTCAGTCTGTTACCTGCCCAATTATCATGTAACAGTTACATCTCTTTACGTTAGGTTGACACTCACCAAGACAGTAGTTATAATAATGCTATAAAATGTTATAATTGTACTTATATAATTACAATTATAACTTACTATACTCAACACTGTATACCATACATTTACTGTCAAGAAGACCAGGGTTTGCCCTGATGATAAAAAAAATGTGACTACATCTGTATATGGTCTATTGGCCCACCACCACCGTCCACCACCCATCTCACCACCCACCACCACAACACACTCAACCTTCACCTCTCCCACCCCACTCCTGGCCACACCGGCCACCACGCCAACGGCTACATCACCCCTTTAGCCTTTAGAATTCCCAGACCAAAACTCTAATTTAATTTGAAATTATCCAATCTGTGGTCTGCACGCTTAGGGGCGGGACGCTGGGAATACCAGCGGCGTCTCAGAACGCAGGCCGGACGCTGGCGTTCTGCTGTATGGGTGGGTGGGTGGTTGTGGGGGCGGGGTACAGGCAGCAGGGGGGGGGAGGGGGGGAGGGGGGGAGAGGGGGGAGTGGTGTGATTGGCGAAAACTCAGCCATTACAATATGAGAATGGTGGTGTAGTGGAGTTTAAGGTCCACTTAAAAATTGTTAAGCTACGTAGAAGCAAACTAACTTTGTTGCTTTATACTAAGTATTGATATTGATGACGGCAAACATTGGCGAGCCATAGAGAAGTCCCACATGCTATCTCCTCTGGTCCAACCATTCAGTTTCTAATACAAGGCTGAACATAAGCTGTGTCTACCTGTTATCTATTTACAAACGTGACTAAAATCATGTGCAGGCTTTTTAAAAGGGGAGTCAACATAAAGGCTAACTACTAAAATGGCATTCACTAGCGCATACATGTGTGTCTATAATTTTTTAGTTTAGGGGTCCACCAAAAGGGGGGTCAGGACCCCCTGGACCACCCCCTCCTGGATCAGCCCCTTATAATGAACACCCAGGCCTTAACTGAAAAGGGAGTGCACCATACCCTTTTATCGTTGAGTTGATTTAAATGGGCTGTTGAAGTTGATATTGTCAAAGAATCAAGGTTACTTAAATATAGCCAATTTGAGTATCAAAGAATTATGTTGTCAACTCATTTTGTTAGGCATGGCTACCCTAACACACTGGTAATGAACGCAATGAATCCCGCATAGAATACGACAAAGCAATACTTGAAATGCCTACTCCCGATCGCCCTAACCCAAATGGTTTTACTGGATAGGGAACCTAGAATGAATAACCGAGACATTCTCCTGAAGAGCTTGGGATTTTAAAGGAATGTTGACCAGGATTGCGTCTGATATGAACAAGGTTTAATGTCTTCTCATGAAAATTGACACAAAAGCACGTTTAACTCCCTTTTAATAACACCAAAGTAAATCGACTGTAGCACTGTGAAGTATTTTGAAGAACAGCTATGCCGATGATTTGTACCAAAATTTTAAAAAATAAAAAGAGAAAGCTAAAATTATTGCATTAATCAGGCTTCCCATACTCAATGGCCCGTCATAAAAGATGGTGCAGACTCCTTGTTAAAAAGTATATTTACACTCCTAACCCCAAACTGCAATTTCTTCCCATGAAAAAGGCTCGAATGTCTTCACATGAAATTAACTCGAGTCCATTTACAAAAAGGGCATTTACTCCCTTTAACCCCAAAGTGCAGGCCCTACGCCATCTCTGCCACCCCACAGGGCCCTCAGCGTCCCCCGTGACGTCACAGCCCTGAGATATCGCACCTAGCGGCGGCCGGTGACACTAATGACACGGCGGGTTGTTTTTCCGTGGCGTCATCACCATTAGGCCATTAGGGACACCAAGACGGTCGTCATTATCTGTCGACCGCACCCGAACCTCCGCCCTCCCCTGAAGCTACATTTACACCAAGACGGCCATGATTATCTGCTGCTGCTACCCCAACCCCCGCCCTCCCCTGAAGCCACGTTTACACCAAGTCAGCCGTGATTATCTGCTGCTCCTACCCCAACCTCGGCCCTCCCCTGAAGGAACGTTTACACTAAGACATCCATGATTAGGGGAGACGTCAAAATTCACCACAGCAGGTCGCAGCCAATGGTCAGTGACTTTACAGCACATAACCACCACTCTGGGGTGCTTAGGTCGCGACCTGCTGCCACAGGGCTGAAGCCTGATAGAAAGTGGGTAGGTACACTATCTTAATGACCCTTAATGACCTCATTAACAAATTAGATAATTGATTAATTACCCCTAATGAGGTAATAAGGGTGTGTAATGTATACAAACATAAAAGAAAAGTTCCAACCTATCTTTTTCCTAAATAATATACTGATAAAAGGCTGTGTCTGGCACCCTTTATGGCCAAACAATGGGGTTTTGGAGTGCTGCAGCTACTCAGTGAGGTATAGCCATGTCACTAACATTCTGCCACAGCCCTCCACAGCATCTCAGGGTCGCAGCCTCTGAATTTTGACGTCACCCCTTATCTGCCACTCATACTCCAACCTACACCCTCTCCTGAAGCTACGTTTACACCAAGACGGCTGTGATTATCTGCCACTCCTACCCCAACCTCGGCCCTCCCCTGAAGGAACGTTTACACCAAGACAGCCATGATTATCTGCTGCTCCTACCCCAACCTCCGCCCTCCCCTGAAGCTACATTTACACCAAGACGGCGGTGATTATCTGCTGCTCCTACCCCATCCTCCACCCTCCCCTGAAGCTGCATTTACACCAAGATGGCTGTGATTATCTGCCACTCCTACCCCAACCTCGGCCATCCCCTGAAGGAACGTTTACACTAAGACATCCATGATTATCTGCCACTCATACTCCAACCTACACCCTAACCTGAAGCTATGTTTACACCAAGACAGCTGTGATTATCTGCCGCTCCTACCCCAACCTCCGCCCTCCCCTGAAGCCACGTTTACACTGAGACTGCCATGATTATCTGCTCCTCCTACCCCAACCTCCAACCTCCCCTGAAGCTACGTTTACACCAAGACAGCCATGATTATCTGTCTCTCCTACCCCAACCTACACCCTCCCCTGAAGCTAGGTTTACACCAAGACGGCCATGATTATCTGACGCTCCTGCCCCAACCTCCACCCTCCCCTGAAGCCACGTTTACACCAAGACAGCCATGATTATCTGCTCCCCGAACCCCAACCTCCACCCGCCCCTTAAGCCAAGATTACACAAGACGGCCGTGATATAGCTGAAAATTGGTAAATATACTTTAAACTCCAACACATCATCATCCAATAATTAGAGCAGCTGGCCACCCAATAAGTCACTCCTCAAGTTGCCGCCAAAGGCGCAACCATGGTTGGCCAACCAAACAACTATTCACTATAGTTATTCACCCATAGAAACAATCCCAGATCTCTCTCCACCCACATCTCAACATACATTCCACTCCCACGCAAGAATATAACGCTATCATAACTTTATCATAAAGTTCTATTTAGTTCTGCTTTGGTTCTTGTTACGTTATTTTGATGGCACCCAAAAACGTCTTTAGAACCTAACATTGTGAAGTTATCATGACATTGTTGTAACATGTTATAATAATGTCATCATAACATTCTTTTTAGTAAGTCTCAACTTCACCCGAAATAACATAACTATTACATCAAATTGGGCAGGTTACAGACTAACCAAATAAGCATGGTAGCAGAACATGCTTGTTACGCTGCTGGTTGCCTCGGCTCTCTCTGGGTCCTGTCGTTAGAGGCTGACACCAGTTTCTTAACATAGCCATAGCTGGATACCAGGTCTTTATAACTGGGTAATTTCCAGTGCCCACTGTGTCATGACAGCCTATTGTTGCCCATTACAACAATGCTTCGTGTATCAGCGATAGATAATTATGAAAGGAATCCTGTCCCAGTTTTGTTTTCAAGCCAGTGCTTGTTAGGAAGACGGATAGTGGGTCAGATTGGCTTATTATAGGCACTGATATGTTTAGTTCTCAGCGTGGTGCATCCTCATACCAATCTACCCATTCCAGCCCCTGTTCTCTCAATTCAGCAGGCCCAGTTTTTCACATACAGTACAGGTTAGATACCAAAACAGTACTGTGTACACTGGTAATAACAGAATTAGAGAGTGGAATTAGAATTGAAAACACTTGTTTGAGAATCTCATATCATAATGCCAGTAACAGCATGGACCTTCCACAATAGTGATAACATGCGAGTCTCCACTTTAAATGAGCACTAATCGCAGCAATCTACTCCTATATTGTCTCCCTGGCCTACTCTATGTGCCTAATGTCACCCATTGAAACCCTCATTAGAACAGCTTGTGATTGGGAAATGACAAGTGAATTGTCAGGAGAAAATAACCGTGACAGACTTGGTTTTGGCACTGACAGTGCAATTAAACCATTCAATTGTTATCAATCATGTACTGTTGGTAATAAAAGCTACAGAATATAAATGACAAAATAGGCATGTTTACAGTTTGCATCTCAGAATCGTTATCAACGTGCATGTAAACCCTTGCAAATAGAGAAGAATATTATTTATTTATTGGGTGTCAGTCAAAGATAACAACCCCAAAGATAAAAAATGATTTCTGAACTTTAATGAACTTCTGTACTAAATGCCTTATTTTTAGGTCACTCTGTAAAATCTAAGGCAAATGCGCAGCTTGCTCAGTATAATAACGTGAGCTACAACAATGATTATCATAAGGCTTACGCAGAATTGCAATATTGTTGGAGTTGTCATAAGGCTCAATTGCTAGGGCAACCAGAAGTGTTCCGAAGACCATTATTTTGAGACTATCACGAAGATTTTGTCAGTCTGTCTGTACACCTTTTAGGGTTGTTTATGAAGTAAGCCTTTTGATAATTGGTGGACTGTGTAAACTAGATCTATCTCAAGGGAGCTTTATTGTAAGGTTGTCCTAAGCCTTCTGCAAAATTGGCAGGAGTATTGAGCTCAGCGGTAAAGATTTCTGACACTTCAAACATTTTTGCAATTTCCTTATGACAATAAACATTCTCCAAGACAATATTGACCTATTTCTCTTCCCAATAATAAGGCTATTGTAAACAAATAGTTGCTACGCCTCATTAACAGTTTGTGTAAATTTGGCTTCAAGGCCGTATAACAATACACAACTTGGAGCTGCAATATGCATGTGATATGATGATATAAGAGAAATTGCAAATGCAGGAATGATATAATTGTTTGGAACCTGCACAGTGATATAACTGTTTGAAACCAGCATTTCAAGTATCTTACATATGAGTAAAAAAAGAGCTTTTAAAAAAAAAAATCGTTTATTTTCAACATCACGCAAGTTACATACATGGTCTTCCTGTTGATATGATAGGTATGATGATGAAAAGCGATGAAAAGATGAATGATGATTCTTCTATGAATCCACGACATACAAAATCATAGCCTGTTCTGTTGATTAAATTTCTCTGTGACATCGTCACTTTGCAGCTTATGTATACGTCATGTAGTGAAAATACACCTTTACATTGTATATTATCAAAATGCTTATGATGACCTTTGTTGTTGGTCCTATGACAGTCCTGCTAACTATACTAACAGTCTTATGATAGTCTTTCCAACATTTCTTATAATATATATTCTTAATAAGGGTTTTCAATATCATAATTTCTCATATCCTGCCCTAATTTCCAACCAGGCTTCACCCGTCACCAACCTACCAAGACCAAACCCTCAGGGCCAACACTGATGAGGCTAAGAGTGGTCGCATTAAGTGCAGTCCTAATTCAGCATAAGCGGAGCACTAATTCAGCATGTCTTGTCATTACCACCGGCCACCCAGTTAAATATCACAGCTGTCTGCCCCACTCCACTGCTGTCATGCCTGACTGCACCCAACTAATGAGTTAAGGACAGGAACCTTAAGCAATATTCTTCATGACTTATTTCTGTCACACAAAGCTGCAAGCCCATACAAGAGAAAATATCCCATAGGATGATAAAGTGATCATAGGCCACCATAAAATTCTGTCCCAATTACATTCCGATGTTATTGTATGATCACTGTCATCACTTGCCCTCCACCTACCAAGACCAAACCCTCAGGGCCAACAATGATGAGGCTAAGAGTGGTCGCATTAAATGCAGTCCTAATTCAGCATAAGCGGAGCACTAATTCAGCATGTCTTGTCGTTACCGCCAGCCACCCCAGTTAAATATCACAGCTGTCTGCTCCACTCCACTGCTGTCATGCCTGACTGCACCCAACTAATGAGTTAAGGACAGGAACCTTAAGCAATATTCCTCATGGACGATTTCTCTGTCACACAAAGCTGCAAGCCCATACAAGCAAGATCCCATCGAATGACAAAGTGGACACAGGCCAGTAAAATTGAACATCTAGCATTCACACAGGGGAAGAGGTTTCCACACGATAAAATTATGCCCTAATTGCATTCCGATGTTATTGTATGATCACTGTCATCACTTGCCCTCCACCTACCAAGACCAAACCCTCAGGGCCAACACTGATGAGGCTAAGAGTGGTCGCATTAAGTGCAGTCCTAATTCAGCATAAGCGGAGCCTTAGTTCAGCATGTCTTTTCGCTACCGCCAGCCACCCCAGTTAAATATCACAGCTGTCTGCCCCGCACCAGGCTGTCCCACCTGACTGCAGCCAACTAATGAGTGAAGGACAGGAACCTTAAGCAATATTCTTCATGACTTATTTCTCTCCCACACAAAGCTGCAATACCATACAACAGAAAAAAAACATCCCATGGGATTACAAAGTGGTCACAGGCCAGCAAAATTGAACATCTAGCATTCACGCTGAGGAACAAGGTTCCACATAATAAAATTTTGTCTCAATTGCATTCCGATGTTATTGTATGATCACTCTCTTCACTTGCCCTCCACCTACCAAGACCAAACCTTTAGGCCAGTGACAATGAAGGTGGGAGTGGTCTCATTAAGGATAGAGAGGTGTTATCCTCCTGTACTTTGCGGTAGTTGCATCTATTGCTCTTTTTAGGATTTATCTTTAGGAATATATGCCTAATACTTTTGATATCCAAATTTGAATACGACCTATACAGAGCTGTGCATGGTATATATCAATTTGATGAAAACTGACTAAGTTAATGAATCACAAAAAGAAAAATGTGTTTTTTAACTTTTATTTTTTGAATGTGAATATCTCAGTGAATATTCAAGGTATTCATTTGAAACTTTGGATATGAATTGAAAACATTCTTATGCAGGGAACTTTGTCTCAGATTTCTTATATAGATTTCGAGAATCTTTTTAGAAAATATTGAAAAAAATGTTAAAAAAATAATTTTAAAGTTACCCATTTTTTTAAATAAAATAAAAACTAGGACCTCAAACAAAAAACTGAGACACGGTTCCCTCCACAGTAAGGTTCTTGTACTACCAGTACCATTTCAGAGGTCAAGAGGAATTATTCACGAAGATATTGACATTCAAAAAATAAAAATGAAAAATTAATGTTTTATAATATTTTCTTTTTAATTTACACTTCATTGAAAAACATCATATACCATTAGATAGAGAAAAATCTGTCCTTTCATTTGATATGTAATACATCAACCAATAAGCATTATTAAGAAAACTGTTGCAATTTTACTGAAAATGTTGTTGATAACACCTCTCTATCCTTAAGTGGAGTCCTAATTCAGCATAAGCGGAGCACTAATTCAGCATGTCTCGTTGTTACCGCCGGCCACCTGGTTAAATATCACAGCTGTCTGCCCTGCACCAGGCTGTCATACCTGACTGCAGACAGCTAATGAGTAAAGGCTGTGTTCCACCACCCGATTTTACTCAGAAATCGCCCATGGCAATTATGGTTGATTATAGACATGTTATATATCATTATAAAGAGTTTCATATTTCCTTTCAAATGGTATGTAGTATGCAAGGGTTGCTTTAATATATCTAAAACATTTTAGAATTTGCCAAATTCCAGACAGTCAGAGTCACCTCGTGGAATATAGGATTAAAGCCTGTATTCTTTGAGGCGATTCTGACTATCAGAAATTTAGTTGCCATGATTAACCCATTCCCATATTACTAATGAATGGTTGTACAGAGAAGAAGTAGACAGAGGCATGAACCAAATGATGAAGTTGCTTTTTCCTTTTCTTATAAGTGTTGATAATAAAGGTAGGGGGCCTCTATAGACAAAGTAGAGGGCTTACAGACGTCTGGGGGGCAGTACCCCGTGTAGCGCATCATGTTTATTGTCTGTGTCTCTACACCCAGCCCTACACTACAGGAGTTAGTGCTATTTATAGCGCTGAGCAGGTCTGAGCAGCTCTGTTTGTTCTCTGTATACTGGACACCCCACGCCCACTCCAGGCTGTATGCCACATGACGGGAGGTAACAACCAGGGAAACAACGACAAAAAGACACACAAAGGCAATAATTGAAGCTTTACCTCAAATAGCGCTGTCAACAGCTTGGGGACTCTAGTGTAGGTGTGTCCTGTCCTCCCACTACTTACTTCTATTACTTTACAGACCCTATCTAAAGGCCTGCCAACTTCTAACTTTCATATTTAAGCTTGACGTGGGCGTCCTATAGTTAGCACCATCCCGTCCTGAATTGTACTCTACCTTCATTAATCCTGTTTTTGACATTCCCATGCCTTTTCATTTGCACCTGTTCATTGCTGCTTCTTTCTTTCATGTTGTCCTCCCCCCCCCCCCCCTCCCCTACGTCCCCAACCCCGCCAACCGTCATTTTGTTCCAACATAGTCAGTGCCGTACCCAGGGGGCATCTGAGGGTATCTGGAACCATCCCAGGCAAGCGGGGGCGTAACAAGCCATTTCTGTGACAATACTTTTTGTTTTTGAGTCTGTTACCTGCACAATTTTCAACTGATGTTTACATATCCTTGTGATAGGTTGAGACTCTCCAAGACAGAGACATATTGTTATATTCTGGTGAGACCATACCAATACAGAATCATATCAATAACTTTATTTTTATGTGAATTATTGTAACCATAATGTTATAATAACATTACAGTGCCACATCCCAGTGTTAGGTTCTAAAGACGTTATTGGGTGCTATCAAAATAATGTAACAAGAACCAAACCAGAACCAAAATTTGCTCCCATACTTATCTTCATACATTTTGTTTTGTCCGTCTCTGACATCCTTCACAGGGGCGGATACAAGATTATCAAAAGGGAAGGATCAGCATAAAGGTTTAATCTAGCACTAAAACGGCATGCATTTGCACATGTGCATGCAACATTTTCCCCTCCTTTTGTAGTTCAGGGGTCTAGCAAAAGCGGGGGTGGGGGGTGGGGGGGAGGTCAGGACCCCCAGGATCTGCCCCTGCTTCACCCACAAACCCCACCTCCCTGCACCACCTCAGTCCCCGCCCTCCATGTTTGGGCAGCCCCTGGAGTATCAGTTTCTTGTCCCCAGAAGTCAATGGTGGTTTTATGTCAGTGGTGTCGCCGCTGACACTTGTCACGTCCCTCCTCGGGCCATTCCTGGTGAACCATCATTAGGATATCGATTGTTGAGTAAATAATGCACCCCCAGGACCCGCCTCCCTAACCGCCACCGACTAACACACTCAGACGGCTGGTACAAACTCCGACGGCTGGTACAAACTTCTCTGGTACAAACTTCTCTGGTACAAACTTCTCTGGTATGAACTGTCATTAGGATATCGATTGTTGAGTAAATAATGGGTCCCCAGGACCTGCCTCCCTAACTGACATGGACTAACACACTCCAACGGCTGGTGTGAACTACTCTGGGATGAACTTCTCTCCTGCAAACTTCTCTTGTATGAACTACTCTCATACGAGCTTCTCTGCCACTAACTTCCCTGGTACAAACATCTCTTGTCCTACTTTCTCTGGCCCTCCTTTCCCTGGTATTAACTGCTCTGGTCCTACTTTCTCTGGCCCTCCTTTCCCTGGTATTAACTTCTCTGGTCCTACTTTCTCTGGCCCTCCTTTCTCTGGTACCTGTGTTAACTTCTCTGGTCCTACTTTCTCTGGCCCTCCTTTCTCTGGTATTAACTTCTCTGGTCCTACTTTCTCTGGCCCTCCTTTCTCTGGTATTAACTTCTCTGGTTCTACTTTCTCTGGCCCTCCTTTCTCTGGTATTAACTTCTCTGGTTCTACTTTCTCTGGCCCTCCTTTCTCTGGTATTAACTTCTCTGCTTCTACTTTCTCTGGCCCTCCTTTCTCTGGAATTAACTTCTCTGGTTCTTCTTTCTCTGGCCCTCCTTTCCCTGGTATTAACTTCTCTGGTCCTATTTTCTCTGGCCCTCCTTTCTCTGGTACCTGTATTAACTTCTCTGGTCCTACTTTCTCTGGCCCTCCTTTCTCTGGTATTAACTTCTCTGGTTCTACTTTCTCTGGCCCTCCTTTCTCTGGAATTAACTTCTCTGGTTCTACTTTCTCTGGCCCTCTTTTCTCTGGTACCTGTATTAACCTCCCTGGTCTTACTTTCTCTGGCCCTCCTTTCTCTGGTATTAACTTCTCTGGTCCTACTTTCTCTTGCCCTACATTCCCGGTATTAACTTCTCTGGTCCTACTTTCTCTGGCCCTCCTTTCTCTGGTATTAACTTCTCTGGTTCTACTTTCTCTGGCCCTACTTTCTCTGGTGTCAACTTCTCTGGTCCTACCTTTGCTGATACTGACTTCTCTGGTCTTTTTCTCTGGTACTGGTGTGAATGTCTCTGGTATGAATTTCTCTTTTGCAAACTTCTCTGACACTAACTCTTCTGGTATTAACCACTCTAGTACTTACTTTAACTTCTCTGGTATAAACTTCTCTGGAGCAAACTTCTCTTGTACTATTTCTTCTGATACTTACCTCTCTGGTACTTTCTGCAATTTCTCTGGTATTAATTTTCTTGCACTAGCTTCTCTTCAAGTCTTGTACTAAATTTTCTGGCACTAACCTTTCTGGTATTAACTTTAACTTCACAGGTACTAAATTTTCTGGTACTGACTTCTTTGGTACTGACCTCTCTGTTACTAACCTTTCTGGTATCTACTTCTATAGTATCAACTTTTCTGGTAGTGACTTCTCAAGTGCAGACTTCTTTGCAATTTGTATGGACATCTCTGGTATGAACTTCTCTGGTATGAACCTTTCTGGAACTTGGAGACTTCTTTCAGTCTATTCTAGTTTAATATCTAGGCTAGGTTTTCTGTTTATATGCCAACCTGTTGAAGGGCGGACAGTAATTACTTCTTAAATTGTGTGCATACGCCTCAGTCTCTTGGGCTATAGTTTTTTGTTTTTTTGTTTTTTTTTTGTTTTTTATCCCACATTTTCTTTCGTTGAATCAACTCAAGGTTTCCAGTGGATCTTGATTTAACCTGTCATGCTCACTTAAGTACTAGGATTAAATAAAGGCATGGAGGAGTACATGAGCAGGTTCTTACAGTGTAGTTTACCACCCAAGGGGTGCACGGAACCCAGACCTATGTCAAATAAGTCAGCTGCAGTGTGCAGACCTTTTTTTCCAATTTAGAAATCCTCTTTAAATAAATATAACAATTTCCAATCCTCCATGCAGAAGCCATATGTGCCCTCCACTGCCTGGAGCGGTTTTTGGGGACTATGAGCAACTGTTAGCAGATCCTGAGCCAGACTGTAGTTCCATCCAAGTCTGCTAGTCACTCAAACTAGGACTGTACACCCACAGTCATATTAGGTGAGAATTCCACCCTGCATCGCAGCATGCTTTAGGGCTGTAGATTTATGTCAGGAAGGACCATAAATATCAGCCCAACAACCATCAAAGGGGTTACCCATACTGTTCATAAACAGCCGATGAAATCATTCTTAACAGATTTTTGACCTGGCCAGTCACATCCATAGTCACTGTGTGGGTGTAAGGTCCTAATATGCAAGAGGTAACTAGGTCATGGACGGACTACTCGTGAGCTGCTCTATGAGCGTGACCCACTTTAATTAGACCGTCCCATTGTATAGCACCCCCCCCCCCCCCAGCCCAGGTGGCAGCTGAATTGTGTATGACTTAATTAATCTTATTCCATTCTTAAACAGTTGGTCCTGCCATGCCCCCCGGGCCACTAAAGTGTGGATTGTTGTATGCCCGCTAATGAAAGTCTAGAAAAGCCGATTTCTGCAGGGTATATTTGTATTGTTGTAGGGTCATTTTTTGTTAGTTCTACCACAATATTGATCAGGTGTGCAGGCACAGTCTTCTAGCCATACAAAATAATATGTGCGCATTTTAAAATCTACGTTGAATTTCAACTGTTAAGAAATGTACAGGTAGGCTATATAATATAGGCTATTTTCATTGGTATTATATAGTCATATAGTCCTAGGGTTAAAACATATAGTTTGACCTAATCTATATTTTCACATTATATACAATCTCATTTCAAATTCATTCTATAGTGAAGAATGATACATGATGGCGAACCAGTAGTAATTGTTATTTTGCTGGACCTGCGGGCTAAATTAATCTAAGCCGAAGACATAACTCACACAGCATAAAATAGGATTGATTTAATCAAAAACCATGCTCACCAACTAAAGGCACAGATTCATGTAACCATATACATGGGCAGAAAGCCATTGCCTTAACTCAGTCCCAATGTACATTTGAATGAGTAGCTGATCTATCGAATCTCATAGAGACCTTAAAATATGACTATACGCATGCAATACCAACCGATCCATTGTTCTTTTAAAATATATTCTTTATTTTACACAGTTGTAGGCTACATTAAATACGACCTGCAGTAGAGGGGACAGGTGCGCTCTGCCTTACCTGGGAACTAAGACATGCCACTTTCTGAAAAAGAAAAGTGCTCCGTTTTTCTACAGCAACGGCAGGGGAAGTTCTTTGTCTGCCTTGTGCCGTGTCTTTTTGTATGAGGGGCACCAAGTGGTGTCATTACGGGGGCTCTACTGCTATATGAGGCTGAGGTCGCATAGAACGCTTCTGCATGTGATTAAATGAGATAGAAAAAAGGCCAGATGATTGAAAAAGAAACCATGATGTTAAACAATTATAGGTTCTTTTTCATCTATAAGCGACTCTATTTAAAAAGGATTTATGTTCATCACAAATACATGTACACCTGTTACTTCTTTTTCAAGCAATCAATATAAATACGACTTAAAACGATTTTATTAAAAGAGAAATACATGTTATCTAATCCTCGACCTTCCTCGTTATTCAACTTCAGTTCGACTTCTCCAGCAATACTAACCCTATACTATACTGTCTACAAGAGGGATACCAGATTCATGTAATTTGATCTTGTTGCAGTATAAATGAAATGTTTAAAAAAAAATTAAAAAAAACCTTTCCCCAAATCTTTCAATCTTCAATTTTAACTATCTTTTTCGGTCAATATAATTCACAATCTTCATTTACCATAATTCATATTTCTGGATACCTACAATTCATATTTTGGGTCACTATAATTTAGCTCTTAGTTATATTTTTGGGTCACCATTTGTGTATTTTGAGTGACTACAATTCATTTTTGGGGATACTTCAATTCATCTTTTGGGTCACCACAATTCGTTCTATTTGTACACTCCAATTCACCTTTTTTGGTCACTACAATTCACTTTTTTGGGTCACTACAAGTCATCCTTTCGTTCACCACTATTTGTTCTATTTTGACACTACAATTCACACTTTTTTGGTCACTACAATTCATTTTCATGGGTCACTACAATTCATTTTTAGGTTACTCGGGTCAATACAAGTGATGTTTTTGGGTCGCTATAACTGATATTTTCCGTCTTTTTCACACTAAAATTCCCCTAACAATAGAACCCCCTCCAACCGTTTTCCCCCGGAGCAGTTGGCTGCTGACGAGTAACTGGTTGATTTGTTTATTGACAGCTACCCCTGGCCTGGAGGCGGAGAGCCCGCACTACGATATAGCCCTGCCCATAGGTAAGTCACTGCTGCTCTTATCTCCAGCCCCCACGGGCGGCCCCTGACCCAACTCTTAAGCCCCATACCCACTAGGCAACTTTTACAGAGTTAGGTAACGGATCGGCGCTAAATCGGCTGATTCTACACCTAGAATCAGCCGATTTTAGTGCCAATTTAGATCAAACACGCAACATTCCAATATACCATACCCACTGGGAATCGCCCAGCTATCAGAGTTCCTGGGCGATTTGACCCTCATGCTGTCGCCAGTTGCCGGCAAAATTGCTTAAAGCCCCATACCCACTAGGCAAATTTGCCTGCAGCGGCCGACTTATCAGAGCTAGAAATCAGCCAATTTTTCACATAGAATCAGCCGATTATAGCGCCAATTCAGATTACCAGTCAGTATGTTATATTCAAATATACATGTTTGATCGAGTCTCCCAGCGACAGTTACAATGGTTCTCCCAGTCCCCTGTCGCCCGTCGACGGTAAAATCGCCTAGTGGGTATCGGGCTTTACTGTATGCCCCCCCCCCCTACTATTGGTCCCCGTCCCTCACCCCTACCCCCAGGGTCAATAAGAGGGCTCCGGGGAGGTCTCGTCTTTGAGCGCAGGGGCCATGCTTGCATTTATCTCCAGTTGATATTTCTTTGTTTGTTTATATACATTTTTGTTAACTCATTCATCAGTTTGTTTCCCATTTTTATTCAATCCTTTATCTTTTTTTGTCTATCTATCTTGTCATTAGAGTGTTACTTTTTCCATATTTGTTTCTTTTCATATTAAAATCATTTCTATTGAAACTACTTTTTTCCTTAAGCTTATTTGTGTACTATTTTAATCTATCTTGATAAATATATTATTTTCTGCTTTACTTTTTGTATTTTCCCTAATGTAATGAATATTGTCTAATGTCAATTTAAGTGTTTTCTTCAAATTACAGTCAAACTGAATATTTCTACTTAAACTAGTCACACTGCCACTGTTCTACGATATAGTGGCCTATAAGTTCAGGAAGGGCTGGGGGAGTAGCGTTCTCTACTGAGTTGTCTAACCTTGGCTAACCTTGGCCCCAGCAAGCGCTCCAACTGACCTCTCCTTCCAACTGGGTCAAGGGCAGGGCAGCTCTTAAGTCTGGGTGCGCTAGGAAAAGCAAAGGGTATGCTGCATGACCCTTACATATAAAAATATGTATATATATATTCCTCCGGTAGGATCAAACAGGTCCTACTCTAAGTTTGAAGTATCAACTACCATTAGAAGTCACCTATAGCCAAGGACTAGCTGACTGAAAGCTCAATGCTAA
This sequence comes from Lepidonotus clava, assembly GCA_936440205.1. Taxonomy (NCBI): domain Eukaryota; kingdom Metazoa; phylum Annelida; class Polychaeta; order Phyllodocida; family Polynoidae; genus Lepidonotus; species Lepidonotus clava. The sequence goes on from OW387147.1 coordinate 47,239,818, forward strand.
TCCCCACAGGGCGATTAATAGCAGTAATTCGTCAATGATAAGCTGTAATTTATCAACACAGCTTCTTTGTTGAAGATTTAACAGCCAGTCATCAACAATTTACAGCTAGTCATCTGCAAAATATCAGAAATATCCAATTTTCTCACTCTAGTCATCAACAATTAGTGTGTCTAATTACCCGCCAATACGACGCGAGTGTGCTTAACTATCATCATCGACGATTAGTTGCAAGTAGTCCCCTCATGGGGATCCAGTATCAGTCACTTCCCTTTCTTCCTTTTTACCTGACCCATCTCTCCTATTTAGCTTCCCTCCTTCCTTTTTACCCTCCTTCACTCCTCCTCTCCTTTCCTTCATTTCCTTCTTCCCTCCTTACCCCCACTCTCCCTTCATTTCACCCTCTACCCCTTATCCATATCTAAGTTAACGATTATTTCATGATCATGAGAACAGTGCTTTCTGACTTACCTCTATAGAAAAGTAAGGTAGACTGAACACACACCTGGGGGGCATTCCATAAAAATTTGGCGATAATCCAGGCTGAAGAGATTTTTTTGTTCAAATTTTTTTTCAATCAAACTTAAATTTTACAGGCTTCTTCCTTGGTCACATATACATATTTTGATATATTAATATTTGTGAAAATATATATTTTCAAAACGGCAATATTTTGTAATTATCGCCACGATACTGATTTGAGGCATTGGCGATAATATTTTGAGTATCGCCAATCTTTTATGGAAGTGCTTTAACTGCCGATAATTATCGCCAAATTTTTATGGAACACACACCTGATATCAGCTTCACACATGACAGACCATAAATCCATATCAAACTGCCACCACTCTACAAGTTATTCTCATAACAAAACACTGTGAAACCAGACCTACTCTATTGGTTGCTTGAACATCTTCTGTTCACTGGTCGAAATGGGGAAGTTAGACATGTTTTTGTTCACGAGTATGAGATGCAGGTATCACTTTGGCAGAGATTTCTGTTTCATCCTATCATTTCAGGGCTGGATCCAGGGGGTCCTAACAACTCTGCCCCCTCCCTCTTTTAGAGTGGACCTAAACCTGACAAAGAGAAAAAAACGTCCCTATTGCAAACAAATGCCAACATTTAAGTTCTTAGCCTTTACACAGACCCCCCATTCAGAAATCCTGTATCTGCCCCAGCATTTATATTCTCCTTTTACCAATAGTTTACATTAATATCATTAACTCTCATGCTATGTTTTGAGATAAACAACTCTGATTCAAGCTGCTGCAGCTACATACTATAGACCCAAGAATGTTGGTTCTAGGTGTATGAAGTAAATGAGCTTGATGCAAAAAGCCTCTGACCATCAGGGCTGCCAGGGCTCCGGCAGTGTTTATTGGTGTCGCACCCTCTGAGGTAACTATCGCCCTCTGCTGGGCATCCTGTAACCTGTGAGTGGGCTGTCAGGAGGGGTTTGTGTGTAAATTGGTTCAGTTTGGTTTATAAGACGTATAGGGACTTTAGAGGTATGTAAAGTGTCGTCAGAAGGGTGAGCTGGGCGTTTTACACATCTTTAATCAGCAGTGCGGCACCATCATGATTTTAACAGATAGGTTCCTGATGCTAAATAGGTGATGGTGATGATGTGTTGGGGTCTGTTCGGCAATATTTCAGCTATATTAAGACCAACTCACATACTGCTCTGTAGAAAGTACTGTTGACCAAATCGATAGGGTGAGAATGACAGCAAGGAAAGGAGGTCTAGCAGATGCCTCGGGGAATTAAACCAAGGCCACCTGTTTAAAAGTCCAACATGCTATACACTGGACCACCCCTCCCCCAATGCTTATAAGGTGATTCATACACTCAGATTAACCTAAATATAGGCCAAAAGTAAGAAAACATGTTTAACATTCCATCCCCTATGGAATCAATCGTTACAAGCTTCTCCATTAAAGATGTGAAGAGCAACAGAACCGTCACATTCTGCAACGTTCAAGAATAGTTACAAGAATGTTAACAAACTGTGAGGTTACATTCTTGACTGGAATAGCCCTGCTGACCAACAGTTCACCAAGGAATGAGCCTAATTTAGTCCCAAATGTCTCCTTCCCCTCTCACTACCCCCCCCCCCCCCATGCCTCCTTCTCTGGGACACGGGCCCCTAAGCTGTGGCCTACAGCCTACAGGTGGGAAATCAGTTAATTACATGTATTGAGGTGAGAGGCACGAAGAGGGGACTGTTGGCTGGTAAGAGAGGTAAAGAACAGTAAAAAGGATGTAATTCACTAGCTTTCTAAAGCAACATACCCACTAGGCAGTTTTACCATTGCTGGGCACCAGGCTACTGCAAGAATGAGTGTCGTCATCGTTGGTCAACTATCATTTCAGGCAATTTTGATATTTTTCCGCTGATTTTCCCAGCAATCCCATTGGCCGTTAGCCGTCACTGAGAACTCACACCATACACAAAGTAAATCACCCTGATTGTTGCCGGGCAATGGTGAAATCACCTAGTGGGTATGGGGCTTTAAATACTTTCCCTCAAGTAACTACATCTCATCTGATGTAAATTTAATTGTTTTCATCAAATTACCGTCAAATTGAAATTTTTCTAATTGAACTAGTCGTACTGTTACTGCTCTACTATTTAGTGGGCTATGAGTTCAGGAAGGGGGTTAGCTTTCTTCATTGATTCGTCAGACCTTGGCTAACCTTTTCTAACCTTGGCATCAGTAAACGCTCCAACTGGCCTTGCCTCCCGACTGGGTCAGGGACAGGTCTACTGGGTGGTACTGATCGACTCTTAAGTCTGGGTGTACTAGAAAGAGAGAGAAAGAAAAAGAAGGTTCCTACACTTACAACTATACACTTACAACTATACACTTACAGCTGGTTCGGAGCAGCAAATTGGGAACTTTGGACTAGCCACATTCATGGCCATCTCAAACAAAATAAAAACTTTTTTTTTTAACCCAAAGAGTTCTCAAAAGAATATTACAGTCCTTATCTCTGATACCATGCAATAAAAATCTAAGACATTTTCTGGGTCAAATTATCATTATAATAGCAAATACCTGTGTCTAAAGCCCAAAATTGGCAACAAGCTGGTCCTTTCAAACAGTATGTTTCAGCAAAAATCTAATAAATCTGTGAGATACATTCCATAAACATTCCAGGACCCTCTATTCATAATGGTAGGGCTTATAAATGATAGTGTGTCTCTTAGAAAACTTTTAGTAATATGTTTGAATTAATAGAAGTATAAAAGACAGAATTAATTCACATTTCCAGCCATTAATTTTACCTTTTCTGATAAGATTGTGCTACCAATCTGTCATGACCAGGCCATGACTCAGATAACTGGGTCATGACCTTGACCTCTGTTTCTTAATTCTTAACCATTAAACATGACAACATGTCATGACATCAAATATTTTGTACTTTAGACCTGCAAACATGTTTGTAGTTGACATATCTCCTTCATGTAGTTTAATTAATTAAATCATCATCAAATTTATTATGAAATATGTGGAAATAGTGTAAATACAATCAATGACATCAGCATCAAAAGGTATCAAAATGGCAACGTTTTGGGAAAACATAATTTCTAAACAAATGTTAATAAATCAACAGATAAAAGGTGCATCATATAAAGGAAGACATTAATGGAAACTGTGTGAGACATTTATTCATTTAAGATGTAAAAAATTGAGATCATAGAAATTCATTATGAATTATGACGCCAGCTGAACAGATATGTCATAACGTTTTGATGTTTTTTTCCATATTTTTTGTTCATGTTGCAAGGGATTATGGGTAATATCCTATATAAATACCATGATAATACATACCATGAGGTAGAGAATTTTATAGGCTTTCTTATGATACCTTTTTTGTAAAGATTGATTGAAAACTTCCTGTGCTACTACATTTTTTGTGTTTTAAGGTTTGAAAAGGTACCTTTTAGTTCCCAATTTGCTGCACCGAACTATGTATATTATGTGAATATATATATATATATATATATATATATATGCTACTTGTCCTTCTTACCCTGCCCTTCTCTCATCTTCTTCTATTCTTATTTGTTTTCCTCCTTCTCTCTCCTCTTTCACCCTATATCCCCCTGTTAATAATTAATGAAAGGTTTTTCAATATAAGAAATACTTGATTTTGTGGTAAAAAAAACTATATTTTTATGGTTTCCCCATACAGCCTGTTCTTTCTGACAGCCCCTGGTTGGTTGAATTGTATTAAATAGTTTTTATCCATGCCCCCCTGTCACCCTGTGAAGGGGCTTGGGGTGCTTGGGTTGTGTCAAGAGGGGAGTATTAAAGGTTTTAAATGGTTTTAGATGTTAAAGATAAGTAAATTGCTGCCAGAGGACAGCACTGGGGGCTTTACGCATCTTCAATCATCTTCAGTGGGGTACCAATATATTTTCCACATAGTGGTTCCTAATGATTATCAGATTAGCTTATTAGGTGATGATGATGTGTTGGAGTTAAGGTCCACCCAGCAATTTTTCAGGTGTATCGAGACCAACTCATGTGTTTGCTTTGTACAAAGCATTGTTGACTCTGTCGAACCTATGGGCGTGAGAATGACTACAAGGAAAGGTGGTCCAAAAGACGCCTTGGGGCCTTCCATTTAGTACATACGCACATTTTCAAAAATCTCAGACCCCCAATCCCTCTTGGTCAAAAATATGCATTGAATTTGTACTAGGACAATCGCAAATTTTCAAAGATTTTGTACTCCCCCTTCCCCCCTTGAAACATACGTATTTAATGGAATCAAACCCCGCCCACCAGGCAGAGGTCCCACATGCTATTCATAGAACCACCCCTCCCCTAGGCATTTATAAGGTTGGTTGGTTATTGGGGTTTTACACCGTATCGACAGCTATGGTCATATCACGGTGAGAACAAGGTCTTGACAATTCTGTCTCTTTGATGATCGTATCTATGAAATGATCGTATCTATGAGAAGGTAGAGACCATGCCCCTACACTTTTACCGAGGTAGGTGTTCTTTAATGTGCAGGGTCCCATAGGCAGGGCCCCACACACAACAGCCGATGGTCCTCTAGGGACCTTTGATAACCCAGTTGTTGCCACTGGGAGAAACACAGAGGGGTGTAGCAGCCCTGCCTGGCCCAGCCGGAAATCGAACCCAGCTCTCCCGCATGCCAAGCGAACACTCTAACCAATTCACCACCCCGTGCTCCTACCATTAATAAGGTGACCAGTACCCGCCAATTTACCTACATATAGGTCAGTATTAGAAACCCCTTGTCACTTTCTTGAATATAAATTACAACCCATTTAGACTTATACCCTTTATAAACTAAACCCCAAATAGCATTCTTTAAACTATAAACATAACTGCATATTGGAGATAGAGAGTATTATTTGAAGCTTCTCCATATGTTTTGCAGCAGAGTTCAGCGTTGGAAAGTTTCCCATTTGGTCTGAAGTTGGGGAGGTGGACCAGCAGTTGACCAAAGGACGAGCCTCATTAAGTCACAAGTACCCCCCTACTCCCTCCCCCTCCCCCTCTGTGGGACACAGGCCCTTAACCTGTGCCCTACAGCCCACAGGTGGGAAATCACTTAATTATTGAGGTGAGAGGTACAAAGAGGGGTGGTGAGAGCTACAGAGGGGACTGTGAGAGGTTCAGAGGGACTGTTGACTGGGACAGAGAGGCCGGAGAGTGTTTGAGGGGCCTCACAGGGCAGGGTCGGGCCCCGCTGTCACTTCACAGGGCCGGCCGGGGGCCTCAGATACCAGCCGAGTCTCCACCACCTTCTGCTTCTTTTTTTAGTTATTTTTCCTTGTTTTAACAGCTTTTAATCATTGTTTATATTTCACTTCAATATGTACCATTAAAGGATTTAGGTGTTTCAGTTCCGTTTGTTATAAACCTTACATTTTCTTCCCATTTTTTCGTCCATATAATATATGTTTTGGGCGGAATTATGTGTAGGTCAACCTTTGCCAGTTCCATTTCTTTTGCCAAATACCCATTTAAAATGTGCACGTTCATGATGTTGCATCTGTTGACTTTTACTATAATGAGTGACCCGTTAGCATGGATGTACAATTCCTTTACAAAAGTGAGTCATCTTACAATTGTGATTTTGTAGTTCTCATTCTGGAATCCTAAATCTTAACTGTTGTTTCACAAGGGTCATTCTGGAACTCCACCGCTTAGGCCGCGAGACTCGTCTTGAGACTGATTCGATGTTACTGCACTTTTTATCTGGGATCTAATTTCATGTATTATCAATGGCGACATGGTTCTGGGCTGGGCAAATGAAGTTGGGCAGCTCTGACTAATGGTAAAGGCAGCTGGTGGGGCTGGAGAGAACGTTAAAAGTCACAGAGGCTGCTGTGGTCTGGAGGTGATTTCAGAATAAATCTTATATGAGACTTATCTTTGTACCTTATTCTAAGGTCTATTTCATTAATGTAAGAAATTCTTAGTAAAACCCTTTCATATATAATCGTTGTTATGTACCTGTTTATAATCTATGTATCTTCTTATTCTAGTGGCATATGAATTAAGGATAGACACCAGTGGTTGGGACGTGAATGGCGTGGCTCACTTTAATCATAACCATAAGATTTGTTTCTTATAGTATAACTGAATAGAAAACATAATTGAAAAGCCATCAAATAACCATTTCTATCCATGTAACTTGCATAAATATGGCTAGAAAAATGGCTGTGTAGGCAGGTTGAAAAACTAAAAAATCATAATATTCAAATATATTTTTTGAACATCAATATCTCACTTAATAATTTACATAAAGCTTTGAAACTTTTAGTAAACCTTCTTGACATATATGCAGAGGGAAGCGTGTCTCAAAATTTTGCTATAGGTCCTAGTTTTCATTTTATGAAATGTAGAAAATTAATTTACAAATAATAACAAAAAAGTTTCCCGTTTTTTGCTGTTTTTGACCATAAAATAAAATCTAAGCTCTTAAACAAAAATCTGAGACATGCTTCCCTGCATTAGCATGTTGTTAAGATGTGTGTAAAATCTTATTCATGTCAGTTAAGTATTAACCGAGATATCAGTGTTCAAAAAATAAAAGTAAAAAAATCAGTTTTTATTATATTAAGCCCGAGTTTTTACTCCCAATAGATTTTTGTTTATATCAATAGATAGAGAAAAATTAGAGCTTTCAAATGATGTATAGTATGTACAGATCAGAGCGCTAGGTAGAACGCCATTGGTGCTTTTCTGAATCGGCCTACAACCACTGGTGTCTATCCTTAACAGATAAATCAAAGAAAACATTACAACATTAAAACTTTTTTCAAGAAAAGCTAATGAAAATTCTCAGACCTTTCTTGAAAATCTTGGTACTCCCAATTTCTCTTAAATACCCTCCTCGTCTACAACAGGGGTAGATCTGACAGCTCTAGGTTTACACAAGAAAGCAAAACTTGCCATGTCTCTCCATTAGTAAAATGTTCATTTCTATAAAACAATGCATATCATAATTAATTTTAATGTTTTTCACAAAAAAAACAAAGAATCAATCACTTAAAATCTAACACTGAGTAAAAGCAAATCACTCAAATCGAAAAAGATTTTTATAATAATATCTAAATATGAAAGGTTTTCACTCGTTAACAATCTGTTTCATGGTAGAATATATATTCTACCAGTTATATTACAGTATCAATATCACAATAATCACTTCTAAGCACTGTCCTGAAATTAAAACAAATACTTGAGTGACATAAATCCTGACTCCAACAGTGTGGATGTGCCTGGGGTGGAGTCAATGGTAGGTTAATGGGGTGGTGGGTGGTGGTATGTTATATTGGCTGGGGCTGGGCTTGTGGTTTGGTCGGGGGAGTAGTGGGGCCGCCGTAGCAGAATATTTGAGAGCAATAGAGCACTTTCCCTATCACGCCACCTACCCCTCATGTCAGGTACTATTCCACAATGGAAATAGCCATTGCTGAACTTTTGTCAAAATGGTCTTTTCAGTCACAATGTGAGAATGGTATAAATGAATGTGTCACGTGTTGTTTAGTATGCTGTTTCAATCAGATTGTGTTTATATTTAATATTTCATAACTCTACCTGTTTCTGCTCCTAAGAAGAGGAAAAACTTGTATTTCATTATCATCAGAAATTGAGTACACATCACAATACCATAATATCAAAATAACAGCACCATTCCAGGAAGGTCGTCCCAGTTTTTGCTTTATTGATACCACAATACACACCTTTTGACACTGCCCTAAAAAGGAAAAACAAACATTTGAGTGACAGAAATCCTGACTCCCACAGTGTGGATGTGCCTGGGGTGGAGTCAATGGTAGGTTAACTGGGTGGTGGGCGGGTGGCGGTATGTTATATTGGCTGGGGCGGGTTTGTGGTTAGGTCAGGTGTGGAGTGGGGATGTCGTAACAGTATGTGGGGGCAGCAATAGAGCGCTTTCCTTACCACACCACCTACCGCTCATGTAAAGTACTATTCTGCAATCGAAAGAGCCATTGCTGAGCTTCTTGTCAATAACGTATTTTCAGTCACAATGTGAATATGGTATAAACGAATATGTCACATATTGTTTGAGATGCTGTTTCCGTCGGATTATGTTTATAATTGATATTTCATAACTCTACTTGTTTCTGCTGCTAAGAAGAGGAAAAACTTGTCATTATCTATAAAATTGACTACATGTATATCACACTACCAAATATCAAAATAACAGCACCATTCTAGGTACATCATGCCAGTTTTTACAGTTTTAATATCACAGTACAGACCTTTGGGCACTGCCCTGAAATAGAAACAAACATTTGAGTGACAGAAATCCCGACTCCAACAGCGTGGAGGGGCCTGGGTTGAGTCAATGGTAGGTTAACTGGGTGGTGGGTGGGTGGCTGTATGTTATATTGGCTGGGGCGGGCTTGTGGTTAGGCCAGGGGTGGAGTGGTGACATTGTAACGGTATGTGGGGGCAGCAATAGAGCGCTTTCCTTACCACACCACCTACCACTCATGTCAGGTACTATTCTGCAATCTAATTAGCCATTGCTGAGCTTTTTGTCAATATGGTATTTTCAGTCACAATGTGAGAATGGTATAAATGAATGTGCCACATATCTTTTAATATGATGTTTCCATCAGGTAGTTTTTATATTTGATATTTCATAACTCTACTTGTTTCTGCTACTAAGAAGGAAAAACTTGTATTTCATTATCTTCAGAAATTAAATACATATCACAGTACCATATTATCAAAAAAACAGCACCATTCCAGGAAGATCATGCCAGTTTTGCCTTATTAATGTCACAGTACAGACCTTTGGGCACTCCCCTAAAATACAAACAAACATTTGAATGACAGAAATCCCAACTCCCACAATGTGGAGGTGCCTGGGGTGGAGTCAATGGTAGGTTAACGGGGTGGTGGGTGGTGGTATGTTATATTGGCTGGGGCTGGGCTTGTGGTTTGGTCAGGGGAGTTGGGGGAGTAGTGGGGCCGCCGTAGCAGTATATTTTAGAGCAATAGAGCACTTTCCCTATCACGCCTCCAACCCGTCATGTCAGGTACTATTCCACAATCATAGTAGCCATTTTTAAACTAGTTGTCTGTATTGTCTTTTTGGTGACAACTCTAACACCTTCGCTTAAAATGGGAAGTCAACTAATGAATTTCTTTCAATTTAATTGACATTATCCCCAGTGTATTTCCTTGCTAGGTGATGCTTTGGGGTTGCTAACCTACCTATTTGAATGTTAAAAAGTAGAAAATTCAAGGTCTTTGCATGTAACATGAGTGATGATTTAGTGTACGGTAGATTTTAAATTAATGTAAAATGTAACAGGAGTAACAGGCTCAGAGCTGGATTCAATTACTTTGTTTTTGGAGTCACAGTAATTTCATACCTTTGATAAACTTAGACCCTTTACAGACTAGCTTTGTGATGCTCATTTGTTCTAAGTTAACACGTAAGTAGTATATCAAAATTGGAGTTTGTACATAAGGACTGCAATACGTCTCGTATATAGCCTGTCCGCTGTAGGCCCCAAATTGAAACACTCCTGACCCCGGGGAAAGGACGAATCTCATCCAGAAAACATCCAAGATATTTCATAAACATGAAAGTTCATTAGGAAATTGAACTAAATCACTTTAAACATTCAAATATATTTATATGACTATTTATAGACCTTTCTCATTGAAGTGTGGCACCCCCTGGTGAATCAAATAGAAACGGTGTTTTAGGTCTTTTCCCAAAGGTAACCTATATGAAGTGAAGCAGATAAGTTAACTATAGAAAAATACCTAAAACATTGTTTCTATTTTATTCACCAGGAGGTGCAACACTCTTAATGTCTAGGAAAGGTCTATACATGTATCCGAATTTCTGGTAGATATATATATAACCACAAATGTATAATCTGACTTGCATCACCTGAATTGTGTTTATATTTTCTTTATCCATTGTCCCATTCATTTCAATTATGTAACATTATTTGTGTTAAATCGACCATTTGTCATGACACAGAAGGGTATCTGCCATTATATCATTATACTTAGAAGGTAACCCAAGAAGAATCAGGGGAGGGATCCCATGTGAATTATGTAAACATTAAATCACATTGTTCATTGTACATAAATCATATCATTTTCCACCAATGATAGTGACTACTATAATGTTATATCCTATACGAAATTGTAATTCTCTGTAATATCTGGAAGAACAGATACGTCTGAAGATATTCAATAATATATATATATATATATATATATATATATATATATATATATATATATATATATAATGTGTGCGTGTGTGTGTGTTTGTTTGTAAGTATAGTTGGAAGACCACTGAAACAGCTTATTATGTGTATCATCTTTGGTATAATAACCTTTCGCGGGTCTTGAACTTTCGTGATTGTCTTGAGTCCTCATCCCACAGGTAAAGGGGTCTATAGCCGGTTAGGAGTCGGCAGACCTGCCGCAGGGGGTTGGTGGAGGGGGTGAGAGCGGGTTACGGCCGGGATTATCCCAATGTTCCCTCAGCTCTCACGCCAACAGCCAATCCGTGTCCACATGGCTGGATGAAAATAAATTGACCGCGGGCCCTGGCAGCATTAGGCGGGGCACATAGCCGGCCCCGCCCGGCCCTGGCCACACGGCGCGGACAGCCCGTTTAGCACTCATAATTGCTTTTTCACCAGGGGCTGTCCAGGCCGGGGGTGGGTTAGGGGCCGCCTATGGTGAACCGAGTGTGGGAATGGGCCATGGAAACGTTATTTTCTGTAGAGTTAAAGGGAGCCAAAAGCAATGTAGGGTTAAATTTGTGCAAATTCTGTTAACTTTTGAAATATGTTATATTCTATAGCCATGAGCCACGCTTGTGGTAAGATATAGACTGTAGTTACAGACTTAAACTACATTAAGATACATAAAAACTCATCCCAGGTCAAGTTTGGTGACACACCAAAATTGGTTTGTTCGAAAACATTGTTATCTTCAGGTAAAGATTACAGGAGTATTATGGAATTTAAGTAAAGTTAAAGTCCGTTATCATGATTCATACCATACCAGAGTCTACAGTTGCACTCTAAGAATGTATTTTCATAGTTTATTGAATTCGCAAAATTTTGTCATATTTTGACACATCATTGCTTTTGGCTCACTTTAAATTGAAATGTTCGTTTTTGTACTGTTGATCTAAGCGTACACTTGTTTCTTGTCAATAAGTCTTTGCTATTTAACACTGGTGATTCTCATAATCAACAATTATTTGTCATAGTGTTCCACAATTCAATGAATAGACCTTGTGCAGACGTGGTCACGTGATCACTTTTTGGTTACCAGCATGTGATGATCATAGCCACAAAGCCGTCACAAAGTTGTGAAAGAAGTAGAAAAAAATGCATTATTCTAAATAGAAGTGATGATTTAACATGATTCAGTGAGATCTTTAAAGTAATTCTGCCCAGAAAAAGCATTGTAGTAATAACGATCAAAAATTGATCACTGATATGGCGGCCAGCCCATTTTTGGGAAAGGTTACATCATTTGCACAATGTAGACTCTAATGATTAGAATAAGTAGGGTTTCGGGTCTGAAAGTTTTTTTTTAGAAAGTGTACAATATGATGTACCTGGTATTGAGATTTACCAAAACACAATTTCTTTAAATAACAGTATTTGTTTTACGTTTAACCCAACGCACCTACCACGGACATGTCTAGAGAATCTCATGCTGGTTCCCAGTGAGAGGCTGGTCTCTAAGTGGGTCTTTCGCTGGTCACATGATGACACCCTACCGGTGTTCCTACATTAACCGAGACAGATCTGCTTTTAGCGCGATTGGTGAACACATTTTAATGTATTAATCCTTTGTTCTTGGAAGGAAGTCGACTCAGTGAACCTCCTTTCAGGTCCTTAAGTCCACCTAAGCCTTCATCCTGAGATCTATTTATTCTTGTGGCTTAAACCCATTTTTGGACATTATACCGATGTTGTGTTTTACACTGATGTAGGCATGTGTATGTATGACTGGATATTTGTGTTTCTGTGTCTGAAACTATGTCTCTACATTTTTGTGCATGTATATGTGCCTGAGCATGTGTCTTTATGTTTGTGTCTGTATGTGTGTGTTTGTGCATAATTATGTGTCTATATGTGTGTCTCTGTATGTGTTTCTGTGTGTGAGTATGTGCATCTGTACCTGTGCTTGTAATTGTGTCTATGTGTGTCTGCATATATGTTTCTGTTTATCACCCCCACGGCTGAGGAGCGGTCCGTACAAGGGTCAGTGCATATTGACAGCCTGTACGTACCGATCTTCATTTACATTAGTTTAGCCACATTTAGAGAATTGTTTGGGTGATAAAATGTAGAAGACCCTTAAGGTGCTTTTCCATATGTGCGTTGCGGATGCGTTTTTGTCCATATAGGGTGTGCGGAGGCTATCCGGAATTCCATATAAGGAAAAACGCATAGGCTCCGCACACCTTATATGGTAAAAACGCATCCGCAACGGACGTATGAAAAAGCACCTTTAGGGGTCGTCCTCGGGTGGCCAGACATACCTTTGGGGAGGGTACGGCCCGCAGGCTTCACCCTTGGGCCATACCCTCCCCTCCGGTACGTCCGGCCAACCTCTGACGACCCCCGCGGGTCTTCTTATATCAGTATGTAAGAAGTAAGAAGTTATATTAGTACATACCTGTGTATATATGTGTGTCTGTACCTGCATGTTGTGTGTGTATGTGTTTGTGTCTGTGTAAGAGTTTGCATGTGTGCACGTGTGTCCGTGCAGGGGCGGATCCAGAGGGGGGTCCAGGGGGTCCTGACCCCCTCCTTTTGGTGGACCCTTAAACTAGGCAAAGAGGGGAAATGCTGCACTCATGTGTGCGAATATATATGCATTTTTAGTACTTAGCCTATACGCTGACCCCCTCCTTTTGGAAATCCTGGATCTGCCCCTGCCATGTGTATGGTTGTATATGTTTGAAGTATATTCTTCATTCTCCTTTTTGGGATCTAGGCATCATCTTCCCTTTGTCTCTTTTGTCACCGACTTGACACACATTTCTAAGTCAATACACTTAAATCTCTATTGCCGTTCGACTGTCAACAGAAAAAGGAGATTAAATCTTCGCTGTAAGAGTCCTTACATAGTGCCTTGTTATAGATGAGATAAGGGGAGGGTGGGGAAGATGTGAGGGTGGCGGCTACTGCTGGGAGGTGACCCATATAAAGATACCCAAAGCCCATTACAACCCAACCCGCGCAGCCCACTTACATTTCCCCCATCTTTTCTCCCTAATTGCTGAAGGCCTACTAGACTGTAATACCGTCCGAGTCCGCTAGTCGCTCAAACTAGGACTGTGAACCCGCAACCATTTTAGGTGGGAATTCCCACCTATATCCCAGTATGCTTTGGGGCCGCTGGTTTATGGCAGGTAGGAACATAAACCAGCTAGCACGCAGACAACCATTAAAGGGATTCCCCATGCCATTTATAGAGGGCCAATAAAAGAATTCCTTACAAATTCTAAGTAGCCACTAGTAGCCATGGACTCTTGTTGGTGCAAGAACCTATTATGCAAGAGGTATCTAGGTCATGAAAGGACTAGAGACCTACAGGATGGGTCTTTACCCGCCCCCTGGTGACGTGACGGAGAACTATAAGCCGCTCTCTATATCTCAGTCCAGGAATGTGTGACACCCAAACCGCAGATCGCATTAGACAGAGACATTAGGGGAGGGGCTCCCGCTCTAACCTGGTTTCCCCACCCCAAGCCTGTAGCCTATTGATGACTAATTTAATTGCTCATAAATATATTATTTTCACGATGGCCTCCTTTGGTGGTGACGGGGTGGGGGTGGTGAGCCCACAAAGCGGCCCGAGGAGGTATGAGAGGAGGCATCCGATTGGATGAGCAGGGAGCTCTCAATGAGATCCCACGACAGACCCATCTTCTTCCCACTGGTAATTCCTTAATGTGAGAGAGACCGGGATAGATCTGAAATAAAATTGATATGTAATGAGATGAAGCTGGATGGTAGATCTAGACTCAAGTCAACGTTGAGTACTGTGTGAAATCTCTTTCAGAAATCACTTTATTGATGGCAGTATTCTTAATGTCATTGGATTATGCTCTTGTCACTGCGATTGAGCCATTGGCAGCGTGACGGTTAAATTCCCCTTTGTTTTGAAATTGCTAATCTATACTTGTGATCATACTTACTATTTTTCCTATAATATCTGTGATAAGTCTAACTGTTTTTCCGATATGTGTGACAGTACTGACTTGTTTTCCTATACTTGTCATGACTCTGACTCTTCCTTTTTTCATACACTTGCAATAATATTAACTGTTTTTCCTATTCTTGTGATAACACTTTCTACCTTTCCTATACGTGTGATAAAGCTGAATTGCCTTCCTTAACCTGTAAAAACACTGACTACTTTCCTATACTTGTGCTAACACTTTCTGGTTTTTCTATACCTGTGATTATCCTGACACTGTTTTTTCTTTGTTTGTTCCAGGGGCCTCGGTAGCCATAATCATAGGCGCGGCAGTAGGCGTCGGCCTAGTCGTCGTAGTTGTAGGCCTAATTCGTTTCAAAAGGTAAGAGCATCCCGGCCTTTTTAAAGCCATATTAAAAGTCCGTTATCCTTAATGTGCTCGGCGCAAACTGCATTTCTCTTCTTGAAATAACTTTGAAATGACTTAAAGTGTCATTTTCCTTTATTGCCCGCGTAATGACGCCATCAAAAACTCCCATCCGCCCAGTTTTTCTGTTAAATTAAGATTGTAAACCACTTGTTTTTCTTCCGAGAGCATACCACTCGGTTTTCCCATAATATAAGCATTGCAAAAACCGCCCAATGTGAAATAAATCTTGGATCATGTATGGGGATTTAGTGGGAGTCCGCGCGGGGCAGGTGAAGATAAGATTATTAAAAATCAGATAAGCCGGAGAGGCGTAGATGACTGTCTGTTATCTTCTCATCTGTAATATGCTCCCCGCTCCACCCAGCGCCTAGAGGACCACTACATCAATGGGACATAAGCCTACTGTGTATCTAATTAAGTCAATGAAACCGCCACCACTGGTATGAGTGGGGGGGGGGGAGTCTAATTGATGGTTTGTGTGGCCGCCAGCCACCATGCAGTCTGCTGGAAGAGGGAGGGGGCTGAGGCGTTCTAAGAGCAAGTATTGGGGTGTGGGGCCAAGGTGTCTTTGGAGTCAGACTGAGGTAGATCATATTGTCTTTTTTGAGAGGCGGGGCAAGGAGAGGCCGGTTTCTGAGGTGGGAGTAGGGTGGGCTTCTCAGGTGTCTAACCAGAGGGGCTTCTGAATGGTCAGGACTCAGGCCCTTCACAGTTGGGTAAATACTAGCAGCTGGTCGCAGCCTGATGGCTCTTAAAGACGATTGGTGGTTTGCAGTCAGCGGATGCCCTCTTACCTGCCTAGGTCCTTATAATAAGGCTTGTTCCTAGGCCTAGGTCCTTAGTCGTAGGTCACATTAAAGAGACCTTGTCAGATCCCAAGTCTAGGTTATATAAACTCCCCAACAAACAATATTACTCATAAAAATTCTCAACAGCTTGAGACCATTTAACACAGCTTTAAAGATAGTGTGCGGAGACGAATTTGGCACATCATATGACAATTCAGCTGATTATAATATATATCCGACAACATAAGGAATATAAATTGAGACAGCCAAATATGGGATAAGGAATGATTATGAAAACTATCTATTGAAATGTCAAAAAGAAACAGAATAGGCAAAATTGCAAGCAGTCTTACAATTAAGATTGCTCAGTGAGTACCAGGTAAAATAACTGAGTAAATAACCGATGTAATTTCTCAGTAAGTACCAGATCTAGATAAAAAGAAATGCAACAGGTGTCCGATATAAACACTTTCAAGAAATTAATCAAAAATGTTGTTTTTGTATGTAGGGTACATGCTTGTTTATTATCATCGTACAAATTGTGAAGTATTGGTATATTTGGTAAATGAACATATATATTCAGAGGCAGATCCAGGATTTCCTAAAGAAGGGGGTCAGCATGTAGGCTAAGTACAACAAATGCATGTATCCACACACAGGCATGCAACATTTTTATCTCTTTACCTACTTTAGGGGTCCAACAAAAGGAGGGGTTCAGGACACTCTGGACCCCCCTCTGCATCCGCCTCAGATATTATTACAATCTGATGGACGAACTTGTACGCAGGGATTGGATTTAAAAAAAAAATTAAATTACAAGTGGATGCCAGGTAGGACATCTTGGTGGGAGGCGGGTGAAGGCGCTCAGTGCGCGCCCCCCCCCCCCCCCCCCCCTCATTTGCCCATTTGCAATCTCCATCCAGACCCAACAACCCAGACCAAAGATAAGCCCCACAGACATGACCCACCCAGTCGCCTTCTGAAGTGGTCCCTTTACTTATGGAGAAGGGAGAGAGGGCCAACGTGAAGTAGCAATTAGCCACCACCTCCCCTGCAAACTGGAAGTTGAGAGATTCTTTAAGGGCCGGCTCAAGGATGTAATGTGGCCGATTGGATGCCTCTGTTTTTACCCTTTTAATTAAAACCGATTCGTTATGGGTTCTTGATTTATAAGCTAATTAAAGTCACAGGTCCCCGCGCAGAATTGCTCAATGCTGAGTCCGATTGTATGCCTCTGCTAGAAAGGTACACATATTAACGGGGATGTTTATGACTGCGTTGTGCTATTGAACGTGATGTAAAGGCCCATATGTCATAAAGGTGTAGTAATTATAGGGCGACAAAGGCTGATTATATTGCTACAAATACAACGACTCATCAACAGGGCTATGGGACCACAGCTACAATGAATTAGATCACGGCCATTGTAAAACTCCATAGCCCTTATATTAAAGGAGGTTCTTATGTAGTGAACTATGTATCAGAATCTTCTTTTAGGTCCTAGTTTTTATTTTATCACAAAAAACGGGTAACTTTATAGCATACTTTTGTTCTTAATTTTCTAGATTTCATAAAACAAAAACTAAAACCTAAATAAAAAATCTGAGACACAATTCCCTCTGAATGGTTATGAACTATGTGTGGTTAAGATTTCAAGGCTCAAAGTGAAGAATTCACTGAGATATCAATGTTCAAAATATTGTTCTAAAAATAGGGTCCTGGAATATTTCAAACAAATAGAGTAACAGGACAGTCGTGTAACAGCAGTAAAGAGTCGGGACCACATTGAATTGGGTCATGAAAATTGGATATTCGCGAGAGTAATTCCACGTCAACAGCATTTGTGTAATCTCGGAACATAATTCTGTTATATTGAAAACAGGGCTGGGCGCGGACGGCTAAAGAATCACAGTCACTGAAATATGGATCACGGTGGCAATGCTATTACAGGGATGGCCTCAATGCCGTTTGTGTAATCTATGATATCATATGGCCGCTGCCACGTTTCTCTGTGTCCCCACCCAAACGGCAATATTATCCCGAACAACACGACATGCCGCAATACATACAAGGGGAAAAAGAAACATCGCGAAATATTTCATTTGGGAATGACGTCCACGTTGCCGCTCCTTTCTGCGGTGCATGCAAGGTTGATTTCAGAATTGAATACACATCATTTGTCAAGGGGGATTTGTATTCAGCGCCGGGCGGGGAGGGTCGGCCTACGAGCACAGGACGGGGGGTGGGTGAGACAAACCTTCCAATTAACATGATGGTCATGCCTGCAGCTGCCAGTCTGCACTGCCTCCAGTAGGAACTGCTAAGGGGGTGGGGGACAGGATGGGAGAAGAGGGGGTACTTGGTAGGAACAGTAGGAACTGTTTGGGGGGGGGGGAGGGTTACTTTGTAGACAAACAGTCCAATTAACATGATGTTCATGTCTGCAGCTGCCAGTCTGCACTGCCTCCAGTAGCAAGTTGCGGGGGGGGGGGGGGGGGGGGGGGGCAGGATGAGGGAAGGGGGAGTACTTGGTAGGAACAGTAGGAACTGTTTGGGGGACAGGGACGAGGGGTTACTTTATACAATTAGGATTTGTAGAGAGGGATGAGGCAGGGGAGGGGGTTACAGTCCAATTAATATGATGGTCATGCCTGCAGCTGCCAGTCTGCACTGCCTCCAGTAGCACTGCAAGGGGAGGGGGAGGGGGATAGGATGGAGGAAGGGGGACTAACTTGTAGGAAAACTAGGAACTGTTTGGTAGGACAGGAGGTTACTTTCTCTGCAGGAACTGTTAGGGGGGACAGGGAAAGGAGCTTACTTTGTAGAGAAACACTCCAATTAACGTTATTCTGATGTTACATGGAACAAGGGAAGGAGGGGAAAAGGGGGTTTTCCTTTACAACACTCCTTCGAGTAGGACCGAGTCAGGAAACTGTGTCTGCTCTCTGTCTCCAATAGACCTCTCGGGGTAGGGGGGCAGAGACATAGAAGGGTGATATTCTATCCGTAGAGCCTCCAGTGGGATGCTGGCTGATCATAGGACAGGGAGGGAGTACTGTCTCTTCACTATTTGTAGTCAAAAACATCAAGAATTTACTGTATCAAAATTTTGCGTTTATTCATATTGCGTTTCCATTTTCAAATGGTTTCGATGGATTGCTGTGCCGTACAACTGAGGAAACAATGAATGGAGGATCCCCGTACATAAGATGTTGTACCTAGAGTCCAGACCACTTTAAGTTCAAACCGTAAAACCATAATTTATCACACCTGACTAAGAGAAATACCGATAATAATCACAGTATATAGAGTGGGCAGTATAACTTGAAATAAAAGCATTATCACATTCATAGAAACAGTGCACCCCACCGCCTGCCTAAATGAAAAATAGGATGACAAAAGGCAAAGGGAAAGAGTAGAGATGTTGGTGGTGGGTAGGACGGGAGGGGGTAGGGGGAGGAGTGGTAGGGGGAGGGGTAGGAGGAGGAGGGAGAGGAGGAGGGGTAGGGGGAGGGGGAGGGGGAGGGGTAGGAGGGTTAGGCCTCGGTTATCGGTCCCCAGTCGGCCCACTCTCCCTTTGTGGACCTGAGTTATTCCACCTTTAACACATCTCCACACGGGCCTTCTGCTATCTGTAGACACCCCCATCAGACAGCCCACCACCCCAACACACACACCCACCCCTACCACCACCTAACCATCCCACCACAGCCACCACTGCTGCTCAGCCAGCTGTCGAAAATCAGCATTTGGTGACTAGTCGCTGCACTGGTCGTTCTATAGACCTTGTGCAGATGACATCACATCTACCAAAGTGGGCAGGTCGCTTTTTTGGTGATTATTTGGTAATTAGTATTGTTTCCAATCGTAATGCATATAAATATATTCTATTTTTGTCAAACTTACTGATTTACAATGATTGTCATTTAGATTTGTTTAATCTTTTTATTTCAAGTGACAACGTGGTGATCGCCAAACCTGATCATGTGACCATGTTTGAACAAGGCCTATAGAGAATTTCACAGACAACGCCTCTCAGCGCAACGTATTTTATGTTTCTCAACAAAAATGTCAATAATGCCAAATATTCTAGTAACGCTAGATAAATATCAGTGACAGAACAAAGAAAATGGAGAAATACGTTTACTGTGTATATCTATTGCTGTGCTGTTATGCTTCGGGCCCCTACGTTTTGATATGAACGTTGTCTGTTTGGTCTGTTATTGGGGATTGGATACAAATTACCTAATGCTGCAGGGACGTTTCATCTGTTTTCTTCCAGGTGTTCTTATATATAATGGGAAGCCCAGTAAAAGTTATGACATCGTGAGGCTGGTTACAACACAGAGCTATTGATGGCTGTCATTCTATAACCCAAGCTACCCAGTTGCTTTTTGCCCATCTCAGTATAACCCAGCAACTCTTTAGCCATCCCCACCCAAGTTGCAACATAACAGAACCGTTCTGAAACAATACTTTTTGGTCAGTCTGTTACTTAAAAAGATGGCGCTTAAAAGTTACACTATTGATGGTGAGGTTAAACCTCATGAAATCAGATCATTTTTGTAATGTTATACTTCGGTGAGGTTAAGAATTAGACCAAACCATAACAAAACATTATAAGAACATTCTGTTTGGTTTGAAGAACATAATGAGAACATTGTAATAACATCACAGTGCAATGTCACAGCAGTACATTGCAGCAACGTGATTGGGAGTCATCAAAAGAATGTAACAAGATTCAATACAGAACCAACCATGTTGTTGCAATGTTATAATAACGTCCTATCCTTGACTACAATAACATTAGTGTCTTCTATCACCACCAATGCTGTGCCCTTATGATTGCCAGTCAGGTTTTCATCTGAGATAGGCTTACTGGTATATTGAAATCACAAAAAAGAACTATCAATGGCCACATGGACATCCTGTTCTTGCATGCATATTGTTTCACATGAAATAGAATAGTAGTGCTGCAGCATGGGAGGTAAAATTTCTGACCAGCGATGACCCAAAATTAATAAAGGTTGACATATACCATCGCGTTCGGGAGGTCCTAAGCTTTTCAAAACTGCCTGATGCCAGACCGAACACGAATTAGAAACTTCAAGGTCACAGGTCAAAGGTCAAAGGTCACCAAAAAAAGTAAAAATCTGAAAAATATAAGTTTTTATCTTATAGCTTCGCATTCATAATAGATGGAGCTTAGTTATTTGGCAAATATTTAGCCACTTATGGGGCCTAACTGTGATTTTCATATTGGTGACCTTGCCCAAGGTCAAGGTCATCAATCTCAAGGTCAAACTTCAAAAATGAGCATGAAATGAGGATCTAACCTTTTATCAACTCTTATAAATATTTTAATATAGCCAATATCAAGTGTTATCATTGAACTGTTTGACAGAGGAGATCATGAGCTTTCTTTTGATACCTCATTTGGTATGATGGGGCTTAGGTTTCCATGGTAACAGAGCTATCATTTGTCACAACCAGCTTTGCTGAAAGACATTAAAATAGGTCAAACATACCCAGAAAACCACAAGTCTCTTGATAGTAGAGTGGTCATTCTCAAAAAGAGCCTTATTTAAGGAAAAACTCCAAACAAAGCATGCCATAAATGTCTCAAATTCAAAGGATGATAGTTTGTACTAAAAAGAAATT
This sequence comes from Lepidonotus clava, assembly GCA_936440205.1. Classification (NCBI taxonomy): domain Eukaryota; kingdom Metazoa; phylum Annelida; class Polychaeta; order Phyllodocida; family Polynoidae; genus Lepidonotus; species Lepidonotus clava. The sequence goes on from OW387147.1 coordinate 47,261,435, forward strand.
GCTCCAGCATTAAAGTAAATGGCTGGTTTCCATGGCAACCACCCAAGATAAGGTATTCCGAAATCAATAGTTTTTTTGACATATCTCCCTTAATATTCAAGATAGAAGCACAAATGAGACATCAAAATTAAGCATTCCTAGAGTTCTTTGGGATAGAAAGCTGAACTGGGTTGTCTTGGTTACTGGGTTGCCATGGTTACCAAAAATATCTTAGAAATTGACCATATTTTCAGATTCTCTTCTGTTCCTGTCACCATAGCAGCCACAAATACGGGTCTAACAAGACACAACCTATCTATCTTATGAGTATATATACATGGAATCATGTGTTTTTGTCCAAACAATCATATGGAATGCAATAAATGAATGGTTTCCATGGAAACCTCTCAAACTTCATGGTTTTTTTTTCAAATTTGACAGTATTTGGGATGTATCTCTCTTAATACACATGATAGAAACACAAATGATACATCATATTAAAGCCTTCCAAGAGTTCTATTGGATAAGATACTAACATTGGTTGTTCCTCTTACTTAGTTGCCATGATAACCAAAAACAACTTCAAAATTGACAATTATTTCAGTTCCTTCATATTTCTGTTGCCATAGCAACAGTGAACATGGCTTTTAAGGTATAACAGTGTACAATCACTTATCCCAAGTGTGCTAGTCTCTAATGTGTAGATTTGGGGTTTGTACTGAAATATCTTGAGTATGGAATAGAGTAAAAGACTAGTTTCCCTGGCAACCACCTTAGAAAATAAGTGTTTCATAAAATAAACACTAAAATTGTTATGATTATCTTCCTTAATTTTAAAGATTGAAGCACAAGTAAAACATCAAATTGATACACTTTGATAGTTCTATTGGATAGTCCTGGATAATCCATGGAAACCAACAAAGAAATCAGGTTATCTCAAATTCATTGATATTTGGGCTGGACCTTTCTTAATGGAAGATAGAAAGACAAATGAGATGTTAAAACATTCTATGGCATAGAAAACTGAAAGTGATTGTTTTCATTACCTAGTTGGCATAGAAACTAAAGGTGACGTCAAAATTGCTTAGAATTTAGGTTTTCCTTTTGTTTCTTTCCTATAAGTACTGACCATAAGATGAGCTTATAGTCCCTTAAAGATGAACCTAAAACCCTCCTACAATGCTCTTAAGATACACCTAAGCACCTTAGATGCACCTAACATAACTTGAGGAGCATCAGATGTGCCTATGATACTCATAAGATGCCCCAAAGATGCCCCAAAGATGTGCCTTAACCCTTTAGACACCACTAATTGAGATGTATTGTATTACTGTATTGCTGCATTTCTCCAGGGTTTCCATGCATTTCCCTATGAAATTCCTTAAGTTTCTAGTCACTGAGAAACTTCAAAGGATGACCCATCCCTATCAATGAAAATTATTGATACCTAATTTGGAGTATTGGCAAGGGAATTAAATAAGCTTTTAAACAATATATTTGCTGTTTTGTATGTTGAATACCCTTTAGAAAAATTACAGGAAAATGCCTATTTTTCTGGGCGGCTAAGGCTCAATCGGAGAGTACACCGTTAGGCAGCTGTGGCCATATTGGGATCTAAAGGGTTAACATTTTGGACCCCAATCAGGCTGTAGCGGCCCATGGGTGTGCTCCCCAATCCAGCTGCAACTGCCCGGAATAATGTAAATTTTTTTCATTATTTTTCCATATTGTTCCAAGGTGAATATGTGAATGAAAAGTCGGCCAATATATCATTTAAAAGCTGATTTAATTTCCTATCTAATGCTTCAAACCTCATTTCCATAATGTTCATTTATAGTGGCTGGTTAGCCTTTGAGACTGCTCAAGTACAAGGAAATTAAGGAATTCGGGAGGGAAATCCATGGATATCCTTGGGTAATCTTGCAATTTATGTATACAAAGTTTGGGATCTAAAGAGTTAAAGCCCCAAAGATCCTCCTATATGCCCCTATGATGTGTTTAATATGCCTCAACCATGTATCTGATATGTGCCTATGATCCCCCTAGTGTTTGCCTAAGATGTACATAAGTCACCCAATGATGCACCTAAGAGGTGCCTAAGGTGTGCATAAGATGCAGTCCTCATAGGATTGTATAATGATCTCTTAAAATGTCCAATAGATGCATCCAAGATGTACCTCAGCAGGCCTGTAGCAAGCTTTTCTCAGAGGGTGGTTCATTTTATGACTAATTTTTTCCCGGGGGGGGGGGGGGTTGTTTTCTAAACAAAAGGGCTAAAATGCAACCCCCCGAGCCCCCCTGCTCAGATCCCTCAAAGATCCACAATAAGATAGAGTTCATTTGTGATTATCATGGCAGCTGAGTACCCAGGAGTTCATTTGTGATTATCATGGCAGCTGAGTACCCAGGAAAACTAAACTAATGGCAGTTGAGTACCCAGGAATACTAATTTTGATCTCCTATTTAATAGAACATTCAAAGTGCATCAATTTGATGTTTTACTTGTGCTTCAATCTTTAAAATTAAGGAAGATAATCATAACAATTTTAGTGTTTATTTTATGAAACACTTATTTTCTAAGGTGGTTGCCAGGGAAACTAGTCTTTTACTCTATTCCATACTCAAGATATTTCAGTGCAAACCCCCAAATCTACACATTAGAGACTAGCACACTTGGGATAAGTGATTGTACTCTGTTATACCTTAAAAGCCATGTTCATTGTTGCTATGGCAACTGAAATATGAAGGAACTGAAATAATTGTCAATTTTGAAGTTGTTTTTGGTTATCATGGCAACTAAGTAAGAGGAACAACCAATGTTAGTATCTTATCCAATAGAACTCTTGGAAGGCTTTAATATGATGTATCATTTGTGTTTCTATCATGTGTATTAAGAGAGATATACATCCCAAATACTGTCAAATTTGAAAAAAAAACCATGAAGTTTGAGAGGTTTCCATGGAAACCATTCATTTATTGCATTCCATATGATTGTTTGGACAAAAACACATGATTCCATGTATATATACTCAAAAGATAGATAGGTTGTGTCTTGTTAGACCCGTATTTGTGGCTGCTATGGTGACAGGAACAGAAGAGAAACTGAAATTATGGTCAATTTCTAAGATATTTTTGGTAACCATGGCAACCCAGTAACCAAGACAACCCAGTTCAGCTTTCTATCCCATAGAACTCTAGGAATGCTTAATTTTGATGTCTCATTTGTGCTTCTATCTTGAATATTAAGGGAGATATGTCAAAAAAACTATTGATTTCGGAATACCTTTTCTTGGGTGGTTGCCATGGAAACCAGCCATTTACTATAATGCTGGAGCAATTTCTTTTCAGTACAAACTATCATCCTTTGAATTTTAGACATTTATGGCATGCTTTGTTTGGAGTTTTTCCTTAAATAAGGCTCTTTTTGAGAATGACCACTCTACTATCAAGAGACTTGTGGTTTTCTGGGTATGTTTGACCTATTTTAATGTCTTTCCACAAAACTGGTTGTGACAAATGATAGCTCTGTTACCATGGAAACCTAAGCCCCATCATACCAAATGAGGTATCAAAAGAAAGCTCATGATCTCCTCTGTCAAACAGTTCAATGATAACACTTGATATTGGCTATATTAAAACATTTATAAGAGTTGATAAAAGGTTAGATCCTCATTTCATGCTCATTTTTGAAGTTTGACCTTGAGATTGATGACCTTGACCTTGGGCAAGGTCACCAATATGAAAATCACAGTTAGGCCCCATAAGTGGCTAAATATTTGCCAAATAACTAAGCTCCATCTATTATGAATGCGAAGCTATAAGATAAAAACTTATATTTTTCAGATTTTCACTTTTTTTGGTGACCTTTGACCTGTGACCTGTGACCTTGAAGTTTCTAATTCGTGTTCGGTCTGGCATCAGGCAGTTTTGAAAAGCTTAGGACCTCCCGAACGCAATGGTATATGTCAACCTTTATTAATTTTGGGTCATCGCTGGTCAGAAATTTAGAGGGCTTATAGGCTGGCTGCTGCTGCACTATAGGGCCTTAGAGGGTGGTGGAGTCTTTGATATGTATGAATGATATTTTGAGCTGGAGCTAAGCACCATCAGAAAGCCCCTCGTGGCTCCAGTGGCGCACCACCGAGCACCTCCGAGCAGCTCTGTGTATGGGTACCGGAAGAAGGAGAAGGAGCCAGAGTGGGGAGATGAGGGTTGGGTACTTGGCTATTGCCCAATTTTCACATGGTACATTATTTTAGGTATAGTTGAGACTTTCTCAGAAAGAGTGTTATAATGACATTATATCTTAGTAAAATTGAGACCTTACTTATGAAGAATGTTATCAATCTTATCAAGTTATTTCAATGTGAAAAAAAACATAACAAGCATGTCACAATAACGTTACAGTGCAATGTGGCAATGTTAGGTTCTAAAGATGGTATTGTGTGCCATCAAAATAACATAACAAGAACCAAAGCAGAACTAAACAGAATATTGCTGCAACGTTTAAATGACGTCATGTTCTTGCTTGGGAAGGTAAGGAAATGAAATGGTTCGGTATACGTCATACCACAGGGTGAACACTTTGGGTATTTTTGTCAAGCATATAGCTGAATCCATATGATTGTTTTAATTTTTGAGCAGTCTGTCTTGTACCACACGACATGCTGCTAGTGGTAGGCACCTGTGACCAAACCGAGCAGCTGGTACCTACAGAATACTACAGATGGGGCTGTGTGTTTATTTAATGACCTGTTAATGTCTGAGATCTGTAGATAGAACCAGACAATGACTCCCTTTCCTATTGAGGTGAGTGCCATCGGAGAGACACTTACAGCTTCAGGGGACCTCTCCATGAGCAGTTCTGTGCCGTTTCTGAATGCAGCTACTACTATTTTCTTTCTAAGCAAGAATACTAATGATGTTATTAAAACATTGCAGCAACATTCTGTTTATTTCTGCTTTGGTCATTGTTACGTTATTTTGATGGCACCCAAAAATGTCTTCAGAACCTAATATTGCAAAACTGCACTGTAACGTTTTTGTGGCATTCTTTTAATGTTCTTTCGTGTTATAATAACTTTACTATAATGTTCGTTATTAGTGAGGTCTCAACTTCACTCAAATATAATGTTATTATAACAGTCCTTTTTTAGTAAGTCTCAACTTTTCCTAAAATAAAGTAACTGTTATGTAAAAATGGGGCAGGTTACAGATAAACCAAAAAGGTACAGTCACAGAATGTGCTTGTTACGTCGCTGCTTGCCGGGGTTTGCTATTGCAGGGGCATGGTATGGGAGTATGATTTGGTTGTGGGAGTTGAGGGTAAAAACAGCTCATGAAAAACACAACAATCATCTCTGGGTCAGTCTTTAAGTTATTGCTACAAATAACATTAATTTAGTGAAGGTTAAAAGTTGGTATCTATTAAAAAAAACCACAAGAATTGTCTATTCAAAAATAGTACAAGAATTATTTCTTATTCAGTGTTAATGCTTGAAATTATAAGATGAATTCAGGAGCCCCTATAATTATATAGAATCTGCCTTTATCCTTTTCTTTGAAATAGGATAGAAAATGTGTTTACCATACATCCATTCAAAGTTTAATCAAATACAATTACATCAACACATTTTCATGCGCTCAGCAGTCCACTGATGTGAACTATTAGCGCTTTTGGTGGGCCACTAATAGCAGAGGGATGATACACCCCTACCAGAAAACAGTCACAGCTCCCTGCCTTATCTCCAACTCTGTCCAAGCTAAAGGATGAAACCACTGCATGGACTGGGCTGAGGAGGGCTCGGGGAGGGGGGGGGGGAGAGGTGGAGGGGCAGGGGGAGGGGCAGAGGGGGGCAGGGGCAGAGGGGGGGCAGGAGGGGGGCAGGGAGGAGAGGGGGGGAAGGCGAGCTGTTTGACTCCCCTTTACTGTGAGAGCTAAGCGCCATCAGAAAGCCCTGCCCGGCCGGAGGAGTGGGTGGCGAGCTGCTCTGAGCTGCTCTCAATCTGCTCCCAGTGATACATCTGCCGCTTGCAGACTGATTCAAAGGGGGAATAGGAGTCGTCCAGAGGGGGAGGGGGTGGAGGAAGCCAAGACTGGGAGAGGTTAGGTGGCACTGAACAGGATTTGATATCCCAAACATTGGTCACTTTAGGCATCATATGGTGGGAGGGGGGATGTTATCATATAAACCTGAATTACCTAGATATTATGTATCATCCTATAATGTAAATGTATGAATCATAGGAACCTTGAAAGATGATGTTTACAATGTACTTGATATTGATTGATATTGATCTATCTTAGATATTGTCATTGTCATAGAGTGAATGTTACTTGAAATTTGCATAAGATGAGCCATACCATAATGAATTAATGTGATCCTGTATATATTTTTCACATGTATAAGTGTAATAACTCTGAAAACCAAGGGAAACCTTGATGAGTATTACCGATAAAAACTTTTCAAAAAAACAGTTGCCAGAGGGCTGTCAGGGATTTTGCCATCAGTCTCAACCCTCAGTCACCACACCCCAGATGAGGTTTGGAAAGGAAGGAAGGAGAAACAACGCTAAAATAAAAGGGAAGCAGAATGAAATCAGGAGAACAGAAAGCAGAAGGCAGGTGAAGGTAGACAGGGGCAGGAAAACAGATCTGGACCTGGCAGCCTTATAGAAGAACAAAACTAGGGACTATAACAACTATCCTTCACCCATATCTTCAACTATCACTGTCCATTATTGTCTCATCTTGTTCATTACTAACCCTATGTCAGCTGGAAGAACATGAACTGTTCATGTACATGAAGTTGATCAATAAATTGCAAAAAAAACTGGGTTAAAGACAGCCCTATAGAAAAACAAACCTGGGGACTATCTGGGGTATTGGTAGCCCTATAGGAAAATGGTCCCAGGGTCCATCTGGAGGTAGTAGACAAGGGTTGGAGAATTGTCAAGGGGTCTATCTGGGGCTATGGCAGCTCTATAGGAGAACAGGTTTCAGGTCTATCTGGGGTACTGGCAGCCCTATAGGAGAACAGGCTCAGAGACTATCTGGGGTATAGCAATTCTATAGGAGAACAGGCCTGGGGTCTATCTGAGGTACTGGCAGCCCTATAGGAGAACGGGCCTGGGGTCTGTGTGGGGGTACTGGCAACCCTATAGGAGAATGGGCCTGGGGGCTATCTGGGGTACTGGCAACCCTATAGGAGAAGGGTCTATCTGGGGTACTGCCAGCCCTATAGAAGAACGGGGCTGGGGTCTATCTGGGGTACTGGCAGCCCTATAGGAGAACGGGCCTGGGGTCTATCTGGGGTACGGGCAGCCCTATAGGAGAACGGGCCTGGGGTCTATCTGGGGTACTGGCAGCCCTATAGGAGAACGGGCCTGGGGTCTATCTGGGGTACGGGCAGCCCTATAGGAGAATGTATGGGGGTCTATCTGGGGTACTGGCAGCCCTATAGAAGAACAGGCCTGGGGTCTATCTGGGGTACTGGCAGCCCTATACTCTGTTTGCAGGTTCAACTCTCCTGTACGGGAGGCACCAGAAGTTGGGACAAAATTCTGCCACGTTCACTCACCTAGAAGCCCACAAAAGGGGTGCACGGCCTAGAATGGTGACATTTTATGACCAATCATCCGATCATTTGGACGTAGGAGATTTCCACTTGCTTGCTAGGTATAAGAGAATAGGCCCGGGGCCTATCTGGGGTACTGGCAGCCCTATAGGAGAACGGGCCTGGGGTCTTTCTGGGGTACTGGCAGTCCTATAGGAGAACGGGCCTGGGGTCTATCTGGGGTACTGGCAGCCCTATAGAAGAACAAGCCTGGCATCTATCTGGGGTACTGGCAGCCCTATAGGAGAACGGGCATTTGGTCTATCTCAGGTACTTGCAGCCCTATAGGAGGATGGGCCTGAGATCTATCTTGGGGTACTGGCAGCCCTATAGGAGATTGGGCATTTGGTCTATCTGGGATACTGGTAGCCCTATAGAAGAACAGGCCTTGGGTCAGTCTGGGATACTGGCCATCCTATAGGAGAACAGGCCTGGGGTCTATCTGGGGTTCTGGCAGCCCTATAGAAGAACAGGCCTGGGGTGTATCTGGGATACGGGCAGCCCTATAGAAGAACAGGCCTGGGGTCTATCTGGGATACTGGCAGCCCTATAGGAGAACGGGCCTGGGGTGTATCTGGGATACGGGCAGCCCTATAGAAGAACAGGCCTGGGGTCTATCTGGGATACTGGCAGCCCTATAGAAGAACAGGCCTGGGGTGTATCTGGGATACGGGCAGCCCTATAGAAGAACAGGCCTGGGGTGTATCTGGGATACGGGCAGCCCTATAGAAGAACAGGCCTGGGGTCTATCTGGGGTTCTGGCAGCCCTATAGAAGAACAGGCCTGGGGTGTATCTGGGATACGGGCAGCCCTATAGAAGAACAGGCCTGGGGTCTATCTGGGATACTGGCAGCCCTATAGAAGAACAGGCCTGGGGTGTATCTGGGATACGGGCAGCCCTATAGAAGAACAGGCCTGGGGTGTATCTGGGATACTGGCAGCCCTATAGAAGAACAGGCCTGGGGTGTATCTGGGATACGGGCAGCCCTATAGAAGAACAGGCCTGGGGTCTATCTGGGATACTGGCAACCCTATAGGAGAACAGGCCTGGGGTCTATCTGGGGTACTGGCAGCCCTATAGAAGAACGGGTCTGGGGTCTGTGTGGGGGTACTGGCAACCCTATAGGAGAACAGGCCTGGGGTCTATCTGGGGTACTGGCAGCCCTATAGAAGAACGGGTCTGGGGTCTGTGTGGGGGTACTGGCAGCCCTATAGAAGAACAGGCCTGGGGTCTATCTGGGGTACTGGCAGCCCTATAGAAGAACGGGTCTGGGGTCTGTGTGGGGGTACTGGCAGCCCTATAGGAGAACAGGCCTGGTGGCTATCTGGGGTTCTGGCAGCCCTATAGGGGAGAAGGCTCTGGATCTTTTGGGGCCTACTGGTAGCCCTATAGGATAATGGTCCCAGGGTCCATCCCGAGGTGGTAGACAAGGGTTGGAGAATTGGCAAGGGGTCTATCTGGAGCTATGGCATCCCTGTAGGACAGGAGTTATATCCAGGGTGCCTGCAAGTCTATTGCAGACCCAGCGCCGGCCGCGCGCCCATCAAAGCTATTGTCCGGCAGTCCTGATCCAAGAACAAGGAGGTTTTATCAGATTACCGAGCAGCTCAAAGTGTGCCCGCGAGCTGCTCACCAGATGGAGCCACAATTACCCGCAGATAGCCCGATGACTGATACTGCCCGCTGATGGCTGACACCACCCGCTCGGTGCGCCCCCTGGGAGACCCATCCCGCAATATGCCCACCCCTACCCCTAATCAGCCTGGAGGACCCATGGCTACCCTGGAGGAGGCGACTCTAGGTCCAGCGTTTTTAGCCACCACTTGGCCAAGCAGCTACCACGGGGAAAGGCAAACAAGTGAATGGTTGTCTGGGAGCAGGGTTGGGGGAGACGGTTGGGAGGTAGAAAGGTAAGAGAAGAGGGATCTTGCTGGCAGGGGAAGAGAAGACCATGCAGGGAGGGCTGGTAGAAGGGTCAGGTACACGTAATCAGGGAAGAAAAAGAGTCTGAAAGAGTAAAGCCCCATTCCCACTAGGCGATTTTACCATCAACGGGTGACAGACAACTGGCTGTCATCCTCGCCGGGCCATTGTCATATCAAGCAATTTTGATATTTTTCCAACAAGTCCAGCTGATTTCCTCGCTGATCTCGTTACCCCTCGCCTGTTGCCCAGAATCTGCAACATACCCATGAGGATGATACACCCAGCGATTGTGCTGGAAATTTTAGGTTAATTTGATGTCCATGCCATAGCCAGGCGACGGTAAAATCATTTAGTGGGTATGAGGCTTTACGGTCGGTGGGTAGGTGGGAAGGTGGGAAGGTGGGTGTTGGTAGGTGGGTGATTTGAGTTGGGGGAGGGGGGGGGTGTCTGCTTGATATGACGTCATTTCTAGAGGGGGGGATCAAGGGCTACATGACGAAACATGACAAGGGTGGGAGGGGGGGGCAAAATAGGGCAAAAATAGCATGACGTCATTTATGGACTGCCCCTAGGTGTGGGTAGGTGGGTGGGTGGGTGGGTAGTTAGCAGCCATTTGGCTGAGAAACTACAACGAGGAAATGAAAACGAGTGAACCTTTGTCAGGGGAGAGGGGAGGGAGATGGGTGGTCAGGATTTAAGAGGTAGATAAAGAGGGAACGAGTGGGGAGGAGAATGGAGAGAGTATAAAGGCAAGATGGATTAAGAGGGTGCTGCGTACATATACATGGAAGCAAGAAGAAAAAAGAATCCTACATTCAACAAAGTAGGTAAGTAGCTAGTTAAGTAGCTAGTAGTAAGGGAGGTGTGTGAAAGTAGGTATTAAGATATGGGGTTGGCGAGGTGGATGATATTATTGGTAAGTTTGTGGGTAGATATAGGTAGGTAGGTAGGTAGGTAGGTAGGTAGGTAGGTAGAAAGGAAAGTATGTAGGAAGGTATGTAGGTATGTAGGTAAGGGGGTAGGTGGTTAAGTATGTAGCTTAGTGCAAAGTTAAGGGAAGGTAGGTAAGAAGGTAGATGTGTGTAGGTAACTATTAAATGCATGGAACCATAGTGGAGAGAAACATACAAACAGATATAAAAGCAGTCATACGTAGGTAAGTCTGGGTCGGCATGTATATGGGTGGGTAGGTTGGTATGAATGTATGAATGTACCCATGCAAGCGGTCAAAGTGGAGAGGGGCAAGACAGCAGAACGACAGACAGCCAGGAGCAAGCAATCGTGCGTGAACCGACCCACTATAAGTACGCTCTAAAGGAATGGTGGTTGTAGCAGGGGACGTCCTTCTTGGAGAGGGCGGAGAAAAGTAGCCGGCGGGCATTTAAAGAGTCATTCACACAGAGCCAATATTACCTCTCTTGAAAAGTAAAACATGTTTGAAAAAGCTCTCTTTGTCCCGGGTGTATGCCTCAGGCCTGGAGGGAGGAGATTGGAATGGCTACCCAGGCACGAGGGGGATTAAGGGGGGCTGGTGCGCGCGGGGGGGGGGGGGGGGCTGTTCAAATAGGACAGAAGAAATGGGGGGAGAGTGGTGGCCGAGACGATCTCCCCCCCCCCCCCCCGAGGTGTGTTGTCGCCGACTAAACTCACCGGAAGTGGTCGTCCCCTCGGGGTGGCGGCCTCTGGCGGCCGTCTCAGACAACGCTGGGCGGCCGGGGGTCTATTGTCCAATGAAAACCGCTCTTTTCAGTCAGCCCGGACCGCTATGATTGCGTGCGCAGTAATTCACCGCGAGGATTCCGGCGAAAGTCGCCCTGATTATGCTCGAGAGGGGCCAATAGTCGACCGTCAATGGGCCCCTAAACCTGTGTATACATGCTCAGATAAGGCTGCTCCGGGGTTTCCCTTTTAAAGATTCCCTGTTCGCCAAATCCTCTGGCCATCCTAGACATAGGCTTTTGAAGATGACCTGTTTTCCCCAGCCCCCAGCCGCGCTCAGACCAAAGAAATCTAATTCAATCATCATTACGGGGGGACTCTTAGCCATCCTTTTAAGTCAACAAGTAAAATCCATTTTGGCGACCGGTGGCGGTGGGAAACATTTGGCAATCAATGCTACAAAGACGCTACGTCACGTGGTCAGACCAAAGCGAGGCTGTGAGTTCGATTAACGACCAGTGGCCACGCCGCCCGCCCGCGGCGTACGCCACCGATTCTAATCGGTGGTCCCTGAAAGCCTCCAACTGGAAAAGGCATCGGAATAATACAACGATGATACAGTCTTTGTTACTCCGTGAGTAAACCTTGGGGGGCTGTGCATGAGCTGGGTACGTGTATACATTCCGTGACCACCCATACGTGGGTCTCATCTAGCCTTGGTCGGAACACAAAGGGAGAAGTTAAAATCTGCGGTTGCATTCTTCTTATGTTTTTCTAGCAAATCATCTGAAGGGTCCTTTCAATACAATATCACGTGGTAAGAGGTTGAATGTATAGAAAGGTACAAAGGGTAACATGCAAACTTAAACTTTCTATATGTTATATCGATCATACTTCTTTTGGGTTCGTTTTCATGTCAGGTACGTTGTTTCTAATGATTTATACTATTCTTGTATATGTATTTATATATAATTATATAAATGTATGTGTATACATGACATATATAGTGATATATGTTCATTGCCCATCAATATACACTATCATCTTGTTTAAAATTTGTATTGCTTACTATTTAACAGAATACCAATTTTACCTGACATCTGGAAGAACATGTACGCTACATGAAAGCAGTAATGAAATTCAAATAAATATATGATACATATATATATGGAATGGGACTCAGTATTCGTTCAAATTGAATTTTCACAAAGAAGATCACGCAGCACAGACTTACAGTTTAAAGAGACTATATATCAAAGGACCAGCCTGTTCCTATAAAACGTAACCCACTCTTTGGTCTCCCGTCTATGTCTGGGTATCAGCGTTAACCTTGACGTAACCTTGATCACCGTCTGTAGGCTACATGAACCTCCCTACTGGAGCGTTTAGTCTCACGGGGGTCAGCACGCACCTCACTCAAAAACTGGCCGCGTGTCGGCAGAGTCGGTCTGTTCGCGTATGAGTGATGAAGGCCGTGTTCCACTTGCCGATTTTGCTTCCCGATTTCAGAAATTGCCAGTGGAAATAGGCTAAGCACTAAAGGATATGTTATATGCCATACGAACAGAGTGAGTAAGTGATGGATGTTTTATGCCAAGCCCACATCCAGGGTCATATTCACAGATAAAAAAAATTTGGAGCAAATTCTGACTTTGGTGATTGTATCTATATGAGATGAAGGTGAGGGTAGGCAAAACCTGGAAATCATTTTTGGCTGTACCTCATCCCTTAATTAACCTAGACACCAACCGGGGATTGAACCCAACAAACCACTTGCTCAGTGCTGGGTTCCCCTATCATCATCGCCCCTTATGTTCAGAATGGGATAATGGGGGCCTATATTCTTCCCAGGAGAAAAACCTTCGCCGGGATTCCCCCACCTGGTTCATTAAAGCAGATCTCAAATTCTCTTTCAAAATGGTATGTAGCATGCATAGGTTTCTATTGTATTCCCAATGAAAACTAGAAATTAGCAAAGGTGGATAAAATCGCAAAGTCTATTGCCAGCCTATTGGGGAGACAGTCTGCTGGGGCAATTGTTAAGATCTCGTGCAATAAATTGTTTCACGTGTAAAGGATTGAGACGGACCAGTTTTTTTATGACCCTCAATGGAGACGGCAAGCCTGTTAACATGATTACTTTAAATCTAATTTATCTAAGGCGGGTGTACTATACCATGACTTACCGATGCATCACCGGTATATACTATGCCGTATGTCTGTATCAAATGGGGGCAAAATAAGGTGCAACCATCTGACACCATACACATGCTCATAATTGATTAAGTTTTTCCTATATATATGCATATAATTATTATGTGTATATACATGATTACGTCTATTTTGTTAAAATGGTCAAAGTTTCTCCTGGTTCTCATATATAATATTGCTACTCATTTGAACGACTAACTCTGACAAAAACAGTTTAAAAATACAACCACCACCCTGCCACTCTCTTCTATGCGACCCCGTTCACATTAGTAGTACAGAGTAACGCTACATTGTGACAGGTACGGTTATAACTGTAAAGTCTAAACGATTTTGATTTTGGAAATCGACAGTCGAAATATGTGATAACTATAGCCATATTACATCTAGATAGTCTAGATAGTATTTCAAACTGTCTTTCGAATGATATGTTGCATGCATGGGATTCTACAATATATCTAATCATTATTCAAAAATTTCCCAATTTTCAGTTGTCAAAATCGCTTAGTACAGGGGCAGATCTAGGGGGATCGGGGGGGGGGGGGTCCTGACCCCTCCCCTTTTGGTGGACCCCTAAACTACAAAAAGAGGGGGGAAATGCCACACGTGTATATAATTATGCGTAAATGCAATCGGTTTTAGTACTTATAGCCTTTATGCTGACACCCCCTCCCTCCTTTTTTTTCTCGAAAATCCGCCCCTGTAGTAGAATACATGCTTTAGACTGATTTTAGGATAATTTTGATTAGATATCTTAAATACATAACCGACGCCCTTACCATCCTTTCCTCTAGAGCCTCCCATGGATTCAACAGAGGCCTTAAATACAGAGCTCCCAGCACGTCGTTAGTAGTACATAGAAATGATCCATTGTGGCAGGTACGACTCAACAAGGTCCCTCTGCGACTCGCCGCGTTTAAAAATTGCAAACACTCGGCGGAGAATGAATAATTGAGGGCCTCTGAAACACAAACTAAACAACGCAAACGTCGGTCTGATTTACGGGGGCTGGGATGAGCCGACCTAGACTGTAGTTCCATTTAAGTCCGCTAGGTGCTCATACTTGGACTGTTATTACCAGCAACCATTTTAGTTGGGAATTCCACCCTGTATCCCAGCATGCTTTAGGGCCTCTGGCTTATGGCAGGTAGGACCATAAACCAGCCAGCAGCCCAACAATCATCAAATGGGTTACCCCGTCGTTTATATTGTAGACAGTGTATCAATGACGTCATCTGTATAAGAGAAGCAAGGTACGCTACAACAATAAAACCATCTGTGAATTCCCATTTCAATATACTACTACTTTATCGCGGATATACTAGAGAATCAATATACGTGATGAAGTTAGTCTACGCGATCTTACACAGACTCGCAGATCAATCTAATTCAGTCTTTTTAGCAAATGTCGCTGGTTCATTATATAAAAGACAATGTGAGTGGCAAATAATATTAAAATTGTTTTTGCGTGAAATACAAATTAGCTGTATAAGCAGTGTGGTGCAAGTGACGTCGCCTATATTGGCAACATTGTACACACAACGTTGTATACAAAGTAGAGTATGTATATTACATCACCTAAATAAGTTGGACTAAGTACACGACAAGAACCAAACCTTCTAAAGAGTATCATTTTCATATACTACTAACATATCATGTGTAATATTGAGTCCATACTGGTGACAATGTCGTGTATATTGTAGAGCCAACATGTAGCTAGTTTAAATGGACAATAGAGGCACCACACTTCGAACTACACCTATTTACATTCCTGCTATATAAGCAAGTCAATGAACACTATAATTATTCTTGTGTAAATAGTGGATCCTATTGAGGCAATGTCGTGCATATACCGCAATCGGGAGTTTCGCAGTGGGCGCCGCCATCTTGTGTCACGTGGTACAATGAGACATTCCTCATTGGCTGGGAGGTTGGCTTGACCCCTGAAAACTAATGGCGCCAAAGGACCACGCATGCGCAAACATAAACTCCCGACGGCGGTATATATAAGCAGTAGGCGACAAGTAGAAAATTCCCATTTCAGTGAACGACTAATATGTCACGCATATAGCTTATACAATTCCCGCGACATTGCCGCGTATATGGTAGACCTTGTTGAATAGTAGCCATGGACTGTTGTCGATGTAAAGGGGGTAACTAGGTCATGGAAGGACTATTAGGTCCGACCCCAAACTCTGAGTGGTTCCTTTCCTCTAATGGGCAAAACGAAGTCAATAACACTTCTCATTATAAAAGGGTATTTCGGGGGGAATTCTCCGAAGCAGTCATCTTGAAATATTCTGTTCTTAAGATTGATAATTCTTTCCGTGAATATCCACATGAAGATCTCTTTGCACTGACTGAGCTGCATCTTTTCTGATGTATGGTAGAAGTGCTAGCGTTCACAGATCGTGTCACACCTTCCTTATACTGATAGATATGTGACAATATATATTATGTTGTCATGACTATAATCAATCTTACAACTGAATAGGTATGCTGTAATTTGTGTTTTAACGTTTGGAAATAGTAGCATATTTCATAAGCTTTAAATGTTATGATGAAGCGTGTCTTAGACTATTCAATGAAAAGCCTGAATCTGGTTCTAGGGGAGTCAAAATGACATGTTTTTGAAATGACTCCAAAAGCTTGTTATTCTGGCGACATTTTCTGGGCTCCCTTTTTGAGTCAATATGACTCGTTTAGTTTTCTCTGTCTAAAATTGGGTGTTTTGTTGTTTGTGTTGCAGAGCGTGTCACCGGGGGTTGGGTAATTTGGGCGATAAACAATATGCCTTCTTACATGTTACTGAAGCATGTATATAACTTAACTACTCGAAGAAAAGCAAACGTGTATTCACTGTTTTACACGTTCATTTCAGATGTCACTAGGGGCGGGGGTATTTTTGGCGATACTATGTCACATTATTCCAATGTTTTAAAGAATCGCGTCTTTAAATCAACCCAGGCCCGTACCCAGGGTCTGCTGTTGGGGGGGGGGGGTGGCGAGGTTCCATAACTGAAACTTTTGCCTATATTTTCAATAATTTGAAATTTGGGGGTGAGCAGTATAAAGAAGAACTTTTCAATATTTTCCTACGTATTTTAGCGGTTTTTACATTGAATTTTAAAAAGTAAGGTGGAACTTTTGGGAAAATTTCCTTTAGATGGGAAGGGGCCGCCACCTCCGCCATCCCCCCCCCCCCCCGGTTACAGGCCTGGTTAAGGGCGGGGGTATTTTTGGTGCTACTAAGTCCCATTCATCCAATGTTTTAGAGAATGGTGTCTTTAAATGTTCAATGAAAGGCTAACCCTTGTGTCTTGTTGATTGTTGCAGGACGTGCCACCAGGCGCGGGGGTACGAGATGATACTATGTCACAATATTCCAATGTTTTACAGAATCGTGTCTTTAAATGTTCAATGAAAAGCTAACAGTTGTGTCTTGTTGTTTGTTGCAGGACGTGTCACCAGGCGCGGGGGTACGAGATGATACTATGTCACAATATTCCAATGTTTTACAGAATCGTGTCTTTAAATGTTCAATGAAAAGCTAACAGTTGTGTCTTGTTGTTTGTTGCAGGACGTGTCACCAGGCCCGGGGGTACGAGATGATACTATGTCACAATATTCCAATGTTTTACAGAATCGTGTCTTTAAATGTTCAATGAAAAGCTAACAGTTGTGTCTTGTTGTTTGTTGCAGGACGTGCCACCAGGCCCGGGGGTACGAGACCCCATCCCGGGAGACGATCCTGCTCCGTGAGAAGGCGGGCCCGCCCCCTGGTGGAGTCGACCTACAACAGGTGGACAGCGGGCACTGCAGCCTGGACATCGGGGCGGGGGACCTGCACGGCCAGCAGAACCAGCTCCAGCTGGGCCCTGATGACCCGCCTAACCAGGGCCCTCAGACCGCCCGGATAGGCTTCGTCAGGCACCAGCGGGTCGTCAAGATCAACGGAAACGACTATGCGCATGTGTGGGAGGCGCCGCTTCCGGAGGCGTCGACGAGTCGGCTGGGGGGCGGCGGGGCGTACAGGACGATGATACGGGCGCCTATAGGGAGTGAGGGCTGCACGTGTATGTACCACATTAAACCCGCCATGTGCCCCGTCCCCCCGCCCACCGTCTCCAATTCCGCCGCCGCAGACGGAGCCGCAGCCGTGGCCGCCGCAGCCGCTGCCGTGAACGCAGCCAACGCCGCCAACGCCGCCAACTCCGCGATCCAACAACAGCAGCAACAACAACAACAACAACAACAACTTCAACAAACTGACACGTTAAAGTTTTCCACCACGGGGCGGGGCCGTACGTACCAAAAGTCGCCTACGTCTTATGAACCCCCGCGTTACTCCACGTTGGACCGTAAGGGGCTGTACGGCAACTCGTCCTCTGTCTGAGGCCCGTGATCTGTAGGCCTAAGTTATAACTGACTCAAAACTAACCAGACTGTATAATAACCTGAATATATATACCAACCACCACGACAGGGGCCAGTACTCTCTTTACGTTGTATATTTTCCTGTTTTCCCCCTATTTTTGTACACGTACGACTGACCTCTAAGTCTTCATGGCCCTGACCCGTGGTTCTGTATCGCGCCGCTAGGGGACGCTGCGCTCACTGCGCATGCGCACGGGCCTTGGTCCGCCGGACGTCGTGAATAGCCCTGTTGGAGGAACCGGAAATGCTGAACGACTCGGCCTCGGTCGGCACCGGTCGGGGGTTTCCGTGGTAGGGCCGAGGTTCTTCGTTCTCAGACATATGACAGGTAAAAAAACCATACTGCCGCAGCCTCAGATTGCCCTGTATTGCAAGGGAGAGGTCGGACATCGCCGAGGTGTGAGAGGGTGGTAGGAAAGCCAGTGGGTGGAGGCCGGTCGCATATGGGGCCTTCAAATAGGATGATCCTAGTCCGTGTCTGTACTCAGCTGAAGGTGACGTCACTGGTAATGTGGTATATTAGAACATAGACCTCCTCACATATAAAGTCAAGATACAACCCAGTGCATTTACATCTAAAACCACAACAAATTGGTGCTTTAAGTCGGATGTATTGATGGTAGATATCATGATAAAATGGCCAGGGTTTCTTATCATCTTTTTCTATGTAGACCTATTGGCTTCTGAACATATGGGGGCATATGTATAAACTAATAGATTATAAAACGTGATACATGAAATGGCTTATGTTATTGTAACAATCAATGTGGTCCAACTTGGGACGATTGGGGGTCTCCAATACTTGGTAGTACGATGGAATAGGACCTGTTTGAAGACATGGTCGTGTAAACTATAATATAGGCCCAGATGAAGACTTGTCAACTCTACACCACAGGTCACATCCTGATCTCTTTATCTGAAGGACGGCCGTTTCTGTGTATGTCTACAACCCTAATGTCTCCTCTACGCAAACTCCCACGTCACGCGAAAAAAGGATGTGATTAAGGGCCTCAGTGCGCATGCGCACGACCAGGGAACATCCGGCGGTTGATGGCCGATGACTTCGGGATACTGCTATAAAGCACACAGAGTGCATGCTGTCCTCACATCCTTGTACCGGCCGGGGCGGAGTAGTATGCCGGGAGGACGGGCCCAAACCTCCTCGCTCTCCCACCGTCGTGCGGAGAAGGGCAACAATTAGGATCTTATTCCACTTGAAAGGGACGACTTAAGTAAATCACCGGGCCTGAAAGGCAGTATACCGTTAATAAACCAGGAAATGTGTCTTTGGCGAGTGGGAAAAGGGGCCGGGGTATCGGTAGAAGGGATGCTAAGTGGTGTGTCATGCATCAAGGGATATAGACAGGCCATAAACTGGGGCGGACGGGGGATGCTTCCAGGCCTTATACCCATCCCTCAGGACGCTGGCAGGAGGTGAGGAAGAAGGGTGTACCTATATCATCACTCTGTGAATTAAGTTCAGGTCGTTCAGAATTATGACTCCCCATACGTTATACCGGCAGGCCGCCACCAGCTGGTCATCTTGAAGGTGCTTTGTCAAGCTCTCGGGACTCTGTGTAAATTACTGCCGTCTACTTAAAGAGATTGACATCTGTTATACTCCATACCTGTTAATTTGTAATATTTTTTAAAATGCCCCTAACTTCATAATCGAATTGTTTACTGGCTGAGAATCTGTTCAGATTGTTCTGTAGTATTGTATAACAAACAGATCTACGGTATGATGTGTGGATGGATTCGATTCAAAAATTTTTAAAAGAAACATAGACATTTCTTGTATAGCCCCTCAAAAAAAGCATCCTGTACACCAAATGACTCTAGCACGTTGTGGACCACTCTGAGCCTGAGATGCACCTCCCTAATCACACGCAGGAGACCTGGAGACGAACTGCCAACCTTGGGCCCCCTGGACCAGCGCCGCACCCAGTGCGCCATGATAACCACCCCCATTATCGATTAATGATCCCTCAAGTCGACGCCCGGGTGACAACCATATTTGGCAGATCCTGCGATTGGCCGCCTTATTCTGGACCACTGCACCGCGCCGTAATGAAAGACGGGCGGCGACGCACTTTTCCCATAACCCATTCGCTCAGATATATACTCTATATATGGAACTCACATGGATAAGAAGTTTTCCCCGCGGCTTTGAAGTCGCTCCGCTTTGATATGCTGAGTGCGGGGCCCCCCGGCGTACTTATCTCGGACTGGGCGGTAATTAAGTGTGTGTTATTCCGCGCGGTAAATGAGTCCAATCAGCGGTGAGTCGGCCAACAATGTGGATCCTTCCGCTGCCACCATTGTAATTACGTCTACGGAGAATCGGCCCACTCACTCTGATCCTATGTCAATCCCCACCTAATGGCCAGACCTATCAAAGTGCTTTGTTTTCTTTCCGGACTCATTGTCCAGCCATACACATTAACCCCAATACGTTACATAAGGTACCCAATGAACTCAAATGACTAGGGGTGGAAATATGGAGTTTGAAAGGTGGAAAATGGATATGTAGAAATAGCGCTTCAACCAAATACACTATGCAATATTCAGATGGTATACATAGTAAGGGGGCTATCAGGACCTTTCTGGGCCTACATATATACAGCCTGACTGGGGCCAGTAAATACAACATTCACTGTTTTAACACTGTATGTTGCTACATACCATGATACCCATTAACAATGCATTGGCTGGGGTACAAACTGTCATACTGGAGGAGGCTGCCTGTAAGGGTCCCTGGCCCCTCACTGCCAGCCCACTGCCGACCAAGTTCTACCCCTGACCAGGGTATACTAGATATATGAGAGAGGCCCCCGTGTATAGGAGCCTATATGATATAGACAATGGACGTAACCATGCTATAATTGTGATACAAACCAGAAGCCTTGTTCCACTATTATTATTATCATTCATTGTTACTACTGTGAACTGTCGACTTTGATTAGGAAACATTATGATTGTGCACAAGGTGCTACAAGTGCAGACACATGCACTTACTGATCCCTATTCGGCCGCTCAACTGGTTTTCTTCTCGTTATAAAGAGTGAGCAGTGTTTTCTTTTCCTAACACAGGACTACTAAATGTTCTTATCATATGTTACCAAAGACTATTAGCAGTTAAAATGACTAGATACCTAATCACCAAACGTTGTCTGAATAAAAACCTCAAAAAACAAAAAGCACTTCCAGCAAAATACATAAAGAAATGTCTCATATGATAATGTCTTACCGACTCCAGGGTTAAGTGCGACTGGATTATGGATGATTCTATAAGCTATATTCCACTATGCAGTATTTGCTTGCAGTACCATGAAATACTCGGGGTATTTGCTTTCAGTAGGTCCTACCACAAATGACTTTATATAGGTTTCTATGGATTACTTGTGGTGGAGGATACCTACATGTTATCGGAAACGCAAACTACTTGCAGTGGATGAAAAAGGTACCGCAAATGCTACCTACCATATAGTGGAATATGGCCTTTAGTAGACTGTAGCCCTTTAAATATGGGTAACTCGGAGAGTAATAACTATATTTCATTGTTGAGACGCATTCTACCTGTGCATGTGATGATTCAGTTGTTCGTCTCCTATACCGTGTGCATCCATGTGTGCGAGTCTCCAGCCGACCGACTCTCACTGCCGCAGGAGTCGGCCAATAAAGAATACTTATCATATCAATCGGCTTCTTTCCCTTATCGTCTTACGCCTTATATGTCCCCTTAATCGCCATCCGAGTGGCCTTCCCGGCTCATTTGCATCTCAAAGGACATGGGCTTTAAGCCTGTATTCCACTAAGCGAGCTTGACAACTAGGACTTTGCTAAATTTTACGTTTTCATTAGGAATATTTTAAGTACCCCTACATGTTACATATCATTCAAAAGATAATTCAAAATCCCTTCTAATGATATATAACAAGTCTGTGATTGGTGCGTATTCCTTCTTGCAATTTCCGAGATAGAAAGGGGGGGAAATCGAATAGTTTGATATGGCCTATAAACTCAACACTGAGTAATGAGTTCGTCATTGAAGGGGAGGGGGAGGGTTGTTATAGTGGTCCACAGATGATTAAGTGGTATTCCAGTAAAGATAAAGAACTATTGAATATTGACTAGGGCCCTTCGGTTTTTATCATTTGTTTTTCGCGATTAATCCAAGGCTGTTTTCCTGACTAGACATGCTATTAGTCAAGGTGGGAGGTTTTTATTGCTTCCTATAAATACAAATCTATTTCCTGACCATATTCATCTTCTGGATGATTTGGCTTCTGAAGCAGCGCTTTAAGGAGTTTAATTACTCATTGATGGGAGGCGCTATAGAATGGTTCTTTATTTCCATGGACGGGATGTTTTATTGGTCAGGCAGCTAAAAGAACATTGCATACATCAGTGCTCGGACGACGTGAGGAGTTTTCTATACTGACTGTCTTTGCTAACCTGGCAATTAACTATACGGCGGATATATTTAGAATACTGTATCTAAAACCTGATATCTAATAAGCTTATCTAAGTTTATTGTAATTAGGAGAAGAACGACTTATTATTGGTTATTGGTGTACAACAGCGGCCAAGAACGTTCCTGGCATGCTACACTGATAACCTACTGCTGGTACCCAGCGACCCAGAAAAGTAGTTCTCCTAATTATGAAAGTATTCTTACAAATATTACAAAAATTATTCCTAAGCTTTATTCTCCCATTAAGTAAAATATGATTTCATGGGGTATTATAGATATGGTTGCCTGGTATATTTGCCAAAGTGTGATCCATCAAACATGTGTTTATAAATATTTGATGACAGTAAAAACAGAACATCCTAACTTCCCAGCTAATATAAAAATCCACTATCTACCAAAGAATCACCTTTTTGAATATCGAATAACAGATATTGAGTATTGAAAAATGTTCAGATAGAAACTGGTATCATCTACAACATAAACTGTTCCTTAAAGATTGAGAGAATCAGCAAAACATGTCTGCACAGTGATCACTGTCCGGACATCAACCTTGGAGACCTGATAGAGAATAAGGTACACTCATAAACTTCGAGTTTTTCTACAGTATTTTAGATGATGCTGTGTTCATCAATTCTGAAATTGATGAAGTCATATGCGAAAGGCATTTGTCATAATAGAAAAATATATCTTTATGGTCAGCGGGATACATTTACCTCATTTGCGGAAAGGCAAAACTATACCAGTCTTTCTGGCAAGCTTCTGTATATATGGGAAATCTATATAACCTTAGATGGTCGTCTGATGTCCCCTCACATGGCAATGTGATTGTCAGTATATATATATGTAGGCGACACGCGGTGCAGCAATAACAAGTCTATATAAGATGGTTTCTCTATATATCCATAATCGCCTTTGCCATCTAAAGGGACATACCAACTAAGCAACTTAAGCGGCTACTGGCGATGGGCGACTGGGAGCATCATTGTTGTTGCCAGGTGACCAGAATATCAGGCTAGTTTGATTAATTCTCAGCGATTTTTCCTACAATTTTGCTGACAATTCCGAAGTCCCTCGCAAGTCGCCCAAAAATACACCATGCCCATGGGACTAGCCCAGAGATCTGCAGTCACACAGCCGATTCTCCCAATCGCCCATCGCCCAGCTTAAGTGGGGCATAAGTCCAGGAGACACATTCGGGATTCATTCACAATCTTACTTTAAATGCCCTAGAGAAAAAGTCCAATCTTAGATTCAGGACCAATCCATTGCCAATCGTTGTGATGACAATACAGACTATTAGGGCAGCTTTTAACCAAAACAGAACCAAATGTTGAAGTCAACAAAGTGTGGGGATGGCCGATTGGTCTAAGGCATCGGGACAGAACATGAATACTGGGGTGAAGTTGGTTCAAGTCCTAGTGCTAGCAGATCAGCTACCTTGCTCCAAGCAGTGTGAACATACTGTCCCACCAAGGCCCGTCTTTCTCATCATGTGCCTATGCGGTATGGGACGCAAAAGGACATTTGTCTTGCTACATCTGCAGGGCCATAATTCCTGGCTTATTGTACATCTGATCACAATCATAATTATGACCCTGGTATTTAGAAAGGCCATTAAGTATCTAAAACCAACCAAAGTGTCTACACTCAGGGTTGTTGACAACAATGTTAACAGTAACAATACCAGTACTTAGTACTTATTATGGCAGGCAATATATTACTGGTGCTTCACAAGTCAACTGGACAACAGCAGTGAAGATCTGGCTCCCAGTACATTGGCTACCCATTTGGCTGTCACACTGCACTGAAAACTCAATGGAAATGGCAACTTTATACTGAAATGTATGAGTATCATATCAGATAGAAAAGAAAAATCCCAAATGCGATTTAACAATACAATGTATGATGTTGTAAAGATCTAGTAAAGTAACGGTTTTTCTAATGGATTGCCGGTTAATAATTGATTTACGCCCTAAGTAACTGCCTGGGTCATTTCAGGGGTGCTGATGGTGATCGAATCTATGAGAAGGTAGAGACATTGCCCGTTATGCTTACCACAGCAAGGGCTCTTTTTCCTTCCCATACTGCATAGACACATTATGAGGAGGACTAGCCTTTCATAAAGTGGTTTGTCTACACTGCTTGAGGTAGACTAGTCAATGTGCCTGCACTGGGATTTGAACCCCCAACATCTCACATTCTAATCCGGTACCTTTGACCTCTCGGCCGTACTACCCCCAATATAATAACGCAGAAAAATAACCTATGAAAAGCAGCTTCAACTTTCAAGGCAGATCCAGGGGGAGGGGCCCAGAGGGTCCTGACCCCCCCCCCCCCCCCCACCCCCACCCTTCGGTGGACCCCTAAACTATAAAAAGAGGGGGAAATGCAAACCGTTTTAGTACATAGCTTTTATGCTGATCCCCCTTTCAAAAAGCCTGTATCCATCCCAGGGTTTCCACTACTTGTCTGTACTTAAACCTTACTGTCATATTCCCCGACCAATCATGAAGAGAATTTAAACCCCCACCCTAACCCACCTGTAGTGGCTTCCCCCAGTGTATCCCATAGATCAGGGCTGACAGGCCCCCATCACAGACCCCCACCCCCATCACAGACCCCCACCCCGGCTGTGTATAACGTGAAACGATTGGAGCCGGTACAGAGATAAGTATCTATTAACAGGGGCTGGCGGGGGCTGGTGGAGTCTATATGGGGGTGTTGGCTCCGTCCTGTGGGCCTGGCAGCGCCCTCTGTCGGGCTGCCAACACACCTCCCCGGGATCTATAACAAAGACGGGGTAGGAGGGGGGAGGATAAAAAGGAAAAGAAGCTGGCCATCCAACTTGGAAGGAGGGTAAGTAATTCTCAGGCCCTCTTCTGTCTGTGACTGAAGGTGGAATGGGGATTCTAAGTATCGGAATGGGACCATTTGGTACCGTTTGAGGATTAAACATAACTTAACCTGATTTTGGGAAAAAGCAAAGACGAAGTTGAGATAAAAACAGGTCCATCAACTTGAAAGAAGAGTGAGTAATTCTCGGGCCCTACCTCTGTCTGTTGAGGTGGAGCTACTTAATACCTAAATGGATTTGTTTCCATTTAAGGATTACACATAAATTAACCTGATTTAGAAATCTATTAATATCAAAAGTAGTTGCAAAACTAACCCCCTGTATTTCATGTTTCATTCTATTATCATTTGATATGAAATATCATTCAAAAAGATAATGCAACATGTGTTATATAACTAACTAAATAATTGATAACACTAATACCTGGGGGGCCATCTTAGTTCATTCGAATACTCTATGGCAACCTCCAAATACTCATTTCCATGTACTACAACCACAGGGTCAACATAGGCACTAAACTGTCGCGGATTTTGTTAAATACATCTAAGCGGTGACGCAAACGTAGGCAGGGCCTGCTGGTACATGGCCACAAACATACACTTTTAGCCACAAGTGAATGGCCCCTATCTTCTATATCATTTGCCTAAAGCCCCATCCCCACGGGGAACAAGTTGTCGGCCGATAGACGTTTATCGTCTGGAAATCCTGCCGTCGACGACGGAAAACTCATCGTTGACGACTGAAAACTCATCGTTGATGAGGGAAAACTCATCGTTGATGAGGGAAAACTCATCGTCGATGAAAAATTACGGGTTTTTTTTCGTTGGGACGCGATGGACGATGAATGTTGGACGATGAACAGACCTTTATCGTCCAGAAAAAAGGCGCCAGGCTGCCTGACGATGAAGGGGTGTATGGAGTTTATCGTCGGACTTTTCCACTGAAATATTAGGCCTGTTTAATATGTTTATCGTCGACGATGAAGGGGTGTTCTTTGTCGGCCTTGTTTGTCGTCGGGAAACTCATGGCTTCCTTAATTACTTGGTGCCAGTCTGTCTACCAGTACATGGCTTCAATCCCTTATTGTCAAGGATTTATCGTCGTAGTTTATCGTCGGCCTTTTCCCCCCGTGGGGACGGGGTTTTAGGGGCCTTCCCCACAATTTCAGGCACAATATCATGGGAACCGACCCACATTTTCAAGAGTGACAAACCACCCCTCCCAATCCCCCCTTCTTGATTAACACGTATTAGGAGAAGTCTGCTAATATGTGTTGCCCCTGACAAGTAGTTCAGTTTCAAATCTGATAATTGGTCGTTTCTCACGGTGTATCAAGATATTGTACAAAGTCCCCCCCCCCCCCACTCCCACCAACCTTACCACCACTGGTCGGCCACACGGTTATAAGATGTACACAATGTGAAAACTTCATATAGTGTGCCTCCCCTACTCCTGCAAGCCTTGGTTTTCCACTCCATGACTTGGTCCGCAATATGACGATGTCACAAGGAAATTGCACATATTACAGATAAAATCCTAGCTATGTTCCACATAATTATGTCACATGCTCCAAATTGCCATTTTTTGGCCAATAAATTACTCTTGTATGCAAATATGTCTATAATTCTGTAATATCGTGCTGATATCACAGCCCCATGTCGTGTAGTTGAATACCCCCTTTACCCCCAGCTCGGCCACACGGTTTATAAGACGTAGGAGAGAAGGAGGAGGAGGGCTCAGGCCCGCCGACAGGGTGGACTTCTAGGCCTACTTCTCTCTGATCTCCCCGACTCTCAGACCCCTTCTCCTCTGATCTCACCCAGAGGCCCAAAGTCTCGCCAGTCCGAGAAGATCCGAGAATCAGAATCGGAAGTTAGATTCTTTTTAACTGTTCAATAAAGACCGACTCCGAATTTCCTTCCACCGATATGACTACATCGATCGAGAAAAGCTTTCCCTTTGGGAGCAATAAGGGTGTCAGTGCTTTAAAATGTGGATATGAATGTGACGGTATGTACTATAACCCGATTTTCCGTCCAAGATACCTCCTAATTGTGGGAATTATTACGGTGTAAAGCCAACACTTTAGGAAAAACATAATCGTCCTTGTTGGAACAGATTCCGTTGGACTCAACCAAGCCGATATTTTTTTTACTGATTGATTTTTGAGTCGTCGTCTGTTTTCAATTAAATGCGGCCCCCATCTTTGGAATCACAGGGCCAGTGGCGGTCCAAAAAGCCCCATCTCTGATCAGTGGGTCGGCTTTTTGTCAGAAGGACGGACGGTTTTACACTTGGTCTGCGGCTAGGTAGAAGTTGTCGCTCTCAGAAAAGAGGCCACTTCGTCCCTGTAATGACTTCATGAATGAGCGATCAGTGCATCATAGTTTATTGGTAAATAGTTTGTAAGATTGTATCCAAACCTATAAACAAACCATTCAAATACATCGGAATTTCTTGAGATAAATGGCAGTGTTTAATGTAGAGAGATATGATTAGGAGGCCAAATTACAAAACAGGTTGAGCACAATAAGGCGACAATGGTTCCTATTTGAATTTTGACAACTCATTTATTGCGTGAGTAGAGACGCATAATTGCCCGTTATGTCTGTACTTCGGAACAAATAAAGGATCGCAATGTTACAGTGTTTATTTATTGAGAGTTGTTGAATTTCTTCAATCTCTGTTCCAAGCCATGTCACCCAAATCAGTCATACAAAGATTTTCTTTTGTACAGTACTATTAATCATCAATAAGACCATATCGACTCATGGAATTGGTTTCATCACTAAATATCACACAGCTATCTGTCCCTATGTGTCTTTACAAGTAGCCTTCCAGATACCGTCAGGTGGTGTTTGATTAGCGTCCGTGGCACACGCCGCCGCCCCCCGTGCCAACCAGCCTGGGTACAGTCTCACCCAACCTCTTAAAGTGGGCTACACAGAGGTGCACCTAGGAAGTTTAAAGCGCTACACAGAGACGCACCCAAACTCCCACGGCATACTTACCTTAACAAAGGCATTCAGGAAAAACACAAAGTTTTGACGGGAGCCACTTTGTTACTGCACCATCCTTACATGGGCAGGTGAGGGTAGTTATAGGCCAATCAGGAGAGGCTGTATTAATAAGCAAACATCTCCCTGTCTGCTCTACTGCACCCAAACTAAAGCCACTTACTATTTTTCTGCACTAACCTAAACTCCGTCCCTCCTGCTGCCACAAACCGAACCCCCATCTCTTCTATAGATCTGGTCAGCAAGGAAGAGCTCATTTTGTGTTCCTTCCATTGTGACAAAGTGTTCTGGCTAGATATTATACATGTTATTTTATATGGAGTGCTATACATTAACAGGACAAATATTGTCATTACACTTTAAATGTCCCATGATAGTTGCATTTTGATTAACTTACGAGAACATAGGAAAAATGAGATACCAGGAGGTGACAGAAAATGTTCAGGTTTTTTAGTTGTTTCTTGTTTCCCAGATCTATAGTGTACTGAAACTCACCCTGCCCCTTCTCAGAACGCCACATGGGTCCGCATCAAAGACAACCACCACTTCCCCCCCCTTCCCCACCACATCCCCTCCCCCCTTTACCCCATGTTGATGCTCAGCGAGGCCTACCCCTGTCCTAATGAGAGCCGGTTTTTGGTCGGTCCGAATCAAAGCGCCCCTACCATTGCTGGGCAGCAGACACCAGGAGTGGCTTCCTTTGCTCCCTTTCCTACCTGGGCGTCCACAATGGCCGCCATTTGCCGCGGCGTCCGGCGCTACCTTTGATCGTCCAGGTGTGTTATTTGGGCAGGTGGGCTGGGCTGCTAGCTGGGGACTGGTTTAGTGCTGGTTTGGAATGGTTTTTGTTACTGATCAGGGACTGATTTTGGTGCTTGTGTTGTTGCTGATTCAGGACTGAATTCTGGACTGATTTGGTAGTGATTTTGGGTTCATTTAAGCCTGACCGGGGACTGATTTGAGCCTGATTTTGGTAATGACTGGCGACTGATTTTGTACCGATATTAATTGATTTTGGATTGATTACATTTTAGAGCTGAATTCAGGGCTGATTTAAGACTGATTCAAGACTGATTCAGGACTGATTTGGTACTGATTTTGGGTTGATTTAAGACTGGGGACTGATTTGGGACTGAATTTGGACTTATTTAGGACTGACTGGCGACTGATTTTGGACTGATATCTATTGATTTGAAAATGATTTTGGGTCGATTTAATTCTAGAGCTGAATCGGGACTGATCCGGTACTGATTTGGGGCTGATTTGAGACTGATTGGGGACTGACTAGGGACTGCTTTGAGGCTGATTTTGGACGCCCCCCCCCCCCTTCCGGGCTGGGCCTGAGGTAGCAGTACCTAGGGACCCAATCGGTGATTGGAGAGGGACGAGTGGTCCAGCGTAGAGGGAGAGATGGTAAAGGTGGCTGTTTTACCTTGAGGAACTTGTTTGTGCACCTGATGTTATTACTGCGAAGAGGTCCTCTCTACCGCAGATACGTATTTGATTATCTCTATTGGTCAATCCTGAAGCAATTTTACCAAACACGGACGTTTCATTGTTTTAGACTGCTAATATATCATCCATCCCCATCACCACACCCCCTCCATACGCCCGTCCCTCCATGTACGGTTATGCTGGGTGAATTCCATAAACGTTACCGTTTATATAAAACATAATGTTATTTAATGTCCAAGACGGGGTTCAAACTACCATTTTCATATACTACTATCAAGTTCTCTTAACATCAGGGTAGTATAACTGTCGCGTAAATTGTCGCACAAATATGAGACATCGCTGGTCTATCATTTCATCCTATTTTCCTGTAAATAATCTGTGTCTATTTAACAGTAACAGCAGTGGATACTCTCAATCCGCACTATGTAAATCACCCAAATCATGGCAGTGTCGATATAAGATATGTTCGAGACAAAGCAGGAATTAAATATTATTGGACCACTACTTTGCTATCCCAACCTTCCTACCACTGCCCGCCCCAATAGGACATGCCCCACCTCTGCTGACTTTCCCACTGCACATCCCACCCCACTGCCTGCCCCTTCTCAAATCGTGGATCCACCTTGCACTTGGATGGACAGAAGGAACGCCAGCGATCCATAATTTGTTTCTCTCGTGGTTGCCATGGAGAGACGCCCCTCCCCCCCCCCCCTCCCCCCCTCCCCCTGCCACCCTCCATCCCCCAATAAGAGGCTGGAAGGAGAAGGGGCCGGGAGGGGGAGGGGTTCTGACCCCCCTGACCTCCTGAGTTTTACGCTCCAATGGGTCCTTTCAGGGGGGAAGGTTCGTCAAATCTCGCCCCCTCTTTGCACCCCCCTCCCCCACTTTGTCATCCGACCATTGGCCGCCTGGTGGAAACGGCCGCCGCTCGGCCGCGACCAAAGGCAAAATCGAAACTATTTGTTCCCCACGACAAACTAATTGAAGCAAAATTCATCCTAGGCTAGGCCCATCAATCCGAGATCCTCTCATTTTTTCTCCTTTCTGATGAAGGACGGGTTTCCACCGAGCTCTGTTCTATGAATCACGGGCAGTTCAGCCGCTCAGAAACCAATAAATATGGCCGGGAGAAATGGTGGGAGTTTTTGTCCCCATCCAAATTCTCAATTTTAGGATTTCTCCCCGTGAAATTGAACTGTCCGACTAGAACAGATCGACTAGATTAGATGGCGTTTCACGTTTAATCTTAATGATAATAGCAATGCTTTTTCGTGCTTTAATACCATTATTGACTAACAACAAACGGTAACGTTCGGTCAGTCGCAAACGTCCGTCAGGCAGTAATATTTGTAATGTACATTTAGTAATGGCGATAGAATGCATGGCCAGTTATTCCCACCAGTTATTGCCATTTTTGTAATCGTTATGTTTGACATTAAACAGTAGTTTAGAAGTATAATTATACAACAAGATCTTTAGAAAAGAAGATTGATCATTATCATTTTAAGTAAACTGTATCAATACTATTTTCCTATTCTGGTGTTAATTTCTTCGTTGATTATTCAAGATGATTGTTGAACCTATGGCAAAAAGATGTGCCTATATGTGATTCAATCATTTAGGAAATTACAGTTCTTAAAAATCATAGCACAACATACACAGCCATGCACAATATGCTGTATCCGTTCAATTGAGCAAACTCTAGTAACGCTTGAAACTTATCTGTATCATTAACACTCTTTTTAACTCAGGCCCAGCCAAAGATTGAACCTGTTAAAGGTACTGGGGTGCGTTCAGGGCGCCACCTGGGAGGTGTATTAAAAAAAATATTTTGTTTTTAAAACAATTTAAATGCTATTTTATGTATTTGGACACTCAAGAGAGGACAATGCACACAATGTTTCTTTGAATAGGGTAAAATTTCTTAGAATGATCCAAGCAAATAGTGCTCAAATAGTCACATTTTCAGGTTTATTCACTATAACTAATCTCACAAACGGTAAATGTTCTTTATTTTCTCCTAACATTTGTGTAATTGCCTATACTTGTTACATGCTGAGTTTGGTTGGGATTGCACTGGTAGTTTTTTTGTAATTTTAGAAAAACACATTTTTCCCATAGAAACCAATGGTAAAGGTAATTTTCTTATTTAGGCTGTAACGTCTGTCACAAACGGTAAAACATCAAAATTTCAGTCTCTATTTTCATCTATAGACATAAGCTTTAATCAAAAAAATTATATACGAAATTTGACTGGTCAATAAAAATCGGGCTGAACACACCTGAGTACCTTTAAAGGCACATGCACTTTATGGCATTCCCGACACACCACGGTGGAACTTCCCGTAAAGACCACGACAGTGTGTCATATGTCTCTATTTTTTATATTTCTGTGTAATTGTAGGTGCCTTAACTCAGTGCAGATGTACCCAAACATGTGGAAAGGTGTAACCATACTTGCCACATCATAATGGAGATGTACCCATACCTGTCAACAAGGTAAAGTTTACATGCCAAAATTAATTATTACCATATGCAACCATGTATGTGACAGATGTGCGCATACATGTACAGAAGTGTAAGCGTCCGTGGCCTCTTGCCACCCTGGCTCTATGTGATTGGTTCTTTTTGGGGAGAGCCGTTGGCACATCGGTGCAGATATAACCATTTCTTTGGGAAAAGTGTGACAATACATGCCACAACCCAGTGAAGATGAAGCCATATTTGTGAAAATGTGTAACCACACATGCCACAACCAACACATATATGTACCCCTACACGTACTGAAGTGTAACCGTACAGGGCCACCCTGGCTATATGTGACTGGTGTTTTTTGGTAGGTAGACTGTTGGCGCGCTGGCCGGCCGCTGGCTGGGTGTTCGACGTATCGACGACCATGTGAAGTGACAAAAGGGACGGAGCGCCGCACGCCATGGGACCGTGTCGGAGGGGTTTAGGGGGTGTACGGGCCGGGAGGTGTTCGATGGGGTGACGCCGGCACACGCCGCCACTGTCCCCCTCCACCACCTCTAGTGTTTACAGTGAGCACCCAGGAGGGGGCCAGTGTCAATGTGGGGTTAGTGTGGGGTAAGTATAGGAAGTAAAACAACATTTTATTATGAAATTTCTTTGAAGGGAGAACTATAGACGAAAATGTTGTGTGGTAAGGTATAACAATTAAAATCAACATTTTGTTCTTGAAATTTCTTAGAGTTAGGCCTAGACTGACGGATTGGACGGGTTTCATATTAGTGATGTTACAATTTTGATTATCATATCAGAAGAAACGTGAGGTCGTAAATCAGGAACATCATTGAATTCTGGTCAGAATATCTTACTTTAAAATACGGTGTTTGACCTGGGATAAATTTGAAATGATGCCAGACACAATGAGATCAGTGACGTAATCCAAAGTTGCAATTTTTCCTGTTATTAGATAATATGGGTTGAATATTTCTAATTACGTCTGGTTGTAAATATATTATTTCCACAATACAGGATATGTTCTTAATTAGTATAGATATAAGGTTCATGGCCAAGAACCATTATGAATTGTGAAATACAGCTTCTCTTATTTGCATTTGACGAGGCTTACCTTACGTATGATAATACAGATCCGCAATAAAAAAAAACTTTTCCCACGAAACTCAATACATCAAAGTACATGAATGTGCCTTTTTAGGCTGAATTTCATTTGGCATCATCATACTAAAGAATTATTTGTTTGGTCTTAACGCTGAACATTTCAAGTGATCATGTAATGTTCAAGATCTTTTTTAAGATTGTATAGAGCTATCTCTGCTAATCATTCTGGCAGGAATGGAAAATGCATTGACCCTCAATTAACTGCTATCTGCGATACATTATATCAAATAATATCCTGCCTATTTAATCAAACAGTATAAACCTTGTATAAACAGGGCCGTTACTCAATATTCATTATGTAATCACCATGACCATAATATCATAAGGTCTTTATATCTCTGCGTAGACGCTTGATTGATATTGAACCACTACAAAATGATTATAAGTACTGTCTGGGCATCTGATAAAGAATACGGATTTTGTGGGTTGAAATATGACAAACTGAGAAAAGTTTATATTGCTGTTATCAATATTTAAATTGACTTCACATAGACATACGTCACATTACAGGGAAAGTGTTGGCAGTTATTGTACAATAAAACCTGTTTACCATATATCATACGAAAGAATAAGGAATAAATGTTCTCAGTCCCACAATATTACATAATCACTCCTCCCATCCCTTCTACGTTATGACTAATGTATGCATCATTGAATATTGAAAACTGACAAGTCTCATTACAAGAACTTACAACAAAGTGTAGCGTAAATATTGACAATCAATAGTCGCATGTTTCAATTCTAAAACCAAATCCTTTCCGTGCGGTGATTCGCAGATATAACCCATCCTATTCCGGTCCCATAAACCCCGTCTCAGATCCCGCTACCCTACCGCGCAGTCTCACGCGCATGCGCGCGGCATGCATGATAACCCTGCCCCCAATAGTCTGTCAAGTCCGACCTGCTTGTTTCCCAAGATGGGTCTGTACACCAGCAGTGATTAAAGGTGAGAATTCCACTTTGTATCCCAGCATGCTTTGGTTTATGGCAGGTAGGACCGTAAGCAAGCAGCAGCCCAACAATCATCAAATAAGTTACCTGTTCTACTTATATAGGGCCAATAAAGATATCCTTTACAGATCTGAATTGCCTAGTGACAGCAATGGACGCCTATTGGTTGGTTGGTTGTTTGGTTCGTTGGTTCATTGGTTGGTTGGTTAATGGTTGCTGTATGCCCTAATTAACTGTCAGGGTCATTCAAGGGCAGTGGTGGTGATCGAATGTATGAGAAGGTAGAGTCCAAGGGCTGATATAGGATTTTCGAAAGAGGAGGATCAGCATAAGGGCTAAGTACTATTTACATGCGTGCAACCGCATGTATACACGCGGTATTTTCTGCTCTTTTTGTAGTTAAGGGGTCCAGCAAATGAGGGGGGGGGGGGGTCAGGACCCCCAGGACCCTACCCCCCCCCCCCCCTCCTGGATTCGCCCCTGGTACCTGCACACTTTGATTGAGGCAGGTGTTCTTTAATGTGCCTGGTCCCACAGAGAGGCCGATTCTTGTTGGCGCACGGACCCATTCGGCTGGGGTAAATCTGGGTTAGAACAGACCCTGCTCCCCCTCCATACCCCCATCTCCCCTCCTACACGCTGGGTGCCCCCACCACCTGTGGTCCCCCCACCTTTCCCACGTCACCACAAAGGACGTGACGTGATGAGGAGAGACCAGGCGAGGGGGACAGGCACGGGCCGACGTCTGGCGGCACGCCGAGGTGTGAGGAGGAGGGCGGGGTGGGCAGGGGTGGGCAGGGGTATGTAACGGCCTGAGGCTGTAGAGGAGGGGGTGTTGGTGTTAACTGTTGATATTTTTAATTGCATTTGAATCTCATACAACACTTCGGCTTGACAGTATGTTGCCATTCTTCCAGTGGTTTCCAGTCTCACAATTGTGATATGACACCTTTAAATGTTTTCACTAATTATACAAGTCATTCAGATGCATATAGAAGTGTTTGGTCATATACCTTAAAAACCTTTCTTTTGCTCTATATCTTTCAGAGGGTTTGAATACATTTTTGCATTACCCACTTTACCTACAGAAATCAGTAACTTACATTGTTTATTTTTGGTTTGCTCCAGAGCTTGCCTGAAAATTAAAGGCTATATTCCACTATGCATTCAGTGTCACTTGCATTTCTTCAATCTGAGACGAATTCTGTCTTGGTGATCGTATCTATGAGATGAAGGTGACAGGGCAGGCAACCAGCAGGGGATCAAAACCTGGGAATCATTTTTGCTGTACTTTATTCCTTAGTGAACCCTGACACCAACTGGGAATCGAACCCAATGATCCATGAACCACTTGGTCAGTGCTGGGTCCCCCTATCGTCGCCTTATATGATCAGCAGGGGCCTAGATTCTCACCCACTTGGGGCCTTTCTTGTATTGATGAGTTGGTGTCTGTACGTAATGTTCGAGAGCTCCACCTGTGTGTGCGGTGACCAGGGTCAGGTATGAGTCTATTATCGCTCTGTAGGCCGGTATGCAGGCATTGTATCAGCCTGAATGGTGCAGCTCGCCTGATAACAGCCCGCGATTCACCCCTCGGGTCACACTTCTTTTGAGTAGAAAAACACAATTATTCTATTTCTATGGGCACAATGCAAGTATGAAGAAAGTTTCCCTGAACACTTTTACAGTTGAATCCATGGAATTTTCATTGAATGATTTAAGCTCCTCAGGTTTCTACCTGAGCAATTTTTATTCAGTGCAACTATGGAGAGTAGAAATGTTTAATTTTGATAGCTCCTTAAACTTTGGGATTATTTGGTATTTTGATGATAAAGTTAATCGAATTTGGAATTTAAGACTTCCGACTGATTCCACTCTAACGGACAGGAAACTTTAATGACTATAAAGCTCTGGAAGGAGCCACAGATTTAGTTGATTTTATCCCATTCTGCCAGATCTTTTAAGGACCTACATCAAATTTAGGATTTCAAATTTCCTTTTATGGATAATCCTTACAATAAGAAAAGTTGTGACACCCTCTAAACTGTCAGACAGAGTTAAATGCATTTATTGAAATTAATAAGACCAACGGTAGCAGATGATATATGGTAGTTCGCTACCCCAGGACATTGTGGAAGGTGTGGCGTAAAGGAGGTTCCCTGCCAATGAAATCTCTAAGCTACATTCGACTAGTTAGCTGCATGTAGGCTTGGGCCAACCTGAAAGGACCCCTTCCACAAACTGTGGAGTAAGGACTAGATAGTCTTAAGCCACTCGCCCTGGTCAATGTTTGTATCACCGAGACCTGCAAAATAAAATATCTCATGCATTCACAAATGATCTCAGGTGAGACAAAAGGATTACAAGCTTGTGAAATTGAACAAATAGTATTCACTCTGAGAGGGAGGGTACCTTGAGATCATGTTTGCAATCAATCTCATTCAGAATCACACAGGTTCTCTATGACAATATTCAACATGTTGAATAATTTCGCCCGTGATCAGGTTGCAGAGGCTATTATAAACCAACATTTCCAACATTCCCAGATGGTAAAGACGACCACGACCCACGTCCACTAGGGCGAATGGGACTACATTTGGAACTTGCATCATGTGACAACGGTTATCTGAATGCCTGATTACAATACTAAGGGCCGGATAAAATATTTGAACAGAAAACCACAAAATGATGTACTCTTTTCCCATTCATCTGCTCCTGCAGTTAGTGGTTGGTTCAGCAGGTACAACACACTTAAACACTTCAGCCCGAAGTCATTAACGACAAACTCTAAGTCTTTTATCTGGTGAAGCATTGTAAAGTTAAGCGGTGATATTGAACAAAAACAAATATTCTTATGAAACAGTCTTATGACAAAAGTGGATCGTGATCAATAAAACAATATTAATGGCCTTGGAAGATTTGACTTGGAACTATTAAAGGAAAATCCTTGTATTATTGTTTCAGTAAAAAAGGATTCTCTGAATCTCGTATCCCATTAAGCGATTTTAACTAGCAAGAATTTGGTTTACTCTAAATTATCCATGAGGATTATGGTAGAGTACGAGCATGCCGCATCAAAGAGAATCCAAAACCCTTGATAATGAAATACTCCCAAGCCAAGGATGTGACATTATTATAACGTTGCAGCAACGTTCTGGTTTGTTCTGTATTTGGTTCTTGTTACATTCTTTTGATGACTCCTAATTACATTGCTGCAATGTACTGCCATGGCGTTGTACTGTGTTGTTATTACAAAGTTCTGGTTACGTTCTTCAACCTGAACAGAATGTTCTTATAACATTCTGTTTTGGTTTTCATTCCAACCTCACAAAAAAATAATGCTATTATAACATTCTGATATGGTGAGGTGGAAACCTTACCATAAATGACATAAGTGTTATGTGCCAGTAAGTAACAAACTGACTAAAAAAAAGTGTGGTTGCAGAACGTTTCTGTTTCATCGCGAGCTGGCTGGAAAACAAGTCTGTGACCAGTTATTAATCCCAAACTGGAACTGTTGCTTTTTAATTATGATTCAAGATGGATGGTGGAATAGAACCATTACGGGTAGGATGCTGTTTTAATGATGAAATAGAACCACTGGGGGATGTGCAATATCTTTAGTTTGATTCGAGCAGATCTTATGTATCATAACTTCAGTGGACAAAGATAGTCGTTGGTGGTAAAGTGGATGCATTAGTGTAAGTGTGTGTTGTATTCTCTACAATAGGCCCGTCCTACAATCAAAGCAAACAGAGAAGGGAAAGTTTTGAGAGTATAGTTCACGCGGGGAGAACTTTTAACGTGCATTAGGTTCTTCAATAATTGTAATTCCACTCCCATCCGCTGGTTTCCGCGTGTCTGTGATTGGTCCTCCGCTGGATTAGGCCGTTCAGCGAGCGCTCGCCGGAAACAGGCTCTGTCATGCAAAAATGAAAGAGTTTGGAGGGATTGGGACTGGAATGTTCCTGGCGTGTTGGGTGGGGGGGGGGGGGCGATATTAGAGGTGATCCACCCTGGAGGGGGCGTCTACCACCAGGGGATGCCATTGTTGGGGGGTTTTGGGACAGAGGGGACACATATTGTTCTGTCTGCCATCAATACCAGCTCTACTGTAGTAACTCTGCTGACAGTATTTACTTAACTATGTTTACCCTCGAGAGCCCCCTCCCAGGGGATGGAGCAATCCTAGGGGTTTGATTGCCGGAACCCCACTGTTGTAACTATGGTGACATTAACCATCAATACCAGCCCTACTGTAGTAACTGTCTATGGTAACAGTAAGCACCAATACTGGCTCTCTTGTAGTAACTAAGACAACAATAACCATCAATACCAACTCTACTATAGTAAATAAATAGTACAGATATACAGATAATTGTTGTTGTTAATTGTGACTAGTAACAAAAAAAATGCATTGAACAAAGTTTCAAAATATCACCAAATTCTTTGAGTCCACAATCTGTATTTCTGCATTTACTTATTGAATGATTGGTATATAAGAATCTAAGTGCGTATATCGATTCTTTGGTTTAGCGAGGTTCATGAAATTTGTGTCCAATAAAAAGAAGTTTATACGCTACACAGATCTGTCAGTTGTTGACTCCTAACTACTGTCCAATTGCGACATTTTATATATATATATATATAAATATATATATATATATGTAAAGCGATCACCATTTACCTTAAAACGATTGTTAAGAAGTGATATATGACTCCATTTAGCTACCTCGCTGTAATCTGATATGGCTTGCAACTCAATCTACAGTTAATGAAACGATTGTCAATCACTTGGCAATGTCATGTGCAGCTTGAGTGGGTGAAACCAAATATGACTGAAAAGGTCAATTCAAACTAATAACTACGTTTTTGCTGATTCTTCTGCAGGGTGTTAAAATAGAAACAACAGTAGATAGATCTGCAAAGAGTGACTTATTT
Source organism: Lepidonotus clava (assembly GCA_936440205.1). Classification (NCBI taxonomy): domain Eukaryota; kingdom Metazoa; phylum Annelida; class Polychaeta; order Phyllodocida; family Polynoidae; genus Lepidonotus; species Lepidonotus clava. Next base: position 47,300,601 of record OW387147.1, read on the forward strand.
GACAGTTATTTGACAGTGACAGTCTACCGTAGCCTGGCAACTTCACCGACGATGCTCCCAGTCGTCCGTCGCCCGTCGCCGCTAAAGTCGGTAAGTGGGTGTGGGTGTACTCGACAAGTAACAAATCCCAATTCCCGTATACTACTTACTCGTCATTTACATGGGGGTATAAAGGGAGGGGGGGCATGCAAGTAAACATTTCGGCGGCTTTGATTCGAAGACTTGAAAGTATAACATTCAAAATGTCATAGTGATACATTTCATTGAGTAAGGGGGTTATATAAATACACTAGAGTAATGTTTGAAGAAATTGAATGCATTTATTGAAATAAAAAATACAAACCTAAAGCCACCACAAAATTTCTGGTCATTCCCAATGGTTTCTGGCCTGTTAAATGACAACATCCACCCAAAATTGTACTTGAATCGCTGGATGGGTTCCCTCCCCTTAAGTGTATGCTATATAGTTGTGTACATCCACGTGCAAATATAAAGGCGTGCGTCAGGGTGGTGTATGTGGTTGATTCACCGCCGGCGGTATTCTCCCGCCCTCTAAACACACAACTACACGCCGCTTTACCTTCTCTACCTCGACACAACAACCCTCTCAGGGTCCAACATGGGGTGCCAAGTGACAAATAAACAATAATCACGAAATTTGGACAAAATGTCTTGTAAAGTGGACATTCTTCATTTATTTTCCTCTGGATTATATTTCGTAATAAACATCAATGTTTCCCTTGGTTTGATATTATTACACAATGTATTAAAGGTGAAAGGAGTATGGATTTTGTTCAAAGATAAACTCAATTGGGACTGCAAATCTGTATTTTGCTTTTAACAAGATGTCGCTATTGATTTGAACGATGAATGAATCGTAGTGTAATTTTGAGTGGCAGATTTAGAGGGGGTGCAGGGAGATGCCGCCCCCCCCCCCCAACTCTTTTTGGCCAATTTTACAATTTTTTAATGTAAAATTCGGCCCTAAAGTCATTAAAGAAATCTTTTCCAAAAGCGCCCCCCCCCCTTCCAAAATCCTGGATCCGCCACTGATTTGTTGGATTGATAAGCAAATGGTGTATAAAGCTTTTCATGGGAATAAAACTATATTGGAATAATCAATTTTGAATATCAGAAAGGAAAAAGTAAATCTTCATTTAGGTTAATCTGGGATAAGTACAGTTTTTGTTCTTTACCAGTTTTACCGGATAGTTTTTGAATTTTTACCAGATTAAAGAAAAACAAATAAATCTTAACTAACAGATGGCGTCCCTTATTTAAAGCTCACCCCTCGATGGTCCTTGATAGCTCCCAGGCGCTGGGGTGAAAACTATCGAATCTGCCCCCTCCCCGCGTGGCGCCCCCTATTGACACTGGCCTCGCGCGTCTTTTGTCGACCTTCTAACAGGAAATTGATGGTAATTGGAGCAGCCCTCCGCGCATGCGCGAAGACGTGACCGATAGGCTGTGATAACGTTGTCCCAACCAAAAAGACAAGATTCGCCAATATGGACTGTGAGTGTGTTCTGAAGAGAAGGGTAAACGTTTGTTCTGGCCTTTTTGATATCGAGTGGAGAGTGGGAGTTCATTACTGAGTTGACTTTCAAAGTGAGGTGGGTGTTGAGTTACATGCTGGATCGGTTTGATTGATAAGATATGTATTGTTGGACTCGTTCGAAGAAAACCCAATTTTTATATACCTATTTCCCAACCCTGCATGTACAATAACCTTGTGGGGGAAGTCGGAATGAGAAAGTTTTCACCCATGAAGTGTCTTAGATCACGTCTTGAACAACAAGAAGATGCAGGAGACTTCTTTTAAAACGCTGTTTATGAATCTTACCACAGGGCTTAGGTTTATTGTTTACCTCGTTTGTTGGGGACTTTATTGAGGAAGGTATGTGTATTCCTCGATATGGCGAGGCATCATAATAACCTACATCTTACTATAACCATGTATGTTTATTCTATTGTAAATGATACTGACAAGGTTGTGAACCTGATACTGCAAACGAGTCTGAATCTGATACTGTGAATAACCAGCAGCAAATGTATTATTTTGTTTCTAAAACAATATCTCTTTGGGAAGGTATGTTTAAAAATTATACTTCCCTTTGAATTGTCACCCTGTGAGCTTGTTAAGCCAGAAGAAAATTATGTATTACATATGTGACTTTACGCTTAGAGTGCAGGCTGGTTGGCCTTTTGGAGGTTCTTGAGACAAGTAAATTAATCAGGGACATCCCAAGACCGAAGCCCTGGGCCATTTAACATTCAGGGCGCCCATGTATTGCAGCAGTCACCGTCCCGACGTCTACTGTGTCGCCCATTCTGTACGCCAGCGGCATAATTACTGTCACCGTTAATTTCACAATATAACAGCAACGCTTCACAAAGTAGACTCAGACAAAACAATACCCAGTCATCAAGGCGGCACAGTCATGTTTTAGGCAAAAGCCAACTGTTATTCCCAATTGCTGGCCAGAGATGGTAACCATTAATTCCATGTGAGGGCTGGGTTAAAATGGGGGACTCTGAGTTAGGTTTGGAAGGAGGGGGAAGGCATTCTGGCCTAAAGAAACAATGATCGTAGAGAACGGAAAGTAGATATTGAGACCTGGAATATCAGGAAGAAGATGAATAGGAGGGAAGGACGACTAGCAGACCAAGGAGAAAAGGAATTACCAAACCAGGGGAGCAGGAATGATAAAGAACGGAAATCATGACTGTTAGAGAAAGGACAGTGGAACAAGGGAAGGAGAACAGCAGAGCAATGAGGAATAGAAAAACAAGGGGGCAGGAATAGAAGGATAAGGGGGTAGGAATAGAAGGACAAGGGGGGGGGCAGGAATAGAAGGAGGGGGGGGGGGGCAGGAATAGAAGAACAGGGGGGCAGGAATAGAAGGAGGGGGGGACAGGAATAGAAGGACAAGGGGGACAGGTATAGAAGGACAAGGGGGGCAGGAATAGAAGAACAAGGGGGCAGGAATAGAAGAACAAGGGGGGGCAGGAATAGAAAGACGGGGGGGGGACAGGAATAGAAGGATAAGGGGGCAGGAATAGATGGATGGGGGGCAGGAATAGAAGAACAGGGTGGGAGGAATAGAAGAATAAGGGGGCATGAATAGAAGAACAAGGGGGGGCAGGAATGGAAGGACAAGGGGGGGACAGGAATAGAAGGACAAGGGGGACAGGTATAGAAGGACAAAGGGGGCAGGAATAGAAGGACAAGGGGGGGCAGGAATAGAAGGACAAGGGGGGCAGGAAAAGAAGGACAAGGGGGGCAGGAATAGAAGGACGGGGGGGGGGGCAGGAATAGAAGAACAGGGGGCAGGAATAGAAGAACAAGGGGGGCAGGTATAGAAGGACAAGGGGGACAGGAATAGAAGGACAAGGGGGGGCAGGAATAGAAGTACAAGGGGGGCAGGAATAGAAGGACAAGGGGGGCAGGAATAAAAAGACAAGGGGGGTAGGAATAGAAGGACAAGGGGGGCAGGAATAGAAGGACGGGGGGGGGGGGGGCAGGAATAGAAGAACAGGGGGCAGGAATAGAAGAACAAGGGGGGCAGGTATAGAAGGACAAGGGGGACAGGAATAGAAGGACAAGGGGGGCAAGAATAGAAGAACAAGGGGGCAGGAATAGAAGGACAAGGGGGGAAGGTATAGAAGGACAAGGGGGACAGGAATAGAAGGATGGGGGGGGGGCAAAAATAGAAGAACAAGGGGGGTAGGAATAGAAGGACTGGTGGGTCAGGAATAGAAGAACAATTGAGGGGGGGGGGGCAGGGGGGGGCAGGGATAGTAGAACAAGGAAAAGAAGCACAAGGGTGGCAGGAAAAGAAGAACAAGGGGGCAGGAACAGAAGAACAAGGGGGGGGGGGGGGTCAGGAATAGAAGGACAAGGGGGGCAGGAATAGAAGGACAAGGGGGGTAGGAATAAAAGGACAAGGGGGGCAGGAATAGATGGATAAGGAGGCAGGAATAGAAGAACAAACGATGTAGAAAGTGAGAATGGTAGAACATGGGCAGCAGGAACAGTGAAAAGAGTGGGACAGGAACACTATGGATTGTATCTTATACATGCCTTATCTAAAGTGAACTATGGAGAAATGGCCTTACCTGTATATATGGCATTATAAAATGTTATTTCTCTCTCAGAAGGTTAGCACTACTTTCATAATACTATCGCTTGTTGTTCATGTCACTGTCAGCTTTAATTATAATCTACCATTTATCACTTCCACAATACTCTACAGGCTGAAGAGTGCCCCCTCAGTAGACGCTATAATTATGTTGTAGGACGGAGGCCTAATACATGATTGAGGGCTTCATTTGATAATCACTATTCAAGGTGAATGTAGAAGTAAAATAACTACCAACGTTAGGTTTGGTTGCAACACGAGGGAAACAGAACTGTGTAGGCAGGGACTGATGATGGCAGGGATGGTCGTTACTGGGTTTACTTTAAAAGTGAGTCAGGCATTAAGTTACATGGTTGCAATTGAATAGTTTGGTTTGTAAGATAATGGTTGTTGTCCTAATTTCAAATATTTGTTTCCCAACCATATATAATTACTTCAAATTCTCTGGGGAGAAGTAAAAATGACAAAGTACAATGGGAAAATAATACGGAGGAGGTTCTTGGGTGTGAGGTGTTGGGGGATGATGTATGAAACTGTCCAAAAAAATCCAAAGCCTCACTACTACCATTACCAATTAATCCAATAACCTTGAGGAAAAGGAGGGCAACCAGATAATAAAACCACACTGGACTTTTATACGATCTCTTTACTCAGAAAGGTCACAATCATGTTATTCAGAAAAAAAGACAGAAGTGACTGAGTTTTATCATTCACAATACCATAAACTGGTTTCATGAAAATATTGGGTGACAATGGAAATGTGCTTTACAGGGAGGCCTTACAAATGTGAACTAAATCTAAACCCTAAAAACCAGTTAAGTGGAGTTGTCACCAGTAAAGCCAGTGGCAATAGATGCTTACTTAGTATATTGAGAAGAAGCAGGTTTTGCGGACCTGACAAGCAGGCTTGGTTTTTATGGCCATTTAATAAATGGGAGTGGTGCTTCGTGACAGTGGGCGATGACAAATGTGGTTTTTACCTGTCTGCGCATGCGCGAGGCTGTCACGGGAGAAGAGAGAGCGTTAACACGCGCTGCGCCTTGTTGTGTGTAAGATGAGTTAGGTGTGGTACACCCCAGGGGTTAGGGTGGGACTTAACAATGGTCCCTGCTTAAAGCCCCATACCCACTGGGCGATTTTACCGGCGACTGGCGATGGGCAACAGCAGAATCACTGGTAAAATCGTCACCAATTCAGATCACATGTTAGTATGTAACATTTCAATGTTACATATTAACATGTGATCTGAATTCGTAACGATTTTACCACTATTCTATCAGTTGCCCGTCTCCAGTCGCCAGTAAAATCGCCCAGTGGGTATGGGGCTTAAGCCTGGTTTATACTTCCACCTTGTCATAATTTACTCCTGGTTTCTACAATACCCTGGCTTATTCTTAAGCCTGCTTTCCACTGAAGCTTAGTTCCCACTTTAGTATGGTATGTACTACTTAAGCCAGGTTTCTTTTAACCTGGTCTCCTTTCAAGCCTGGTTCTTCTTCAGCCTGTTTTCTACTAAAGTTTAGGTTCTGTTTGAGTCTGGTTTCTAGTTAAGCCTGATCTTTTTTATAACATGGTTTCTACCAGAGCCTGACTGTTTCTTAAGCCTAGTTTCCATTTATATTGTGTGGTGACATGGCCTTGGTTGACTCTAAACAATTATGACATAACACAAGTTTCCACTTATTATAACCTTGGCATGACACTTGATTCAAATTAGGCCTGGTTTCCCTTAAACTTCATTATTGTGCCTCGTTTCTAACTCTAGCACCACTTACTACGTGGTCCCTACATCGACCTGGCATCTACTGAGTGTCAACTGCTGGCTAGGTAATGAAAGGATGATAGGATATAAAACCGGTCAGCAAGAAACAGCTCATTTTGTGTTCCTTTAATCAGGTTTTTGAGTTGTTCCTCATGTCCCAGATCTAGATATTGGTCATATCATTGCTGAGATTTTTTTTCAAGAAAAGGGATACATTAAAACAATATTCTAAGTATAAGACGTATGTGCCTTTTGCTGATTTCTGTACATGACTCCAATCTGGGGAAACCAGTGTTTGTTTACCGTCGGCCCAGTTATTCTTTATAAATATTAACAATGTGCGATATCATAACACAATTATTGAGTACACATAGAGGATAGCAGGTCTCATATTATCAGCACAAATTGCACAACCTCCTCTGCAAAGTAAGTTTGTATCTCCCAACAATTTCATAATGCACACGGTATTTGTCTTTATTACACAGTGGCTCGATTCATTATGATTACTAGAAGCGATCTTTCAAAGTGTGAATGTACTTCTGTATAAATTTACATGATTATTATGATATATATATTTATTATCTTAAAGGTGCATCGCAATTTTAGGGATTTTGCATGAGCACTACAATATGCACTACATAATGTTGCTAACACATGGTATCTAATGCAATCATATACATCAGAAATATAGGAGAGTCTGAGTGTAATAATTCACCAAGCTAGGCTGTTTATTGAACATGCGAGCGCTTGAAATTGCAGAAATGCTGTGGGACTGCCAGCATTCCGTCAGGGGAAACCAGGTCTGAAACTATAGAATAACCACCTTATCCGCCTGCCGAGCCACTCGACCTCACCTATACAATAACTACTGGGTAAAAATAGCTGACATACACCGTTATGGGACAAAACCTAAAACCTGGGGTAGCGTTGGCGTGCTGGTCTCTGAAAAACGAGTCTCCCAGCTCGAGTTAAAGGCAGCGGATTAGGTCGCAGGCGGCAAGGTTTTGTCGGTAAAACGTTCTTGGTTTTTTTTCACTTGGGCCTAGCTCTCCCGTTGGTACACACTTAAGTAATGGCAATAGAGTGTTTTCCCAACTACTCCACTTCGTTAGGGGTGTGTGCTGGTCTATACAGGGTGGATGCAGGATTTTCGAAAGGGGTGGGTTCAGGATAAAGGCTAAATCCTGAAACTGCGTGCATTTGCGCATACACACGTGACATTTTCCCCTCTTTCTGTAGTTTAGGGATCTACCAAAAAGAAAGGGGGGGGGAGGTCTGGACCCCCTGGACCCCCTGGACCCTGAAGTACTTTAAGGTTTTGGTGTAGTACTTTCTAATTGTGGATGTTGTTTAGGGGATTAATGAAGATTAGAAGACAGGAGTAGTTTGTCGATGATGTTGTATTAATTCTTCAGTCACAGGTTTAAGCATGGCCTCAGGCCAAAACCTATGAAAACTTACATGTGCATAGTTCTGTGTCTCCAGCCCCACTGCCCAGAGTGGAGCATTCAAAGTTCCCTCTACTAGGGCCTCCTGGGCCCTGATTGGCTGGTAAGGCTCCAGGTGGAAGGTGGCTCCATCTGGACCCTGTGAGGTATTTAGATCTACTTTAAGGGTATAGTTCAGCACTTGTTAATACTGAATATGTAATGTATAATTTTATACTAGTTTTCACATAAATATATTAAGAAATAATATGTTTTAATGTATAGATATGTCATATCAATTTTAAGGTATGACAACCCCACCCCACCCCTCACCTGGATCCGCCCCTGCTATAGCGATTAAACTACGGCTGCCAATCCATTCTGTTGGTTCTAACCACCTACCATATCTACGAACATCATTTTCTTATAATAAGACACGCTTATCATGGAGTCTGTGGTCATATTATAAAAGAACTGTGTTTACCGTATGATTTTAAAATTACCAAATAAGGCAGAGGGACCATCCTATCTGTTACAACCACATTAACAGCAGAAATGTTGTGTGTATGTTGGATATATTGAGACTGGAAAGCCAGGGGGAAACCAGTTATGTACTACAGGCCTGCCACCTGGCCTGTGGTTGGATTGGATTTGGATTGACCATTATGTCTATGGTAAAAAAAAAAACAATTGCTATTCCAAACATACACTAGTAATGATCAGACCCTGGTCACAGTTGACTAGCTGAGATCCAACCAGCCACCAGGGAAATGATCAGTTAGTGCCATAGAGAAGCTTTCCAGTCTCGATATATCCTATATATATATATACATACAATTGTACAAGGTCTCTGATTTACATGTATGGATAGGGTAAGTACATTATTTGCTTATGTAACTTCAAATATCACACGCTTCTTGGTGCATAGACAAGTATTTGCATAACAGATACATCAGCATAATATTTATATTCTTTCCTACTAGATCTCTTGCTGCATTATATTATCTTCCGCAGTAATTCAATTTCTCAAGGGGATACAATTATGTGCGCCACTAGGTATTGCACGGGCATGAACTCTATAGATGGCGCCATGTCTACTGCTTACTAGTTAAGAATAGAAAGGGTAGCACACTCTCCATTTTGGATCTAGCTGGTTCCTGTCAAAACCTATAAGCTGATGACCAGCAGATTCATAGGATTCCCACAAGACTGCAGTGAACGACCTAGTTCTATTTGATATTGATATTAAAAAACACCATTAAACTTACCATCTTTTTTCATTCTTACAATAATAAATCATAATTATTGCAGTGTGCTTTGAATTTTTGAATGTTTTCCAGAAAGAAATAGCTCTATGTATGCTTCCCCCTTCAGTGCCCCTTTCTTGAACAGAATGCAACTCATTGACTGGATTGGATGGTTATTTATAGTGCTAAAAGGGTTTCCCCACAAACTTCTTCAGACATTCTCTAAACCCAATACAAGTAGAAAGTTAGTACTTGGATAAGCATTGCTTAGCACCACAGTCAGGAATAGCCCAGAGGCTAGAGTCTAGAACTTCAAATCCAAAGGTCGGGGTTTCAAATCCCACCCAAGTCTGGACAGTGTCACTCTTTTTAATAAATGAAGAAATCACATTAAAAAGAATTCATCTGGGTGAAATAACAATGAAATGAGTATACCTAAGATAAATGATTAGAACTGTAAAAGCTGATTATTGAAGATGATTTTCATAAGAAAAAGTGCAACATGGTCCAACTGCAACATGACCATCAGGAGGTTTGAACCACCAACCTTCTGATTTGAAGTCCCTCACCATAGCCATTATACCACAGTTTGCTGCTGTAATGACAGTGGAATGAAATGCTTGGCTGTATGAGGTTGATGTATTATGTTTGGGATGAGGTATTTGTAAAAAAAAAACCTATGTAGGGGCCTCTTGTATAAACAACATGGTGATGTCATAGGGGATTCCCCTACCCTCCCATGTCCTAATTAACCAGTTTGAAAGAAATAGCAATGTATATTACACAATTATAGCAAAACTATGGGCAAACATAGGTTTTAACATGGACAGGGGTTATAACTACCATTGAATAATGCCTATAATTACCAAAAGGCCTATGTGCACATTGTGTTATGTGGTTGGTCATGTGACCTCCATTCATAAAGTCATTTCCAAATAAGGGCATTGCCATATATGGTATGCTGCAATACTGGGTGGGGTTGCATTTTTTTCAACAAATTTGACTAATTGCCATTTATTGAGCATGAATATCAATAAAAAACGACAGCCAATTGGTTTTTATCAATTATCTGAAATACAAACAATTTTTTATTTCACAAAATATCTTAAAGTTTAGGCTTAAATCCAAAACATATGTCAGTGCAAACTGCAGGGTACAGTTTTAGGTTCTTACCCTGTTAGTATTATAAGTAACTATGAGAGAGGGGTAGCGCCATCTGGAGAGTTCATGCCTGTGTATTACCCAGCATGCATCCGTCTCAAGGCTAACCTGCAGGAGAAACTAAAAAAACTGGCTATCTGTAGTACAGAGAATTGTCCTGAAACAGAACCTTTGCCCTCATGAGAACTTTTACTTGAAATCTCTCTAAAATTGTTTCTACTTGGACCAAATTGAGTGTGGTAAATTGATACATCATTGAACAGTGAATGGTCCATTGAGGATCATTGTGTCTAAGGTTCCATGTTCAACTCAGGCTCAGAACATTTCAAGCATTATCCTTCATTCAACCCATTTGTGAAGAGAACAGAATATGATATCTGCAGATATTTGATAACGTAAATCGTCCTTGCATAAAGACTAAATTGAAAGCCGGGTCAATTGTAGAAGTCTTGCACAGAATAAATGTAGAATGGAATAGATTCTAATGAAAGTATGATCTATTTTCAGTATTTCGACTGATGTCTGGCATCCGAGGACTGATCTGTGTATCCAATACCTCACGGGCATGAACTCTCCAGATGGCCTACCCCTCTCTCATAGTTACTTATAATACTAACAGGGTAAGAACCTAAAACTGTACCCTGCAGTTTGCACTGACATATGTTTTGGATTTAAGCCTAAACTTTAAGATATTTTGTGAAATAAAAAATTGTTTGTATTTCAGATAATTGATAAAAACCAATTGGCTGTCGTTTTTTATTGATATTCATGCTCAATAAATGGCAATTAGTCAAATTTGTTGAAAAAAATGCAACCCCACCCAGTATTGCAGCATACCATATATGGCAATGCCCTTATTTGGAAATTACTTTATGAATGGAGGTCACATGACCAACCACATAACACAATGTGCACATAGGCCTTTTGGTAATTATAGGCATTATTCAATGGTAGTTATAACCCCTGTCCATGTTAAAACCTATGTTTGCCCATAGTTTTGCTATAATTGTGTAATATACATTGCTATTTCTTTCAAACTGGTTAATTAGGACATGGGAGGGTAGGGGAATCCCCTATGACATCACCATGTTGTTTATACAAGAGGCCCCTACATAGGTTTTTTTTTACAAATACCTCATCCCAAACATAATACATCAACCTCATACAGCCAAGCATTTCATTCCACTGTCATTACAGCAAACTGTGGTATAATGGCTATGGTGAGGGACTTCAAATCAGAAGGTTGGTGGTTCAAACCTCCTGATGGTCATGTTGCAGTTGGACCATGTTGCACTTTTTCTTATGAAAATCATCTTCAATAATCAGCTTTTACAGTTCTAATCATTTATCTTAGGTATACTCATTTCATTGTTATTTCACCCAGATGAATTCTTTTTAATGTGATTTCTTCATTTATTAAAAAGAGTGACACTGTCCAGACTTGGGTGGGATTTGAAACCCCGACCTTTGGATTTGAAGTTCTAGACTCTAGCCTCTGGGCTATTCCTGACTGTGGTGCTAAGCAATGCTTATCCAAGTACTAACTTTCTACTTGTATTGGGTTTAGAGAATGTCTGAAGAAGTTTGTGGGGAAACCCTTTTAGCACTATAAATAACCATCCAATCCAGTCAATGAGTTGCATTCTGTTCAAGAAAGGGGCACTGAAGGGGGAAGCATACATAGAGCTATTTCTTTCTGGAAAACATTCAAAAATTCAAAGCACACTGCAATAATTATGATTTATTATTGTAAGAATGACAAAAAGATGGTAAGTTTAATGGTGTTTTTTAATATCAATATCAAATAGAACTAGGTCATTCACTGCAGTCTTGTGGGAATCCTATGAATCTGCTGGTCATCAGCTTATAGGTTTTGACAGGAACCAGCTAGATCCAAAATGGAGAGTGTGCTACCCTTTCTATTCTTAACTAGTAAGCAGTAGACATGGCGCCATCTATAGAATTCATGCCCGTGGGGTAATATGTCGACAAAACTCATGGATCTAGCATAGAAATTTTCATAATTTGTACCATTATTTGTAGATTATCACTTTAAAAAATCAGCCATCATTATTTTTAGATAAGTATCCATATACAGTTGTTATTTCCTGAGTTGTCTGAAAATTCGTTCATTATAGTTGGGTAAATAGCAATTATTTGTTTATTTTCTATAGGTTTTCTAGGGGTTTTGTCGAAAAAAATAGCCCAAGTTAGCCAGCAGTTCGTTAAAATAATGTAAATCAGTGGTAGGTAGAATTAGTCAAGTCTTTTACAACCTTCATGCTAAGCTTATTAACGTCCACTTTGGGACTGCGCCTGCTGCACCCTTTCAAATTTAACAGCTATACCGTTGGTAATAGTTATGTTAGTCCGTCATTTCAACTATTTATTACCTGCTTAATTTTATCATTGATTAGTCTTATCGTTTCCAAGAGTATGGTAAATGCTTTAATTTGAACGTGTCCAGTTTACACAAGGAAAAAGGTACGCCCTATAAGGAACCTTGAACTTTGGACCAACTGTTCATTTCCTCCCTAATCAACTATCACTCATCCTAAATGGATGTGTTCTCTTTCTGTAGCAGTAGCAGCAGTGACATCTGGTGACTAATCAGGAATTAGGACTTCCTCTTTGGCGCCACCTGGCTTGTGGTATGTGTACCATTCTTTGTTAAAACCATGAGTGAAAGATAAAATTATGAAAAATAGTAATGTGATGTTCAGAAGAGAAGTTCACAAGCTCTTATTCTCCAAATGTATATATCATTATTACCCTTGACATCAATAATTCTCAAAGGCGTTTTTCAATATTGTGTCAAATAACATATGCCACACACACACACACACACACACATATATATATGTGTGTGTGTGTGTGTGTGTATTTATATATGTATATAATTATGTATCTAAGCATGCACGTATATGAGTGTATTCTTAATTGTACAAGGTTATAGGCCAATCAACAATTACAAGACTAATATCCACCATACACATTGATTGTAATCACCAATATTATTTTGACGATTGGAGATTAGTATTACTTTATCAGTTTATTATGAATGTTATTTTACTTTATTTGATATCTATACCTATACGGAAAATCATTCATGTATGATTGATAATAAAGGGGGAAAACGTTCCTCACGAGGGCGGACTCACGGAAGGGCCTTGACCATTTTGTTTTCCCTCTTTGCGCGGTGATATATATATATATATATATATATATATATATATATATATATATATATGCCTTGGGCGTCCATGGGAATGTGACCTTTGTGTACTTGATTCACGTTCAGAACGCCCTCCCTCCTTCTTTCCTGCTTATTTCATGTTCACACTCTTAGATACCACTACTCTCTGAATCTAGTGGACTCTAATAATTTAGTGGTACATTCGGATGCGTAGTTTAAGACTTTAACTGCATGTCTAAGTCTCGAGTAACGAATAAAATATTGCATCATTTCAGCGCACTCAGAACTACCTCAGAACCATTTTACACTAAAAGACTGTTACTTTGCCTTTCTAATTTCCACAAAGTTAACGGATTCCAATATAGGAAAGCCTGCTGCCTCACCATTTTACCATCCCCCTATGAGTGATATATTGTGTATATGCCGATGGCTCCCATGGAAATTCGACCTTTTGGTACTTGATTCATGTTCAGAACGCCAATCCTCTTTCTATTCTCCTTATTTTATGTTCAAAATCTCAGATCCCCCACTGCTGTATAGTCCTTCCGCTCTCACCAGGATGACAACCTTTATCTTCATTCTCTTCCCACGGCCATTAAAGGTGTTTTATTGGACCTTACATATTGCATTAACGCTGGCCGGATCCTCTAGAGGGCGCCACTGTAAGGGGCAGTTAATCAGGGGGCCTCTCAGACGGCTATGAGATATTGATGTGACCTTTACTGGCTCCTACCATCACTAAAACAGGCCTATACAGGTGGAGGGGAGACAGTAAACTATAGAGCCTTTGTAATGCGGCCGGTTAGGAGGAAAACAAATTTTTGGGCCACTGGGTACCAGCCATAGGCTATTAGTGTACACGCCGGGCACCGGCAGCAAAGAATGTTACTGGCGTGCTACACTGAGACCTGTAGCTTGTACCCAGTAGCCCAGGAAAGTAGTTCTCTTCCACACAAAAATTACTTAGGCCTAGCCCCTTAAAATGTTCCTTTTATTAGGTGAAGTGTTGACAAGGTTTGCTCGTCTATTTCTATGCATGTCAGCCTGTACACACATGAGCGTTTGCGGGTGTCTGTGTCTGTGTGCATGGGTGTGAGTGGGCATTCGCAACCAGTCAATCAAATAAGGTATATTACATTAAATATACAGTAAAGAATGATAGATGTGTACATTGAAGGAAATTAAAGAAAAGGGAAATTAGAGAAAGTATTAGAACAAATTTAAACAGGATTTAGAGTTCAGTTGTATTAGTATTATCTAGGTCATCAACCTTTCATCTAAGGCTAATGACAATATCTTAATGGTTTTAGATGGAACAATGAGTCAATTTGCAAACGTTTATCCCATTACAATTGTGATTATTGTGTCATAGGTGCTGTAAACTAAGGTCAAAATTTCACCCAAAAGACCCAAGATTTATTACCATTATAAATTCACCTTAGACAGCAAGTTTTCCTCCTTGGACTGACCCCCTGGACTAAAAAGATGAAACAGCCTGATGTTTATCTCTCTGTGTTTTTTTTCGTTCTCCTGTCTATTAGCTGTATTCTTGAATATAAGAGGAGCTGAAGATGTTCAACTGACCTTGAATTATTCATGTCAACATTCTATATCGCATGCTTTCTTTTGGAATTAAGTGAACCAAATCAATGGCAATTTGTCACATGAGAATAAGACAAATGTCTGCCCCTCCCCTAATCATAAAAGTAGGCCAAAACTATAGCGTGCATCTCTCAGGGATCGACCGCATTATTGAGTATTACATCGACACCAATGGTAATTAATTGATCAGATACAATACGCCCTATAAGGGATATTCAGAATTGCCTCACATTATTGATGGCATCAGTTTAGTACAAATATGAAAATGCTAGGCCATAATTGGTGGCTATATTAAGACTGATATGAATAACCAGAGCATATATTTATTATGATTGCCAAATACTGTAAGGTACCTACATAATCCAGATAGTGATTTTCTCTGTTATAGAATGTCATGTTGCAGGGACGATTGTTAAAATCACTTTCGGAAATAGATATATGTTGGTCGACTTTGTCTTTCTGTCGACAGGTGATCTAAGCAATTGCAAATAATGTCCTGCTCCAAAAGATGCGAGATTACATAATCAAATGTAAAAAAGATCAAACTTATTACGTTGATACATCATCAGAATTGACAACAGTTATTTCACCTGTGTTGTTTATTCGATGTTACTTGTTGGCAGATTACAAGATTATATAATTATAACTCACCTATACGGAATGTCTTGTAAAATGAGTATGGTTTAAAAAAAATAATATTTCTATATAGAAATAGGTTGAAATTGTATATAACAGAAATAGATATTTATATAAATACTATAATTATAGAGGTTATGCCATAATGAATTGCATAGTATGTTCGTGACGTCTACTTGACTCCACATCAGTAGAAATGAAGCCAGTTATGTTACATACTCCTAATACTACAGGTAGCATAGGCAATTAACGTTATTTATGTAAGGGATCTGTACATGGAGGTTTATTTTTACAGAGGAAGGCGATTGTGCATTCAGATCATGTAACTGTATTAAGACATGCTGCATTCGTCAGTAATCAACAGTGTACCTGTCAGTCAGCTTCTCACAAACAACCCAGAGACTGACCCTCCTGGGGAGCAGGCCCAGGGACAGGTGTCTGTGTGTGCGAGTGTGAGTGTCTGTAAAGAGAGGGGCCAGTGAAATTTTGATTTCGTAAAATTATCGTCTTATACTTTAGATGTAATGATTAGATATGACTACAAAACAATTGTATAACTATAAATTGATAACTTGCATAGAAAACATTGTCTAAACATCAGATGACATGTTGAAACCCCTATTTTCTTATATAAATCATTTAATTTTGTGAGTTAAATCTCTTTTAGACTAAGAATATTTAATACATTTCTTTTTGTATTTTTTCAGTTTTTAATTTTTCCAACTGTTCTGCTTGTGACGTCACAAACAGATACATGCTCTGTGAAGGCATTGTCAGATGCAGGCAGCAATATTATGTTTGGATACAAAAATGTGCATAAAATCAAAACTATTAGAGATAAAAGTATAAAATTCGGTATGGTTATTCCCTGAATGGTAAGGATCGCGGCAGTATACTCATTTCTGGTCACTGTGTGAGTGTGTGTTTGACTGTGAGTGTGTGCGTATTAGGGTTTCAAAAATAGACCCATGCAGGGGGGGGGGGGGGGGGGGCTTTGTCCATACAAAAAAATATACTCATAATGAAGGGATACATACATCAAAGACACTCTTATAGAGAACAATATGTATGCTACACTTTCTTGAATATCCTCATATCCTGATATATTGGGGGTAACTCTTAAAGACATTCCAATATTAAGTGACCCATGCTAATTGGACACCCATTGTGAGTGAATGTAGTGTTACTTATTTCATTGGCAGTGTCGAGAACGCATTACATTTCTGTGACATAAAAGTTGATACGTTAATTGATAAGACGGGGAAGGCCTGTTGTGGATCTGGGGGAGGACTGCTGTTTCATGACATAACACGCCATTGTCACTTTAATCATATATGAGACCGAATTGCACTGTAAGGTTCCCAAGGGCCATATAACGTCAGTCTATCTAGCAGTGTTACTTGTAACCCCTGGGTCATAAATATGGCTTTAATATCGGCAACGAGTATAGACAGAATTTAAGAGAGGGTCAACCGGGACCGGGGGGATGGCAGGAGGATAGCTAGGGGATTGACACCTCTGCAGGTGGCCATTTGGTGGCCAGGGTTTACCCAATTTATGACTGTACAAGGGAAATGTCCGTATGTTTAACTATATAATCATTCCAATATCCAAATTAACAGTTAAGCTGCAAAAAATGTACCATTTCCTAATGCTGTGAACCACCCTGGGCCCAAATATATGGTTTATTCCATGAGATAGAGGATATAGTTATCAATCTGTTGATATAAATAGTTTGTGTTGACCATGGGCGGGAGGATTTATTATACTTGTTCTCAGAAATAAAAGTTCATAGCATTTTTACTAATCCTGCAATAAAATCCTTCAAATTGGGTAGATACAGGAGAGTCTCATATTTAGTGAAACACAATAGTACGGCACATCTCTCAATAGTAGTCTTATCAATTTTTATTTGTCAAAACTCTTAACATTAATAAAATTGAAACTATTTTACTCTATTTCAAGAAAACTATTCCACTTCATGAACTTTGCCAAGATTTACTCATTAGTAACCCTTAGACCCTAGACACCATGATCCTCCCCTCCAGAAGTCCTATGGGGGTGGGGTAATTAGCAGGGCGGCCCTGGTATAGGGCACTCTGATCTGTGACCATTGGTCACACCATTTAGCATAGATAAGGGCTGCCTCGGATATACCGCCCCTTGGAGCTGGGTCTCTCGCTTCTGTCGCTGTCTATACAAGTTGATATTGGTTAAAGCCGGGTCCCTATAAATCTGAAAAGCAAGAACCCACTCAAAAATGTGAATGTCATACTGCCAAATCTTAACTATTCTTCTGTTCTGTTTTTATAACATTTTGACAAAACTACAAATATCAGTGAAAATATTGAATCTACAAATAATGTACTTTCTGTTCATATAAACGATCTGACTCTGAACATAATGATTAGAATCACACCTAAACTCAGACAACACACAAGTCCTAAGCAAAGGCACACAAAAATGAGTTGTTTCTTGCTGCCCACACCTAAAGCTTAGAATTATTCCTCTTCTTATGTTGTATATAACTGTACCTGACAAGACTAGGCACACAATTGGAACATAATAAGGTTCTCGCTTTCATCGCAACACTTATAGTACCACTTGACGACTCGACTCTATTTCCTTTTAAACTTTAAACCATGTGCAAGACTTTCTTATTAATTCAATCAAGCTTCTGTACCAAGATGATATTGTGGCCTGTTTCATAATACTTTAAAGGATAAGTTCTTAGTGAAGAACAAGAGTATTATTAAAGGTTATGCCATAATAAATTACGCAGTGTGTTCGTGTGAGCATTAGCTTACAGGGGTGGATCCAAGAATTTTAGAAATGGGAGCCCTACTCCGGGGGCTTGAATAATACATTAAAAAATCCGTTTTTGGCCACCAGAAAATCCCCTACACCTGTAACTGGCTTACGGGACGAAAGCTTACTTTTTTTTCATAATTCGTTTTAAAACAGCAAGGGAGGGGTGTGGGGTCTGAAAATTCTTTCTTTTTTAAAATGTGGGCAAGTACTAAGTAGAAGGCTGCTAACTGGCCCTCGTCCAGTTCCCACCTGTAGGCAGGCAGTAACTGGGTGTGAAAACACTCCGATTGGAGTCAGGAGGGGTACGCCGGGTGCACAGACATTGATTAAGATATAGAGAAAGTCAATTAAACTCCTTCACCACTTGGGGTGGTGTCCATGACAAAATCGAATCCATTTAAGCCTAATTTGTTAAATTTTTATCAACGTGCTTAGATATAACTTAATCAAATCAGAGTCACTAAACTTAGATTACTAATATTGAAATAACAATAACAAGTCATTGATAAGTTATATCAATATGGTTTATTGACCACTGTGGGTAGTTTGGGACAAGGGGCTTTGACTGCTTGGTAGGATCCTATTAGCCGCCTATATACACTAAGGGATCAGGTCGATACCAGGGAGACTTCTGTAACAACCAAAGGGGGCACTCTCCAAGGTTTACACATACAGTCAACATGTTAAAGGGAGCTAAAAGCAATACTATGTCAAGATATTACATAATTTTGCAAACTCAAATAACTATGAAAACACAGTCTAACTAAACATTAGTACACTATGAATAATGAAACTAGCTATAATTTCACTTAAATTCCACAATACTCATGCCATGTGTGCCTGAAAACAGCAATGTTTGTAAACAAACCAATTTTGGTGGGTCACCAAAACTGACCTGGGATGAGTTTTAATGTAGTTTAATGTAGTTTAAGTCAGCATTCACAGTTTATATTGTACCACAGGCCAGGCTATGGCCATAGAATATATTTCAATACTTAACAGAATTAGCAAAATTTTGACCTTACATTGCTTTTGGCGCCCTTTAACGGAAACCTTTATCGTAGGCATGAAGACAGTTATAGTTCCCAATGGTATCATGATTTTTTAAACAGTATGCTTTTTAATATTGCATTTTCTAAAATTATTCATCACTTCTCAACAAGTTCCATTATGTACGCGACAATATTGCGCGAATTGACCTTATCATATACACAATTTATAATAATGTAAGTAGTATGTAGAAATGGAAATTTTAAGTGGGTCGAGTACATTTAAAAAATTGTGCAGCCTTATTTACAACCATACCTTTGTGACAATCAGCGGTATATTCGGAGTAAATAAAAATGTGAATTTTCATTAAAAAGAAAAACGACGTTGAATACAAAATATTAATGTCATACACATAGCCGGTAGGGTAGTCCGAAATAGGCTTAACTTTTCAATAATTATTTGAATCAATTCATTCAGTGTGAGCATAATCTCAAAAAATCATGAATCAAATATCAAAAATTAGAGTCAAGCACTTACATGTGTTGGTAAATATAGTTCAGCCCATTTCAGGATGCTTTTGCACAACATTATGTATTTGACAAATACGGTTTTAACCCCGGAAATGAAGGTAAAGCTTTCTTCAGTCGTATATTATATATACGGAACCTTACTTTTCTGTTGCTGGCATACATTTCATGGCTGCTGATCTGGCTGCAAATACCCCCCCCCCCCACCCCCCCAAACCACGGGCCGCGCACGGATTGGCTATAAAGGAGGAAGCAGTATCAAAGATTTATCCAAGGCGGGGCAGGCCCAAAGTGGCAACTGTAAGGTAGGGATGAGAGAAGGTGAGTTCAGGTGCATCTAATCCCAGTGGGAATCAACATGTATATAAACGTACTGACAGGGGTGGAAACAGGGGCGGATATAGGATTTTTGGAAGGGGCTGGGTAAAACCGCTTCCGTGTGTGTGAGAGTATGTGTGTATGTGAGTGTGTGTGTGTGTGTGTGTGTGTGTGTGTGTGTGTGTGTGTGTGTGTGTGTGTGTGTGTGTGTGTGCACGCATGTGTGTATGTGTATGTGTTTGACATTTTCTGTTTGAAGCTCAAGCAGCACTCCACTTATTTAAGGACACGGTGAACGTATTTCAGATCAGGAGTCAGTTCTTGGAGCAACTATTTTGAGGAGTGATGCAAATGTAGATTATGTTTTTAACTCTTTTTTGCTTGATTATTTTACTAGTATAAGCTCATTGCGTTAAAAGTGCATTCTGAGCTATTTTGACGAAATCTCGTTTCCATTTCTTAAGTGTAGCTTATATACACTGAATAGTCTGAAGACCAAACTCGACTTTGTTGTGTGTCTGGAGACAAAAACTCCTCTTGGCTTCTTTAAACACAATTATTACCAGATTCAGAATTGATCAAAGCTTATATCAAGTTTGTTCTAGGTCTTACTGGCAGAGATGTAATTGGTGCCACTAAAGTTGGAAAAACAAAATCTTTTCAAAGTGAATTAGCTCTTTAAAAAAAAGACCATTTCTTCCAATGGCATAAAGCACTTAGTCGGCACTCCGCCATCTTGTTTGTTTACTTAATGCGCAGCCCTCATTGGCCAAAATGCGTCATGTGGTGCATTTTTGTTTTGGAATGTCTTGAGGTAAATATATACCAGGATATATTTACCTCGCCTCCAGCGGTGCTTATTTCGGTCGAAACGGCACTATACGTACCGCTGCTCCCACCAGCCATGACATAGATTAAAGGCCCCTACCAGGGCAAGTGATACTCCCTTCCACGCCACAGAAGCCCTTGAGATTTTATTTTTGCAACCCGGTGGGGAATATAAGTTTGATTATATTACACACTATATGATCGGGGAATATAACCACGTGTATTGCGCACTGGAACAGATTAAAAGATTTAAAAGATTGCTTTTGTTCTGAATCCTGTTTATCCTTTTAAACCTACAAGGTCTTACTGTGTAATAAATGGAGTACTTAAGAAGTGCATCATCAGACCAGTTTAGAAGACTTATCTTCTGATCTTGAATTATCTTGTTGTTTAGCAAGGACCATCAAGAAACAAAACAAACTTTTCCATTCATTTCCTGCTTAATCTCGTTAAGGCTATATCGATCGCTTTCAGTTGAGCTGCAATAGGGAAGATCACGAAATAAGGATGCTTTTTATGTTATGTTTTGCATTCAATTTTAGTTGTTGTATCAAGAGACATTTTTAAATAACCAATCATTCATTATTAAAGAAGGTTATAGACGTTGTGGAGATGTCATCACATCTCCCAAAATAGACAGGCTGATATAAAGGTGATCAATTTATGATTATTGAACTCTGAAGCACTTAAAGCGATATCAGTAAATCATAATAAACAACTATTATCATTTCAAATTCACAGTATTACATTTATTTCACACCCACATGGTCAACATCACCACATCGCAAAAATGATCACGTGACCACGTCTGCCCAAGATCGATTGGCTACCTGGATGAAATCAATTCAAGTTAGGACTTTTTTTCATTGGCAAACATTTAATTAAAAGTACATATAAAAGATATAGAAGAATGTCGGTACCTCCACTATGTATGCATGAACCAAGGGAGGTTCCATTACTCCGTCCGTCTCTAATAGTTCACCAATAAAGGTTAATTGGATAAGAAGGTCAGGTT
Source organism: Lepidonotus clava (assembly GCA_936440205.1). Classification (NCBI taxonomy): domain Eukaryota; kingdom Metazoa; phylum Annelida; class Polychaeta; order Phyllodocida; family Polynoidae; genus Lepidonotus; species Lepidonotus clava. The sequence goes on from OW387147.1 coordinate 47,322,263, forward strand.
TAACGGGGTGTACTTCTACTACAGATGGCCCTTCCACACCACACCAGCACACCCACACCACCACCACCCTCCCGCCACCCACACACCCATACCAACACCCACACCCACATCCACCCACACTCACATCCAACTAACCCCCACAACACATCACACACCCACACACGTACACACCCACACACACCCACAAAAAACCCCATAATACAACGCACGCACACAATACAGTACACACTCACAACCACACCCACATCCACACCCACAACACCCACACCCATTCCCACACACAGCCACCCACACACACACACACACACACACACACACACACACACAACCCCCACAACACAACGCGCAGACACAACATAGTACACACACATACATACCCACTCACAAACACATACACTACACCTGAATTCATGTCCACACTCACACTTACATCCACCTCAGTCTCTACCCTCACACCCACACCCACACTAGCTTAAACCTTACCAATGCCCACTCCCACACCGACTCCCTGTTTCTGCAACAATTGGCACCTGCCACCACCCGAACCATGCACCCACACAACAACACTCATACACACACACACACACACACACACACACACACACACACACACACCCATACCCACACACAACCAGACTCACACCCACACTCACTCCCACACCCACACCCACCCACATCCACACCCACACCCACACCCATTCCCACTCCCACTCCTTCCCATACCCACATCCACACCCATGGACACAACAGAGTTGTGCCGTTACCACAGGTATACATACAAGGTACCAGGTGCCAATAGGTAAAACAGGTGAAAGGTGGCCTCCGATCTACTTTTCAGAATATACGAGTCAAACAGGGGTTTCTCTCATTTGCAGTGTGTTTGTCATTGCATCAATACCTTCTTCTATTCTGTTTGTTTTGTTAAGGCAATGCTTGTTTCTGCCTGGTTGATCGCCAAAGTCATCCCCTCATTCAATCTATGCCTGTATTTGCTGATATCTACTTGTAGAATTAATTTTAAAGGTGTACATTATTGTAATGAAAAACATTTAATATTAGACATTTTGCGAGCAGAAGAGGTCGTTTATATAAGACCATGAAAAGGTTTTAGATTTAAGAATCGCGTCAAGTATCCCAACCATACATTTTATCAAAATATGGCTTAGTTTATATGCAGGGGGACCTACTACTTAGTATGTATGCAGCGGATTTCGAAGGGCGCAGGGGACACCCCTCCCCTATGCTTGGCGAAATATTGATCTTTTGATGTACAATTCTCAACCCAGGGGGTGCCCCCTCCCTTTTGAAAATCTCTGGATCTGCAGCTATGCAATGTGGATTTACATTCTGGATAATATGTATACATAAATGTACAAATCCAATGCATATTTTTGAGCAATGGGAATCTAGAGAGGGTTAAATTCAGTAGAAAAAAACTAATTAGATAGGCCAAGGCAGGGGCGGAACCAGAGATTTTAAAAATGGGCCGCCCTATTAGGAAATGTTCCACTTAACCCTCCGGATCCGAGAATTTTACAATGCAAAATCAATATTTGGCCATAAATAGGAGGCGCATGTCCACTGCCCCCCCCCCCCCCCCCCCAAACCCGCCACTGCAAGGGATAAGATTTCAAATGATTTGTGCATTTTCCATGGGTGAACACATTGCGCCTCTAGTTCCATTGGTGAACATATAGCATCTCATAGTCTCCTCCCTCACTCTCCACTCATCACTCTCCCCCCCCCCCCCTTCACTCTCCAACCACATCACCCACCAGTCTACTCATACAGGTGGCCCCGCCTATACCTTAATTACATCCGCCATGAGGCCTCTCTATACACAAAGGTTAAAGGGCTGGTCACCTGCGTCGGCTTACATACTTTATTCTTTAAGGACGGACGGCGCTGTCAGTATTGGTACATTCAGTGTAACAGTTAGATCTGTGCCCTCAGGGTAAGAGGCCGGGTTGTTCCTCCAGGGTAAAGCATCGGACGCCAGCATACAGCGTTCAGGGACTATGGAGCGTCTCTGCACACCTTTCTACATACCTGAGCGTCTACCTGTTGGCCCTGGGACTGACACCTGTAATTAACAGCACAAGGTAGGTATCTGCATGTAAGACATGCGGGAATTATAGACGGTTATCATGGGTTTCCGCGTAGGGATCAGTGTATTTATTAACTGGAAATAATTTTCGGGTTGGCCATGTGATTTTTTTTTAACACGTGGCAAAAAAAACATGTATGTGTTGTAAAAAGGTGATAACACGTGCGATTAAGCACACACAGATTGTGTATTGTACTAATATAATAACATACTTAGGACCTGATATCCTCAATTTTGGAACTAACTACATCTGTGCCTTAGTGTGTTCATTTATAATACAGCGGAAATAGCATGCAGATGTTGTTCATGTTGTTGTGGGTTTCCGATCCTAGGGAACATATTTTTCTGACAAATGACACGTGTAGAACACCACGGGAGGCCAAGTTGCTTTGAGTGGGTTAAGTACAGCTACATCATTAGGGTTACAACCCAGCCAACCTATGATGTAACAGAAACATTCTGCAACCATACATTTTTAGTCAGTTTGTTACTTACTAAGATGGTACTTAACAACTACGTTATTGATGGTGAGGTTGAAACCTCACCAAATCATAACATTATCATAACACTTTTTTCGGTGAGGTTAGGACAAAACCAAAACAGAACATAATGAGAACATTCTGTTTAGGTTAAAGAACAACCAGATGTTATAACAATGTCACAGTGCAACGTCATGTAGTATGTTGCAGCAATTTTGTTGGTGAATCATACAAGTGAAGTAATAGTATGAGTAGTATATCAAAATATGATTTTATTCAGGACAGTGTGGTTTTTGGTCTTGTATAGGTGTTTTTTTCTTTTTGTGAATATAACACCGGTTAATACTGGAGATGTTTTTGCTTTCTGATAAAGTAATACTTTTATCGTCCAGGAATTGGTGGCTTATAATTTTCAGACCATGTACATTATTTACCAGAATAACAATGTTGACAATGGGGCTCTAAAATGGCCTAGTAATCCTGCGGTTTCCGCTACTATATTTAGCTTTATCACCGTCTTTGACGACGAGAATCTTTGATTAGTCCACAGGTTGTTGATGCGATGGAGCCGTAAAGGTTAACTCCGGCTGTGAGGGGGTAACGTCATCGACCTGCGGGGGGAGATTGAAGGACGCCCAGATCGATAACCAATCACCGATCGGCACGGCTATAGGGCTTTTGTAACAACACGCCACTTAGAATCGCATACAAATGCGTAGATAGGGACTATGCTAGATGATATTATTTCAGGCACGAAAGAAATAGTTTGATTTAATAGAATTCCCATGATAGCTATCCTTAAGCTTTAACACTCCATGGGAAATCCAAGCTTATTGCAGGTATAGATAAGCTTGGACTTCCCATGGAGCGTCACTTAATTAAATTTGAGTGGAGATGATTTTCACGAAACATAGGTTGTATAACAATGGTGCCCTTTTAAACTTGCTATACGAAGTAGGGTCTGGGATTAAATCTAGCATGCTAGTAGACTCATGTTATAATTGTGACTGTAATTCAAGTATTTCCAAATCCAAAAGAGAGTTGATTGGATATTGCAAATCAAAGTCAATAACACTTGTCTTCACCATTCGTTCTTTCTACCTCTTTGTTTGGTTGTATTTTACTCTCTTTTTCCCCTTTATCAGTCCACTAAATGGCCAAATGGCCTATTGGTACAACCAGTCAGGCGGAGAACGAAGGCAGGATGCGAGCCTCTGAGATATTGACTTAAGCCGTGTCCCCACTTTGCCGACCAAGGACGGCTACTAACGTTAGTCGTCCGCCGATTAAGAAATTAGTACGTCGTTGGGCGACTAACTTAGTCGCCCGGCTACTAAAACACTAATCGCCACGTTGGGACACTCTTTTAGTTAATGTTAGTTGGTCGCTGGGCGACGTACCAAAGTGTCCTTTAGTCGTCCGGCGACCAACAAATCGTCTGTGGCCATTGGAAGATATTAAACATGTCAAATATTTTACCCCAAAACCACGGCAACTAGTGGTTTGGTCGCCAGACATGACGGCGCCAGTATGGAGTTGATCGCCAGGCTACTAACAACCTTAGTAGTCCGCCGACCAAGGAAATCTAGTCGCCCAAGTGGGGACCAGGCATTAGAGTTGTTGAGAGGGAAGGGGGTGAGGGGTGGTGAGTACGGTGGCCCATAGGTATAAAATACACCCCCTGTCTGAACCCCCTTTCACCCCCTGGTATAGAAGGGGGGGGGGGCGTTAAGCAGGTATGCAATAGAATATGAGAGAGGGCAGTAGGGAGGGGGGAACCAGTAGCTTAAGTAGTGACTCAATGTTTAAGAAGTTAAGCCCCATACCCACTAGGTGATTTTCCCGGCGACGGGCGAGGGGCAACTGGGAGAATCGGTCAATTTTTAGGGTTGCCTGTAAGTATGGCATATCGGAATGTGCAGGTTTGATCTGAATCGCTGATAAAATCGGCCGATTCTAAGGGAAGAATCAGCCGATTTTAGTGGCAATTTGTCGGCCCACTCACGGATAATCGCCTTGTGGGTATGGAGCTTTACTCATTAATAAGTGTTTACAGGATTGAAACTTCCTATACTAGATCATCATAAATGGTGAGGATAATGACATTGGTGTCAGGTTTTTAACTTTGCATGAACTAGGAGGATGTATTCCAGGCAATATATAGGGTAAAAAGGGCGTATATCATTCATCATATTTTTTGGAACAATACTTTCTCATGTATATCCCAGTTTTTGTAATAGGAATACTCCCCCCCCCCCGAGAATGATCCAGAAATATCAGGAGGGGGGACCCCTTTGAGTTTCTGCCAAACTAGTGGAGGAGGGCGGGTTCAGAATGGGGGGGGTATAGGCCCTATTTGTACTTATGGGACACCATAGATGAGGGAGGGTAGGGGTTGAGAGAGGGGTTAAGACCGGTTGGGGGAGGGGGAAGGAGAGGTGAGGTGAAGAGGGCTGCCCAGGGCGTGAAGGTATTGTGGGTAGCTAAGAATAGACCACTGGACAGACCAATAACGGCAGTGCAGTTGTTCAGTCCTGACGGGATGGGGTGCCACATTTGAGGAGGTAATATAGACCTTTTTCATAAGTGTGGCGACTTGCTAGCGGATATGCCAGAACCGAGGTTTTGGGGTATGGGGTCCTATGGAACAGAGCCTGAGCCTTTTGGTAACAAGGCATCTATGAGAGGGTCCACTGCGCAAACTCATGAGAAAGATGTATAGGCGTCAGGCGATTCAGGAATACACGTGAAACCCGTCGGAAACAGTGAGTATGGGATGGGGCATCCCTCACAAGAGGTATGTTAGGGGAACAACGTTTGTAGATCATGTCTAGGGCTAACCTAGATCGTTGTTAAGAGGGTATTGATTATTTAAACAATAGAGTGATTAGAGCAACACATGTTGTGAGTCAGTCGACACATGTAGGAATGGTTCTTTTATCCCTTCTTATATGAATACACAATGGTGCCCTAGTAAGTCTGAACTTCAGTAATATTTAGGGAATACATTTTAAGTTATGAGCTTATTGCTCATCATTCTTCTCGTTCGATCTCTAGTTGGCTTTCAAAGTTCAATGGTATGATGTCAATATCAAGATGCCTAAATACTTATTTGAATCAACATTCAACAATCGATCTCCCGTCATCAATATAGTACAAACACTTTCTTTTATCTTATTCCTGGCACCTGAAAATATACGCTTCGGGATTTACTACTTGCTTATTAGTATTACACCAGTACTGTATGACTGGCTGAGTTTCATCAGGTCATTGTGCTGACTCTTCTTTAATCCTTACCACTTTCATGATAACAGTATTTTCAGCACAGTCATATTCTACAATAAGCGTGTTTATATCATGTACCTTATCATTAAGTACAAAAGGAATAACATTGGAACAGGACATGGACTTTGAATAACACCACAATAGATTCCTGTACGATTGTTCCCATTATTCTTGTTACCTATCACACGCATCAATTCAAACCTGCAAATACGTAGAAGTTTCAATTATCTAGAGCTTAATCCTGTGATACTAGATGCCTTATGTATATCTATCTCCCTAATAAACTTCTAGTAAATCATCCTCTTTAAGATTAAAGTAGAGTTCCAAATAATTTTTAACTATCTGTATCATGTGAGAAGACCATACTTTGTTCAATTGTAAAAAATACCATTTGAATTTATTCATATATTTAGCTGTTTCTCTCCCATGCAAAACTTCCCCATAGTCATTCTCAATGCAATTAATATTACAATTAATATCAATAATTCCTTAGCCTGACATAAGATATCATTGTGTATTTCGCTCCAAAGCATTTTATGTCTATCCAAATTTCCCCTTATAATTTTTGCCTTTTCAGCATGTTTTAAATTTGCTATATTATTCTATTTCATCGCTTAAAAAGTATCATTGATCTAAGCCACTGACAATACATGTAACATGTCCCGCTGATTGCCTCCTTTATACTTTTGAATCAACATTTTGGCATGATACATCCACAGTTTCCCATAAAAAGAATGCTATATATCATTTCGGTAAACATTTGATCGATTTAATTCCCTCCGTGAACTGTAATACGTGTAGGTGTATTGATTAATTGCTCTTCATATTAGCTTTTGCATATTTGGTCCTTGTACTGCTATGGTGAAAGAAATCCTTCTCACTGCCATTAGGAGATCTATATACAAATCAAATATTTAATAATTCATGATTTGGCACTTGTTTTTCCCAGACATAAATGCTCACAGGTCTTTTTCACAACACTTAGCATGCTATTCTTATGACCATGAAGAGTAATTTCATCCCTGAAGTAGGCTCTGAAACCAACCCCGTGTTTTTGCTAATGCATTATGTTATTTCTGCCGTCTGAAATAATCGATTATCATCACAGTTTCTGTTTACTAGCTACTTCTCTGTTTAAAATAAAATATCACAACCATCAAAATACACAAAAAACGTCTGTTTTGATGCATCAAATTTAAACCTATGCCCACATTGATTTACATGATAGCAGCATTTCAACAATAGTCTGCAACAGGTACAACCGGCAGATGGGTAAATATAATAAAAAGGACTATGATCGAACCATGCCCTGGTCCCAGGGGTGGATCGGGGGGAGGGGGAGTCTAGGGGGTCCTAACCTCCTCCCTTTTTGTGGACCGCTAAACTACAAAATGAGGGGAATACGCCGCCCGCATATTGCAAATGCTTACTACTCGGTACTTAGCCTTTATGCTGACCCTCCCCCCTTTAAAATCCTGTATCAGCCCCTGCAGTCCCCATCCCTACAAAGCATCCTGTTGTAAGGTCTTTGTCCGTCATGTTTATTGCAATATTTAATTGCATCCTCCTTTTATTGCAGATCCTGGAACATGAGGATGTCGTATCACCTGTTAAATCTACCTGTGAAAGGTGAGATTTGTCCCACCTGGGGCCACCTGGAGGATTGAACTTTCGACCTCGTGGGACACCTACCTCACACCTAGACAAGTGTGGCACAGAAGGAGCTCATAATAGAAGAACCACCATTATAACATAAACACCTAACTGATTCACTGCATATTGGAAATAATCCCGAATCCAGAGAAAATATTGACTAGTAGTTGTATTTCCTACCCTTGATATAGGAGGAAGTTCAAGTAGCAAGAGGGACTCCATGATAAAAGCCATGCACACGGAACTGTATATTGTGAATCATTCTGAATCCAGAGAAAATATTGACTAGTTGTTGTATTTGCAAACTTGAGATGGTTGGGACTTCAGGATAGAAGAGTCACTCCAATAACTCACAGAAATGCTACACAAAATATAAAAAATCAACTTGAATCCAGAGAAATATTACCTAGTTTTTGAATTTCATAAAATTTAAGTAGCGAGAGAAACATTATGATAAAAGAGTTTCCCCAGAAACATACGTACAGAACTGCATTCTGAAGGTCATTCTGACCCTGGAGAATATATTTACAAGTTATTGCATTTCATCCACCTGGCGTGGGCGGTAGTTAAAGTAACAAAAGAGACTTATGATACAAAAATTACCTCAATAACATAACACAAAATTGGAAATCAGAAATTATTCCAAAGGTAGCCAGAGGGACTCCACGATAGAACAACCACCTTAATAACATACACATTGGACTTCATGTCTGAAAAAGTTTCAAATCCAGAGACGATCTTGACTAGTAGTTTTAATGATATGGGCGGTAGGACAAGTACTAAGTACTAAGTGTGACTTTATGATAGAAGTATTACTCCAACGCACGGAACTACATGTGGGAAATAATCCTGAATCTGGGGAAAATATTGACTAGTTGTATTTACAAACTTGAGATGGGCTGTAGTTCAAGTAGCTAGAGAGAATTTATAATAGTCGAACAACCCCAATAACATAAACGCGGACCTGGAAATCCGAAATCGTTTCTAATCCGGACTAGTAATTATATTGTATACCCTTGATATGGACAGTAGTTCAAGTTCCAAGAGGGACTTCATGATACAAAAAACACCTATTAGCATACGCAAGGAACTGTATATCGGGTATAAGTCAGAGAAAATATTGACTACTTGTATTTGATACACTTAATATGGGTGGCAGTTCAAGCAGGCAGGCAAGCCCTGAACCAATTGACAACACCACCTCCAAGGTCAAAAAGGACAAACCAGTCCCCCATAAGGAGGAGGAGGCCCAGGAGGTGAAGGACACACCTCCTGAGCCCCTCCCACAACCCGACGCCCCACCTGGCGACAACTTTATGAACGGCAACACCCCGGGGGGTAAGGGGGCTAACTCAGCGTCCTCCAGTACCCTCTCCATCCCCGACCTGGCCGACGACCACACCCCTGTGACTGTGGAGAACCCGGATTACGCCCCCTCTACAGTGTTCATAGACAGGGAGAAGGGAAAGCCCCTGTTCACCAAGAACTCCCCACCCTCCTCAGTGGCCAGTGGGAGGGTGGCTAATGACAAGGGGGAGGTGGACGCTAACGAGAACAGCAACGGGGGGTGGACGTACACTAAGGAGGACGATATAGACCAGATGTCTGTCACCAACGAGGACTACTTGTAGCTGAAAGTCTAGGATATCTAGTTCAGATTGACTTTATCATTTATTTGTTAATAAATCTTATCTTGTAGTTCAAAGTCTAGGGTATCTAGTTCACCTTGACCAAATCTTTTTTTATTATCAAATTTTATCTTGCAGTTGAAAGATTAGGTCTAGTTAACCTTGACTATATCATTTTTTTATTATCAAATTGTATCTATTTATTTTAGGATTGTTCACCCTGACAGTGACTTTGCTTACTTCCTGGATGGTAATGGTTTTCAAGGGGACCTAACATTTCATATATATGACATATTAGTGTAAGCCCACCGTTCCACTATCTGATTTTACTCACAGTTTTGAAAATTGCCGAGACAACAATACCTATTTTATAGCCATGTTATATATCATCAGAAAGAATGTCATATTCTCTTTCAAATGGTATGCAATATGCAGGGGATCCTTTAATATTCCCAATAAAATCTGGCGGATGAGCACACCCTGGAGATTTTGAAGAGTCTGGACTACGCCCCCTTCCGAGTGTTCATAGACAGTTTGTGTCACTAATGAGGGTGCACGGCTAGGGGCGTCTAGTCATAATATTCACTAATTTATTTTCTTAATTTATTTGTTCCAGAATGTTTACCCTGTGGCCCATTGCAAGATGAAATGGTAAAACAATAAAATGTCTCACAACAAGGACATCACTGTCGCAACAGATCCCGCTGTTGAATTGTGTCTGTTCTACTGGGCTGATTTAAATTCTGTAAATGGTTCTGAAAGATAAAGAATTTGATCTAAAGATCCCGAAAGTTTCAGCCTGGAAAAATGATTAGAAGTGGGTAAAATTTGATACTGAACTAACTAACTAACTGACTAACACTATTTGCCATGGTTGGTCACCCAAGTGGGGATGTGGGATAATGTTCCTTCTGGTAACTGCACAGTTCTTTGATGTAAAACATCTAGTTTTAAAAACTGTTTACAGAACTAAAACTGGCACAAGAACAGCCAAAATTAAAAGAAACCGACCGCAAGCAATGCCCTGAGACAGTTAAACATACAGATGAATGTTTTCAAATTGTATGCAAGTTTTCATAACTATATTGAGAGGTTAAACTGGGATATAGGTGTCAAAACACAGAACTTTCCCATTTCAAATATTAAATGGAGAAACAAATGTTTTATACCGTAATGAAAAATGCACTTTGATTGGTGGCAGTAATATGACGTTGTGATGTGCCTGAGAAATTCATAGCATGGTCCAAAGTTACGTCCTCCAAAACGTCTCTGTGGGCTTTCATTGACCTATTAACAATGTGTACTATATTTTAATTAAGTGATCACCTGACTTGTGATTAGATTATATAATTCGAGTCAGTTCGTCGGATTGAATCAATTGAATACAAATGATTAGGGGCCGTCCATAACTGATGTCAAGCACAAGAGGGTGGGTGGGTGAGTTGAACGGTGTGACACTGCCGGAAAACGGGCCTTATTTTCATGTTTAAATCAGACGATTTTGTGTGACAGGGGGGTGGGTGGGTCCTAAAAATACCCTCAAAAAGTGTGACATCATTTATGGATGGCCCCTTATGTGCTGCTATTACATTTAACACTGTCAAAGTAGTTGCAATAATTCAAAGTATGTTATCATCAAAAATGTAGAAGACTACCTTATTGGCTAACATAGAATACTAGACTTTAGATACTGTTCCCTTTGAAATTTATTGTATGTCTTTTTATGTGTCTAAACCTTTTCTTAAAGAAGGCTTCTATGTGGCTATACTATACTAGGATGACAAGTACATCTTGATATGAACAATAGCCCAGACATTTACCAAAGGCTGTTCCTCAAATGGGAATTATGAACTTTCAATATGTTATTTTGTCACACCTTTTGCTGCACATCGTCCAGTGGTCTGTCGCATAACCCCCCTCGCTGTTGCGAGGGTTGTCTACCACAGCGAGACCCCTCCCTGTGCAAAAATTTAAACAATACAACCTGTCTCTATAAGGATGACGCTGCGATGGGTGCCACTGTTGATTTGTGGCTGTTCTACTGGACCGATTTTAATTCTGTAAATGGTTCTGAAAACTAGACATTCCTGAAATTTTCAGCCTGGAAAAACTATTAGAAATGGGTGAAAATTGATGGTGAATTTCGCATATAACAGCAAGACTTGTACCAAACCCTCGCTGTGATTTGCACTGTTACGAGACCCAAATCTAAACCCTCGCTGTGGTCTCGCTGTTGCGAGGGTTTGGTTATGCGATGGAGCACAGTGCTCTGTCGCATGATAAAAACAGTGATGGCTTTGTTGGAAAAGGTCAAACTCTCGCTTTTGTGCCAAAATTCAGATTCCATTTTCACGCACTTCTAATCAATTTTCCGGGCTGAAAATTTCATAAATTTTAGATCTAAATGTCTATCTTTCAAAAACGTTCACAGAATCACAATGGTCCAGCAGAACAGCCACAATTCAACAGCGGGCCCCATTGTAACAGCGGTGTCCTTGTGCAATGAAGTCCTTGTTGCGAGAGTTTGGTTATGCGACAGAGCAGTATTCCTAGGTTTTTGTCATAACTGGTTGTTTCAGGTACCATTACTGAATTTGCAGTGACTGGTCAGGAAAGTGTACAAATTATACATTATGTGACGATTATTTTATTGAAAAAACTGTCCAACCAAAACAGTGGACATGGAATAAAGTAGATCTAAGGACGACGCAATTTGGCGCGTAGGCAAATGCGAATTATGTGTTCCATTTTATACAGTAACCATGCTACTTGAAAAGCAAGTGTGATATGACTTTTCATACAATTAAGATAATACAAACTGTTTTAATGTTACACTTAACGCCAAGTAATGGCCCATTTTCTAGTAATACAAAAATACTATTAAGGGGAAACATAAAGAGAAATATAGCTGATAAAAACAAGTCAAACTATGATGCTTCTTGATATCATCTTTACACAGTGTGACTCCGAGTTCGATGTGACACCTTCGTATCTGAGTTTATGACACTGTCAAATGAGAGTAGTAGTTTTACATTATATGGTTCTTCTGAATGTACAATTGTTACCATTGATTATAGCGTTGAATATAAAGCCTGATGGTAAAGTGAAAGTTATTTTGGTACAATCATCAATTATTAATGGTAAAACTATTAGAATTAAAATAAAAATAAAATCTATAACTATAACTCATACAAATTAAAACAATTTAATGAGTTATATTGCATGTATATGGTAAATTATTTATGCAATTACCTCTAAATTCCCATTTCCATAGACTGCTAACATGATGCAAATACAATACCATTAAACCAATCGATCCAATCGTCACTTATACCAAAAATAGTATAGCTTCACAAAGATATACAACTTGGACCATCGCCTACATGTTTTTTGTGACATTTTCAATAGTGGTGCCGCCTATGGGAGTCCGTGGAGCCAGGTTCAATACGCCATGTAATTTTGTCGCTTTTGTGACGTCACTGCCTCTTTGTTTATGAATGACGTCACAAAAACGGCAAAATTAGACAGCGTGCTGCCATAGACGGCGCCACCTTCAAGGACGTCACACCGAAATGTAATCTAGTCATTAATCTTTCCTTTGTACTATCGTCGCTTATACTTGAAAACAAATTTAAGTGATGTGGCATACCAAGCTATATATAACCCAACCGATGTGTCATGAATGCTATTTTTATTTTATGCATGACAAGCAATGATTCCCAATATTATTCTTATATCATGTCATAGTCCATTGCTCGCTTAATCGCTTATTACTATGTTGTCACGTATACAATGAAGTCTGTTTAAGCAAAATTGTCGCTTATATAAAGTGAAATATGTGGATGGCACATCATACATATTGGCAGCTACCATCTAAGAATAGATACTTAACTAAATTTAAATTACTTATCTTTATACTGTAAATAGAAAAATAACAGTTGTGAGACGCTTATTTGTCCCAACTGCAATATAAATACTAATAATACAGGGGCAGATACACTATTTCCTAAAGGGAATGACCGATGTGGGTCAGCATAAAGGCTAAGTACTAAGAGGGCGTGCATTTGCATGCACGTGCACTACATTCCCCTCTTTTTGTAGTTTAGGGGTCCACCAAAAAAAGGGGGAGGGGGGTAAGGACCCCCTGGAGCCCTCTGGGTCCATCCCTGTAATATCCATGTTCAGTGCAAGTAAAAACAAACTATTCTACATCGAGACCATTATAGTTTATTTTCAGGTCAGGATGCAGAAACGGCATGCATTACAAGACAGTAGTGCACGTGCATGGTAATTACAAGCAGTTAGAAGGAGGAGCACTCGTCTGGGCCTCCTGGTACCTACAATGGGTATCAGTGTATCATACTGGGAACCAGTGGCAATGAAGGTTTCCGGCACAGTGATAGACTAACTAGCTGCAGCCCTGAAAAAGTAAGATCTGAGAAGGTTAAAGTAAATCTGAGAGGGTTACTTGTAAATCTCAGGGGATCCAAGATTTCATAGTAATTCAAAAGGGATTTCAATAAAATCTGACCTAGATTTTCAAAACCTGATCATGGGGGGTGCCCAGACATTCTCGGACTACCCCCTCCCACCTTCTCGGGAGTGAGCAAGTAAGTGGTGGATGTTTTACACCATACCAACAGCCAGGATCATTTTCATGGTGAAAACAAGTAAGGACTTTTCAGACAAGTGTTTCAAGTTGGTCAGTTTTTGGTGATTGTATCCATGATATCACCGTGACAGGGTGGGCAAACAGCAGGGGATCAAAACCTGGGTATCAATTTTGCTGTACCTCATCCCTTAGTAAAACCCAGAGACTGACCAGGAATCAACCCCAGTGAACCGCTTGGTCCCCAGATACACAGAGGATTAGTCATCGAGACAGTGGGCGTATCTACTGGGAGTATAAACATGCAGCATTCACAGTGCCAGAATCTACCTGTGAATATTTAACACCCAACAAGTTAATCAGTCGCTGTGAGCCTGGCCTGAGACGTGTTAATCAGCTGAGCCCAAGTAGACCAGTGAATAGTTAATGTGGGGGACTTCTAAGGCCTGTATACATACAGGTTCTGCCATGAGGGAGGGAGGTTCCTGAGGTGAAAGTATTGTATAATATTACAAATAATATGACTCCAGCAGGGGATTGGTGAGCAATCCTGACTAGAACTTTCAATTTTTTTTTCCACAATTTTTTGGGCTTTTTAATATGAATGTTTGTAATAGAAGTAAAACATTTTATAAAAAAGATCCCCCCCAGGGGCACGCCCTCCCCCCCCCCCCCCCATGTATATCCTAGCTTCCTTCACCCTTCCTTGTACCCCGGCTGTGGGCCGTGAATGGAGGGGTCTCTCTCATCTCTCGACTCACCCCCTGCCCGGAAAGGACCAGCCAATCGGAAGAAGATGGGCATTGTGGGATCTCGTGTGGTTCGGATGTTTTTCTTTCTCAGTGGTTTCGTGGGGTTCAAGTTAGAGGACGACGTGACTTGATCATTTCAAGCAGACGTATATGGGGTCGTTACTAATGTTTCAACGTTCAGATTTTCAAAAAATGAAACTGAAAAATTTACGTTTTTGTTTGCTTTTTTTTCTTATCCATATTTCATTAAAAAATAAGAACTGCCCTTTCGTTTGATGTATAATACATCAATCAGTTAGCAATATTTAGAAAACTGTAGCAATTTTACTGAAATGTTCGTTGATCACCAGTCTCTATCACTAATTTTGAGGATTTACCCACATTACATGTACCCCCCTACCCCCCCCCCCTTTTCTTTTCTTTTCTTTTTTTTCTTCTTCTTCCTTTATCTTATTATCTCTTATGTACTTACTATTTTGTTGATAATAATATGTAAATTATAGCCATGGTTCTGTAATGAAAGAATAGACAATGTCAAACCGGCCAAAACCGGTAGTTCCCATTTCAACTGTGATTCATTGTAACAGGATAGAAACAGTGTACACCCAGAAAAGCAGCGCTTAGCATTGAGGCGTGTCAACTGTATAAATTGTTGAAATAAAAAAACAAAAAAACATGGGAATAACATTAACAAGGAAGAGCTACTCCTAAGGAAAAGAGACGATTAACGTGTCATTGTAAAACTACATTAATATAATATAGTTATTCTATCTGCGACCAACTCCTAATATGATAGCAAGCCAAAGTTCAGGAGGTTAATTGATTTTTGATTGATCGATCTGTGAAAGTGATTGGCGGAACTCAATTACAACTAATCTTCACATGGTGAAGCTGGAATAATGTATAAAGGTAAATTAGAGCGGAAGTTGACACTCTGAGCTGTCAAAACTGTTTGTGGGTTATAGTTCTACATGTCACTTGCATGCTCACTATACCTGAGAACAACGTTTCGCAAGGAATCAAGGAACTTCATAAACGAATTATGTATATCATTTTTGTTACATCATGGTAACCCACCACATCTTAACTCCCGTCTCGTTTTTACTTAAAACATAAATTAATCCAACTTCATGATTGAAATATTATAAAGAAGTAGCACATAAATATACACGATTACATCAAGTATCAATGTTCTGGACATCGTATTATGTTATAATACTAGTTCAAAAATAAAAGTGATTATTTTTATCAGTGTTTCATTAGATTAGAGGTTTATTGTGCATTTAATTTTGTCATGAGATTGAGCTATGGAGATTTTTATGTGTATATATTACATGTTTCAGTCTCATCCATAGTTCTAGACATTACAACTTTAGCATTTAAACATCTGAGTTTTGGGGAAAAGCACAAAATGTAGCTCGATTACAGATCTGCTGAGTTTGTTTTTGCTTGTCTATCTTCATACAAACAAAGACTAAGAATACAGCATACTATCAATTTAAACGGATCAATCGGAAGGCAAACAGAAAGCCTAGTCAAGACGTCAGTTCATAAATCAATGTTTATTATTCTCACATTTAAATGTCAACAGTGGGTCTAAGTACGCAAATATGTATATTCAAATCAGTACATTCTTAGGCAACAGGAGGGTTTTCACATGAATTAGCCGTTCAAATCCTGTATTCATAAATGATTGTATAAGCCTATGATATTCACAAACATAAACATGATTTACCATTGGATGTTATTCATAGGACAGCTCACTATGAGCAAACAATTTAATGTGCTGATACGCATGGACAATTCTCAGTGTATTTTGTGGGGGATTTTCCCAGACCAAGTACCGAGTATCAGAATGCCCAGATATTCACGCAGCCCAGTATAGCAATTTCCTTAAGAGGCTACCGCCACATCCCATAGACCTACATATATCATTGATATATTATGTAATTTCGCCACCTGATAACAACTTTATCATTTGCAGTTACTATTCACATAAGCAGGATAATAAATCTCAGAATCTGTAGATCATGATACAACCATCACTTGTGACTTTACGCGAATGCTCGCATAAGCCAGGTATGTGAACACACGTCAGTGCAACCCATACATCACTTATTAGAGTGGAATCAACGTTGTCTTCCCTACATTAACATTAAAGGGAGCTTTTAGCAATGTAGGTTCAAAATTTTGCAAATTCCGTAAACTATTGAAGTATATTCTACTACCATAATCTAGGCCGGTGGTAAAATATAGAAGTGAATACAGACTTATACTACATTAAAATACATAAAAACTTGTCACTAATTTGGGTGACCAACCAAAATTGGTTTGTTTACAAACATTGCTGTCTTCAGGCATAAATGACAACAGTATTATGGAATTCAAGATAAGTTAGAGTTATTAATTGTATCATGACTTATACTGCACCAATGGCAAAAGTTAAACAATTAAAATGTATTTTTGTAGTTATTTGAGATTCCAAAATTCTGTCTTATTTTGACTCATTACTTTAGACTCCCTTTAACCTTTTCAATATAGGAAAACTTGAATACCAGTTATCAGGCATTTGACAATGGGTTACAAATACAGACCATTTGTTACATTGCGTTATTAACCAGGTTGCCAGATATGAGACATGAATCCAGCCGAATCATCTAACACTACCATACTACAGCAGAAAAAAAGAGCAAACTACAAGATCTTTGTTTGAAACATGTTTCCTTTTGCATGTAGGAAACGTCAGAGGAATACGTAATATATTTATAAAGAAAGTCGACTGTGCATTTATCACCCGCACGGCCCATGATGTACGCAGATGGGGTGGTGAGTAGTTACATGCTGTACGTACCACTCCTGATTTTCATGTTTTCTAACAGTATCAAAGCTTTGTTTGGGTGATAAAATATAGAAGATTATTTCGGGTTGTCCTCAGGTGGCTGTACAACCCATGGGGATTGTACAAACCTCAGGCTTCGCCCTCAGTGCTTGACATGGGATCTCCTATGGGACATACGGCCACCCTCTGATGCACCCATAAAATTATGTCTTCTTATATTGATATATATTCCATTGATGACTGCATAGAGTATAACAGAGCTTTAAAGCTACCATACATACATAGATTAAACACGTGTGGATTCTTAATCAATATGTCATGTATTCAAGGTAAAATGGATGACATCAAATATGTTAAATTGAACTTCAGTTGAACTGGGAATCTGTAAATACTATCATTGAAGCTACAAACAAAATTCGATGACATAACTGTAACAATGCAAAGAATGAAGGTATCACATATGGTATCACCAACAGGATGTCAATTAATGATGTATAAACATAAAAGGATGAGACTAATCTAAGAAAGCTATTTGATTAATGCTCTTTCTATATAAAATCAATGTTACTCGGTGTGTCTTAATGTTTATCAGTACGCGTTTCAGAGGTTTGTCTGAATCTTAACCATGGTTGATCCATGATGCTTTTATACCGATTCGTAACCAGTTTCATGAATTGGTTTGATAGAAATATGTATTCTTACGATAGATGTAATTATAATTTTTTTTAGAGGCTTGTATAATCAAATAAAAGGATCCTAGACCTGAAAATAAATCTATAAATGTGAAATTTTTTTTTAGATTTATAGCAGTTTAATTCCTGCTGACAGTAGAAATGAATCCCAAATTGGGTACTTCAGGTTTACAGTAAAAGCATCATACACAGAACCAGTGAAGAATATCCATGGCCAAATATCACAACACATTGATCATGGCTTATTGTAACAGTCATTTACCAACAGAGATCAATGCTTATGGAATTTGTGGAAAGTATTGCACCTAGGCAATCATTTGTGATTATGAGAAGTGTACTTTGTGTGTGTATTGTACAAGATAAGATATTAGAGAATACACTTTGGATTTATAATTCTCTTGTTACATGGCCAAGAATGGGCAAGAGACCTTGTGCAGACATGGTCACGTGACCACGTTTTGAGAAACACAATTTGTAGTTACCATAAGCATGTGACTATCAATCATATGCTACATTTATTAATATTTGATAACTATTTATCCATACTATTCCATAAGTGAATATGGTATACATATGGCGTCTTAATGTTTGGAATGTGGATAAGGATAGTTTTACATTGGTCAACAACATGGCAGGCGACCAAATTTAGGAAATTGTGATGTCACCCGCACAACGTTCCTTTTGATGTTCTTTCATAAGAAACTCAAGCTACGGGGTAAGAAAAAAAAGAACATCTGTGAAGTTTTTCCTTTGTGATCATTCTCCCAGAGTGGAACAAAACCAGGGGTCTGTGAGCAGACACAAGGCGCACTGACCAGTATGAATAGGTCTTAAATACCGAAGAATTAAGTGTCATCAGAGCCCAGTCCAGAAGTCATTGAAAGAGTTAGAGTTCATTGAGCCACCGGGTGAGTGATAACTCTGCTCCTGGCCATGGGCATTTGTTCGAGAGAGGCCAGGATTGTACCTTCTGTGTGATGGGTACTCGAACCAGTCCGATCCCATCCCCCTGTCCTGGTCATGTGGGTAGAGTCGCGGTCTCACCCGCACCCTTCGATAAACCTCAGCTGAGGAGAACTCCATTGAAGCCGGCTGCTTCTGATAAGCTGTGTCTTTTGTGGAAGAGAAAGGATTAGGATTTCTCATGTTAGGGAAGGACTCATCAAAGATGTCTGTACGTGGCAAGGGAAAGCCCATTCCATAGGCTGTCGGAGTATCCCAGTGATGACGCCGACGGCCTGGTGTTTTTCTGTTACGTGGCCAACTGAATGTTACCCTGCTATTCCTCCTATGCTTTGTAGCCCCTGGCCAACTTTTACCTTTATTTTTACCACCCTGCTGATAGCTTGAAGAAAAAGAGTTTTGATCATTATTTTGTTGCCTTGGTTTGCTACTTTTGGAATGTGCTCTTTGTCCTTGTCTGGCTTGTGCTTGATAGTTATAACTGTTTTCAGAACTGGAATACTCTCTACTGCTGAATGAACTAGAAAATTGACTTCTGTGACTATTCCTGGCAGGAACACCATGTATGTTGGTATCAAAATTCCAGCCCTGAGGATAGGACTGTGAAATAGAACCTTGTTGACCAAATCCTGAATGTTCTTGAGTCCCAACGGAGTTGAAAGGGGGGCTGGCCAATGAACCTGTGTTGGCAGCTGACTTTCCATTGGATTTAATATTTTATTGGGGTGAAAGATATCCTTGTTCAATCCAGCAAGCAACTGGTGCTGCTTGTGATAATAAGCATCATTTCTTCCATCGCTCAACCCAGCACGCAAATAGTGAAGCTTGTGGTGAAACAAGTCACTTAGCAAAGGTTTCTTTCCGTGTGCCATTGTATGGGCAAGTTGTATCGCATGGTAGTTGGGTTTCCATGGCAGTGATCCACTCTGACCAGCTTGTTCATCCTTATCACTCTTTGGTACAGGAGTTTCTTCTTGAGTTGGGGATCTTTGGGGATCAGTATTAACAGATGTGGCACTACTATGATTGTGAATGCTTGAATTATTAAAGTTTGTAGTCATTGGAACATTTGATTGAGCATCAGCAGCTACTCCTGCATTGTTCCCTGTACTTGAAGAGTGCTCCTGGTGTGTATTATAATGATATGCACTCCTATGTTCATTGGAATACTGACTCTCAGAATGATCAGAATGTTCCTGGTTGCTCTGCTCTGCCGATTCATCTGCTTGATCTGATATGTCTTCCGGAGAACCATGATGTTCTGATGAATCGAAAAAGGAACCATATTCATCAGAATACTCAGATTGATGAGAATCATCTTGAGATTCAGCATAATGATTAGCACTTCCCAATGGTGCATTCAGTGACTCAAGGGAAGGATTGAAATGATCTTGAGAAGGATTATTACTGTCAGTATGACCTACATTAGGATCAACATTCAAGGGGTTTCCTTCAGGAATTCTGGGTACACTTGATTGGATATTGTTAAATATGTTCTCTACATTTCTGTCAATATTGCCAAGCTCCTCCTGTGCTTCTGCCTGTGCAGCCTGATGTTCTGGCCAACCAAACTGGTTGAGGTTAGTTGAAGCATCCCCATTGATATCAGGAACATCAGGTGATGCTATTGGGTCTTGATAGTCTGGGCCCTGGCCTAATTCCCCATGATAGTCTGGACCATTCTCTCTTATTGCTAAATCACTTTCAACCTCATCTAGGTTATCTCCCATGTGTCCATATGGTGAATCCTTCCCATAATTTGGACCATGTGTTGATGGTTCTGGTATACTGTGAGATGTGGGTAGGTTAACCTCAGTCTGATGTTGCCCTACAGTAACTGGAGGGAATCCAGAGGGATCCTGTTCACCCTGCTGGGGGTTCAGGTTATTGTCTGGGCCATTCGCCCGCCAAGGAATGGGGAACTCATCCAAGGTGAAGTTACAAACTGAAGGTAAATTCTTCTCTAAGGCCCGTCTCTCACTAGAAATGAGATCTCCCATCAGCAGAATAATCTGTTGCAGTACAACACGAACCGCAGCACACTCATCATAGTCTGATGGTGGCACTTTACCTGCACTGTCTGAACCCTCATAGTAGTTATTGTAATATGTTGAAAAGGAGCTCTCTTCTCTATTGGTGGATGTGTAGAACCTATTTATGAAGGAAGGCCTAGGGGTTCCATCATTTGAAGGGAGACTGAAAGAAAGAGGATTCCTGGTTGGTCTCCTTTCCATTTGTGGAAAAATGGGTGAAATTGGATTTTGCGTGTCTGTCTTCATGGTAGTTTGGACAGTGGGATTGATAAGAGTGGGATTTACAGAGGGCAACTGTTTGGACCCAGTTAATGAAGGAGTTGTTTTTCCTTGATAGGTGAAAGGAATAAAGAATGTTGCTCTTGATCCTGTGGTATAAGGTAATGTCTGTATGTTGGCTGTTTCTTTTGGGTGTGTGCCTCTTCTTGTAGGGAATGTTGATATCTCCCTATTTGTTGTTGTCCAATCTTCCATCTTAGTAGTGCTTCCCTTTAAAGCTGTAGGCGTTATTGATTTTAAAGTAGTAGATGGTGGTGCAGAAGGTGGTGGCATTGTGGTTAGTGATGTAGAAGAATATGGTGTCGGGGTAGGTAATTGTGAAGTTTTAGGTTGTGTTGTTGATGAAGTGGGAGTTGGTGTTGTAGTCTCAGGAGATGGTTCAGTTGGTGACATTGTGATTTGTGATGTGGTTGATGGTGTTGTGGTTGGTATACTTGTAGTAGTTGGTCTTGTTGTTGGTTCTGGTGTCATAGAAGTAGGTGGTGTTGTTGTTGGTGTTGTAGTTTCTGGTGGAGTTGTAGTTAATACTGTTGAAGGTAGTGTTGTAGTCTTAGATGTTGTAGTTGGAAATGTTGTGGTTGATGCTGTTGTAGTCTCAGGTAGTGTTGAACTAGGTGATGCTGTGGTGGTTCGTATTGTGCTTGGTGATGTTGAAGTTGGTGGTATTGTAGTTGGCTCTTGTGTTGTGGTTGGTGGTGTTGTAGTTGGTTTTGGTGATGTGGTTGGTTGTGTTGTAGTAGGTGGTGTTGTAGTTAGTACAGTTGTTGTTGGCTCTGGTGTTGAAGTTGGGAATGTTGTAGTAGGTGGTGGTGTAGTTGCTTCTGTTGTAGTTCTTGGAGAGGATGTAGTTGGTGGTATTGTAGTTAGTTCTGGTGTTGATGTTTGCGGTGCTGCAGTATGTGGTGTTGTAGTTGGTTCAGGTCTTGTGGTTGGTGTTGTTGAAGTAAACACCGTAGAAAATGGTGTCGTGGTAACAGGTGTTGTAGTAGATGATTGTGTGGTTGGTACTGGTGTTGATTCTGTTGTTGTAGATGGTATTGAACTTATTGGAGGGTCTGTGAGCCAATCTTCACTTGTAACTTCTGGTTCTGGTGCAGTTGTTGTTGGTGATGTAGGTGTAGTTGTACTTTGTTCTGGTGTTGTGGTTGGTGGTGTAGTTGTTGCTTCTGGTGCTGTGGTCATTTGTGTTGCAGTAGGTGGTGTTGTAGTTGGTGGTTGTGTACTCGGTTCTGGTGTTGTGGTTGGTTGTGTTGTAGTAAGGCGTGATGTAGTTATTGGAGGGTCTGTGAGCCAATCTTCAGTTGTCAGTTCAGGTTCTTGTGTAGTCGACGGTTGTTTGGTGGTTGGTGACGTACTCAGTTCTGTTGTTGTGGTTGGTATTGTAGAAGGTGGTATTGTATGTGTCTCTTGTGTTGTGGTTGGTGGAGTTGTAGTTGTTTCAGGTGTCGTGATTGGTAGTGTTGAAGTAAAGACCGTATTAGGTGGGGTTGTGGTCTGTTCTGGTGTTGTGATTGGTGATGTTGTTTCAGGTGGGGGTGTACTTGTTCCTGGTATTGTGGTTGGTGGTGTTGTACTTGGTTCTGGTGTTGAAGTTGTTTGTGTTGTAGTAGAAGGTGCGCTGGTGACTGCAGGGTCTGTGACCCAATCTTCAGTTGTCGGATCTGGTGTAGGGACTGATGGTGTTGTGGTCGGTGGTCTTGTAGTTGGGTCTGGTATTGTGGTTGGTTCTAGTGTTCCTGTTGGTGGTATTGTAGTAGGTGGTTGTGTGCTTGTAGTTATTGGAGGGTCTGTGAGCCAATCCTCAGTTGTCAGTTCTGGTTCTGGTGTAGTTGTTGTTGGTGTAATTGCTGTTGGTGTTGTTGTAGGTAGCGTTGTAATTGTTTCTGTTGTTGTTGTTAGTGATGTTGTTGTTCGTGGTGTTGCACTTGGTTCTGGTGTTGTAGTTATAGGGTCTGTGAGCAAATCTTCACTTGTCAGTTCTGGTTCTGGTGTAGTTGTTGGTGATGTAGGTGGTGTTGTACTTTGTTCTGGTGTTGTGGTTGGTGGTGTAGATGTTGCTTCTGGTGTTGTGGTCATTTGTGTTGTAGTAGGTGGTGTTGTAGGGTCTGTGAGCCAATCCCCAGTTGTTTGTTCTGGTTCTGGTGTTGTGGTTGGTATAGCTGTTGTAGGTGATGATGTACTTGGTTCTGGTGTTGTTGTTTTTGTAGCCCTAGTGGGTGCTGTAGTTATTGCAGGGTCTGTGAGCCAATCATCAGTTGTCTGTTCTGGCTCTTGTCTTGTTGTTAGTTCTGGCATTGTGGTTGGTATTACTGTTGTAGGTGATGTTGTACTTGGTCCTGGTGTTGTGGTTGGTTCTACTGTACCTGTTAGTAGTATCGTAGTAGGTTCTGGTGTTGTTGTTTGTGTGGATGTCGTGGGTGCTTTAGTTATTTGAGGGTCTGTGACCCAATCGTCAGTTGTCTGTTCTGGTTCTTGTTTTGTAGTTAGTTCTGGCATTGTGGTTAGTATTGCTGTGGTAGGTGGTGTTCTACTTTGTCCTGGAGTTGTGGTTGGTTCTACTGTACCTGTTAGTAGTATTGTAGTAGGTTCTGGTGTTGTTGTTTGTGTAGATGTCGTGGGTGCTTTAGTTATTTGAGGGTCTGTGACCCAATCGTCAGTTGTCTGTTCTAGTTCTTGTTTTGTAGTTAGTTCTGGCATTGTGGTTGGTATTGCTGTGGTAAGTGGTGTTCTACTTTGTCCTGGAGTTGTGGTTGGCTCTACTGATGTTGTTGGTTGCATTGTAGTAGGTAGTTGTGCACTTGGTCCTGGTGTTGTGGTTGATTCTTGTGTTCCTGTTGGTGGTATGGTAGCAGGTTCTGGTGTTGTTGTTTGTGTAGGCGTAGTGGTTGCTGTAGTTATTTGAGGGTTTGTGACCCAATCCTTAGTTGTCTGTTCTGGTTCTGGTGTTGTAGTTGGCTCTGGTGTTGTTGTTAGTGATGTTGTTGTTTGTGCTGCAGTACTTGGTCCTGGAGTTGTGGTTGGCTCCACTGTTCCTGTTGGTGGCATTGTAGTAGGTGGTTGTGTTCTTGGTTCTGGTGTTGTGGTTGGTTGTGTTGTAGTAGATGGTGTACTTAATGGAGGGTCTGTGAGCCAATCTTTACTTGTCATTTCTGGTTCTGGTTTTCTGGTTTCTTCTGATGTTGTTTTTGATAATGTTGTAGGTGGTGTTATACTTGGAGCTGGTGTTGTGGTTGGTTCTATTGTTCTGGTTGGTGGTATGGTATTAGGTGGTGTTGTGCTTGGTTCTGGAGTTGTGGTTGTTTGTGTAGGAGTAGAGGGTGCTGCAGTTATTTGAGAGCCTGTAAGCCAATCTTCAGTTGTCAGTTCGATTTTTTGTGTAGCGGTCAGTGGTGTTGTAATATGTGGTGCTGTAGATGGTTCTGGTGTTTGGCCTATAGAAGTTCTTTCAGGTACAGAAGATGGGTCTTTAACTACTTCAGTTGTCACATAAGTTTTTAAAACACTCATAGTTCCTGATTTAACTGTTTTTAGCATTTCCGATGTTGATTGTGCTTCTACCCTTTCAGAAAAGGGTGGCGCTGATGTTGCCCTTTCCTGCTCATCAGTTGACCATTCAATATTACTCCCCACAGTTGTTTGCATTACAAATTCTGAGGGTGTCTCTTGTCTTGCAGATGTTTGTATGCCAGGTGCTGTTCTGGTTGGTTTATCTGTTGGCAAGTCCCTTGGCTCTGAAGTTAGCTTTTCTTTGATGATGCTTGTTGTCACGCTTCCCAAATTTATTTTTGAGGAAAAATTATTCTCTACAGTAGTAAATGGCTGATCGGTTTTTCCACTAAGACCTAGTGTTGATATTGAATGTCTCTCATTTGTAATTTCCCTAGAAATTGAAAGAGTTGTTCTTTGAAAAGGACTGTCTGTGTTTCTAAATGTAGCTTCCATTGCTGACACAAGTTCAGTTTTTTCCTCAGGAACTACTTTTGTGGCTGCTGGAAATTCAGTACTGGAATCCTTTCCTTTATTTACTGTTGAATCTAATAGATCTTGAAAATTGTCTTCTGTCACAGGATTTGTTCCTCCTTGTGTGGGCTGGTCTTTTGTGACCATCTCAGTCACACCTGGCATTGGTGCTGTGATAAGCTTTTCACTTGCATCAGCTAATGTAGGTGATACATTGGTAGTTTTCTCAGCTGCATTTGTAGTTTCAACTGGTAAACTGTCTGAAACAATAGGAATACTTGAGATCTCTGGGCTCGGGGTATTTGTGTTTGGTTTTCCCGTAATCATTTCCACTTGATCTGTTGATTCAGCTCTTGTTGATATTTCCTCCAAAGTTTCATCCTTTGCCATTCCTGGACTAGGTTCTGAGGAATCAGGCATCCCTGTTGGCTTAACAGTAAGTACCTCAGAAGCCTTTGTACGATCCTGTTTACCCGTTGAAGCAGTTGGGTTTAGGAAGATAGTTCTATCTTTGATCGCATCAGTACTAAGAGAGCTTCCTGTGAATTGTTCAGCATCTGTGACTGGCCCTGTTCTTTTTGAGGGAATGTTAGTACTGTGGCCTGCAAGTGAATGTTCTGTGACTGGTACATCACTCTTTCGGTTAGTGGCTGGCAAGTCTGATACAACTGCTACTGTATTCGCTAATGACACAGGTTTTTTAGTCAATGGTATCCCAGTGGTTAAATCTTCTGCTGGTGGAACTTCAGGGGTACTCCCCCATGCTTCCCTTGCTGATACCTTGGCATCTGTGTTTGATTGGATTACTTTTGTTGCCAGCTCCTCTGCAATTGTTACCGGTGGTTTGGTTTCTGGAACTTCAGAATTAATGCCTGTTATTTGTGGGTTAGTGACCTTTGTTATTGGGTCTGTTCGGGTGATCGATGATTCAGTTTTCTGCCTCATTTCATCGGGACCCTCTGAAAAGGATGCCTTCTGATATGGTTCTGTGACAATTGCTTCAGTTTTCATTTCCTTGGTCATTTGGTCTTCTGTAAGTATGTTCTTGCTTTCTGTTGTCGCTCGTTCACTTGCTGATGGAACCTTGGTAACCACTTCTGTCAGCTGAGTATCGGTTAATAATGCCTTTGTGTCAGATCTTGTTATTGACTCCTTATCATTTGCCTCAGATGTTTGCCCTTTTATCATTATATCTATGGTAAAACCTTTCCCAACATCAACTGATGTAACTAATCCTTTGGTTACTGGTACATTGGTTTCCTTATTTTCTGTCAGCTGAGTATCGGTTAATAATTCCTTTGTGTCAGATCTTGTTATTGACTCCTTGTCATTTGCCTCAGTTGTTTGTCCTATTATTATAACATCTTTGGTAAAATCTTTCCCAACATCAACTGATGTAACTAATTTTGTGGTTACTGGTACATTGGTTTCCATATTTTCTGTCAGCTGGGTATCTGTTAATAATGCCTTTGTGTCAGATCTTGTTATTGACTCCTTATCATTTGCCTCAGTTGTTTGTCCTTTTATTATCACATCTTTGGTAAAATCTTTCCCAACATCGACTGATGTAACTAATCTTTTGGTTACTGGTACATTGGTTTCCTTATTTTCTGTTTTCTTTGTTACTGGAGCTCTTGTGCCAGTCTCTACAGCTATGGTAACATGGGCAGCTGCTACACTTTGGTCAGATAAAGAATGGCGTAATTCACCTGGAGACAAAAATGGGGTGGCAGTTTCTTTAGCTTCAGTGTCAGAAAGTGCAATTGAATGTTCTGTTACTGGCTGGTGTGTGTTCTCCTTCATGGGTGATTGTTCTGTTTTTACAATTTCAGTAAACAAATCTGAAAATGAGGCCTTCATGTATCCCTCTGTGGATTTTTTGTTTGAAACAGTTTCTTTTGTGTCATCCTTTGATACAGGTTCCTTAGAACTCTGAATGTTTGGCATTGTAAATAGTTTATCAGCTGTATGAAATTCACTGCTCTCTTTTCTTGATACTATATTTGTAACTGATATTGCTTCAGTTGGCACCGGTGCTTCACTTTCTTTTGCCTTTACTCCAGTAGTTGCTTTCCTTTCCATGAGCTCAGGTTGTTTTGTTATTGGTATGTTGGTTTCTGCATCTGTAGCTAGCTCCTTTGGTTCTGGAGTATCAGCATTCCCAAGATCTTTGCTGGTTATTTGTCCTTCAGTATTTGGGATCATGACAGATGTTTTAATGATAACCTCTTCTGTAACAGATTTTTCAGTACGTGTGCCAGAAACTGCAGCTTTGGTAACTTGCTTATTGTTACTTTCCTTTTCTGTAGAAATTGCTAGTTTGGGTACCTTTGAATTACTATCAGTAAATTGTGCTTTTGTTGCAAATGGTATTTTGGTGTTAGTCTCTCTTGTCATGTGTTCTTTGACTGGGGACACATAAATATTGTTATCATCTGAAACTGCTAAAACCTTTGTGTAATCATGTGTGTACTTTTGTGTGACTGAGTCTTTTGTATAATCATCTGTGAGCATTTTCTCTTGATTTAAGGATGTTTGGTAAACAGGAAATGAGGCTTTTCCTTCTGGTCCATCTGTATAGATCTCACTGATGAATGTTGGTTCTATTTCCTTAGACAAATCTGAGTCTTTTGTATAATCATCTGTGGGCATTTTCTCTTGGTTTAAGGGTGTTTGGTAAACAGGAATTGAGGCTTTTCCTTCTGGTCCATCTGTATAGATCTCACTGACGATGGTTGGTTCTATTTCCCTAGACAAATCTGGGTTGGTTGCTGCTCTTCGTATTTTTGTTATACCATCTACCACAGTCACTGGAAACGAAACTTTTCCCTCTGGAGACTTTGCATATTCAGTGGTGTCAGACAGTCCTTTTCCTGTACTCTTTGATAACAAATTAGTAACTAGTGATTTCTCCTCTGGTAGTGATGTTTCAGATAATTTGAATGATGCTTCTGTAACAGTATTTCTACCCTCAACTTCTGTGACTGATTTCCCTGACATTGTTTGCTTTGCTGCCAAGTAACTAACGGAATATTCTTTTAATCTCACATTGTTAGCTCCTAGAGTAACTGGTGCTGCTGTCCCTTCAACATTATTTTTCGTCGTTTTTTCTCCTTGTGGTTCAACATCGGAAGATTTGGTTGATAGTTTCTCTGTATTTTCTTCCTCCTGACCTTTAGTAAATGCTCCTTCTACAGAGACAGCTGTATCGTTTCTTGCTACCTCTGCAGGTAATTTAGTACCTGTTGTTATCCCTAACCAATCCATTGCAAGTGCTGGGGATGCAGCAGTGGTCTTCCCCATAGGGTCAACTGTTGGAGCATAAGATCCCTCCCCCAAGAAAGGCTTGATTGATTGAACATGGATTTGAGACCATGTTTGGGATGACTTTTCTAAGTCATTTGTCTTTGTCAAATCCTCATAGTTTTGTGTGATTGCGCCCCGGGTTCCTGGTAGTTCATTGTAAGTGCTGTCCTCACCATCTACCTTGGTCACTGGCTCAGATGTAAACCCCTTTGATTCCTTACTGACTGGACTTGGAGTATTTGTTTCAGAGCCTTCATTGTCAGTTCTCCGTTTTTCTGTAAATAGAGCATCTGTTGGTTTCACAGATTGTAATATCAATCCTTCGGTTATGCTTTTGTCAGTTGGTTCAAACTCCATCTTAGTTTCTGTATCCTTACTTTTAGTGGTTGATATATCATTTCTTGATGTGGTTATAGATTCATCTGCTTTCTGGGAAAAAGTAGACCTCACATTTCCTACTGTGACCACCTCTGTCCTTTTGATAGCCTCAGTTCCAACATTTTCTTTTGTGTTCATATCAGGTTGAACAGTAGATTTTCTAGGTTTAGTCTCAGAAACAAGAGTTGATGCTTTTCGTTCGCCCCCATCCTCATCATCTGATTTGGGTGTTGACTGATTAAATTCACCTGTAAACGACTCATTCCAAGAACTTTCATTGAAGGCTGTAAAAGTTTCATTAAAAGTGTCACTTGAGTTGAACTGGAAGGATTCATTAGATGCATGTGAACCACTGCTTTGAATGGTTCGGTTGGAGAAGGAGCTCTCCTTGTATGTATCGGTCTCTTCGTAATCTCCACCGCTCTCCCCAGATACAGAGGACTCAGTTTTGGACGCCGACACTCCCTTCTCTGATGCCTCTACCACTGAACCCTGAAAGACAAAAGAATGGAACTTATTATAACGATCTTCAAGCATTGAATAACAATTTCTTTCTTTTGATTTCTGTGTGATCTGAGAGTTATTGTAATAGACTTGGTTGAGGGAAGTACATTTATGCTTTATAGTAAAGAAATGCCTAAACATGGGTAGCCATGTAGTTCCTCCTGAAACCTATTGAAACACTTATCCTAAAAGTATTCTCGCTGTTTGTTGTTGTTACCAGGTCGTAAATATTTACCATCATGATATGATGGATATTAAAAAGATTAAAATAAAAGATGTATTCTTTTACAACTAAAATGTTTATCATTGATAACAGACATCTAAGACAATTGGTCATATTATACTATTCTACTTTTTGTACCTCAGAAACTAAAGGCTTACCATACATTTTTTCTACCCAATTTTTAGCAAAAGTGAGGCACTTAGACTTTAGGTGTATCTGGAAAATGGCGCGATTGTCTTAAACTGTGATACAAACATTTTAGCCACAACTATAACTCATACATAGACAAAGAAGTTTCCTAAAGTATTATATGGTAACCCCATTAGCATTTGTACTTTTGAGTAGGAATGTCTTTGACAATATTATATGAAAATCAATGCTTAATCTTTGAACCCTATAATTTATCACCTACAAAAACTTGCCGATTTAGCATTATTTAGATGCATGCTGTTTCTTCTTAAATATAATTATACACAGGCCATAGAATACTTCTTCTGCATATATTTGTACGTCTTATTATATGCTGTCTATCCTTGAGACATCATAGCATTTCCTATTAATATCATATGCGCATACGCTTCTGCAGAAAATTCTTATAAATACATGTATCTATAAGAATTTTCTGCAGAAGCGTAAAATGGTGATGAGATAATGAAAATAGAAGGGTAATTCTGATAATTATTCCAGAACGCAATGAAGGTTTAGTCAAACACATCTTATAGGTTGTATTGTAACTGGTGACAACAGCTGTTTCATTTGACATGACGTCCAACCAACGCTGTTATGATATTTATAGTATTTACATCTAGACTCCTCAATTCTCTACAGGACCCTTCTTAAAGTTTTAGGTAAGAGCAAATTGGTTCTGCCCACAGGCTTATAGCGACCATGTATGACTATGTCCATCAACGATGTGCATAAAGGCTTTGCATCAATTAGTACAGTATGTGGTTCGTCTGATGGTTTGGAAGTGATGCTACCTAGTTGTGGTCAGCTTCTTTTCACTTGCAACAAGGCAGCATGATTTTCTCCTGTAAGTTTGTTTATCCATAGAGACAAAATAAAATATCATCCAATAGGGAATTCATAAAACTTTTGCTATGTATGTCTAATAAGAAATGTATTCTGAAGAAGAAGAGTTAGTGTATTAGAAAATCGGCATTGGCTAATGGGAAATGAACTAAACACCCATAATTGTTGTATACCCTATAACTGTAATCTAGCTTGCTGCAATTCCCGTATACACATTATGTGAAAATAGACGGACATGACAATAGATGATATAACGATGATATACTTCCTTTTTGTTTGTAAATCAACGATTGCCCCAGGTGTCACTTTTGTAAACTTGTGATTTACAAAGTGTTTTGTAAATGTCCTTAGAATGCAGCCCTGGTAACACTCTAATGCAGATTGGTTACATTTAATGACCTATTCTAGGTTCAATCTACCCGTTAAATGAGAAGCTATTTTAGGTAGACATATAGCCCTTTTTCATTAGGATGGCGCCCCACAGTCTGAACCAATCTACTGGGATATGGACTCCTTGTGGACTTAAAAGTTAAAAGGGCTAGAATCAAGGCACCTAATAGAGTGTTCACTGTGAGACTGGTTACGCGTGTGGACCTTGCACCGCGACCATCACGTATCTATTGAATCGTTATATATGCGGACCTTTTATAAAATCAATGAAATGGATCATAGTTTGAAAAAGGGGAAGGGGTGTTTGGGGGCATTACCCCAAATTTATATACATTTCTTAGATCATTTGGTGATATATAGTATAGGTATTTGAAATAATGCCCACGCCTACAAGGATCTTTGTAATTTGTATGTGCGACGTTTCTGAGTCAGCGCATGGAGTTTAGTTTACATGCACATACTTGGGGTCCGTGTGTCCAGGGGTGCTTATTAGGTGACAGGACACTATCACTGGGACAACTACCCCTAGGACAACTGCTCCTGAGACAACTTCCCTGGGGACAACTACCCCCTAGGACAAGTTACCCTAATGACTATTACCCCCATATGACAACTACCCCAAAGGACAACTACCCCTGGGACAACTACCTTTTAGGACAACTACCCTTTAGAACAATTACCGCTATGGGTAGGACAACTACCGCTATAAGACAACTACCCCTGTAGGACAACTACCCTTCTAGATAGGATAATTACCCATATATGTAGGACAATTACCCCTACAGGTAGTTTAACTACCCCCATGATATGACAATTACCCCTATTGGTAGAGGTAGTTGTCCTATGGAGGTAATAGTCTTAGGGGGTAATAGTCTTAATGGGTAGTTGTCCCATGAGTGATTGTCCTAGAATCGCTTAATGGCACGAGTAAGTCCATGTGTATAAACTCAGCCGTTCACTGCGCAGACTCGTGAAAAAGGCGTATGTAACACTCACCTGTCCTGGTTTAACGTTGAATGGTGGCGCCTCTGTCGCCCTCCGCGAAGCTCTAACCACCGCCTGGTTCACTGCTTGGACAACAGGGGGCTCTGACTCCCCTGAGCCCTCTCCATCCGGCCCCACCCCATCGAAAGGGCTTCTTGGGCCCTTTGCAAGGACCCAATTACTTCGTCCTTGGTTTGACCTCTGTTGCCCCCTGTCCCCTGCTCCTGCCTTGGGGTAGGATGGACCTTCTGAGGAGTCCTCTGATCCTAGCCCCACCCCGTCGGCATGGCTTGCAGGGACCTTTGCATGGACCCCATCACTTCGTCCTTGGTTTGACCTCTGCTGCCCCCTACCCCCTGCTCCTGCCTTGGGGTATGAAGGACCTTCTGAGGAGTCCTCTGATCCTGGCCCCACCCCGTCGGCAGGGCTGGCAGGGACCTTTGAGTGGACCCCATTGTTATATCCTTGATATGACCTCTGCTGCCCCCTGCCCCCTGCTCCTGCCTTGGGGTATGAAGGACCTTCTGAGGAGTCCTCTGAACCTGGCCCCACCCCATCGGCATGGCTGAGAGGGCCCTTTTCAAGGGCTTCATCACTTCGTCCTTGGTTTGACCTCTGCTGCCCCCTGTCCCCTGCTCCTGCCTTGGGGTAGGATGGACCTTCTATGGAGTCCTCTGAACCTGGCCCCACCCCGTTGGCATGGCTGAGAGGGCCCTTTTCAAGGGCTTCATCACTTCGTCCTTGGTTTGACCTCTGCTGCCATCTGCCCCCTGCTCCTGTCTGTGGGTAGGAGGGACCTTCTATGGAGTCCTCTGAACCTGGCCCCACCCCGTCGGCAGGGCTGGCAGGGACCTTTGCACGGACCTCATTACTTCGTCCTTGGTTTGACCTCTGCTGCCCCCTGCCCCCTGCTCCTGTCTGTGGGTAGGAGGGACCTTCTGAGTCCTCTGAACCTGGCCCCACCCCGTCGGCACGGCTGGGAGGGACCTTAGAACGGACCACATCACTTAGTCCCAGAACTGACCAGGGTAGGTCCGTGGTGGTCAGTGTGGCCCTAGTGGGGTGGTGGTCAAGGGGTGGAGTGACCCTTCCCTCCCGGCTGGACACCTGACCACTCAGCAGGAGGAACAGTGGGAGGGCCAATATTCCGGAGCCCATACCTGAAAGGAAAGTACCACTCTTGTGAATTAAACATGAGAAAAATAAAAGACATTCTACATTCATGTGGTTATTTGGCATGCATTGTTTGGCTGTGTCCAAAGGAAAGCATTCAAGGACAAAGAACTAAGTGCTGATAGATTTAGCTTAATTGGGTTAAACATGCATCCATGTAACATTCATTCACAATAAAGGCTATATTCCATGATATGATGGGGAGCACTTGCCTTTACTCTAAATTGGAATTGCAAATGGTTTGCATTTCAGACACCAACATGTTGGTGTCTGAATACATGTACCAAATAAAAAACTACATACTTGCTTTATCCCAAACAAGTATGAACCATTTTCTACTATGCGTTCTTTAAAACTGTTTGCATTTGCTTGCATCCCTTGCCAAATGCAATTGAAAGAAGGCATAGTCTAATATAGCTTTCAATCTCTCATACATTTCAAGTTGTATAAGATTTTACATTTTTGAGAAATTCAATTAAACTAATCGCAAAGCTAGGGAGCCAATATAACAAAAATATACATGTGATTATCCATGCATGTTGGAATTTGGCAAATCCTTGCATGTTTAGCTATCCCCAACGGACGGGATTCTAGGTCAACTTGGGGAATGAATACTTGTATTGTTAGCTGCCATCCACTGGTCAACCTGTTACAACGATGAGGGAGTAGGCTAAAGTTGCAGTGCCGGTCAAAGTTTTACAAAGAATTACAAGAATACTTTTCAGACAGGAATATTGATTTGATTATCAGATTTTTGTGAATATTTGTTGTATATGTTGGTTAGAGATTGGGGGATGTGTCCCCCCCCCCCGCCCATTTTTCTTTCCTTTTCTGTGTTTCTTTTAAATTGTTCCATGAACAATGAGTGACAGCGCTAGTTTACTATAACTGACTTAACACAAGCACTAGGAGATTATCCCCAACCAACCCATTGACTCTTGAGGAAATGCCGTATTTTATTTTATTTTCTAGAGTTAATTAGCATAAAAAAGTGAAGTGATATTCTCACCAGAAAGCACAAGAAAATCATTGATGTGAGAGTTGGATGAAGTATGTACGCTTCATTCACAATCAATCCGTCGGCCAACATTAAGGATAGACAACTGTTGATTAGAGGTGTTTTGCCGAGGTCAGGGCAAAATGCTAATATTGTTGTATTCTCCATAGCTCCTAATATGTATCATATATCATTAAATAGTGATTTAAAAATCCTACCTAATGATATAAAAGATATAAAAACATGAGCATTGATGCCTGTATTAGACGGTCGGGAATTTGAAAAAATATTTTTTTACTACTATTTTTTGAACAAGGATATCTCAGTTGATATTCAATGTACATACTTGAAATTTTGAATACATGTAGATTAAGGCCATTTAGAGGGAACCGTGTCTCAGAATTTTTATTTAGGCCCGAGTTTTTATTTTATGAAATGTAAAAAATTAAGTTTAAAAAAATGTTTAAAAGTTACCCGTTTTTTAAGATAAAATATGAACTAGGGCCTAAATCAAAATTCTGAGACACGGTTCCCTCTGAATGAATGTTATTGACCTCTGGGTAAAATTTGAGCACTGTATCGTTATTACTAAAGGAGATATTCATGTTCAAAAAATAAAAGTGAAAAAAATAGTTTTTTATTGTTTTTTTCTCTATTCCATATCTCATCAAGATGATGATGTTTTCACTAGACAGAGAAAAATATTATCTTTCATTTGATATATAGTATTTTAATGTATCATGTTTAGTTCTGGAGAGAAGCGAGAATATCTGAAAGGTGCCCCATCAACAGTTGTCTATCCTTAAGGCAATTTAATGCTATACAACGTTCCGTGAAAAGTCACATATTTTGAAAACGTGAAAGGTAGAAAATACTCTCTTTGTTCAAAGGAATGCTTTAAAGACATTGCTTCAAATGTCTAAAATTATGAACATGTAATAGACTTATAGCAGAATGCATGTATAATGCAAAAAAAAACAAAAAAAAAATTAAAAAGCATTATTGCTGTTAATACAAGCATGGCTAGTGCATCAAACGTTTGAGTTGTACGCAAGTATGTTATCCGAGGTGAGTTAGAAATAGAGGGTATTTTATTTGTATATCATTCTTTCCGAATTGCCAGTTGTATATTTCTATTTAAACTTGCCTTGAATGACACACCCACTTAGCTGCATTTGATTTTATTCATATTCACTTCTAGAACATAAAAATCCATGAAGACCTATTTTACCAAGTGAATAGCTTCACACCTTTCTTCTGTGCTGAGCTACTCCGAGATATTCCACGTCTGATCATGTTTGTTCTACAGTTTACTAAAGACGTGCGTGAATAATCATACCGTAGAGAGATCTCTATGATGACCTATAGCATGCCCTTTTTGTGATGATTCTGCATCCCGTACAATCTGGCACTACACGCACTACAATGCAGTGTGGGAAATCCAAGATAATATGGACAAAAACTTGAAGTGATAGGATCATTTGATTGAGGATACTGTAATGGTAGCGTATACCAGGTATTAGGGCGTTTTAGCAACCCGACGCATCCCGTAACGCAAACGCAACGTATCTCTTATATCTGCTGTAATAATTGATGCCAAATTCATATCAGGAAGTCTCTAATATGGATTGAAAGTTTTAGATACGTCAACGCATCGTGATGCGTTGGGGTTGCCTAAACTCCCTATAGTAATATGTGCGGCAAACTCGGGCGAATGGCCGGCGCCTTAATTATCTTCGTAATGGGACGGAAGAGCGCGCGAAACCCCTTTTTCAGCAATTTCAACGTCTGTAGTGTAAATGCTTACCTCAAATGCGATATGAACATATCTTTCCCATAACGTTATATATGGCATATTGTATACCCTTTTCAACCACCTTTTATCCACCCCTGACGACACATATCTACGATATAAATAAACATGGAAGTGCATGTGGCGCATGAGATCAGTCTGGAGCAATATTAGGGAGTTTCAGAAATCCAAAAGCATCACGTTTATAAACGTAATGTATCTCTCAAATTACATTTAATAACACCTTTCAAAAACAGTTTATGGTAGATATGAAACTCTCTCTATCCAGTGAACTAGCACATCTAAACGTTCCCCAATTTGTGCACTTCTTGCCTCAAACATGACTTCAAAGATTGAAGATAAGTCAACGTTTTGTGCATTGTGGTCTTAGGAACTCTCTATATTACTTCTCGACAATCGGTGTCGCACATGTGACAAATCAATTCAACCTACCACGAATAGCAGATTTTCCGAGTTCAACCTGCAGGCTATCCTAGATCATGGTGCATTTTGGGAAATATGTCGACAAACCACAAGGGCCTAAGTACAGGAATTTCCACTAATTATGTCATAATGTGTGGAAAAACGTCATGGAAAACCTTTTTTGACTAATTTTTGTTTTGTATCTGTATATATCTATAATTCTTCAAATTCATTTATTGTAGTTAAATATATAGCAAATATTTGCATATTTTCTATAGATTTCCCAGTGGTTTTGACGACAAAATGAGGCAAAACTAACCTGCAGGTGCCTAAAATACTTCAGCCAGAATTATAATCAAAATATTAGTAATTAAACTAGAAGACAGAGACATGCCAATCTCACAGGTGCACCACGTTACGTATATAATTACGTTTATAGCTTCAATATGTCACATAAATGCAATAGCACTTTACTGAAGTAGGATAGGATAAGTGTTAATCTATTCATAATAACTGTCGTACTTAAACCAAAACTCCATACTGCAGGTTTCCCAACCCCACTTTAGACATAGACATGATGAGAAGCTATTGCTGCAAGAGCATTCGCTCTACCAATACCACAATGGTGCTCTCGCCTCAAGTACAAAAACATTAAAGTTTACCAAAACAAAGTTTAAATAATCAATTAATTGCAATAAGGTCTTTGATGAGGTTACTTTGATACCTACCTTGTTTTCTACATTCCTCCTATGTCCTTTATTCCGCCGTCATTAAACTGAGGCTCCTCATGATGGACTATCCTAAATCTTAATCCCGGTAAGTCCAGCTCCCATCGTCCAGTGTTATAATACGGTAAGGGGAGGTCCGTGTGTGAGTCTACCTCTGACTGACGGCGCCCAATGATTAGGATCATAAAAGTGGCCGTTGTCACATCCGAATCACGATGAAAAAAAAGTGCGGCGTGAGGGGAGGGGAGGTTCCCATGGCCGGGGGAGAGGGGAGGGGCAGGGCTGGAAGGGGGGGGGGGGCTGTACGTGATGTGTATGTAGTGTGTAATGTCTAACTAAACAGGTGACTTGACACACGCGCACATACATACACATCGACATCGACACCCCTCAACTCAATATGTATGTGGTTGGTTTCTTTGGGTATCTCGATTTCTTAACCTCTCAAAACTTGCGGCTTGGAGCTTGAATTTTATTACTTTTTGTTCAAGTGTTTTGTTTTTGTATCTAAAACAAATCAATCGAGTATGCAAACGATGTGCTCCTAGGGTATGCAGGGAGGAGAATTTTGCGGAGGGTCACTTTCTTAAATTCATGGTGTCACTATACCATTCTTAAATGTAAATTTGGTTTAAAGTAAAATCGACAGAAAACGTGACAGACATTTTATATCAACGATAGGCCTAATAGCTTCCTGAATTTGCATGGGTCACCGGGCATTATCAAAACCTACTTAACTGGATAGCTCCCAATTGTTTAATATGTTTTAACAACCCGATGCTTTTTAGCGAAAGTTAATCTGTCGATCTATCCTTTGGACAATGGAATAAATGGAAAATTCAGGCATTGCGATTTCGCATTCATATCTTTGAGCTGCTAAATGCTTGCGGAATGATTTACGATAACATCTGGGATGAGTTCCGAGAACATTATGTATCGGGATTGTTGAAATGATTGGAAATTATGTGTAGAGAAACATTTCTTAAAATCTCTCAGTCGCGGTGTGAAGATCCCCATCTCTACCCCCATTTCCCGGCCAATATAAACCTACGGCGGTCTTGAGACATCCTAGATGAGGTACGATCGGTTTGGAGGACTGAGTTAAATCTGTCGAAATGCCACGGTCTGCCTGTTGTAAGCTTTGGTCAAACAGGCCCTGGGGGGGAGGGGGGAGGTGATGGGGGGAGGTGGGGAGGTGTGTTTACTTGAGTCTATCACAGACAAACTACATAGACGTCTTAAGCCCCAAACACACTAACCGATGGGTCGAAAGTGCCATACCGACTAACCGAAGGGCCATATGCACTAACCGACGGACCGAAAGCACCATACCCACTAACCAATGGACCTCCAGCGCCATACCCACTAACCAATGGACCTCCAGCGCCATACCCACTAACTGATGGACCTTAAGCCCCATACCCACTAACTGATGGACCTAAAGCACCATACCCACTAACCAACGGACTGAGAGCACCATACCCACTAACTGATGGACCGAAAGCACCACACCCACTAACCGACGGACTGAAAGCCCCATACCCACTAACCGACTGACTGAAAGCCCCATACCCACTAACCGACTGACTGAAAGCACCATACCCACTAACCGATGGACCGAAAGTGCCTTACCCACTAACCAACGGACTGAAAGCACCATACCAACTAACCGACTGACTGAAAGCACTATACCCAATAACGATGGACTGAAAGCACCATACCCACTAACAGACAGACCGAAAGCACCATACCCACTAACCGATGGACCGCAGCACCATACCCACTAACCAACGGACTGAAAGCACCATACCCACTAACCGATGGACCGCAGCACCATACCCACTAACCAACGGACCGAAAGCACCATACCCACTAACTGATGGACCGAAAGCACCACACCCACTAACTGATGGACCAAAAGCACCATACCCACTAACCGACGGACTGAGAGCACCATACCCACTAACCAACAGACTGAAAGGACCATACCCACTAACCAACGGACCGAAAGCACCATACCCACTAACCAACGGACTGAAAGCACCATACCCACTAACCGATGGACCTTAAGCCCCATACCCACTAACCGATGGACCGAAAGGACCATACCCACTAACCGATGGACCAAAAGTGCCTTACCCACTAACAGACGGACCGAAAGCACCATACCCACTAACCGACTGACTGCAAGCACTATACCCACTAACGATGGACTGAAAGTGCCATACCCACTAACCGATGGACCTAAAGCACCATACCCACTAACTGACTGACTGAAAGCACCATACCCACTAACTGACTGACTGAAAGCACCATACCCACTAACCAACGGACTGAAAGCACCATACCCACTAACCAACGGACTGAAAGCACCACACCCACTAACCAACGGACTGAAAGCACCATACCCACTAACTGATGGACCAAAAGCACCATACCCACTAACCAACGGACTGAGAGCACCATACCCACTAACTGATGGACCAAAAGCACCATACCCACTAACCAACGGACTGAGAGCACCATACCCACTAACCAACGGACTGAAAGCACCATACCCACTAACTGATGGACCGAAAGCACCACACCCACTAACTGATGGACCAAAAGCACCATACCCACTAACCGACGGACTGAGAGCACCATACCCACTAACCAACAGACTGAAAGGACCATACCCACTAACCAACGGACCGAAAGCACCATACCCACTAACCAACGGACTGAAAGCACCATACCCACTAACCGATGGACCTTAAGCCCCATACCCACTAACCGATGGACCGAAAGGACCATACCCACTAACCGATGGACCAAAAGTGCCTTACCCACTTACAGACGGACCGAAAGCACCATACCCACTAACCGACTGACTGCAAGCACTATACCCACTAACGATGGACTGAAAGTGCCATACCCACTAACCGATGGACCTAAAGCACCATACCCACTAACTGACTGACTGAAAGCACCATACCCACTAACTGACTGACTGAAAGCACCATACCCACTAACCAACGGACTGAAAGCACCATACCCACTAACCAACGGACTGAAAGCACCACACCCACTAACCAACGGACTGAAAGCACCATACCCACTAACTGATGGACCAAAAGCACCATACCCACTAACCAACGGACTGAGAGCACCATACCCACTAACTGATGGACCAAAAGCACCATACCCACTAACCAACGGACTGAGAGCACCATACCCACTAACCAACGGACTGAAAGCACCATACCCACTAACTGATGGACCAAAAGCACCATACCCACTAACCAACGGACTGAGAGCACCATACCCACTAACTGATGGACCAAAAGCACCATACCCACTAACCAACGGACTGAGAGCACCATACCCACTAACCAACGGACTGAAAGCACCATACCCACTAACTGATGGACCAAAAGCACCATACCCACTAACCAACGGACTGAGAGCACCATACCCACTAACCTACAGACTGAAAGGACCATACCCACTAACCAACGGACTGAAAGCACCATACCCACTAACCAACGGACCGAAAGCGCCATACCCACTAACAGACGGACCAAAAGTGCCTTACCCACTAACAGACGGACCGAAAGCACCATACCCACTAACCGATGCACTGAAAGCACCATACCCACTAACCGACTGACTGCAAGCACTATACCCACTAACGATTGACCGAAAGTGCCAAACCAACTAACCGATGGACTGAAA
Source organism: Lepidonotus clava (assembly GCA_936440205.1). Taxonomy (NCBI): domain Eukaryota; kingdom Metazoa; phylum Annelida; class Polychaeta; order Phyllodocida; family Polynoidae; genus Lepidonotus; species Lepidonotus clava. The sequence goes on from OW387147.1 coordinate 47,363,189, forward strand.
GCACCATACCCACTAACCAATGGACCGAAAGCGCCATACCCACTAACCGATGGTTCTTTAGCCCCATACCCACTAACCAATAGTCCTTCAGGGCCATACCCAATAACCGATGGACTGACAGCCAACAGCCTGAGTGTGGAGTCGACCGATGGCAGTCGGTGGTCAGTGTTAAGGACAATCACGCCATTATAGATCTAATACCCAGATTTTCTCAAAACTTTCCAGAATGCAAGGTTTACCTCTAAAGATCCCAAAATGATCAAAAAAAGTATGGGATAGGATTGAATGGTAACGTTAATCGTGGAAACTTTTCAGTGAAATCAGTTTCTTTGTGTCATGATTTTGAAAGAAATCAAGTATTTTGAATCACATTTAGATAATATCTTAATTCTATATTATTTTCAAATAAAAGATAGGACAAACAGATTGATGTCAGTAATAGAAGGACATAGATGTAGGCAAGTGAATTAGAGAGCATTATTAAAAAGTTCATGGGGTAATATGCATTTTAATCTTTAAAATCTTTAAATTACAATTGTAAAAAATTGTAAAAAAATGAAAAAATCTGAAAACAAGTATGCTTACAAAAAATTTGAATACCCAGAAAATCTTAAAAGAAACATAAGGCTATAGGCTAAAGAAACAGAAGGCTATAGGCTATTATTTTTAGCCAAAAAAATAGGGGGTCACCAGATGAACTTGGCCAGAAAAGCTGAATATTCATTTTGAGATGTAAAATTACTTAAAATGGGTATTTACGAGTTTTCTCCATAAATTCAGCTAAAGATTTACATGACGGGTAATTTTGGTATTTAGTATTATGCTCAATACACTCACAATCATATAGACATATATCATATCATTATACATCATGAATTAAAAGAGTTACAGAAAAAACTAATTTTTTCCTATTTAAAACATTTTTTAGAATTTGCAAAATTTCACAAAATTAGCCTTATTTTTCCATATGGATCTACAAAAGTATTTTTGATAATCCATTTTTCAACTTCACTTATGATAGACCAAACATTATTGAACATTTCTGCAAGATTTGAGAACAATTGAAGGACTTTGATTTTTTCAGTATCTGGATAATGGAGCGATTGTCCTTAAATTATCAAACATGCTCAATATGGATGGGTGCAGCCATGTGTGTGGCCATTGGCTGACTCTGACTGGACAAGGCATACCCACACGCAATCGGCATCAGTGCAGCCAATAGAACCAACCGTTGACGCCAATTCACACGCCAATACAGCCAAAGTCGGTTAGTGTGTATGGGGCTTCATTTGGTCAACAAACTACATGTAACCGACCTATACTGAAGGGATTGTCTTTTTTATTTTGTTTGCTTTTTACATTTTTCTCTTTTATTGGATACCAAAAAGATTTGTGTAGCAAAATGTTATCTGTCAAAAATGTTCAAGTATGTTTTGGCATTTTATGAATGCTGAATTGAGGCTCCAACAATACAGTTTTTGACTGTTATTGTTGTAAATATATGGTATGATTATTTTGAATGTACTTGTAATACGCTATCGGAAGAGCTCTGTACAAAAGAGATAGAATAAACAATAATAAAAGAGAAAAAAAAGAAGATGTTATCGACCTATGCCAGTGCGGGATGGCGTTTTTATTATTTTTTTCTTTACATTTTTCTGTTTTATTGGATAACCAAAAAGATGTAGGCCTATATAGCAATTAAAGTGATCCCTGCTTCACATGTTCAAGTATGTTTCGGAATTTGATGTATGCTTAATTGAGGCTGCAACAAAGTAGATGTTATCGACCTATGTCAGAGGAACGGCGACCTTATTTGGTTTGGTTTTTACATTTTTCTCTTAGATCGGATAGCCAACAATATTTTTATGTAGCAAGGTGATTTAATTTTGCCGCCAATTTAAACGCTCAAGTAGGTATGTTTAGGAATTTGATGCAGACTGATTTGAGGCTGCTGGCTCTAGGGCCTGCGCACAAACGTACATCCGGTAATTGGACAGGAAACACTGTGTGACCTCTTTGACCTTGCAATAAAGAGTAAAACAGTAACAGATTCATATTTAATTAGGCAGGCGTGTTTAGGAGAAAACCATCCGTTATGATCATGGTATGGCTGCGTAGTTATGTTAATCCTGTAGCGGAGACATCTATGTAGAGGGAATACCTTTTGATGAGCCCTACTGATGAAATAAAACACTCTGTTATAGGCCTATGTCTTTTATTGGTTTGCCTATACGTCTGTGGCACAGTATCACATTTCAAACTGACAATAAGCCACATCTTCTTCCAACTGAAACTTAAACACATACACATGACCGTATACTCACAAGTATTCTTGCGTCCCAAAACATTTGACCCTGACCCAGCATAGATCCGTTTTAACAGGCCGCCACACTTGGGCCCAATACTTCGTAACTGATTAGGCTAATCAAGTAAATTTTGATTAGGGTCTTATATCTTATACTCTATACTAAAAATAGCCATGTCACTGTGATGACCCATAAGGGGAATAATTAAACCCAGATACTTCTTGTCCTAGACGGAATTATTAATGATGAAACAGTAACCAAAATTTACGAAAATATGGCCCCTGGTGTCTCCACACAACTAATAGTTGATTTGCAATATATTAATAACCTACATGTTCATTTTGATCGTTTTTGTAGAAAAACGCATGGAAATTGATAGAAATATTTTGCCATATCTATATCTGTAATGTATATATTTTCAAATTAAACAAAAAAGAAAGAAAAGTATATATAATTCAAATTGAAAAGAAGTATTGATTCCTAGTTTTCATTATGTTCAACAAAAAAGAAGGCCATGGTTAATAAAAAAAAAAGAATGCTACGCTTAAGGCCTGCGATTGGTCTACATGATTTCCTACATATTTCCCAGCATACATCTTGATAAAGGCTATCCTGCAGGTACTATGCAGATACATGCTAACTTACAGTTACACCCCCGTTTGTAATGCTTGAATTGAAACTCGTCTATTGACGTTGTGCAGATCACTAAAACTGACGCTATGGTTACGACCAATTTGATATTGTTATCATTCAAAATTCAATACACCTTCATTACACCAGTATGGTAAATATACCTAAACAAACTCATGAAGACTTTGTCAGGACGTGCGTGCCCCCCCCCCCCCCCCCCCCCAGCGGAAATTTTCACAATAGGGCGCCCCCCCCCCCCCCTTTTCGAAAATGTATGGATATGTCCCTGATTTGTAGGTTGCCACATGGTTAAATGTGATCACCAAAAAAGTTATAACAAGTCCACATTTGCAAACGGCCTATACTAAACAGCTGACACAGACATCGTCGGACCACGTGACCAGGGGCAGCGAACCGTGACGGGCTCAGACGGGACCCGGATGGCAGCAGAGCATCACGGGATTGAGGGCAGCGAGGCGTGACAACGAGCAGAGACGCCATGTCAGCCGCCATGTTGGATAGAGATGCGGTATCTGGGCATTGGTAAAAACTAAAGGGATACTTTAAGGAAATAGTAGCCTATAGAAGTAAGAAGTGTGTGAGGATGCGAGTGAGTGGACAAAGTACAGAGTGAGTTAGGAAGTGAGTGGATGATGGAGAGATGGAGGAAGGGGGGAAGGATGGGAGAGGAGGGAAGGAAAGTGAGTGAATGAATGAGTGAGTGGGTAGGTGAGTGAGTCACTGAGTGATACTTAGAGGCACAAGCAAAAAGGTAAAGAATGAGTGAGTGGCTGTGATATTGAGCGTGTGAGTGACTTGGTAAGTGAGCATGAGTGATTGAGTGAGCGAGAGAGGGATGACGGAGTGAGGGAGTGAATGCGGGAGGACGGTATGTCAGATGCTATCTTGGATAGAGTGCAGTATCTGTAGCGCGTTCAGAGACCCAAAAAAGGGCCTTGGCAAAACGCGATACTTTTAGGGAAAACTATAGAAGTAAAGAGTGGGTGAGTGGTTGAAGTGTTGAGTGGTTGAGGCATAGTGAGTAAGAGTGAGTGAGTGAGTGTGCGTGTGTGTGTGACATTGAGAGTGACTGAGTGGGTGGGTGGAAGTGAGTGAGCGGTGCTATAGGGGGAAGTAATGAATACATGAGTGAGTGTGTGAGTGACTGAGTGGTTGGATTATGGACTGAGTATGAGTAAGGGAGTGAATGAACGAGAGTTGAGTGAATTATTGAGCGAAGGAGTGAGAGTATGAGTGAGTGACTGATAGTGGTGTGTAAGGGGGAGTGATAAGTGGGTGGGTTGGTGAAAATTCAGTGAATAAGGGAGTGAGTTAAAGAGAAAGTGAGTGAGTTAGGAAGGCAGAGAGGGAATGAGGGATGGGAAGGAAGGAGGGAATATGATAGGAAGGAGGGAGAGGGATGGAGGGAGGCATCTGCTAGAATGAAATTCCCATTTGTGCACAAACGAGAATTACATCACTCTCATTGATATTCAATAACCTAGTTTTCATGGCTACAACGTTACTGCTAGCTGGCTCACTTGTCCACTATAACATATAGCATATTGATAAAGTGATCATTGAGATGCCACAGCAATTCTTCTGCTAGAGATTGTTACTTGATGGTGAGTTAAATACCATCAATTATTTGCAAGTAGTTTTACACTCGAACAATTGATACACCGCAAATGATCTGAATAAGTACAGTTCTATATATTTAGGGATACCACTCCCAACTGATAAAAATTTAAGAAAAGTAGGAAACACTTTTCCTACGTTTTTCTGTTTCCAGGAGCAATAAGGAGAAAAATTACTTTAAGTAATATTCTTGGCATTTTACATGTATGTGAATATCTTGAAACTATACAATACTCTAAAACAAAATCGCTAAAAAGTAGGAAATCCAACAGAAGTAGGAAAAATAGCATCTCTGTATATTCAAATAACTTTCAGAAAAATAAATACGTAGGGATGTCTAGACATAATTTACGCCTGGTCTGATAAGAACAATTGGATTTATGGGATCGTTACAAAATACATAGATCTTTTTGCTGCCTGAGAAAAACTTGTAAAGAGCTACAAGTAGAAACCATTCCAAATCCCAACAAAATGTGGCGGGACATGCATGCAGAGGATCTTAAAACAAAATACCTTTTTCTACTACTCATGCACATATGACCAGACATGAGGATTGCTGCCTGGGGCGGATCAAGCGTTGTTTCAGCGTGATGACCCCGCAGGGTATTTAAGGTTATAATTCCAACAAAAATGGGAATTGTTTAGGGTAGAAAACAGAGACCCAGCCCATGTCATAACTCCATAAGAAAGTGGCCTCTCTGAAATAATGTATGCAGCAGCGAAAGAGAACAAATATATGTTTTCTTGTGTTTTTATTATCCAATTTCCATTCTCTTTTGGTTACAATGTAGAATAAAACACATGTAATAATCAATAAAGGAAATTAATTCAGCAAATGACATGTTCTCATGACCTCATGAAATGTAGAGCATATCACATGTACTAATTGACACATGAATCAGACATTACAATTAACTTCATGAAATGTAAAAAGGAAAACCAATAAGTTTACAACCGTGTTGCCCTTTATACCTTTGGAACGAAATACCTTTTCTGTTCAATAAAAATAAATTAATTGTCGTGATGGGATAAAATTCAGTTTTTACAATTATGCTTATTGAGATATGGTATTTCAGTTTAAACTTCCAACACAAATGTGAAGAGACCCAATACACATCACTACTTCAAAGAAGGTATCCTATTAACTAATAGGCTAGCAAATAATGTATGCAGCAATGCAAAAGAAAAGATATATGCATGATTTTGTTCCTTTCCTTTCTTGTGTTTACAGGAACCACTTCCAACGCAATTCATAAGATTTCCAAGTGGTATTCCAACTGCTGTTGTCCTTCTGGTCACATACAGAATATCACACTGTACAATAATTCATCTATTGTCTTTCTGGTTACAATGCAGAATATCACAAACGTAATAATTGGTGAAGGATTCAGCAAACAGAATGTACTCATTACCTCATGAAATGTAGAATACAACATTTTATAGTAACAGATCATTACAGTTAACTTCATGAAAAGTGAAAATAAAAAGTTTAACAACATTGTGTTACCCTTTGTGCATACAGTGCTAGAAGCCTTCCCCTTTAAATGATGTAGATGTATTGTCATGAAGGGATAACATCCTATCATTACAAAAACACCTTCATTAATTTTGGTACTTAGATTGGTCACTCTAACAAAAAAGGGAATGTTTCTATTGTGGAAAACAGAGACCCAATCCATACCATAACTCCAAAGAAAGTGGGCTTTTCAAATTAATGTATGCAGCAATAAAAAAGAACAAATATTGGCTGGCTTCTTTTAGCTATCATCCAATTGTCCTTGTCCCTCTGGTTACAATTTAGATTAGAACACATGTAACAATTGCGAAAGGATTTAACAAATAACATGTAATCATGATGTCATTAAATGCAAAATATAACACATATAAAAACTGAAACTGATAAAGATATTACTTAATTTACACCTCTCACGACCTCATGCAATGTAAAGTACGACACATGCAGCAATCGATAAAAGAAATCAGTTCCTTACAATTAACTTCATGAAATGTGAAAATAATAAATCAATGGTTTTACATGGTATTGCACTTCATACGTTAGATGCCAGATTCTTAATACTGTCAAGCATTTTGTTTTGGAATGTTTAATTCCTTACTTCCCTAAATTAAAGGTGAGCAGTTTACAATAATTTTTACATTTTACTCATACATACATACATACATACATACATACATACATATACACACATACATACACACATGTACACACACACACATACATACATACACACATACATACATACAAATTACATACATACACACATACACACACACACACACATCCATCCATCCATCAATCCATAAGTACATACATACACCCACACTTATATACACACAGAATTACATCTATCAATGATATTCAGATAGAAAATGTTTTAACAGAGCAATGTAGTTCATATTGATAGGGTAAAGAGCCCGATAAGGTGAATGACACACTGCTTTATGTTGACTTTTCTAAAATAGGAGTTGAATAAAGTAAGAAAGAATATTTTCTTAATGTACCACTGCTCACCTTACTCAAAACCCTCACCACACTTCATTTCAGCATCAAAGCAATAAAACAAGATGTTCAGAGGACATATACCACCTACATTTAAAGAAAGTCAATGTCAAGTACAATTTGGATAATAACATTTTATAAAGGTATATAACACGCGCCCCCCTCCTTTTTTGGCAAAATTTAGCTTCTTCTAATGTAAATTTCTCAAAAATTGGGGGTGCGCCCCCCTTTCTATTAGCACATTCCAACCTAGATATCCCTAGAGCAAACTTGCCATTTATGCCAATTCGTTGGTTTCTTTTTGCCTTTATGTTGGATGCCCACCTGGCTGTTGTGTGACTTGTCAAGTGGAACTATCTGCTATGAATGTGTTTCCCAAATCTACACATGACAATGAGCTAAATGACTAACAGAGATTCAAGTCAGGGTTAACAAAACTCGAAATAGAATGAAGTTTTTATATGCCTTTAAATTATTATATGAATAGTTTACTATCATATCATCAATAGGAGGGATGGACGGGGGAAAAGACTAATGTGAGTGAGTGAGTGAGTGAGTGACAGATGATTTACGCTGTACTGACAGCCAGGGTCATTTTCATGGCTAAAGAAAAAGTTGGTCAGCTTTGGTGATCATATCTATGAGATGACGGTGACCGAGCAGGCGAACAGCAGGGGATCAAAACCCGGAAACCATTTTTGCTGTACAAAAAAATAAAACTGGAAAAATTAATTTCTAAAGAGTCTGATGAAATTAATTTGCATTCATGACTTAACTGATTCCTACCGTACATACCTAAATATTCTGAAAAAAAACCCAGAAGAATAAGGTAAATAGAATGGTCGGCAATGCAAAAAAATCAATGTATTAAAATGTTTTTTAAGGGATTCTCAGAATGATTATAGGAAATTCTGGTGGGAATTGAATAATCTCCTGGACCTGGATAAGGCGAATCATCATCTCCATCCGGTGACTACAATGACTGGTACTAGATGCAATCTGAAGACAATGATGACCAGTAGTGACTACTTGACCAGTAGTGGCCATCACCATGGACCGTGCTAACTAGCAGTGACCCTCATCATGTGACAGTGATGAGCTGTGTTATCCTCACATACTGTGAGTAGGGGCAGTTTTTACAACCATGAGCATGAGCACCTTTTAAGTAATGTATGAGAGCCTAGAAAATATGAGTTTTGAAAGTACCTTGGTAATGTTGGTAATCAGTGGGTGCTGAAATACTGGCTTTTGTTAGAAATTTGGTGTTGCAACAACAACCAGCCGCACCAGATGGGCAGGTTGTTGGGAGAATTACAAAGTTTGGTTGATAGTATGGTGGTCACCCAAGTTTTGGCAAATATCAAAGCATTTGATGGTGAACCAAAAGATTTTCGGTGGTGGATTAAAGAGTGAGTGAGTGTTGGGTGTTTTACACCATACCGACAGCCAGGGTCATTTTCACGGCAAAAACCAGTTGGGACAAATTCTGTCTTTGGTGATCGAATCTATGAGATTAAGGTGACAGGGCAGACAAACAGCAGGGGATCAAAACCTAGCAATCATTTTTGCTGTATCTCATCCCTTAGTGAACCAAGCACTGACCAGGAATTGAATGGTGGATTAAAGATGTGGAACGCCATATACAAGCCATTGGCGGTGGAGACGCCAACCGTTTCGCTGTCGCCATACAATCATCTAAAGGAGCGGTGGCAGAATTTTTGTTTAGATATCAGAATGACCATGTTGGAGCCACCTTACCATCTTCGCCAAGCATATTCTGGACAAGGCCACTGATGCCTTTCCAGGTGAGCAGTTAGACTAGCCCCTTATTGCTTGCCAGTCGATTGAGAATTATACTGATGGACTGGTTGATAATTTAACAGCCAAGAAAATTCTACGGGAGAATCTGCTGACCTTTGCTGGAGCCGTAGATCATGCGGTAGCTGAAATGCGAGTCGCTAAAAAGTGTGAAGCCCGCAAGAGAGGATTCATAACTCTGGGTAATAATACCATGCATGAACCCATGAGGTTGCTGTTAAATGCCAACAACTGGGTCACATTACTCATGACTGTCGAATGCCCAAGAGAAATGACTACAGAGGTTTCCAAATTATCTTCAAAAGAATTATCACCAAACTTACTTGCAGCCCCTGACCTTGTTAACATTCTTAAGTCTGTAGAAGTTGACTTTCCCCCACAATTAATGTTACCTAGAGACCCCTGAGAAAGACCATGGTACTACTATACAATTCTAGAAACAAGTAAGGTTGCTTTAGAAAATCAATTGTTTATTGCAATATAAATACCCCTCTTGGACATAGCACAGAAATTCAATATCAAAGAATCTATAACCTTGCCCATACCTTATGGAATGTCAAATATGACTGTTGAGTATGAGTTGGAATTCTGTAATTTTGGTATCAGTACTGACGGTAGACAGTATGTGGTTTTTCCGCGGAACGAATACTAGACAAAGCTAGTAAAGCGTTTCCAGGCCAAGACTTAGAGGATGAACCTCTCATCAGTGAACAATTATTTGATGTCTACATAGAAGGCCTCACAGACCTATCTGTTGCCAAACGTATATGTGCAATGACCCAGTAGATTTCATGACTGCCTTTAAGACTGTCGGGCTGAAACGAAGTTAAACAAAAAAGTGTCGTCCCATCAACACACCACAACGCAGCCATCAACAGAACACACACCTATGGAGATAGGCATGGTAGGTAAACCCACGGTGCAAAGCCCTGATAAGCGACAATGAAATGAAGCAGGTGGCAGCGAAGTATTTTGGGCACTTTCGCCCCATTACTGAAGATTTCCATCCATCTTTTTTCACAGGCAGATGTTTAAAGTGCAGCCTTACTGGGCACAAGGCTCAAGAATGTTGCAGCCACTTGTGTATCCCTAGAGATCAAGGTCGGGGACGATGCTTTCAATGTGGCCTGCAAGGTCACAATGCCAGAAACTGACCTGGTAGGGGTAGCTCCAACAGGCCAGGGGACTACTACAGGGGCCCGCAGTACTGCCATTAAATCGGGCCCTGGAAAAACTGCACCTGTCTAAAAAGAGCTTCAAAAGAAAACCTAAGAAATGTAGGTATGATCATCAAATGAAACAACAACGCTCAAGCAAAATAAACAGGGAAAATGTTCCAAATGGAACTGACGAGACCGAAGAGATAGCTTCAACCCCACAAAAGGTAGTGGTTGTACAACGACTTGTAGTTGGGAAGCCTAGTTGTGTTAAGGTAGGTAGAATAACCGCTCGCACACTACTGGACATCCTGGGTTAATCCTATTATGTTCCCATAGTAACACGGCACTGTGGGACATAATCTTGCGCCGTGACCAGGGTCTGTCTGGGTGGGCTTCTGCACAGTGCGCAAAAGGTAGGTGTGCATTCTGCCCTTTTGGTTATCCCTGTTCATAAGTGCAATGGCCCAAGGTGGTGGTAATCCCGGCTCTGGGGTGCTGGCCTAACAATTCCAACTGTTAGGGTTAGGGACACATGTATTAAATGTCTGACAGCTCATTACCAAATTCGATGGGAAGCCTGATAAGTTCAAGAAGTGGACGAAAGAAATAGATAGATAAGCCATATTAATGGGGGGCCGCCAAAGACCAAAAATGGCACATAGCGTTTCAAACAGCTGAAGGTCCTGTATAGGACTGCATTCTGTGGTTTCTCACTAACGACCCCAACATTGCGTGGACTGTTTTGCGTCAACAGCTCTCGCAGAGGTTTGGAGATACTGGGGACGCACAGGCCTAAGCTTGATTAAGACAACTATGGCAGGGTTAGAAGAACGCAGTGCAAGTATGGGTGGAGCGGGTCCTAGACTTAGCCCAGGAGGCATTCCCTGGGGAAAATTTAGCCCAGCCACTGGTAGCACGCCAGCTTGTAGATGTGTTTATTGATGGGTTGAAGGAGAACAAAGTGGCAAGTAACCTCATAAGAAATCCCCCAGCCAACTTCATGGAGGCCGTAACGCGGGCCGGTCAGGAGCAAAATCTACTGCTGAAGATCAAAACACGGGGGAGGGAGTGAGTGAGTGTTGGGTGTTTTGTGCCGTAGCGACAGCCAGGGTCATTTTCACGGCGAAAACCAGTTGGGACAAATTCTGTCTTTGGTGATCGAATCTATGAGATGAAGGTGACAGGGCGGGCAAACAGCAGGGGATCAAAACCCAGCGATCATTTTTGCTGTACCTCATCCCTTAGTGAACCAAGCACTGACCGGGAATTGAACCCAAAAACCACTTGGTCAGTGCAGGGTCCCCCCTATCGTCGCCTCTTACGATCAGCAGGGGCTACTGAGGGCCTATTCTTACCCGGACCCCCACAGGGCCCCGGGGGAGGGAGGAGGGCCCTATGGATGTAAATACTATCAGGGGGCGAGTTGTCGAGGATAAAGAAGAGGGATGTTTCCACTGCGGGCTTATGGGACACTGGAGGAGAGATTGTTGGGGGCTTCACAGTAAGGGGCCACTAGGGGGTAAGGGCCAGAAAGGAGGAGTGCAACCAAGACAAAAGGTAAAGGGCCACAAGGGCAAAGGTAATGCCCAGGGCAAGGGCCATGGTAAGGGTTCAAGGACACCTCGGGTCTCAGCCATGGGAGCCGTAGGGAATGAGTCTGATATGGAGGTAGATTCTCAAGGAGAGGAGACTCTGTTTTCTGGCAAGGAGGGCAGAGAGCGGATGAATGTTGTAATCTCCTCTACGAGCAGAAGTGATAGGTGTGGCTTTTGGTATGATGGGTGTACGTACCCCGAAAGAGACACACCCATAGACTTTTGGATTTAAAAAAACGGAGAGTGGGATGCACTTTGCTTGTTCTACAACCGACACCTCCGAGTTGTGTTGTTATTCCAGCAGTACATTGTCAGCTTTAGTAGCAGACTGAGGGGACTTGTCAATTAGCTATACGACATGGTTACACGATTTTCTGGCGACCTGCACAATACATACATAGATGATTTGGAGGTGATGAGCAGCTGGCATGAGAACGTAAAGGGGAGCCAATGGAAACCTTTTCAGGTTTCGTCGGCCTCTGCCTTCCCAGTCATTTCCACCATGGCTGAAAAATGGACAAACTGGCTAAGGAACTGACGGCCTTAAGAAATTCTGCCACAGGAACATGGAAAGGTTGGTTAGCAAAGAGAAGGGTGGTGTAGAGGCCCAAGGAGATTCAAGGAGGGTGAGCAGCAGGCCTGGAATGCTAATGGTATGCTGAACTGCTACTGGTGCTGTGATGCATGCCATGGAGTGTCCCACTCATGGTGATGCCATAAAAAAACACTAAGTAACTGCTGCAGACGCTGCATGTGGGTGACACACCAGGTGAATAACATTCAAATGGAGACCCTCATCGATACCGGGGCGGCGAGGTCACTTTTAAGTAGTGAGAGCTGGACTAACATAATGTGAGACCAACAGGAGAATCCCTTTAGTAGAGCCTCATAAGGAACATTTGTGCACTCTGTCAGGGGAGCAGATACCAATTAAAGGCAGGATCCCTCTATCCCTTGCAGGTCAGGACATTGCTATTTATATATGACGATCTTAAGCATGACCTCGTGTTGGCAAGCTATGCCCTCTTAAAGTTGGAATGGGATATTGACCTGCGTGGGAGATGGGCCGGCTCCAAGGCCAATACTATGAACACCCCTAGGCCCAGACTGTCAGTCGGTTGGGCTGGTGGTGGATGATTATTGAAACAGCATTCCCAAAGTATTTACAGACGATTTAGGAAACAGACAGAGAATAGGCATTGCCATGACAATAGACACGGGGGACCACACCCGTTCTCTCAGTATCTGTCAATGGCCATATCAAGTGCCTCTAACCAGGAGGGCGGTGGTAGACAAGGAGGTGGCCTCAATGTTGGAAAAAGGGGTAATCGGACCCTCCATATCACTGTTGGCCTCTCCCAAAACTTTTGTACCAAAAAAAGATGGACATACGATTCTGCTTGAACTATCGGAAGCTGAACACTATTAGAGTATGTGAGGGGTAACAGCCAGGGTTATTTTCACAGCGAAAACCAGTTGGGACGAATTCTGTCTTTGAAGATCGTATCTATGAGATGAAGGTGACAGGATAGGCAAACAGCAGGGGATCAAAACCTGCAAATCATTTTTGCTGTACCTCATCCCTTAACGGACCAAGCACTAGCCGGGAATTGAACCAAAAGAACCACCTTGTCAGTGCAAGGTTCCCCTATCATCGCCTTCTACAATCAGCAGGGGCTACGAAGGGCCTATTCTTACCAGGACCCCCAAGGGGTTGCAACTGCAAGTGCAGGGCATCATTTGTTATGATTATCAGAGACCAGGTCACATGGTTCATGACTAGAGAGTGCTCCATAGAGCTCCTAGAAGACAGGTAGGTCCATGCTACTCTTGTGGCAAGATGGGACACGTGAGGGGAGACTGTAGAGTTGGCCAAAAGCAGCAAAGGGGCCAGGAAAATGGGGAGAGAGTGAGTGAGTGTTGAGTGTTTTACGCCTTACCGACAGCCAGGGTAATTTTTATGGCTAAAACAAGTTGGAACGATTTCTGTTTTGGTGATCATATCTGTGAGATGAAGGTGACAGGGTGAGCATACAGCAGGGGATCAAAACCTGAAAATCATTTTTGCCTTATCTCATCCCTTAGTGAACCCAGCACCAACCCGGAACTGAACCCAAAGAACCACTTGGTCAGTTCTGGGTTGCATCACGGAGGGAGCACTAATTTCCTAATAACATGTTTATTGAGAGGGCAGCCTGGTTCTACCATTGCATTGCATTGGAGAATCCATCCATTACCTCATCCTCAATAATTTCTCTTGAATAATGATTCACATGTATATTGATTCGGATTCAAGGGGTCGAGCAATCGGGCAAGTGTTACCAAAACTTACAGCTGCAGAAGTAATTATCCATGTCCTGCCAGGAGCACTGTTGGAAAGAATTTTAAAGCGGGCTTGAGACGTTGTTATCTTGGATTGATCTTTTGATCTGTTATACATCTATGGTGGTATTTTTAATACCTCTATAAAGGATCACAAAACAGGTCTTCTCTCCAAGCCCCCTGAAACCTATACCTACATGGCTTACACTCTGAGGAACATTATGGAGACTGGTTTAAAAGCGATCCATGAGTTAATTTCAAAGGCCAGGGTTATGTTCTTACCTATATGTGGCATTGACCTATCAAAGTACAATGGGGCACCCGTACCCCAGTCGGATTAAAGACATGAATTTCACTATTACCCCAGTCAACACTGAGATTACTAACTTAAGTGACCACTATTGGTTCCCTACTCCCCAAACCTCTCCCCTGATCCATCACTCAACCGGTCACAAGAGGTGGTCACACTCCTATAAGCACTTGGACCCTGACCAATCTCCAAACACCGTTAAATACATAGCTACTTAGATCAAGAAATCCTTTGACTTTCTGACAAATGAGTGAGTAAGTGATGGAGGTTTTATGCCATAATGACAGCCAGGGTCATTTTGACGGCGAAAACAGGTTGGGACAAATTCTGTCTTTGGTGATTGTATCTATGAGATGAAGGTGATAGGGAAGACAAACAGCAGGGGATCAGAACCTGGAAATCATTTTTGCTGTACCTCATCCCTGTAACAAAGTGCCCTTTGTTAAGGTTTGATTACAGTGTTTGTAAGAACTCCGTCTGGGCCTCCCAAAATACCAATGGCGTGAGGGTGGCGTGATCATGGCCTGATCTGGGATAGACGTCACTGTGACGTCTGTGATCACGCCACTCTTTAGAAAAGGTATATTAACACGCCCGGAGGCTCAGGCCGGGTAGACAGGAGACGGGGGGGCTAAATGCTGACAGACGGCAACCCGAGGCTTGGAGCGAGTGATGTACGCAACGAGACGAATAAAGTAATCAAACTTGGTCATGATGTTGTCTATTATGCAACATCCCTAAGTGAACCCAGCACCAACCGGGAATAGAACCCAACGAGCCACTTGGTCAGTACTGGGTCCCCCTTATCATTGCCTTTTATGATCAGCAGGGGCTACTGGGGACCTATATTCTACCCAAGAGCAGAAGCCCCACCTGGGTACCCTCATGGGGGTTTTAAATTTTAGATCCCTGCTATATGTTTTAAGTACAGGAGTAGATTCTACTGAATTTCTATTCAGCTTGTGAAAAGTAAACCTTCTGACTTGCAGACTTTAGCTTATACTTCAAATTGTTATTTAATTTAAGTGTATCAGTCTTAGTTTCCATTAAAGTTTATTAGTCTTTGTTCTTTTCTTATTTTTTTTAAAGCACCTAACTTTATTTTTTCATAGTTCTCAATACACAAGGAAAGATGAGTGCTCAGCCATATTGGATATTCTATTTGGCTGCTAGAGCCAACGGGTTTGTAAAACAGCAACTGATATGGATTAGTCGAAGAGCCACTTCAGGCTCCATGGCGAGTCTGTAGTAAGGCTAGAGTGAGTGAGTATATGGCTCTGTTGTACCAGAGCTTGAAGGATGAATTGAAAACCATACCAATTCATGCAAGGTGTAGAGAAATAACTCGACTCATGGCACTGGTGTTCGTTGCAACATACACAAAGGAAGGAGACATGAAGGACCCCAGAACATCTGTAATTTCGGTACCACACGATCCTGACTGGAAACCATCCACCAAAAGGGTGGCCTATCACACCTAAACGACCTGACGGTTTGCTGACCCAATACTGTATGGCAGACCAACTACTCACTTCAGCCAGCTTTGACATCCTAGAAACTAAGATGGAGTGGATGACTGACGCGCTCAGGCTATGAATTTGCATGTTTTGTTGCCCATTTAATATGTAAATTTATATGATACTGAGGGAATTGTAAAACTCAAATAAAAGGATAATTTATATGAGATTGATGGAATTGTAAAACTCTAATAAAATCTTATGCATATGTATTGTGATAGAAAAACACTCCGGATTTAAAACTTCATTATTAAGGGTTATAAAGAAACCTTAGAAACCTTAATTTTAGACAGACATGAAGCCGTAGGTCGAAAACGTCAATATGATTAGAAGAGTGGGAACGGAATTATTTCAATACTAGTACAAGGAATCTGTACAAGTGCAGGTAGGTAACAACCATATACAGTACTTATTGACTCAGGAGCTGATCCTTCAGTAATCAGTTTGGAACATTATCATTAAATCACAAGAACTTCAAAGGTAAGTGTTTTTAAAGAGAGTAGTGAATGAGTGAGTGTTGGATGTTTTATGCCATACCGACAGCCAGGGTCATTTTCATGGCGAAAACAAAATGGGACAAATTTCATCTTTGGTGATTTTATCTATGAGACTAAGGTGATAGGGTGGGCAAACAGCAGGGGATCAAAACTTGAAGATCATTTTTGTTGTACCTCAGCCCTTAGTGAACCCAGACACCAACCGGGAATTGAACCCAATGAACTTGGTCAGTTCTGGGTTCCCCCTATCATTGCCTTTTACAATCAACACTAGCTACTGGCGGCCTATATTCTTTCCAGGAGCAATCTATGGATATAGACTTGACTAATTGAGCTGGATTAGCCTGTATGAGGAATTCCTGTACCTTCACTTGTCTGCGAATACTCAGTATCTTCATCTCACTACAATAAACTTTGACAATTCCTGCCATGAAGGAGTCTCAAAGTGAACATAAAGAGGAAGAAACATGTAACTTTCAACCTGAGACAAAACTAACAAAAGCCGATAAGGATAATGCTGGAAATGGATATTATGATATGCAACTTCTTTTCACTGCAATTAAAGGAATAACCCAATGTCTGAGCACAATTGAAGCTACCACTAAAAGTACTGAAGGGCGTCTTTTTGTTATTCAGTCCTTGCTCTTGGCTGATGTTGAATCTCAAGGAAAAAACTGATAACAACGTAAAAGACATCAGAGAACTTAAACAGCAAGTTGATGACATCATTGAAAAAGCTGTAAAACCAGAGAAGGACAAAAGCCTGGAGCTGCGGCTGGTAAGACAACAATACTACTCCAGGAAAACGAATTATGATGAAAGTATTACCATTTCAGAAAATGAAACTGAGTCTAGTATCAACCTGGTCCTATGTAAACTAAAAGATCTGCCCACCAAGAACTACAATGAATGAACTGTTTGAAATTTAGCAAGAAAAAAGGACCTAATATCAGTGAAAGCACAAGTCAATAAAAATACTGACGAAATTGGGAGCTTGAAAGGAAATACAAGCCAGTCTAAGATGAGTTATGCTAAAGCAACATCACAGAAAGAGAAATCATACTTTTCCCCTAAAGGACCCAATATAATCATCAATGATGTGGTTCAACAGAGAGATGAAGACTTAAGAGATGTCATGATCCAGCTCAGGGGAAGGTATTGGAGTCGAGATTCTTGAAGAAAAAATAGAGCCGAAAATCCAACTAGACCCTTCATCAAGCCAATCAGGGTATGTTTTATAAGAATGTACATCCGGGATAATGTACCCAATGGTCATACAAAATCTAAGAAAGAGTCTGGAAAGAAATGAATTGCACTGAAGTCAAATGCAGGCTATATGAATTTTGCATCAGATATAGATGTAATGTGTTGTAAGCATGCCAGTCCACCACAGTAAAGCATAACATGCAATGACTAGTGGCACCCAAGCGGGTTTTATGAGAAGTAGATGTAGATCCGGTCAGCTAATGAGATTCCCATAGTAAAGCAGGTTAAAGAGCAAGGATGAGTCATGGCACAAGTCATCACTCTGAAACCAGTAAGGTATGAGGATGTATGAGGATGCTATGTAAAATCATTCCCCTTAACAAAAGACCTTAAGACTTACAGATCCTAATGTCCTGTAGAATAAGGGTTTAATACTATGAATTAGAAAACTGTAGCGAAATCTTTGATGGAATTAAAGCTTTACTTTAGCCGATTAACCTTTATATCTTTAGGCACTATGTATGTATAGGAGTAGTGGTCAGTTAAGCACAGTAGTGTGTTTGGGGATTTATGATAATAGCCAAAGGCATAAACCCATTTACAGTAATGTGCTCAGTGTATCATGAACAATCACAACAATCTGAAACCTGACGGTGGGTAGCACCTCCCTTATCTACGAGGCCGTATTACTGCACCATAACATGTATGGCATGACCTCTTTAACATGAGCTGTACATCAGAGATTAAAACAGAGCCATGCGTGTTATCACGTTTGTTCCCAGGCCCTCCCTGTAACGTCCTCTTTTATTAATAAACACTTCTACGGAGATCCAGACTATCTCCCTGTCCCAACCTGATAACAACACAATGAGAACCTCATTAGAAACCCCCCGGCCAACTTTATGGAGACTGTAATGCTGGCCGGGCAGGAACTAAGTATACTGCTTAAAGGAAAGCTTGCACATAAGTGCAGCATAGTCATATTTCAATGAACTCAATTCAGCATATTATTTACAACTTCCACTATCAATATAACCAAAATTGCAGGAAAATTCCTATTTTATACAGAGTTATGGGACATTGAAAAACTTGTATTTTATTCCACTTTTTAAGGGAAATCCCCTAATTTATGACGTAGCAAGGGGAGTTATTGGGGAATCCCACCTGCTCTTATAAGGGAATCCCCATCCCTGTAGAATTTGTAATAAAGGTTATCCTTTCTAACCCAAATTATATATATGTGGCCCAATGAAACTCATAACAAATTATTATGCATGTTAATCTACAACCATTCATCAAACAGGGAACCCCAAAATAACTTAAGAAGGAATTCCCATGGCTATGACGTAGCAAGGGGAGTACTGAGCAGCACAGCATTCAGGGAATTCCCAAAATTAAATTTCTTTCCTAAATAATTCCCTAGAAACTCGACTTTTTCACATTTTTACTTTTGAAATAGTTTAAGGACACCTAACTCACGTTAATAGGATACAAAATAGCATTTAGTGAATTTATGTGCAAGTTTTCCTTTAAGATAAAAACCTGGGGAGAGAGAGGTTCCCATGGATATAAACGCCGTACTGGGGCGAGTCCCTAATGATAAAGAGGAGGTACACTTCCGTTGCAAGAGAATGGGACACTGGAAGAGATAATGTTGAGAGTTACAATGGGGATGAGCCAGAAGGGAGGGAAAATTGCAACCAAGAAAAAGAATGGCTGATGGTGCTGTGAGAGCCCTGACCATATCAAGAAGGAACGCCAAAGAGGGAAAAGGTAAAGGGCTACAAGAGGGAAAGCAGAGTAATGCCCAGGGCAAGGGTCAAGGGGTATGGTCAAAGATGTTGTCACATGTCACTATGGCCAGAGGGTCATGCTCATGGGCCGGGAGAGAGTCAAGTTAGATGAGCAGCACTACATCCGCTCACTCGCACGCCTAACCAATGATGTGTATGTACTGCCACAGGCCAATGTTATCGCGAGTGTCAGGGCTTGTGCAGTCCAGGGGACCCATATTATCACAGCACAAGGGAATGAAGTGCTCTGAGGAGTTCAGACCTCTGATCACACAGTTAGTAAAAAGAAATAGAGATGTTTTTGCATGTAGTGACACAAAACTCAGCAGGACAGATGTTATAAAATTAAGCATAGATACTAGAGATAGTGATCCTATCAGACAGAACTCTTTCAGGGTGCCTCTGGCCAAGAGAGATATCATAGACCAACAGGTGACTGAAATGTTAAAAGCAGGAGTGATTAAGCCCTGACACAGTCCGTGGTGCTCTCTAGTTGTCTGGCAAAAAAGAAGTCTGGGGAGTACTGCTTCTGCGTGGACTTCTGGAAGCTAAATAACCTCACAGTGAAATACAATTGGCTGCTGCAGGTCATTGATGATATCCTGCGTTCCCTCGGGAAGGCGAGGTACTTTTCAACCCTTGACCTCAGGGCTGGGTACTAGCAGGTCGGGCTAGAGGAAAATAGTATGGACAAGACAGCCTTTGGGTGCCACGGAGGAATATCTAGATTTGAGGTGATGCCATTCAGGCTGACCAATGCACCCTCAGTGTTCACATGCCCCAGGGGCTAGAAAAGTATTGCAGACCTAACCTAGATGACATGATAGTGAACAGCAAGACACCCGAAGAACATGTCATATACCTGTAAGAAGTTATGAGAGGTTTAGGCAGGCTCATCTTAGGTTAAAAATGCCAAAGTGTGAGGTTTTCAGGGAAGAAGCTAAGTATCTGGGTCAGGTGGTCAACAGAGATGATCCCGATAATACTAAGGTGATCAAGGAACTCTCTAGGCCACAGACAGTAAGGGAAGTGTGTGGTTTTATCAGGATGGGTTGATGATCCAAAATTTTCAGCCTTTGCAATCATCATTGTTGTTTTGACCTGTGCCACAGTCAAGGCAGGATGCACCATCCCAGGCAGCATAACAGATGAGACCTGACAACCCATGACAAGGTAATGGGATAGTTAACAAATGCCCTAACATAAAGTTAAGGGAGTCCAAAGGAGTGAGTGAGTGCTGGATATTTTATGGCATACCGACAGCCAGGGGCATTTTCACGGTGAAAACAAGTTGAACAAGTCTTTGGTGATCGTATCTATGAGATGAAGGTGACAGGGCGATCAAAACCTAGCAATCATTTTTGCTGTATCTCATCCCTTAGTGAACTGAGACACCAACCGTTTGAGGGCAGTGTTTTATCTGAAGAACCAGGTGTGTATGCATCGTAAACACAACAGTCCATTCATTTAAGGAAAGGCAATGAAGTGGGAAAAATAGAAATGATAGATCAAGATGACGAAGTAATGCTAAGTGAACCTCCCGTAAATAACTTTTCGAATATAGCCAAGGGTGAAGGAGCTAGCACTACTACGACTCACCCTAGTACTGTTGATGAGTTAATCAGGGCAAATCATGGAAATGGATCTCAAACAACTTCCTCCCGTAGACTCAAAACCCAAGTTTGTTGACATGATTGAAGAAACTAAAAACCAAGGCAAATATAAATTTTCCAATTCTAATTTATTCTATATTGTTATTGCTTGTGTTATCCTTGTTTTAATGCTGGTAATTGTGGTGATATGTGTCAAACGTCAGATCGTCATGAAGACTCTGATGTAATGTATTCATAAGGCTGCAGCTATGAAACCAGCCACACAAACCGGGACTGTCACTATAAACTCATCCACGCAAGGACCCCTGAACCCGTATCTACCGGTGACAGGTCCTTTATATCCTCTTCCTCTGACATTGAATTAACTGAGGTAAAAACAAAACCGTGTGCTCAATCATCGGTAAGTGCCTCAAATCCATCACTTAGTGCTCATAACTCTAGCTCACCTGTTACGCCTCTGGTATCCGCTATTTCTACAGCTTTTAGAGTGACTGACCAGTTGCTCCGGAATACAAGATACTGTCCATGCACTACCTTGCGCCAGAGCGGACATGCTCGCAGGTATTGTGTGGCGACATGGCCGTGGTTGTGTGTATGTCAAAGGAGAGACATTATCCCATTGCCACGAGACCTGCGAGGACTGTCGAGACGTGGACATATGAAGTGTTGTGTGGACCAACATGGTTTTGTGTGGATCCATTAAGTTTTTTTGTGCTTGTGGTGACTATTTACACGAGGAACTGAAAGAGACTTAGTGGCAAGATGGCCAATGATAGCTTGTACAAAGGACGAAATAATTATGTGCATGATAGATCTTAAGGTTGATTTTGTATTCAAATGTTTTATTACATACCGTATTTCATTATGTTCTGAATTTTATCGTGTCTTATTACAGATTGTGTCTAGTGAGTATGCCTAGACAAAACTCTTGTTGCGAGTAATTTGCTGTGGATTATTTTTAATTTTCTCTATTACGGTATCCCTAGACAAATTTTTGTAGGGTGCGTGACACTGTTACAGAGTGTATGTTTTATTGTGTATTCTATATTACGTTTTATCAGCTCAATATAACTGGTGTGTGGGGATCCATGCATGAATATTAATTAGGGATCCCCACATGACTTAGCGTCCCTCTACTTGCTGGGTACCGTCTCTAGATGGGAGAGATGCGGCGGCAGGGAGAGGGAACGGACGGATCACTCACCAGCAGAGCCCAGTGTGGGGCAACTTTAACATCAGAAGTAGTGGAACCTGGATAATAAAGGAACTGATTTCACCATCAACCAGTCTTGGTTCATCACTATACGATCTTACCAACAAAGTTGTCTCATGTTTGACATAGAACATAGACCGGGCAAACAGGGGTAATTGGTGACGAGTACCCCAGCTTGTAAGCTGGAGCTGGGACCGAGAACGGCAACCTGACTAGTCACGGAGTGGGTATTAGCCGGGGTCCGCTCTGTGTCCTGCACATGAAGGAAATAGGGATGACAAGGACGGAAATTGTTTGACTCCGAATACAAGATGGACTACTTGCTCAACCCTGACTTTGGGGAAATGGCAATTTACCTGGACAATGGACAGATGCTACTCGTGAGCGCAGAAACCGAAGGACAACACATATGTGGTAATAAACCGCCTGTGACCAAAGAGATAGAACATTTTGCAAAGCTACGAATAGGGTGTGATTGTGCGTTCCAAAAGGAGTGTAGATCCCCTACAGTCTTCGCAATTGCAAGAGGCATACAAGCGAATATTCGGTGGAGTACCCTTCCAGCGGACTACTTAAGGCTTGGATGAGAGTAGAAACCTGGAAACTCAAGGAGATCAGTAATGAGGTGTTGGAAGTACCGCTAACGCTGAGTGACGATCCGCTGCCAAGGGAAATCAGATCACCTCTTAAGCGACAGGCTGAGGGATACACCTACCAGATCCCAATGACGGATCTACTGAGCCGCATCCGAGACAGAAAAGAAAGGTTGGAGAATGTGGGCCATGAGATTGATACCATGGGCTGGTTGGCCTACTCGGGATGGTCTGTATACCTGGCGCTTATGATTGTTATTATTGTGATACTAATACTGATTGCCCTGGCGTGCAAGATAAAGAAACCGATTGCAGCTCTGTTTATGGCAGCACAGCCCCGGCAATGGCTCAGGCGAGTAGACTGAAAGCATACTGTCCCCCAACTGCAGCGCCATGTCATTTACCGTCAAATGTGTCGAGTATGACGGGAGCAACGCTGGTCCTCACTGTATTATCGCTAGAGGGTTATTCATGTTGTTTATGTGGTGGAGGAAGAAGAAAGACAAAAACAGAGACACTCCGGATGGACTGTACATCGAAATAGCTGCCCCGACCTATTGTGAAATCATGTTCCTGGGTGAAATTATGATACCAAATACGTACATTTTTACGGAGGGTAATACCCTAGTGGAGGAGTGAGTGAGTGAGTGTTTGGTGTTTTACGCCGTACCAACAGCCAGGGTCATTTTCATGGCAAAAAACCAGTTGGAACAAATTCTGTCTTTGGTGATCCAATCTATGAGATGGAGGTGACAGGGCGGGCAAACAGCAGGGGATCAAAACCTGGAAATCATTTTTGCTGTACCTCATCCCTAGTGTATACCTAGTGTATGCAAGGTTATTTAGGCAAATGGGTGGCTCCCTAGATAAATTACAACTCTCACCCTACCAACTAGCAGCGGTAAAGGGGTCCACTATCTCTTGTCTGGGGATGGCAGACATTTCACTCCAATTAGGCAGAAAGAAGGTGAAGCATTCAATGTGCGTGGTAGAAAATGTAAAGTCTACCCTGGTCCTGGGGTATGACTTTCGTGGGGAAGGAGAATTAGACTTGCAGAATGTTATATAAGACAGCTAGTGCGCCTCACTAGCGATGTATATGTGCTACCCCAGACTAGTGTTGTCGCAAGGGTCAGGACACGTGCAGCCTGGGGGACCCAAATTATCACTGGGGATCCATGCATGAATATTAATTAGGGATCCCCACTGGATTCATGGGCCAAGAACCGGGGCTTATGGTAGGTGATACCTTAACAACAGTAGAACCAAAAAGGGGTTGCCCCATTTTAATTACAAACAAGAGTAGCAAGGCTTTTGAACTCAAGAAAGGAAATGTGGTAGCACAGCTGATGGCGGTAGAGGGGGGAGATTGGGTAGAGGATAAGTAAGAGTGAGTGAGTGTTGGTTCTTTTACACCGTACCGACAGCCAGGGTAATTTTCACGGCGAAAACCAGTTCGGATGAATTCTGTCTTTGGTGAATCTATGCAATGAAGGTGACAGGGCGTGCAAACAGCAAGGGATCAAAACGTTTTTGCTGTACCTCATCCCTAAGTGAACCAGAAGTTAGCAGGCAAAACAGCCGGAACTCCCAAATAACCTCAGCAATGATGGACAGAGACGATCGACGAGGCACGGGAGATGCTACGAGCCATTAAGACATGTATCGAGAGATGCAATAATGGATTTACCCTGAAGACTGAACCGGGATTGAGATTAAAAGTGGAATGATGCCAAGTGAAATTGGGACAGTGCCAAATATCGGGGTAGGCGGGCTTGAGTCATACAGGAGCCTCACCGGGTATTAAAATCCCTGAAACCTCCCAACGGTGCCCCGGGAAGCTTAGTGTGGACACCTTTCTACTAACAATTAAAGTGAACCAAAATTCCTATAATACATAACTTGGTCATAGTCTGAACTGGACCAGACAGCAGTCCAAGTACGTGTGTATAACTGAAAACTCCAAAAGGAAATATTGTACACCGATGTGTTTTCGAGTAGCCTCTGACATTGGCTTACTCGGAGCCATACCATTTAAAAGAAAAAAATATTGGAAATAGTACGAAAGGATACTATAACAACTTTTCCGGGAGAATCGGGCCATCACGGATGGTAAGCCTTGTGTCAACGGTTTGCCGTATGGCGACAGCACGGTGTTCCGGTGATACAATTGGAAGGCACCATGGATAGTCGTCCAACGACAGCCACTATCATCCATGGGCTGTCCAGGCACCGATAGACTGAAAATTAGAAAGCTGGATGAGGTCTTTGGGTCCAGGAGTAGGTAGAGGGTTTTGAAGACGGTTAAAGGCAGATCTGTATAATAATGTTCAACATTTTTATCGAGATCCGCCTTTAACCATACTTTATTTTACATCTACTTTATTTTACATGTGTGAAAATAAGGATATTAGGATTTCTTTATGATTCTTTTTTTTTTATTTAGTAACTTTGATCTATTCTTACATCAAGTGATATAATGTGTTAATATATATTGCATAATTGCCCCTGGCGTCCTATAGGGAAATCTATGGTACAGACATTTATATGGTCAATTATCATGAATTCGGCCCACTATATCTGGGTCCCAACAATCTTTTTCTTAAGAATGAAATAAGTTTTAGTCCAAGTATCTATAAACAATTCGGAACTTAAATTTTGGAAAATTGGTATTTTGATATCACGACCCCCTTGATGGATGACAAAAACTGAATGATCATTGAAAACACCCCCACGATCATTGACAGCACCCCCACAATCATTGACAATACATCTACCTTGATGATTGACAACAAAACCCCCACAATTGACTACATGGTATTTATAAGGTCAGAATATTCAATTTTTACATGGTTACATCTTGATTACTTTATTTCTATATTTATCATTTATGCATAGGCAGAAATTGATACATCATAGTGTATCATTCAACAACTGATTATAAATATGCAAAATTTGACAGTAATGCCCCAACAATGAATTCCAGGCCCCAAAGATCAATGACAAGGCATTATTAACTTCCTCCTCAAAAAAGGTACGTTCGTTCAATCTCCACAGCAGATTCTGAGTCAACAGTGAAGAGATAGGGGAAGGCAACGCATGGAGATTGTCAGTTCCACTCCCGGTGTCTCAGTGTATGAGCGCCCCCACAATCGTTACCCGGCGAGTTCCCGCCACTTACACTACTCATATTTTACATTGAGGCTGTGGGCCCAGGCTACGTACATGTATCTCTTTGAACTCACGGACGAGAATGTCCCTTTAACATTAGGGCAGCCGAATTTCGTTTTTACACTCCAAGCGCTAAAGGCGCTTGTAACACCTAAAACATTCATAATTGAAGATAGTTACCTCCCCCCTCTCCCACACTTGTTCTGCACGCCCCAAACAAATACAGACTCTCCACAAATTCAGTGGACAGCCATTCTCACTGACAAATAGTCCAAGGGCAGCAGACATTCCTGTTATGGTCAGCATTTGCCTCACCAGAGTTCATGATTCATGCAAGTAGGGCACAAGCCTTAAATATAAAAGTATATATATGTATTTTCAATGCAACTCTCTTAACAATAATTTATTTTATATTCCAGACACAGCCTACAGTTCGACTGCCGAGTCACTTTCAGCCCAAAAAGAAATCATCAAAAGCTGTCACACAAGCCAAGCCAAGAACCGTGGGTCAATCTGCAACCCGCCCTGCTATATGCATAGTGAAACCAACTTGTGGTCATGGTGGAGTCACACCCTTGCCCTCCCCATCACAGATCAAAATGCTGACGATGGCCGGTCTTACAGGTGAAGTCTACCTACACAAGGCAATGACAGAAAAAGAAGTAGAGGCTGAAATAGCATCCTGCTTTGAGGGAAAATTTGATGAACCCTTCACCTTTGAATTCCTAAAGGTTAGCTCCATTCCTATTTACTAATACTTATCTGTAGTATTTATCAATTACTACTGGTTCTATTTCAAGAAACAGTTAACTCCTATTAATTTTTGTTGAATTTAACTAAGCGAACATGTATCTAATTGAAATTAAAATCTTTCCACTGATTCATTCCTGATGCATCCTTTCTAATCAAATCTTAAAAAAACTATTTTGGAATATGATATATTGTTATTCATGAATGATGTTGAAAAAGCTTTCAAAATGAGTAGAATGCAATATTTTCTTCTCCTTCTGTATTATATGAAGAATATTGTTCTAAACTTCGGGGGAAAATACATTTTAACAATCCCTATTGTTTTTATGTACATACAGTTCATGTCTGTTATACAATATAACATTTACACTATGAGCTTGGTTTAACTATGATAATCTCTACTGCAGCTTTTACCTGGACACAAGACGCTTGCTCCAGTTAACCCAAGCAAGTCCATGTTCTATGATGGAAAGGCAACACTATTGCTAGCATATTAAGACTAATTATTATCATAACCATCCTCAAGAAGTCTTTTCTCTTACAGATCAGTACACGTAGAAGGAAAGACAGGAAGGAAACATCAGCCGACATCAAGATGAGGGAAACCCCTGGAACATCATCATCTGCTCATACAGACCCGGACCCTTCCGAGGAATTGTCAGAAGAAGAATCATGTATTGTGGTTGAGCATGAAGAAGATGCAGTCACTTCACGGCCATTTTCACAACGAAAACCAGTTGGGACGAATTCTGTCTTTGGTGATCGAATCTATGAGATGAAGGGTATTTTCCTTGGACAAATAGTGAGTGAGTGAGTGTCCGGTGTTTTACGCCATACTGACAGCCAGGATCATTTTCACGGCAAAAACCAGTTGGGACAAATTCTGTCATGGTAACCGAATCTATGAGATGAAGGTGACAGGGCGGGCAAACAGCAGGGGATCAAAACCCAGCAATCTTTTTTGCTGTACCTCATCCCTTAGTGAACCAAGCACTGAGCGGGAATTGAACCCAAAGCTTCCGGGAAGGTAGACAGAACATTGATATAGCCATATAACCTTATATAACACCGCTAGTTGTTAACTTTAAGTATTTGATAGTTAGGAAACTCACAGAATAGGTTAACTCTGGGAATGTGTGATTATGAGATGGCTTTATTTGTTATTTATTGGTCCTACATTCTTCTCTTAATGCAAGGACCACGCTTGATTCGTCCTATGCTGGGATAACCTGCAGACTTTTTCTTTTAGTTGCCAGAATTGTCTCGGTGCATCTAGGAGTCAGACCTCACTTGAGTGAGTGAGTGAATGTTGGGTGTTTTACACTGTAACGACAGCCAGGGTCATTTTCACGGCAAAAACCAGTTGGGACAAATTGGTGATCGAATCTATGAGATGATGGCGCCAGGGCAGGCAAACAGCAGGGATTAAAACCCAGCAATCATTTTGGCTGTACCTCTTCCCTTAGTGAACCAAGCACTGACCAGGAATCGAACCCAAAAAACCACTTGGTCAGTGCAGGGTCCCCCCTATCGTCATCTCGTACGATGAGCAGGAGCTACTGAGGGCCTATTCTTACCCAGACCCCCACGGGTCGACCTCACTTGAGAGACACTCCATTTGTTTTGGAGAGTGTGGGTGCATCCATAATTCATGGCGCAAACCTAGGGAACCCCTGTCATTCTGTATCATGACCACATGAATGTATCTTCATCCAATACAAAACCCTGGAGAACCTGGACTTTCTTGTTTGTCAAACACAACAACACAACATAGGTTATGCACGGGTTATGCCAATAAATACTCATCCATGACTACAATGGTGCTGTGACCAGGATACCTGAGAGGTCTCGTCACAGACCTGTATATGAGTGACAACCCCCCCTATGGCTCCATCTTCACCTGGGTCCGCTGTGCTGTGTGTGCTGTGCCATGCCGTCCTGATCCCTCCCTTGTGCCATGCTGACCACCCGTGTGTCTACGATGAGCACCCTCAGGGCCTTGATATGTTTTTACTATAAAGGTAATAAATTTGTCTGGTAAGGTAAAGGCCCGGTACAAACAGGATGTGTGTTGAGAAAGGGAGTGTCTTGTTCTGTGGCCATTGTTTGGTGATATAGATAGAGTCGATCCCCTTATCCCACTCAATTACCGGAGTGGTAACACAACCCAAGTCTTGGATAAGGAGTGGTCGGCTCGGTCGGCTGCAGTCACCAATACTCCTTTTTTTCACTATAGACCACCTGATATGTTTTAGGTATAGGACCAGTTAGTTTGAGTCAATTTCAATTGAATTGAATTTCTATTGCTGTTTTGAAAGTAAGAAGGTAGACTGGGACTTGTTGTGTTGTTAACTTCAACTGACTTGGACTTCAATTGATTTAATTTTGGTTCCAGACTTTAACTTGTTTCTATTACAAAACTTTGAAACTTTGAAAATTTCAAAACATATAATAGCCACTTTTTGAAATTATTTTGAACATTTTATACTACATTTGGAAATTATTCTGAAAATGTCTAAGGCCTTTAAGCCCTATTGGATATTTCTCAATTCTGCTTTTGACTTAGGGTTTAATTAAGATACCATAAAGCTAGTGTGGACAGACCTACAGGAAGAGTTGCACGCTCCCTGGAGAGCCTATGCTAAAGATCTGAAAACTGCCAAGAAACTTTCTGTGATCCCCATCTTGTCTTGTCCACTAATTGTAGGTGAAACCCTCAGGAGACTGAATGAACAGAAAGAATTGTTGTTGAACTCAGACTATGAGAATAGTGAGGCTGCCTACAGAGAGTGTCTTCATAGATATGGGACAGATTTTGATGTAGAGGATTACATTGATGTGATGGACAACCATTTTTAAACAAATGTTCCAGACTTAGTTCTTTTTCAAATTCTTTGAAGAAGCAACTGACTTTGTTGTGCACTAAAGTGCATCTTTAACTATTATGGGAGCCGTTGCCGTGTTGGCATAGCTGTTATTGCTATGGTAACACTGACGTCACCAGTTCCTGAAGTGCCGGCATTACGCTGCCGACACTTCAGAGGAACTCGGAGCACCGCTGAGAGCAGACGGTCGTTAGGGGTCGGCCTCTGGCCGCAGCCTCCGCCCAGCGGGCGGAGGAGACCGCTCCAGCCCCATGCAACGGCCGATAGATAGACTCGGTAATGGGGTGGACTTCCTCCGATGGAGCCACTCCCCATAAAACAGGTTGGTCAAAATTATAATACTTACTTGGTTGAACCTCACATATATGGGATATGTGATGGTTACTATAAACCTCCTACTTGTACTTCTCATGTACCGGAATTGAATTAGTTATGTCAAAATTAATGTTAATAATAATAAACCTCTCTCTATTAAAGTAAAACCTCTCATGTCTTTATATGGGTTGTACTAGCCCATTGGTGGAACTCCCCTTGATTTAGGATTAAATCACATACAAAGTATACAAGTTTAGGATCTTGTGGACTATACATAATGTATACAGCTATTACCAGCTAAAATAGACCACATAGTACAGTTGGTTCTTAAGTTGTCATAAGTTGTCACACATACACTAGATTTATTTGTTTGTTTGTGGAATTAGTTTAACGTCCGGCCAACCCTTTAGGTTTTTTTTACCAGACTGCACAAGGTAACGCTTTTCAACTAGTTTTACGCCACAGGGGCAATGACCATATTAATGAAATGAGGTGCCTATTTGTAGCAGTGGGACCCAATGCCCTCTTTATAGTGCTGCCACACTGAGATATCATGTCATAGGCCCACACAATACCCCATCCAGTCACATCATACATACACTAGACAGATGAGTCCACAACCGTTTTGGATCTTTTTCTTGGCTGCTAGGGCCAAAGGTTATGAAGAGCAGGTGGTTAACATGACCTGGAAAAATCTTAGTGAGAAACTCCGTGCCCCAGGGAGAGCTTGTAGCAAGGCCATGAAAAAGGCTAAGAAGGAAGGTAAAGATGATGTAGTGCCAGCTCCCAAATTTGAGGAGGAAGTAATTAGCGAACTCAATTACTGGCAGGAGAAGATGAACTTGACTAATGGGAGGAACAGTGCAGCTGTTAGGGAATGCAGGTTTAGGTATGGAGATGACTACACTGTGGAA
This sequence comes from Lepidonotus clava, assembly GCA_936440205.1. NCBI lineage: Eukaryota > Metazoa > Annelida > Polychaeta > Phyllodocida > Polynoidae > Lepidonotus > Lepidonotus clava. The sequence goes on from OW387147.1 coordinate 47,393,956, forward strand.
GTGTTCGTTGACACGGTAAATGACTATTTTTAAATTTTAGACGCTTTAAGAAAAGTTGACTTTGAGTATTATTTCTTTCAAAATTATTGTACTTTAAATATTTTCTTTAAACAGATAAATAGTTTATCAAAATTGAATAAAGAAAAGAAATAAATATGGAGTTGCTCGAAGGGGAAGTAGATGCCCAAAGGCAAAGAACAACTCAGATGGAACAGGAAGTTGCTCATCAACGCGAGAAAATAGAGTTTTTACAGCAGCTTATTATCAATCAACAACCACAGCAACAGCAACAACGACCATGACCTGCTCCACAAGATGGGCAAGTGGTTGGTGAGTTGCAGCGAGTGGTGGGGAGCATGGTTGTAACTCAAGTCCTTGCAAACATAAAAGCATTCGGTGGTGACCCAAAAGACTACCGACGCTGGATCAAAGACGTTGAACGTCATATCCAGGCAGTCGGTGGGGGTGACGCTAACCGAATAGCAGTTGCCGTCCAATCGTCAAAAGGCTTAGTCGCTGACTTCTTGTTACGTTATCATAACAATCATCCTGCTGCAATGTGGCAGCAAATCAAGGATGTACTAGCTGCGAGGCTCAGTGACGTTGTTGATGTGTCTCACACTCTTGCGCAGTTGCAACGGTTGAAGCAGGGTGACAAAATGTAATTGTGTTCGCCGAAAGAGTTTTAGACAAAGAAGCCGATGCTTTTATCGGGGAGCAATTACAGCAACCATTAATTGCTTGTCAGCTCATTGACGCATATACAGATTGATTGCTTGACAATTTGGCAGTGAAAAAGATCTTGCGAGAGAACCCTCCAACATTCACTGAGGCAGTGATCTTGCTGTAGCGGAAACACAATTCTTTAAGAAAGGCAAAGCAAGGAAGAGAGGATTCAGCAGTACAGGTGAGAACACAGGGCATGAGCCAATGGATGTTGATATCAACGGTGTGAATATGCAGGGTAAACAGCGTATAACCTGCTACAACTGCTAGCAATATCTAATCACATTGTATTAATCATATTTACTCATATATTTTCAGAGTGACTATCCCTTGGTTGCCCCTACTATTGTTGATGTGTTGACATTGTCATACTATTCACACTTGTATTGTTGTATTACCATGTTTTAACCATTAAGTGGTTTGTTGCTAAAAATGTTGCATGATGGTATACTACATTTACAAATGATATTCATTGTTGATTTTGTCTATGTTCCTAGACAAAGTCTATGTCCCGTGACAAAATTTTGTTGGGGGCATGGCCACTGTAACATAGTAGAGGGTCTATGGTAGTTGTTTACCCTCTGTGAGAGTTCCACAAGGGACGACGCAGTTCCAGACAATTACTCTTTGTCACCCTTAGACACATATTTCAATGTCTGAACTGCATACCAGTGTGCAGGCCCCTATATATACCCAACTGCTCAGCATGTGAGCAGCTTTGAGCTGGGGCCAAGTGTCAAGGGGAACCCCTGTCACTCTGTATCATGACCACTATATACTGAATGATCATCAATCTCCAACACAAGAGAACCTGGGACTTTGTCTTCATTTGGGCTTGCTGCACGCTGTGCATGCCTACAGGACGTTTTGATGTTTTGGGTTTAGAAAGCACACTTACTCTTTTCGAAGAATGGCAAGAGGTCTTTAATGTGCAATGTCCCATAGAAATCACACCCTACACCCGGTCTTTGATAACCTTATTGGGGGCACAGGGTTCCCCTTTTAGTCCCCTCCTATGACAAGCAGGGGATACTAAGGAAACATTCTTACCAGGGAGCTCTAACTGGAGCCCCCACACTGGTCCCCCAGGGGGTAACCAGGAGCAATGACTGAGGCAACACCATGGAACTTCGAAATTTGGGGAAAGAATTAGCCGCTCAAAACGCAATACAACAGATAACTAAATTCAAGGGGGATCCCAAAAAGTTTAAAGTTTGGATAAAACAGATTGAGAGGCTAGTTGGAGGGGAACGATATATTCACGAAACAGCTGAGGGAGCTGTGGGTAATTTCATTCAGCGATACGTAATTGACAACCCCATGGTCCCGTGGTTGGAATTGAAAAAGGAATTAATGGCTTCTCAGAAACTTTAGACAGTGGGCATGCGATGTCGATGTTGCAGCACATTGAACAGAATGATAATGAAAGCATTCACGTATACGCTGAGCGTATACCTGACTTAGCTTCTGACGCATTCCCAGGTAAGAATCTTGATAATGCTATCATTGCCTTACAACTTGTAGAGATATTTGTTGATGGGTAGAAAAGCTGTGGAGTGGCTAGAAGGGTTCCCCAGACTCTAGAAGCAGCTGGTTCCAGTGCAAGTAAAGAACACATCATTTCTCAGAAATAGGGGCAGTAGATAAAATTTCTCAAGAGGGTAAGACAAAGTTCACTGGTAAATGTTTCAAGTGGGACAAAGTGGATCCTAAGCAAGCCGATTGCTGGTCGGGTATGTCATTCAAGGGAAGGTGTTTTCAGTGTATTGCTGTTGGACACAAGAGAATAGATTGCCCTGCTGCCCATGTGTTGGGAAAGGGTCCAACAGGTCCAGCAAATTAAAGCCATGCTGGACCACAGGGGAAAGAACTTGCCAGAAACCACCAAAAGTGAACAAGAAACCGAAAAGTAAGCCAGCTAATGAACAGAAATCAAACTAAGATAAACTACCATTTTTACAGTAGGGTCTTTAGAGAAACCATCATGAAGGATTCAAATAGGGAGAAATAAATTTAGAACTTTGATTGACTGTGGAGCAGAGTGAGTGAGTGAGTGTTGGGTGTTTTACGTACTGACAGCCAGGGTCATTTTCACAGCGAAAACCAGTTGGGACGAATTCTGTCTTTGGTGATCTTATCTATGAGATGAAGGTGATACAGCGGGGAAACAGCAGGGGATCAGAACCTGGAAATCATTTTCGCTGTTCCTCATCCCTTTGTGAACCCAGCACAACCGAGAATTGAACCCAAATAACCACTTGGTCAGTGCAGGGTACCCCACAGAGACTGAAGTGACATAAACAAGAACTGGCTAGTTCAAGGTGAAACCAGTGACATTGCAGATCTGCAATGTCACTAGTAATCATTGTGAAGATGAGTGATAATATAGTGAATATAAGTGACATTGACTTATTATTTTATGGACAATAATTTGTTGTTTACAGATATCATTGCAGAACATTTTGCTGGCAACTATTGGATGGCCCTAGAGTGAAAGAGCAAAATGCTCTCTGGAAGACATTTTCTTGGATCCAACTATATAATAATATATGTATCTACCTTTCAATGTGCATGCTAGTCCTAGTAAATATATTCCTCCTTATACTCTATGTTTGTTACTCTATCATTGGTGTTCTATGTTTAGCATGCCCATATTAGTAAACTTGATTTATTTGTAGGCCTAAAGTGCCAACTAATGTAAGATTTTGTCTTTTAATGGATGATAAGACAAAATCTTGTTGGGGTAGCACAGTAACACAGTGCATCATTTAACATTGTAATTATATGATTAATGAGAGCCATGCCACTGTTTGTACCACAAACCAGAAACTTGCTGATAACATGATCCCTAATAGAAGGGGTGGAGTGATTGTCGGCAACCCTGGGGATGGCGTGAGGTTTGGTCTGTTGATGTCAATTTCTAAGAAACTATGGTCTAATCCCAGTCATTGACGTCGACAGACAAACAAGAACATAACAAAACCATTGAGACATTGCCCCAGTGGCAGAACAGGCCGGGGTAGTCAGCCAGATAGGGAGACGGCAGACCAACTTGTTTCCGGGCAGTGGATTAGCAGTGGCTAGGCTCTGTATCCCTGTTTACAGACCTAGCTGGATTGGAATAAACCTACTACTGTGAACCATCAGTGTTGTGGCACCCTATACACCTACACTCTACTATTATAAGAATGAGAGACAAAGGAGGTCTCTACTCCTTGAAGGAGTCTAATTTCTTACCCCAACCTAACATGAGACTCAAATGCTGAGACCTGCTTCTTCGAGGAATTTAGACTCCTTCAAGGAGAAGAAATCTCCTTTGTCTCTTCTTCTTATAGAAGTAGAGTGTAGGTGTATAGGGTGGTTGTGTGCTGCTTTGTAACAGAGTAGCACACAGATCATGGATGCCGTGACCAGGAAGGTGACAGATTTCAACATAAAATCTGTGAACTTTACTCAACAATCCCCTTTGATCGGAGCGACGTAACATTACCAGGGAGTCAACACAATAGGGAGAATGCAGGCAAGCTTGCTTCCAGATATGGACTAATAGTGGCTGGGCTCTGTACACCTGAATGCTGACTGGACTGGAATAAAACCAACTCAAGTGAACCTGTAAGTGTTGTGTGCTGCTTTATGACAACAATTCATAAAGCCTTTGTGTAAGGCACCAGTACTGAGGTTCAACAACCCTGAGAAGGAGCTTTATATACAGTGATGTGTGCAGCTTTACATTAGGAGGGGTTCTTTTTCAGGACAGAAAACATGTTGCATACACATCATAGCCAGAGAACTTAACAAACTGCATATGATGACCCCCAAAGGTTGGCAAGACACCAAACAAGAACAATACTGGATGATATATGATGAACTGTCAGTGTATGACAGGAGAGTCTACAAGGCCCAAAGGATCATACTGCCACCAAGCATACACCCTGAAATGCTAGCCAAGGTGCATATGTCCAACCTAGGAATCTCAAACACAGATAGCACATGAAGCCATATGCTGGGTATTAACCAGTGAATAGAGGACTGGCCAAAAATTGAACTCCAAAACCAGTTTTAATGCACCTCTTTTTGACCTGCCCCCAGAAGTACAAGCAAAAAGACTTGATCTGCGATGCATTGTAGCTTTGGCAAGGTCCAGGAATATCAAAGCCAAGATGCCAAGATTTCTCTGCTACTCCTAATTTACACCCAGGTCCTGGACCCTGGTTTAATATGCACAACAGGAATGATGGAGATCGTCACCTCACTCCAGCTGCATTGCCTCAGGCACAACAGAGAGGTCATCAAGGAAATGACAGGGTGAGGTCGCTCTTCCCGGAAAGAGGGTAAAGATCTTCAATGCTTGGGCCAAAATATTCAAGGTCTGGTCAAGCTGGCTCATCCAACTATTGAACTTAACGGGGTAGAGGCCATAGCCATAAACTACTTCAAGAAAGCAATTGGAGATAAACTCTCCAAAGCAGTGCACAAGGCAAAGCCAGCCAAATTGGATGATGCTGTAGCAGCAGCTTGTTAAGATTATATTCTGGCCGTGTTGTGACCAGTGGAATGTGGGCACACTTCTTTTTGGTGCCAGATTTATAAGAGACCGTCCGCTGTCTGTGGGAAAGGCTGAAAGGTTATGGAACAACATGCATCCAATTATGCATCCAATCTCACTTGTGCATGTTTGTCTTAATGGAAGTACGTGCCCAAAAGGGACACACCCAGATAGCTTCTGTTATAAAAGGATGAGGAGCGGGGTATGCCCCGTTGTTCTCGAACCCACACCTCCGAGTCGTGTCTTCATTCCAGCACCAAATAAGCAGGCATAATTTGTCGGCTTTTAGACGCGCTGAAGGAACTCGTCCTACAATATGGCTACATGAAACTTTGGTGAACTGGACGAGACCTACATCGACAACTTGGAGGTGATGCCCAGAGGATGTCATGACAGATCAGACTACTGATCCCACTCACGGCAACGCCGTAAAAAACGCGAAGTAGCCGCTGGGGAATGTCGCATGAGGGTGACCCTTCAGGTCAATAACGTTCAAATGGAGGCCCTCATCGACACCGAAGCGGCGAGGTAGCTTATATGTAGTGGGAGTTGGACAAAAATTTGTGAAACCAACAGGAGGATCCCCCTGGTAGAGCCTCCCAAGGAACACCTGTGTAATCAGGGGAACAAGTGCCTATAAAGGGTAAGACTGTTTTATCCCTTTTTGGGCAGGATATTGCTGTCTACATATATGACGATCTGAAGCATGACCTCCTGTTGGGGAGTGATGCTGAAGTTGGAAGGTGCTATCGACCTGCGCGAGAGTTGGGTACGACTCCAAGGCGAATATTATGGACTCGAAACCCCACTGGGGCTGGACTGTGAAGTAGCGGGGCTGGTAGTAGATGACTATAGGAATAACTTCCCCCAGGTGTTTTCGGACGATCTGAGAAACAGACAAAAAATCGATGTTGCAATGACAATAGATACCGGGGACAATCCCCCTATCCGTCAACGCCCATACCGAGTCCCTTTAACTAAGAAGGCAGTGGTTGAGAAGAAGGTGGCCTCAATGCTGGAAAAGGGGGTCATCCGGCCCTCCATCTCACCATCGGCCTCCCCCATTACCTTAGTGCCAAAAAAGGATGGGGGTATCCGTTTCTGTGTGGACAATAGGAAGTTAAACACTGTGACGGTGCGTGATAGTCACCCGCTACCTCACATACAGGACATTTTTGACTCTCTGTAGGATGCCTCTATTTTTACTACCATGGACTTGCGGTCTGGATATTGGCAAATGCCTGTGATAGAAGGGGATATACCAAAAATTGTCTTTGTGACGCACCAGGGTCTCTATGAGTTCATGCGAGTTCCGTTTGGACTAAAAAATGCCACATCTTTCTTTCAGCGGGCAATGCAAGCCATTCTCGGAGAGACCCTGGGGCAATATACAATGGTCTATTTAGACGATGTGGTAATATATAGTAAAACGGAAGAAGAGCACAGGGCCCATGTCCATGCTGTCCTAGAGCGTTTGGCACATTTTGGCCTTACTATCAAAGAAGAAAAGTGTGCCTTTCACAAAGACACTCTGCCCCTTCTTGGCTACATAGTATCCGGAGAACGGATTCAAGCTGACCCCGAAAAGACACAGGCAGTTGATGCTATGCAGCCCCCATGTGATGTAAAGGGAGTCCAGAGATTTATGGGGATGGTAAATTATTACCGTCACTTGATTCCCAACTGCGCAACCCTGGCAGAGCCCCTCTCCCGACTCACTAGGAAAGGGGAGCCTTTTATATGGGGGATAGAACAGGATCGAGCCTTCAGGTTACTAAAGGAACGGTTGGTTTCCAGTGAAGTGATGGCCCACCCTGACGTGAACAAGCCCTACAAACTGTATACCGATGTGTCAGGCTACGCGGTTGGAGCCATCCTGGTAAAGACTGATGACGCAGGGGTTGAGCACCCCATACAGACTTTGTGATCCTGACTGACCATAAACCCTTAAAAGCGTTGTTTCTGGATGAGGTCAAGAACACTAAAATTCAGTGTTGGGCATCTCTAATGAATATGGAGTACCTATAGAACATCGGTTAGGACGAAATAACATCCGTGCTGACATGTTGTCCTGGATTCCTGGACCCCTGGAGATTGCGACTGACACCATAGAGTGGGTTGATGCAGGAAGCCAACCAGGAGAAATACTGCCCTTTACCTTGGACAGCCTGGATCGGGCTGAAATAGCGCGGGAGCAACGGCTGTTACCCGAATGGGATCGAGCAGGAGAGGAGAACTCGGAGTATGAGATCAGTGGAAGGCTCCTGTGGTCTACCAAGATTATCCCTAAGTAGCAGCCCTATCCCAGACTTGTCCTCCCTACCGAGAGGCTGTGATCAAACGGGCCCATCAGGAGGTTTTATTATTATGATTATTATTATTGTGAAAATATCATTCAGGGTTACCCCTGGTCTTCCATGATAAACGATACATCTAGATAGAGGAATATACAATATATAATCACTTTTTATAAAGTCAAACATGCAATAAATCCTCATATTTCAGATATTGGTGCCGTATTTGTGACATAAAACTATGAACATCTGGACTTTGTTGTACATCAGCACTGAGCATATTCCATAATATTGTACCATTATAGAATGGGCTTCTATCATATTTCCGACCAGTGTATTTCTCAGTTTTAAAGATAAATTTGTTTTTAGAACGTGTATTACGAGTTATTTGTTTCTGTACACCAGCTTGTTGAGAATGATGATACATCAAAGAATATAACTGTATTTGTGTACGCTGTTCCAAACTGATAAGGTAGGACACCAAAGTACTGATAAAACCCTTCACAGAGTTAGAGAACTATATGTGTGGACAGAACAGAGGAAGTCGATAAAGACATTTATTGGGCGATGTGCCTGCTGTCAGGTTAATAGTGATCGTTCAGAGAAACCCCCTCCCACGAGCATGCCGACGGCAAGGCACCTGGGGGAGATAGCCGGAATAGATACAGTGGGACCCCTTACTGTGAATGAAGATGGTAGCTGTTATCTAGTGACACTCTTGGACCATGCTACCGGAAGGGCTGAGGCATATCCATTCAAGGATAGGAGTGCCACATCAATCATCCGAGTTTTGGAGCGCGACTACATACATCGTCATGGCCCCCCTGCCATTCTGATTCACGACAATGGTAGGGAATTTGTCAACAGGGCAGTCCAGGACTTTTGTGACAACTGGCGGATTGAAACACGGTGCACTACCACCTACCACCCAGAAAAAAATGGTAAGGTTGAACGATTTTACCGGACATTAAAAGATGTAACCTGGAAACTAACAAATAACCGTGACAACCAATGGGAGCGTTATTTGGGAACAGCCTTGTTATCCCATCGTCAGACTGTGTGTGACACCACGGGATATACCCCAGCATTCCTCCACTATGGACAGAGACTACGGTTTCCACGATGTGGGAAAGGTCTGGACAGTTCTGATGCTAGGGTTCTGGGTGCAAGGTTAGAAGATGTAGGGGAGGCACTTTTCGATGCTATGAGAAACGCAGCAGACTCTAAGAAATATTATATGGAGCGACAACAGAGGAGGGCGAATGCAGAGGATCTGCAGGTGGGAGACCGTGTTGTAACAAAAGCCCACGAACGTGCCCTTCTGGACACTCGCTGGGACCTGCCAAATGAAGTGACCCGAATACAAGGCTCAGTCGTCTGGTGCCATCCGGTAACTGGGGCAGGCCTAGTGAAATCATATAATCGGAGCCAGCTGCGACGAGTTGACCCCAACTCCGACTGGCGTGAGATGTGCCCGAGGGTAAAAAGGAGACAGTGTGCTCAGGAATTCGGCCCCGCCCAGAAACAAGCGACACAGGCCCCTCCTCCAGACCACATGACACCACGGAGACTGTCAGAGCCATCATATAACATGGTGACACGGAGTCGGGCCGTAGAGCAGCGGGCATCTGAGGCACCCCCTATACCTGATCAGGTACCGAGAAAATGTGGGATCACATCGCAAACAGCAGCCGGTGGTGGAGCCGGAAGCCAGAAGCGGCAACGATGTGCGGCACTTTCTATATCGCGCTAGTATTGAGTGTGTGGTGTTACACTAGAGTGGATCCGTTGGAGATCAGAAGACAAAAGATTCCAGGGGAGTGCTTCTGGAGCAGTCCACGGAGGTCTTTCCGGTGTCTGAAATATGGACAGTAGGTGTTACTTTTAAGGATCCTTATCCTCCGCCCGTGGACACCTGGCGTCGGGAAGCGCATGAGCTGTTAGCCCGTCCAGAAGTAGTGGATGCCTATAATCCTGGTGAACTGATAGGGGTCCGGAGGCGTGTAGATAGGTGGACATATAATCCTCCCCGTTTGACTAAACTGACTGTCTTCCCGAGTTTCCCTCGACGGCCGCAGAGGCGTGTAGATAGGTGGACATATAATCGTCCCAGATTGACTAAACTGACTGTCTTCCCGAGTTTCCCTCGATGGCCACGAAGGGGGCTCCTGAACATTGTCGGTGAAGCGGGTAAGTTTTTATTTGGAACTGCAACGGAGGAGGAAGTAAAACTACTTCAAGATGGACTTACAGCAGCGGAAGAAAATGGAGAGGTATTGTATCATAACCAACAAAGATTGCTCAGTATTGTAAATCGGACACGGACGTTCACCTACCAACTAAACCGTGGACTGAACATTGTCAACCAGCGGACTGTTCGTATAGTGGGGAATTTGAGGAACGTCTGGAATGTTACACACTCTACTAGCCGCATGTTAGTACGGCTAGACACGCGATATGAAATCGATAAAGTGCTGGCAGTTGTTGAACGAGAGCTCGAGCACTCATGGATGGAACATAAACGGTACCGTAATGCCGCACAGGCGGTGAGGAGAGGCCTACTAACTGAGGACCTGTTGCACCCATTCCAGCTGGCCACAATCCTATGCCAATTTAACAGTCACCCTATGCCTAGGCCGTGGTATTTATGCCAATACTCCTGTCTCATTAGTGGAGCAGAGTAATGAGGAACTGATTTATAAACTTGATTTGTGGGGACATGTTAGAACCCCCTTTAATAAGTGGTAATTGTATCCCTATCCAGTGCATCATGGTGAGTTTTCTTCAACTGCAGTTGTTTGTAGTCCAGTAGTGGTCAATACTAAGCGTACCTAATTGTTTTATCCAACTGAATGTCAAAGAATTGGCACTGAATTATGTTTAGCATCTAAGTTAGAAAAGGAGGCTTGTGAGTTAGGAATTATCAATGGTGCTAGTAGTGCTTGTAAGCTAGAACTGAAGAAACCAGACCCAACCCTCCTGATGTGGCTGTATCGCCCAAATGAATGGGTTATGTTTCCCGGTGAATTACCACTACATGTATCCTTACAGTGTGATGGTCGTAATCACCAGAAATTAAAATTGAGTCAGACTGAGCTTTGGTGGATCAATCCGAACTGCAGTATTGACACTCCATTGTACATGACCCATGGTGTTCGCTCTTATAAATTAAATGTTTTGATTGAATACAAATCCCCCATAACAATAAATTTGTCCTTCAATATCCCCCCTGAGATTCGTATGAAAGTCCCTGAAATGTTGAACTATAATAATAAACTGTGTATAGATGCCATAGGAGAGCAAGTACTGGAAGAATTGAAACCATGGCCCGAGACACACCATGAAGGATCCACTGGTCTTATATGTCACTCATATTGATTATACCTATAATTGCTGTAGCATGGTGGTGTTATAAGAGTAAGAAATATAAGAAATGCAAACCACGCCTAACTAAGGACATTGAAATGCCGCCAACCTCTGGAATCAACAGACCTGCTTCGCAAGATGAACTGGTCACAACCGAGTTGACACCTGCCATTCTGGCAGCAACCCTCACTTAAGATACATAAAGTAGAAAAGTTGAGGTCACATATTGTTAGGAGTTTTTATAGTTACTCTGGTAGATGTATTGTAGTAAATGGTAATTTGCATGTTCGTATTATAGTTCAGATAATTCATATATTGTATGCTGTCATTGCATATATTGTCATGAAATTGTATGTAACCATCTGTTACCTTACAAATACGTAGTGGTACTGTTGCTGATTGAAAGAATTCCTTTAAAGCTTTTATATAAAATCTAAGAAATGATACTGTACGATTTATCGTATATAAAAGCTATTAAGAGGGGGAGGAGTGTTAAGATTATATTCTGGTCATGTCATGACCAGTGGAATGTGGGCACATTTCTTTTCAGCTACAGATTTATGAGAGGTCGTCTGCTTTCTGTGAGAAAGGCCGCAAGGTTATGAAACGACATGTATCCAATTATGTATCCAATCTTGCTTGTGCCTGTTTGTCTTATAGAGACCCATAGAGCTCCTGTTATAAAAGGATGAGGAGCGGGGTACGCCCCGTTGTTCTCCAACCCGCACCTCCGAGTTGTGTATTCATTCCAACACCAAATAAGCAGGCATCATTTGTCAGCTTTTGGGATGTGCTGAAGGAACTCGTCCTATCATATGGCTACACAATGGATGTTGATGTTAACGCTGTGAATGTGCAGGGTAAACAGCGATAATTTGCTACAACTGTCGGAAGTTAGGTCATATTGCTTGTGACTGCAGAGTTCCTCTGAGACAGGTTGGTGTGTTTTTCTATTGCAATAAAATGGGACATCTCAAGAGAGATTGTCGGATGGTTAAGCAGCAGCAACAACAAAAACAGAAACCAGAGAACGGAAACGCGAAGTGAGGTCCATTGACTAAGCCATAGTGACAGGGCAGCGGACCCAGAAAAAGAGGTGACCAAAGAAAGTAAAGTACGGTAAGAAAATGACAATGGAAGAGGAACGCAAAGAAGTCTCTGATGATAAAATAGTGGAAGAACAATTTCAATATTAGATTGTTAAGGGAACGTTTCTGATTGCAGCTGACCTCAATCATTCAACCATCATTGGGTGGGATATAATTTAAAAGGAAGGTTTCAAAATTAATGGCGAAACAAAAACTGTGGAAGTAGATGGTATGGAAATCAAACTTCAAGATGATAAGATGATGGCATCATTCGCTAGATTAACTAACAATATATGTCTTGCACCTGAGAGTGCATCTTATGGTAAAGTTAAAGTAAGAAACACCTCTCACCATAATGGCTTTTACTTGTGTTTGCAAGCAGAGTCAGGCCTCCTTTGTAATAGACCTGGCCTAGAAATGGCTGATTCAGTCAAGTACTCAAAAGATTTTAAAAGATGGGTCAAGGATGTAGAACGCCACATGCAGGCAATTGATGGCAACGATGGCAATCGCATTGCTGTTGCTGTGCAAACTTCTTCTTGGGTCATTGCCGACTTTCTTTTTCGATATCGCAACGATAATGTCGATACAACTTGGGCCCAGATCCAAGATGAGTTAGCAGCACGTATTTCGGACGTTGTTGATGCAGCGCATGCGACAACTCAATTACCTTGCGAAAGGTAAAACAAAACAGTGGGGAAAGTGTGACACGAAAAGAGATAAGAGAAAACACGACAATATTTGCTGCTGCAGTTGACGTAGCGGTCCAGGAAACGAGGCCTGCAAGAAAATTCTATTTGAGGAAACACTGATTCGACCAAGCTCCTCAAAACAAACATGAACCAATGGAGGTAAGTGCATTGCAGCAACAATCTAACAATCATTTTCAATATGTCCAAAAAGACTTCCCCCCACTTGTTTCAAAGAAATTGCTTCATCTGCGGAATGAGAGGCCACAAGGCTCAACATTGCAATAGTAAGAAAAATAAAAGAGGGCCTTGCCACTCATGTGGTCAACATGGGCATGTGGCCAGGAATTGTAGACATCCTCAACGGCCAGAGAATTTAAACATAGTCCATCCCACAGGTAAGCAAGGGGCAATGGACCCGTACTACAACAAGACCCAGAAAGAAACAGGGAAGGAACAAAAAAAAGAAAAAGAGAGGTACGTAGTAGTTGAGGATGTCCATCCCAATAAACCATCATGTCCAATCACAATCGGCCGCATTAGAACAAGAGTCTTGTTAGACTCAGGGGCTGAATTGTCTGCATCTTTCTTTAACCAGATAAGAAGAAGTCCTTTTGTTAGTGCAGTTCGGGCTAGTGAAATCAACTTAAAAGGTGCTAGCAGTGAATGTATTCAAAATGTGGGTGAAGTAACCATAAAATTCACCATGGCCTATATTAAATTTCAACATTCTTTTCAGGTGGTCCCTGAGTTAGGTAACACCATTATCTTAGGTTGGGACTGGCTAACTGCTGAGCATGCTCTTCTGGATGCAGGCAATAGAATCGTAAAAGTCAGAGGTATACAAATAGAATTACAACAGGATGAGCATATGTCACTCCTTGTACGGCTCATTCAAGATGTTGAGTTAGCCCCACAGACTGCTAGTTTTGTTAAAGCCAAACGCGCAAGAAATACCTACCATCAAGACAGTTTTTACATTTGTACCCAAGCTGAGTGAGGAATCTTAAAGGATGAACCAGGACTTATGATACCAGCAAGTCTGAATTACATAGAAAAATGTAAGTACTTTGGTGCTATGCTTGTAAATAATACCAACAGACCCTATTCTTTCAAAAAGGTGTAACATAGTAGAAAGTTTACAGTAGTTGTTTACCCTCCAGACAATTACTCTTTGTCACCCTTAGACACATATTTCAATGTCTGAACTGCATACCAGAGGGTGGGGCCAAAGTGTGCAGGCCCATATATATGCCCAACTGCTCAGCATGTGAGCAGCTTTGAGCTGGGGCCAAGTGTCAAGGGGAACCCCTGTCACTCTGTATCATGACCACTGTATACTGAATAATCATCAGTCTCCAACACAAGAGAACCTGGGACTTTGTCTTCATTTTGGCATGCTGCAAGCCGTGCATGCATACATAGTGCCGTGACCACCGGATAACTGACAGGTCTCTCCACAGATCTGTGTTATGAGTGACAATCCCCCTATGGCCCCCTTATGGTCCCATCTCCACCTGGCCCGCCATGCTGTGCTGTGCCTTGCTGTGCCATGCTGTGCCGTGGTGATCCCTCCTGTGTGCTGTGTTGAGCCATGCCGTGCCGTGTGTCTACCATGTCCAGCCGTGCATCTACAACAACCGGCACTTGTCGCGCTGGTACCTGTGCGACCATCTTCGGGATACTGTGAGTATGGGGCATTTTTTCTAACATCTGAACACCTGTGAGCACCTAGAATTCATCTTTGAGCACCTAAATTGTATAATCTGTTAAAATCATTGATGCACCTAAACTGGGACATGTGCCATGAAAAGTGGGGTGAAAAATCGAAAAAATTGTATGTGAAAAATCATTTTTGTGATTCAGAAAAGTCTATAAAGACTGTTTTATAAAATGTGTAAAAGTGCCTGAAAATGTTAAAAGTGTGTCTATGGTTTGACTAAAAGTCAGGAAAAGTCCTTTCTGTGAGTTTAAATAGCTCTAGTTGGAGAAAAACAACCTCCCTTATTTTCTCTATCTCCTCTATACTACGTAGTGTAGTCAGGGCCTTGATATGTTTTTACTATAAAGGTAATAAGTTTGTCTGGTAAGGTAAAGGCCCGGTGCAAACAGGATGTGTATTGAGATAGGGAGTGTCTTGTTCTGTGGCCATTGTTTGGTGGCCATTGTCCTGAGATAGAGTTGATCCCCTAATCCCACTCAATTACCAGAGTGGTAACACAACCCAAGTCTTGGATAAGGAGTGGTCGGCCCGGTCGGCTGCAGTCACCAATACTCCTTTTTTTCACTATAGACCTCCTGATATGTTTTAGGTATAGGACTAGTTAGTTTGAGTCAATTTCAATTGAATTGAATTTCTATTGCTGTTTTGAAAGTAAGAAGGTAGACTGGGACTTGTTGTGTTGTTAACTTCAACTGACTTGGACTTCAATTGATTTAATTTTGGTTCCAGACTTTAACTTGTTTCTATTACAAAACTTTATTCTGAACTTTGAAAATTTGAAAACATATAACAGCCACTTTTTGAAATTATTTTGAACATTTTATACTACATTTGGAAATTATTCTGAAAATGTCTAAGGCCTTTAAGCCCTATTGGATATTTCTCAATTCTGCTTTTGACTTAGGGTTTAATTCAGATACCATAAAGCTAGTGTGGACAGACCTACAGGAAGAGTTGCACGCTCCCTGGAGAGCCTAATGTTAGAGAATGATATCAAAATATCATTTTATTGTGATGAAGTGTTTTTGTATTATTGTTTTATGAAAACGGATATGGTACTACGCATCTTGTGATACAGTAACGGACAACTTGCGGATGTTACCGCCCATCACATGATGAATATCCTTTAGCTCCTATGTATATACTTTTGCGCGGAATTAAACACGTCAGAGACGAAGTCCCGCTCTCCACACACACACAAGTCAAGCCATGTCGTTATGAGTTATTTGTTGCCGGTACCGCATGGGAACCTAGAGGTCGATTAATGTAAAGTCCAAATTCCAGTGGGTAGCTATGACTGTCCCTCCCTGAGGTGCCAGTATGCTGCCTGCCACTGAAGGAACCGCAAAACTAAGTAAGTCTATGTGATAAAAGTCAACATAGATTTATGGCCGACCACGGCGCGACCCTATTCGGACCTTTGTAATAGGTATGTAAATAGAATATATTTTGATTTTGACCTCGTGGTTTATGTGGTGACGGTGACGGATGAATCATGCCGTAATAGAGCAAAGAAGCGCTGCAATGCCAAGTCTGGCATTCTTCGTGCTTGCTATTCACCATGGCTGAGTGTGAGGATTTGGCCACTCACCCTGAAAGGAGAAAGATTGGTACAGGCAAGGAGGAGGAGGATAGATTGGATACTCGCGACCAGGAGGAGAAAGTAGCCAGCATCTCCGAAAAGAAAAAGACGCTGCGGCTCCCACTCCCGGCCGTCCTCCCTCCAGCCCAACCACAAACCGACCCACATCCTGTAAGCGGTGAGTAAGAACGGGCTCTGCCTTGTATAAACACACACGGGATATGTGGTCTAGGGGTTAGACTAAAGGTTAACAGTGGGATGGGTTCAGATGAGGATTACGCCAGTCGGTTACCGAAACACGCTTGAGGTATATTAGAACGTTGAATGATACCACTACCTATCCTCATGATGAAGAAAAGTGGAGGTCACTATTGACTATTATTAACTGGGGTAAAAGGCAACCACCGCTGAGACCTGGAATCTGGTTTCTCGGTCGTAACCAAGATGAAAAGAAAAATGAATGGGATTAAGAGAAATATTCCGGACTCACTATAAGGTATGTGTGTGTAACCTATTGTGTGTGTCACGGGCAGGGCCTGGGTGCTCGTAAGCTTCTAGAAAAAAGGGTGGCCTATATTATTTGTCGTGATGGCGCAGCCACAGCCTGCCGCTGCCCAGGCAGCTGCTCCGGCAGATGTAATTGCTCGTGAGCAGGTGGTGCGCAATATTGAAATCGCTTTATCGCAGCACGCGAAGCGAATAGGTGTCCAAGATGGCACGTCACACACGGCCCTCCGCGAATGGGTGGACGAAATCTCGTCTGCCCAGGAGTGGACACAGGCCAACGACCAGCAGATTTTGAGAATGGTCGGATATTTGATTAAGGGGGATCTGGATTCCTCCATACGGGAGTTCCTCCGCAACCGTAACGCGCAAGGTCAACCTACCGACTGGAACGCGGTTCGGACATATATTGTCCAAAATTTCTTAGATCAGGATGAGGAGGAGTATCTCCGAAAGAAGGTAGATCACCTTCAGCAGGAAGTAACCCAGGATGTGCGAGACTACAGTATCGTGTTTGATAAAAAGGTCAAGAAGGCGTACCAGCCAAATGAGAGGGCGGTTCCCCTCATCCAAGAACGACTCGTCCGTACCTTTATTGATGGTATTGCGAACCCGTTACCAGAGCGCAAGTGTATGCCCGGCGACCAAATAACCTGCAGGCTGCCTATAATGCAGCCATTACCATCGACCGAGCCGAACAACTGGCCTCGGGAAGTTTCGAGGAACCGATGGAGGTGGCTATGCTATCCTGTTAAAGCTAGAGACGCTGCTAGTGTGATCAAGGTCCTGGAGAGAGACTATATACCTCGCCATGGCCCCCCCGCCATTCTCGTTCACGATAATGGCAAGGAATTTTGTAATCGAGCGGTTCAAAAGTTTTGTGTAGATTGGTGTATCGAAACGAGAAAGACAACGACCTACCACCCACAAACCAACGGAAAAGTGGAAAGATTTCACCGAACTCTGAAGAACATTATTCGAAAACTTATCAATAACCGGCATAATCTGTGGGAGGCCCATATGGGTTCTGCTCTTTTGTCATATCGACAGAGCGTGTCCGACACTACGGGCTACTCTCCTGCCTTTTTACATTATGGAAGGAGACTAGGCTTTCCTGCCTGTGGCAAAGAGTTAGACTGCTCAGAGCCCCGAGTACTGGGAGCCAGGTTGGAGAGTGCTAGTGAGGCCTTGACGGACGCTATGAGAAACACCGCTCTGTCCAAACAAATCTATATGGAGAACCGGCAGCAGAAGGCTGACGCTAAGGATCTCCGGGTAGGTGATCGCGTGATTACCCGAGCGCACGAACGTGCGCCCCTGGATGCCCGATGGGATCTTCCCAAGGAGGTGACCCGGATTAGAGGCACTGTGGTTTGGTGTCGTCCGGTAACCGGAGAAGGTCCCGTCAAATCCTATAATCGAGCGCAACTGTGCAAAATCGATCCGGCTAGCGACTGGCGTGAAATGAGACCCCGTATAACGCGGAGATATCGGACTGTGGCGGTACCACCGGCTCAGGCCAGGGGTGCTGCCGTACCCGCAACTCCCCCCAGGGTACGTACTCCGTCATCTGAACAAGTTGACGTCAGACGAAGGATGCAAAGGAAACGGAGGAGGGACGATGATGACGACGTATCTGTTGGAGTTCCCCGGAGGGAACCCCCTCCCCCAACAAACCGGATCATGACCCGCAGCATGACTGCGCAACAAGCCCAGCCCATGGATATAAGCTCATAGTTGCGTGAGGGAAGTGCACACTCCCGCGAGCTTAGTGGACTGAGGATCTTGTGGCTAGGGTACTGAAGAGAGATGATGTATTGTCTTCGTTTAGTGTTCGTTCTCCTAGCGTGCACTTCGATTGACGCCTTGGAAGCGGTCGAGAGAAGAGTAGTACCTGGAGGAATTCTCTTAGAAGAATCCAACACCGTCCATCCTGTCTCTGATATCTGGACTATAGTGGTCACGGCAAAGGGCCCAACCGCACCTAACGTTCGTAGGTGGCAAAGGGAGGTGTTACAAACACTACGTTCCGTTTCATCGTACTACACCTACCGAGAAAGAACACAATTGGAACATCGTATTAATACCTGGCTCTACGAACCACCGCACTTGACCACCCTGACTATCTTCACTAATTCTCGGTTACGGCCGAAACGAGGACTGGTAAACATAGTCGGAAAAATCTCCTCGTTCCTTTTTGGTACGGCGACGAGTGAAGAAGTAAAAGTAATAAAGGAAGGGCTGGTAGCAGCCCAAAAGAACGGCGCGATTCTCTATCATAATCAAAAAAGACTCCTGGCCGTTGTGAACAAAACACGGATGTATGTCCAAGAACTGTACCATAAGGAAGACCTTGTAACAGGTACACTTACCCAGGAACTAAAAAAGAGTTTTACTGCTAGTAATGAACTCGGCCACCAGCTGAAAAGATTGAACACCCGGTATTCGATTGACTCTACAATTTCTCTAGTGGAACGAGCTCTGGGGCGCGCCCAGGAAGCTAGGCGCCGTTTCACTAAAATGGCAGAGGATGTCCAGCGAGGCTTCCTAACGGACAACCTGCTGCCTCCCTGGCAAGTCGAACAAATCCTAGGGATAATGCAGAACTCTCGATCAATGCCAACGCCCTGGTACTATGCTAATACCCCTGTGACTCTTGTAGAACAAAGTAACAACGAACTTATTTATAAAATTCAATTATGGGGCTATATTGACACTTCTTTTGTTAAATGGCAATTGCATTCTTTTCCAATCCACCATGGTACATTCGCAGCTTCCGCCAATGTCCTGCGTGAAGTAGTGGTAAATGATAAGCGGACCCTTCTGTTTGAACCTATTCAATGTAGAGGGATGGGTACCCAGTTGTGCATTGCAGCCAAATATGAAAAACATGCTTGTGAATTGGGAATCATCAACGGTGTGTCAACCTCATGTAAATTAGATTTACAGAAACCGGATCCTACATTACACATGTGGCTATATAGATCGAATGAATGGGTCCTGTTTCCTGGTAAACTGCCCCTTTCATTATATCTACAATGCCGAAACCGTCAACATAGAAAATTGATTTTAAACAGAACTGAATTGTGGAAAATTAATCCAAATTGCAGTATTGACACACAGGCATTTATGACCAAAGGTATTAATTCCTACAAACTGGATGTCTCGGTCAAATACAAACCTCCTGTTTTTCTGAATTTTACATTTTCTATTCCACCAGAGATTAAACTAGGTGTACCTGAACTACTCCGCTTCCACCCTCGTCTGCAGATCGACGCAGTCAGCCAGAATGTCCTAGAAAATATTCGACCTTGGACCTCTAATGGTGAGAGAAATACTCACTGGTTCTATGGAATCTTCTTCCTAATACTTCCTCTTATTGGTATTATAATAGCTTTCAATCGTCACAAAAAGAATAAGAATAAATCCCAAATTTATGCAAAATTCACCCAACGACCTGGGGCTGGCCCTTCAGCGGCAGACGATCGTAACGTAGTTGAACTTAAGGCTACCCCTGCCCCTAGCGGATCGGCCTCACTCTGTGAGCCGACTCCACCAACAACACCTAGGCCGAATACTGAGAGGTCTACGTTTGGCCATGAATATGAACTTCCTCTGCGCTAATATAATAAGTGCATGAATACATTTATTCACAATGTGGATCCCCATAAAATTAAGATACATATATAACATGCATGAATACAATGTTTTAAGTTAGTAGTCCTTAAGCATACAAATAACTTACCAATTAGACCAAGTTTGGTCGAACCTGTCTAGAGTTAAGTATTTGATGACACCGATAGTGGTATGAAGTGGATGAATTGAATAAACTTACCACGATGACTATTACTTGATGTCTCCAGGACTACAAGGTTTTATATAAAATGATATGTTGTGTATACTATACGATACTTGTTTATTGATTGTTATTGACTATTTTAATTGACTCTAATAAGTGGAGAAGATAATTATGTTCCACTAATGAATATATATTAAGAGTTATGATACCTTGTATTGTGTGAAATGTTCCGCAATTGTGCTAATGCTGCTTCCTAGTATGATATTATTGTTGTCGTGTTGTGTGAATTATTATGTGATCTTGTTCTAACAATAACGTACAATGTCTTATAGACACCTAGATGATGTCATACAATGATTATTAGCACACCTATTTGAAGATTTTTTATTCAGAAAATAAAAAACTAAGATAAATAATAAAAAATCTCAAAAAGGAGGGGAGGAATGTTAGAGAATGATATCAAAATATCATTTTATTGTGATGAAGTGTTTTTGTATTATTGTTTTATGAAAACGGATATGGTACTACGCATCTTGTGATACAGTAACGGACAACTTGCGGATGTTACCGCCCATCACATGATGAATATCCTTTAGCTCCTATGTATATACTTTTGCGCGGAATTAAACACGTCAGAGACGAAGTCCCGCTCTCCACACACACACAAGTCAAGCCATGTCGTTATGAGTTATTTGTTGCCGGTACCGCATGGAAACCTAGAGGTCGATTAATGTAAAGTCCAAATTCCAGTGGGTAGCTATGACTGTCCCTCCCTGAGGTGCCAGTATGCTGCCTGCCACTGAAGGAACCGCAAAACTAAGTAAGTCTATGTGATAAAAGTCAACACTATGCTAAAGATCTGAAAACTGCCAAGAAACTTTCTGTGATCCCCATCTTGTCTTGTCCACTAATTGTAGGTGAAACCCTCAGGAGACTGAATGAACAGAAAGAATTGTTGTTGAACTCAGACTATGAGAATAGTGAGGCTGCCTACAGAGAGTGTCTTCATAGATATGGGACAGATTTTGATGTAGAGGATTACATTGATGTGATGGACAACCATTTTTAAACAAATGTTCCAGACTTCGTTCTTTTTCAAATTCTTTGAAGAAGCAACTGACTTTGTTGTGCACTAAAGT